>OX456985.1:8378098-9578098 GCA_949752695.1 Melanostoma scalare
AAAAGGGAAAACAAATTTCAACAAAATACTCCTCCCGACAGGCCTGTTCAAAAGTCAGTAGCTTGTCCGATAGTAGTGAAAAAAAGCAAGAGGCAGATCGGAAAGAAATGGAAATGTTTTCGGGCATTGAAAAACTTTAAGGAACATTTTTTCCCAAAAATATTTTTTTTTTTCATGCAATAACGACTCCATTTATGGACGAGTTAACTACACACCCGAAGTTTGCTAGTAAAGTTTATACACAACCAAACCTCTGTTAAGAACACTATCCTTGCAGTCAGGGGAATTCTGAGAACAGTTTTTTTTCCATTGCGCTCAAATTGCTGCAGAAATGAACATTCTTCCTGGTTTTTCGTTTGGTATGTGTATGGCCCGTCCAAGCGTAGGGAATTGAGAATATTGTGTGGTGAACAGAGCTACTGTTTGGTGTTGTTCAATAGATGTTGTCTTTTGTTTGGTTTCCCGCGGTGCTCGTATTCTTTTCTTCCTTATTTTTTGTATCTATTTGGTGCATAATATTTAACGAGCTATTAACCGAAGTGGAAACTCATGTTGTTGCTTTTGTGCAGTACAACAACTAACAAGTGGTTCATTGACATTTATCTGAAAATTGCTGAGGGATATTCATTGCATATGGGGGAAAGATATTTATGTTCACCCAAACAACGGAAGACAATGCAATGCACGATGTAATGAAAACTGCAAAAACAATGTTTCCGTTTTTTTAAATTTGTGATGTTGTTTATAGTGGAGGGTCTGATGCTGTTGGCAGAGGGTCGAAGTCCTTATTACTCTTTAATACTTGGCAACTAAAAGTCCTTTGCTGTCGTATATACTTTAATATCAAAGCTCTGTGTCAACCCTATGGATTGGATTGCTAAGGCAGGCAACAGACACTTTACGGCTTCACAGATGAAATCATTGATCTGTGAGTTCATCTGATTTCGGAGTTAAGTTTGAGAAGTTAAAATCGACTGCAATATTTTGTGAAAGCTTAAATTTAATTTAAATCGAAAGACTGGAGGGTAGCATATTTACGTAATGTTATTTGATGAACTCGCCCGACCGTTAGTGATAACGTGCTAGGTACAGTATCAAAATCGCAAGGCTAATTACAAGGCTTTTTCTTCGAAATCAAGCTGCCGCAAAGTGATTTCTTTTAGAAGAGGGAGACAAAGGAGTTTTTCCATTTCGCTCAGCCATAGTTTGACTTAATACGAAGGAACCAACGATTTATTGGCAATTCCAAAATTCCAACGTAGAAAGAACTTTTCATAACAGTTTAATTTCTTTCATAGAACTTGCCAATTCCTCTGAAAGGCCATACCCGCGGAAAAGCAGTTGAATATCTCTGGAATTCGAGCCTTGAACTCCTATGCTACAAGAACACATGTTAACCTCTACGCCGCGCCACCGACCGCCCCGTATATCACTATGAAGCCTTTTTAATGCAGATAAAAATTCCCTAAAAACGCAGTGGTGCCAACAAAGACAAATAAAAATCCCAATAATATTTTCTTTCGGTGTCTTGTCAGTAGTAAAATGAAACCTTTCCATACCAGTCTCAAGTAGTGATATGATTAAATAAAGTAGACCAAATCAATTTTAGAGGTTTGAAGAAACTCACAATAATCACGAGATACCTCACGATATCCTTTTCAATTTGATATACAACCAGACCCAGACAAAATTATGTAAACATCAAAAAATTCCCGAATCATCACACACCAACCCAATTAGGGTACCCTCCTGCTCCTAGTTGGGTGAGGATTTGCAACAGGCATCAGCCAGAATAATGCCTCATCATCAAATCCACTTGTTAAACAAACAAGCAAAAAAAAAAAAAAAAAATCAAGAGCCAACCAGCACTCACACCAAAACCAAGCCCATGGCATCCTTTCTCACATGCACTACTCATTTCTCCGCGACAGGACTTCAAACATTGTGTGTGGCGTTGTTCCACTCTGTATATATATAATGCCTGTTCGTTTCCATTTCCGATGCGAAGCTTCCTCAATTTTGCTTTCGTATATTTTTATTTTCCACTCAACTCCTGCAGGAATAATGGTTTTGGTAGAACAGCTTTGTCTGAGATCATTTTTGAGGTCATGTTATAAAGTCCCACATTCAGATGGGTAAGCCGTAGTTGTTCAGTTGAAATTTTTGTAAAGAGAGCACGGTAGTAAATATTTGTAGTATTTCAACAGAAGCTGCATTCTTTAAAGCTTCCTGTCAGTATACGTAGCAATTTGTCCTGTGAAAGAAAATGAAAATAAAAATAAAAATTAAATAAAAATTTAAAATAAAAGTCGGAGCAGTTTCGCTCTGCAAGGGGCTTTTCCCTATGCGCATTGTACGTGGAACGAGTGTATTCTTTTACTTTGAAATGTGGTTCTCATCCCATGGGTGTGATTGGAACAGCAGCGTGGATATGGCAGAAATGAATGCAAAGCGTGGTAGAATTTGGGTATATTTTTATTTGTTTTTGTGTTCCCATAAGAGCGCAACGCTCAGTTCTATAATAATTAAAAAGCCGAAGTCACAGTTTTTCAATAACTCCTATAAATCAGACAAAAACGTATGACAGGGGAGTTGCAATAAATTACAATTACAATGGACAAACAATGGGGGACATGGCAGTGGTCAACAGTTCGGCAATGATGATTTGTGTGATAGCTATCCCAATGGAGTGGGTCCTACCACCACAGTCTGTTCACATAAGGCCGCATATTGATTCAAATAGAGCCATGGCACTTTGTAAGCTTCTCGTATTTTTGTAACACGTAAGTGGTGAGGCCATCTGAATATACAAGAGTGAAAGTAACTTATCGACTGTAGAATCCTCTGAAATTGAAAACAAATTCCGAAAGGCACAGTCACCGATATGAAGAGATCACACATTTCAGTTTTAATCTCATGAATAAAAAAGATACAATCATCCATGCTATGCGATTCATATTTTGTAAATTCAACAGTCATGAGTAAAAGTTCTCTTTTTCGAATGTAAACTGCAAATATGAAGTGTATATGTATGAGAAAGGGGATTTTGAACGTGCATTTTTGATCATTGCTCATACAGAGTCATCCAGCTACAGGTCATTCATTTTATATAGCCCGCTATTTCAACATTTATCATGACTCAAGCCGTCCCTACTTGACAAATAACGAGCAACAAGTGCCACTTCAACAACGCAAAAAAATGGTGAAAAATTTGCGGTCCCAGATCGGAGAAAGTACCGCATCAGTGATCGAGTGAGTGCGAGGGCTTTTCTTCACTCAAAATTAGCTTTTTATTATACAAAATCAGTTTGCTGTTCAATTATCGACTTGAGTTCGTTCAAAAACTGATGAAAGAATGTCTGATTGAGTTGCCAAAGTGCTCAATTACGTGAGAATCAACCCCAAAAACACATAATTCAGTCACGAACTACTCGATCACGTGTACGTTAATTTAGCCCTAGTTACAGGTCTTCGTGAAACCTTCTTGGTAAGCAAATACGAAACTGGAAGGAAAATTTGAGCTGCTGGGACAAGTCATATATCTTTTTCTCGTTGAATTAGGTATTCCAACAATGGCATTATTAGCATTTTACGTGTGAGTTCGAGGTTTGAATCCCGAGACATTAAATCTCCTCCTACGAGTCGCGCTTTTTGTGAGGAATTGGCAAATTTTTCGAGAGTAATTTTACATCGGCATAAAGAAACTCTCTGATTTAACAATTCCTAATCGGCATTTTCTTTTTTGGCAAGTCGTTCGTTAGTAAATTTATTGCCATGAAAGCGCTTTCTCGATTAGCTGTTCGGAACCGGAAAATAATTCGCTCACAAGGCGTGGATTCCTTCCGTGAGTTAAGAGCGAATCAAAGCGATCGAAATTTCACTTCGGGTAGTATGTGCTTGTGGTTGAAAATAAATAATTCACATGAACAGACCAGGAAATAGAAGCTAAGAGCAAAACAAACATTAAGATAGTAGATTTAGTTACTATGTCACGAAGTGTTAGACAACGTGAGTTATGTATTTATATCCATGGAAAGCTGAAATAAGTGCCAAATTTCGGACCTTTGTTTTCGGTACCTCAAAATGTTTTTTCCTTCAAATAAAAAGAAACTAGAGTTCAAGTTTCAAATGATTTTTTTTTTACTTCAAAAAAGTTACGAAAAATTTAGTTTGTTTCATTTTTTAACATGGCTTACACTGTTTGTCAGTACTCTTTTATATTTTTTTAGTTTAATTGATTAATACGAGTATATAAAGTGGTATATTACTTTAAAAAAGTTCATCTAAGATTCGATTCCTGTAGTTAAGTGCTAGCTTGATGTAATTTTAAAGGGCTTCCCAGTCCATGGCTCCATTTAGAACTCCTATGATTTCCTCTTCATTAAGGTAGTTTACACCAAGTGTACTCCTTCTTGTTTCCACTAAAACAGGACACTTTCCCAAGAAATGGAACACGTTTTCACGTTCATTTAAATTACAGAGTCCACATGTTTCTTCCAAATCATTCCTGTGAGGGATATAGTTTAGGGGAAATATCTCCCCTCGTGCTTTTAAAACCAATGACATGAGATCGGTAGGATACTCTGCCCTGAAATAATTGTTTGTTAGGTTATAATTGAGCCCTGCGTATATGCCCCTGTGAATTGAGCTTCTGGCTCTTAGTATGCAGTCCTCTCTCTTTCTTTCATCGACCAACGTTATAAGGCTATAGAGTTCGCTTTTCCACGTGTCCATTCTGCCGATCCGGAGTAGAAGTGTATGTCCACAGTACTCGGCTAGCTCCCTCAAAGATTCGAACCATGATATTTGTTTTAGAAACACAAGCATTGTGATTTATTATTATTATAATTTATTATATTGCAATAGTTCTTAAAATGTAGTCCATATGTGCTTCAGAGCTGAGATGAATAAAGCTGAAAGACCTGTCTCTAACATTAGTATGTGATTTGCAGTACTATTTGGTAGCTTTAAACTTCTTTTTAAGAAATAACGCAGAAGTTGCTCCACTTCCTCGAACTCCTTATGGCCCCAAACTTGAGCTGCATAGCACATGAATGCCTTAGCTGTGGTTTCAAAAATACGATATTTGGATTCGTATTCAACGTCTTTACAATGAACCACAGTCCTCCATGTGGCGTTCAATGCGTATTTAGATTTTGCCAACTTATCAGGCATGTGGCTTCTCCAGTTCAAATTCGTAGATATCCGCATACCAAGATAGTTGTGTACATTTACAACTTCAATGCTTTGGGTTCCGAATTTCCAGCGACATTTTCGGCCTCCACCGTTACGGAAAATCATAATTTTGGGCTTGTCTAGGTTTACCTGGAGCCTCCACTTGTTGCAGTACTCAAACAACCTATTGATCATTAGCTGGAGACTACCAGGCGACTCTGCTAGCACCACAATGTCGTCCGCAAACATAAGAACCTTAACTAAAAGATTTGCTGATATACGAACTCCACCTTGCAGTATCTCTTCTAAGTCATCAATAAATAGGGCAAATAATAGGGGACTCAAATTACATCCCTGCCTCAGACCTATTTCTACTTCGAATTGCTCGGATACGTTGCTTCCAAAAACGACTGCAGAAGTTGTTGAGCTATAAAGATGCTCCAAAACGTTTAAAAACTTTGACGATACTCCTTTATTACACAGCTTCAGCATAAGTGCATTCCTATCTATAGTGTCGAAGACCGACTTGAAATCAACGAAAAATCCGTAGAGTTTTCTTTTGGATTCAATGAAGATTTCAGCTATGTATATTGGGAAGCGAATAGATTTGGTCGATTGTCGAGTAATTCTTTCGAAAGCCAGCTTGTGACTCGCTCAGTAAGTTGTTATTATGAACCCAATCATAGAACCGTTTGGACAAAAGTTTTGTGAAAACTTTCAATGACGAATTCAATAGCGATATTCCTCTATAGTTTGCGGCCACTTCCTTGTCACCTTTTTTGAAAATTGGGCAAATGATGGTTTCTTTAAAGTGGTGGTGGTAGATATGCTAAATCATATGCTTGGTTTAAGGCTCTTGTTAGAGATTTTGTTGCTTTGAAGTTCCTTCAATACAAGTTGAACCTCTGCGCACGAAAAACTTGCGTCCAATTCTTCGTTCTCATAAAAAGGTTTGGCAAATTGGAAAGTTGAAGAAGAACTGTTTTTTTTTAACATTTCAAAGTGATTTGCAAGATTGTCGATTTCAATGGGTGGAATAAATTTGTATTTTGGTTTTTACTGATTTTCCTAACAATTTTCCAAAACTCAGTAGCGTTTCTACAATCAGCGAGGTCTTCCGCCAGTTTTCTTGAGTATGTTTGGAAACTAGAATATATGCATTTAGAGTATCCACTATGTTCTAAATCCTTTCTGAGAAGGAAAACTATTTTTAAGATCCCATGTGCGTCGAGTCATAAAAATACTGCTTCAAAATGGCAACAATAGACATGGGTCTTAATTCTTTTCCTTTGGTGGGTCTTATTGCCTCTTCAAAGTGGAAACAAAGTCCGTGGGTGTTATTTCCATTTTTTAGGCAATAAGACCCACGAGTCTGTGAACTCTACCACACTATATTATTTATCAAAGACTTAATTGTTTAAAAAAATGTTCGCAAACTTAGTACAGTCGACTCCCGTTAATTCAAACTTGCGATAATTCGAAACTCTCAATAATTCAAAGTTATCACGAGTTCCCTATAAAATCTCTTGATATTTCGAACTAAATCAGTACATTTTTATACACTTGGTAATTCGAACGAAAAAGTCATTGCTATATAATAAAACGACGCGGTAATTCGAACTCATCGGCGGCCAACACTCGACAATTCGAAGTTGCAGGGAGAAAGAGGTCGAATGATTGTACAGTAAACCCCGCTTAAGAGAAACCCGCTTAAGAGAAAAACCCGCTTATCTGAAAGAATTTTTTCATCCCCGAGTATTTGTAGACCAATTACCTATTAAACACTCCGCTTAAGTGAAACTCGCTTAAGTGAAAAACCCGGATACCTGAAACACATTTTCAGTTAAATTTTATATTTTTCATTGAAAAAAACTCTCTTAAGTGAAAAAAAAAATTTATCGAACAAAAACAATTTGAGCCAGCAAATGGATGGTTAGATCAGTGGAAAAAACGTGAAAATAATCATTTCAAGAAGATTTGTGGTGAAAATAATTCTGCTGACACAGTTGCTGCTAACCATTGGCTAGAAAATTTTTTGCCAAACATTCGTCAAAGTTACAACCCAGATGACGTGCATAATACTGATGAATCCGGGATAATGTTTAAGGCTCTACCGACCCGACGGCTTCATTGGTAAATAGATGTGAAAACCTTCAGGAAAGAAGCTACCAAAGGACCGTATACTGTCCTTTTCATTTTCAATTCGATTGGAACAGACAAAATTATTTTTTGTATTGGTGTGTAGACTAAGATTAAACACATTTTGTTTTTCTTTTGCTAATAACTTTTCTTCTAAATATGTACAAACATAGGTAAATCTCATAATCCAAGATGCTTTAAAAACAGCACAATCCCCGTTAAATATTATGCCAACACCAAAGCTTGGATGAAAAGTAAAATTTGGACGATGATCGTTCAAGATTTGGACGAAAAATTTAAAGAAAAGGAAAAGGTTTTGCTGATTGTGGACAATGTATCTTGCCACAAACTTGATCGTGGTGATCGTAATTTGGAAAATATAAAAATTGAATTTTTACCCCCGAATGCCACCTCTGTCATGCAACCTTTGGATCAGGGAATTATACACTGCTTTAAGGCCCATTACAGAAGATGTATTACAAAGAAGCAACTTCTTCATTTGGATAATGGAGAGTCCTTATGGATTTAAAAAAAAAAATTAGTTTACTGCGTTAAAAATGATAAAAAGGGCCTGGTGGATGGTTAGCCCATTGACCATAAAGAACTGTTTCCGGAAATTTGGTTTGACTTTTTAATACAGACGAAAACTTAGAAGAAGTTGAACCAGACGACGAAGAAGAAGAAACTAATTTTCCAACAGCAATAAGAGAAGAAATCGATTAGTAAATATAGATCAAGATCTTCCTTGTTTTGGTGATATGACGGACGAAGACATAATTAATGAAGCATAGCACTACTATTCGAAGAGCTTGATGCTAACAGATCTGTATCTGACAATGATTTGCTAACAGATCTGATTTGTTGAAGTTATGGGAATTCAGAAACCAACAGTCAAAGAAGCTTTTAAATCTCATTGTTCTTAAGCAGTTTTCTTATGGGGATAATGAACTAGATCTAATCATAGATGAAATTGAATATAAAATGATGAATTGCCATTTTCAGATTTTGTCACAAACGAAAATTAATGACTTTTTGAAAAAAAGTAAGATTATTTTTTTTTGTCTTCATAAAACCGTATTCAAAAATATGAATATATACATATTTGAAACCTGAAGCCAAACTTGGGAGTGGAATCTTTTTGTTTTGCCCAATGTGCCTACGAATTAACCTACAAAAACTCAAATGCGATTTAATTTGATTTATGTAAACTTTTAAATCCGCTTAAGTGAAATTTTTTTCACTTAACCGGGGTTCGGTTAAGTGAAAAACCCGCTTAAGTGAAAGAAAAACTGTGACAATTCGCCTTTTCTCTTAAGCGGGTTTCACTGTAATTACATTACATTTTGCGACAAGTTCTAACTTATATCAACGTACACGAGCCTTTGTTTTTGCAACAGATACGAATGAAAAAAGCAACGGTGAAGATGAGGACAATACATCTGAACCTTTAACAGAGGTGTCAGTTAACGAAGCACGATACTCATTCGATACCTTACAACGCTTCTGTCTACAAAACAAAAGTGATGAAAACTCATTTCAGGCACTTTTTCTCTTAAAAAAAGTTATTGAACAGTGTGAGCAGCAGCAATGTGTTTTGAAGCAAACGAGTATTACAGAGTTCTTTCGAAACATTAATCAATTCACATTATTAATATGTTTTTGTTTATTTATGTTTACGAATGTACATGTACACTCAAATTTTTTTTTCATAGCTATAGAATAGCAGTTAATTAATAATAATTTATTGATCAATACATAGCAATTCGAAGCTTTATTTATTTTCCCTCAAAAATTTCGAACCATTTGATAATTCAAACATTCGATAATTCGTAGTATTTTAAGAGTCCCTCCAGTTTCGAATTAACGAGAGTCGACGTACTTATCATATTCAACATTTGCTGTAAACTCATATCAAAATGATTTCAATACAAAAAGGCTTCCAGTCATATCCATGCTTCATATTCATACTCAACTGGACCACTATACCTTCCCCATACTCTCCATAAGACTTTCCATAACATTGTTATCCTCAAACTAAAATTCCTGTGCTTTTGCAGTATGTCTCTTAGTTAGAAATTGTGGATCTTTTTCTTTTTGACTAGCAGACTAAGGAATGTTCCTTAAGAATGGTCCACCAATACTTTCACTGAATTTATTTGTTGCTCTCAGTAAACATTATTTATTATGGTATTCATCACTTTACAGATAAATTTTAAAAAGTATTTAAAGGCTTTTTAGACCAATTTATTTTTTTAAGACACTCTCTCTGTCTTTATGGCGAATAGACGAGCCTAAAGCAGGCTCATCTACTTAACTATTCACTCTGGCGTATGTGGAACCTATTAAAATTTTATTATAGTTTGTAACTCATCTTACTTACTATTGACTTTGAAATAAATTAAGGAGTTTTGAAGCCTTCGATAGTATTATACTAGCTACTGTTTTGATTTCAACGAATGGATTAAATTGGTCCCACGACTTTCATGTTAAGTTTTCTAACTTTCGTCAGAGTTTACTTTAAGGTGAAATCATAAATATTGTTTGTGTTAAGTGCGACAAAGTGAAACGAGGGAAAAAATTCGATCCGTACATATTTACTCAAGAAAAAATTTAAAGAAAAAACACAAATAAGGTCATTGTAGTAGAATGAAAGTCGTGTATTCCTAAAACACATAAAACATCTCCCTGCCGCTTTAAAGTGGTTTTCACTGTAAGTTCTTATTTTACGAGCGGGAATACCAAGCCATGCACAATACACAACAACAAAAGATAGATGGAGAACTAAGAACTTGACGGCCATCACATTGCAAAGTTCCCTTCGAAAAGTATGAACAAAAAAAAGTTTCTTGAAAATTTTGCATTTTTATTATTCAATATTATGAGAGTGACAAAGTCTAAAAGAAAACATATAGGCTCGTGATGATGGACAATCGCCTTTTGTTGATAAAGTTTTCAAGTTGTCACGAATGCAAATTCAAGGTTTTTTGAACAAGTTTAACTTTTACAACGGCCGGCGGCTGTCTTTTCCTCCAAACTTATACAAAATCTTATGGAAATTTGAGTTAAATATTTAAAAGCTTATCATTGATTAATTTACATAGTTTGGCTCAGTTTGATGGTGAATTTGGTACCTTCAACATTTGAATTTGCCTTTAACAACTTCATCACTGGCTTAAAGACGGAAAATGCAGCAACTGTTGCCAGGGAAGTTGTATTTGAGTGGTTTGTCTGGAAATAAATTGCCTAAATATTTTGCATTATTTCTACTTACATAGTAGACAATTCATTTTGATTATATTTTGCCAGCTTTCAGAAAGCACACTTCTTACATAACTCAATGCTCCACAGTCATATGTACATCCAGGGCTTGTGTTACCTTATTTTGTGTTTGTTGTGTGAGTATAGAGTAAAGCTAGTACATTTCAGCTCCACGTGTACACCAATTAGGTATTCATTAAGTGTAACTGGTGTTTGCTTAGACTTTTGCTAGGCAAACTTTTGCAATAAGAAATCTCTTGTCGGCCAAATGACAGCGGCAATGCCATCAAGCAGCAGCAGTAAAAGTTCCTTGCCGGATATTACTCACTGAACAACTGGCAAGTTGCGTTCGTCAACAACCAATAATATATTTTATTCCAGGAACACACTCGCACACTAACACACTCACACACCAAACCAAATCTATGAAACTTATCACCGTCATTGCTATTGCTGAACGAAAATCCCCAACTAATTCTATCGTATTAACGCAGACCGTTATATAGCCCACACAATGGAAGTTTCACAAACTGAATTGAGGGCGTCTTGTGCTGCAAAGTACCCACTCGTGGCAACCACCAAGGATGTTTATATGAACGCAACTTGTAGGAGTAATATATTTTTGGTTCGCCCATAGTATTTTTGTTGGTATCACTGCGAAAGACCGAAAATGGAAAGGGTGGGAAGGAAAAGTTGTTGTTTTCGGCAATGGACTAAAGATTGTGACAAAAGTTTTAAGGATATTACTTGAAAATATCCATAGGTCAATATTGACTTGTTATGTGAGAAGATTGTAATCCTCTTTGGTGTTTGAATTGTTTCAGTAAGATTTTTCTTTTTTGTTTGATGGGTGAGTAGGTAAAGTTTGTTTTTTTTGCTTTTATTTTGACAAAGCTTTGGCATAATTTTTTTGTTTTTGTTCTTTAGGAAAATGACGTTGAATTTGATGAAACGAAGAAGCTCGCTGTGAGCAGTTGAAGGCATAAATTGTGTTACTTTGAGAGCGGAAGTTGTGTTACCCTGAACTTTGGGTTTATTTTACTACTATCATCAAGAAAAATAAATAACATTTTACCTGATTAAAAATAAAATCGCTACTTCTTCTTTTATATGTATGTATGTAAGTAGAAAAAGAAAAAAAAAATTTTTTGAGCGGAGCTTTTTCTTGAAACGGAAATGGCGTAACCTACTTATTTGTATTTTTCTTCAAATGACAGAGATGTGGAGTGATTTCGTTCGTGGTTAAGTTATTTTTTAGAGTCGAAAACTCAGATTTCCTTGCAACCCAAAAGGTTGTTATGGGAACCATTCTTCCAATAAAAGTTCAAAAGTAAAGGAAATATAAACAAAAAGTTTTATGTTTAATCCATCGATCGTGCCATTTTCATACCTAAACATAAAACATAACGCTATTTTTGACGTACATAAGGTTTTACTGCTTATATTTGCAAGGAAACCAATAGAATGCGTTTTTTTCCTTTGAGACCTTTAATCTAAATATCTTTCTCTTTATTTGGGGCTACGCCACTTTGTGTTCTCAACTCATCATTTAATTCAATTCTTTTCTTTGAGATGATCCATAAGTGAGGGAGATGATTTCATATTTCAAAATAATTTAAAAAAAGTGTAAAAATGTACCTTGAAAATGTAATGCTTTATGAACTTCAAGCTTTTGGGCATAAGTTTCTGAACATTAAAACTTATTACTTATTTTTTCAGCTTTAAAAGAAAAGGTGGTTTGTTATTATGAATAATTTTTGAGTTATGGCTTAGTGCATTTTCCCCTAATGTAAACAGCAGCTGCAGTAAAACCACAGAGGTGTCGCAGGATACCTATGTGGAACGTAGTTCCTTCGACTTATTATCCCTCTTTCAATAAGTATGTTACAAATCTATTTTTCCATTCATCCACCCTTGAGGAATACACCAAGATCCTTGTACAAAATTGTGCCGTAAGATGGGATCCTGATTATTTCTCAGAAACTTATTATTTCACTTTTGACCATTTGCTATAGTTAAGATGGTAGTTTTCTGATTTTCAGTAGAAATTAACCTTTTTTTCATAGAAAACGAAATCAAAATCTTGACTTTTTTGTGAAGTTCTCACTGTCAATTTTTTGAAAAAAAAAAAAAAAAATAAACTAGTGAGCGCGTGCTGGCAATACTGATAGAGACTAAGCTAACCTGCTGCCCCATTGAGTACCTCATATAGTTGTTGTAACGTGAGAATATTTTGTTGGAAATTAAGTCGCGGAATCTCTTGCAAAATAGGGAATATCGCAATGAAGTGATAGACATTTTCCGGATCCCTTCTGTTACATAAGTCGCAGATTTGTGGCAAGTCTTCTCTGTGTGGCATTGTAGTTCAAATTTAAAACTTCGACTCTCGCTCGGAAAATAGCACTGTTGACTTCGACGGAAAATCTCTTCGGAAGTAGTTTTCATCAGACCTCAACTGGTGATTTAAGTTCTTGTATACACTTCTGGATAAAGACGAAGCTGCGCTATCCAAACATTGCATATATTCCATACCAAATCGACCACTTTTGAACCCGAACCCTTTAGATTTTGCTGAAACTTTTCCATCTTTTTCTACCCTTTGAAAAACATTTTTGAGATTTTTTTCAAAATTTTTTGTCTAATCTCAAAAGAGTTATGAATTTTTCAAAAAAATGGCTTTCTTATTTTCAAACAGCCATTACTTTTTTAAAAATTGACTTTTGGGAACATTTTTTTTTTTTAAATTGTTTGTTTTTGAATGAACTTTTCGAAAAAATACACGAAAAAAATTTAACATGATCAATTATATAAAATAATCGGATTTTTTGAGTGTCATTTTTTTCGCCTTTTTATATTTTCTTTATTTTTTTCTCAAAAAAACTTCAATCAATTTGACAACTATTTTTGCCAATCCCAGAGTAGGCCGATTTTTTTTTATATTTGTTTTTATTCATTTAAAAAAAATCAAAATTGAAAAAAAAATTATTTTTTCGTAAACTACTCGGCACGAGCACGATAACTTTGGCCACAAAAAATAATAACGGTTTTTGGTGGAGGGCTTCAATACAATCATTTTTGACTACAGGAGGGGGGTCTATCTCCCCCCGTTTAGGCGGTAGGGGCAATTTTATAAAAATTGACTTCAAAAAATATTGTTAAAGAACGGGAACATTTACAGATACAAATTATACTTTTTATGAAAGCCAGAAATCTGCACTTCAAAATAAATTTAAAATGAAGTGGTTTCAAGTTATAGTTTTTGAAATAACTGACTTCAAAGTCAAAATTTTCGAAAAAATTAAAAAAATCACTTTGAGTATTATGTTCCTCATGATTACAAATGCAAATAAAAAAATTATTGATGTAGTTAGATGCTTCAATAAATTTCTTAAAAAACGCTGTAAATTACTTTTTTCTATGTCTGGTAGTTTTTGAGATAATTGAAAAATAGTAAAACTATTGCTTCTTTAAAACTATTATTATATAAGTTTCTTTTATGATTAGAGAATCTTTTGGTTTTAAAGAAGAAATATAGTTTTACTATTTTTCAATTATCTCAAAAACTACAAGACACGGCAAATGTGGCCATTCTATCAGTCGTTCGTACAAATTGAAGAAAAAATCTTTCTTAAAGAATTTAGGAATGAAATTCCTCTATAATTTTCTGGAACATCTGCCTCGCTTTTCTTAAAAATAGCGAAAATTACCGCTTTGTTGAAACAACTGGGAATACCTGCATCACTGTATATTTTGTTGAAGAAATTAATAAGGTAGTTTTTGAGCTTGATAGTGCTATTTTTGAAAAATTCGACTGAAACACCGTCTATACCTGGTGCCTTGTTGTTCTTCATCTTTTTAAGGGTTATCTCCAGCTCCAAAACTGTTATGGGCAAATCTAAACATAGTCCTAGGTACTATAAGTTAAGTTTTGCAATCGTGCAGAATTTTTTTTTGAGATAACAATTAAATTTGACTTAAAGATTATAGAGAATACGAAAAAAGGTGGCCCTGCATTTTTTGTGTGTGTGTCTGTCAGTCTACCTTTATGCGAGACTGTGTGTCTGAATGTCATTGAATGGATCAACAGCATCTTGATAAAATTTAAAGGTCTGTGGGGCAGCTTATAGAGGTATTTTAGACCCGGGTTTCTAGGTCTTGAAGTAATGGTACCTGAAGTAATTGCCACCCAACATATATGATGATTTTTATTTTTCTCAAAAAAGAATGCGATATAACTTTTATCGTTAATCGATTATAAGATTTTGACAAAAACAGCTCTGAGCTGTTTGAGTAAGATTGCGTATCAAAATTTGAAAAGTTTTAATTTTTGAAATTTTTATTAGTTTTCATAGGAGAATTTTATTTTGTTTAGTATTTTTAAAATAGTATCTGTGATTTTTTTCAAAGATCTTAAAGTGTAATACATACTTCATTTTTCAAAAACTTGTTTATTTAAAAAAATTTAAAATAAAAAACCTTTTTTTTAAATAGTCTGACGATTTTTATTAAATTTCCTACGTTTAGAAAAAATGCTTAAAATGGCGTTTTTTTATTCGCGGTTAACCTTTGGAATATTTTATTTAGTTTTTTTTTATTTGATTTTACTCAATTCAATTTTTTATGTGATTTTACTCAATTTTAATAATTAATGTGTAGTTGGCAACTCTATATCACCAAATGTATTGTGAAGAGAAAATACTTAAACTTTGTACTAAGCATCAAGATTTTGATACTGTACATAGCACACAATTGCAAGTTCGTGCGGGCCAGTCGTCGTGGCCTTTTTTGTTTTTGGTTTTTACAAATAATAAATGCTATTTTCCGTTATAAAACAAACACAGAAAATTAAATGTGAAAATCTTTCCTAATTTTTGAGAAATCAAAAAAAAAAAAAAATTAAACGTCCAAATAAACGTACTTTCTCCATAAAATCCATGAAATTCTATAATTTTTAAGATATGTTGATGTGCGAAGCATTTTAATATGCAACGACTTCTAACAAAGTGAGATCCTTTAAAAAATACTCTTTCAAGGTCGTTTTGATATTTTTTGTGTAACTTTTATCTGATTGATGTCTGATTGGAAACTGAGACACTCAAATCAGGCGCATGTTTATCCCATGACCTCTTTATTCATGTCTTCTCCCAAATTAAACCCCAGTGATAACATAGCGAAAAAACTGTAACTCACATCCATTCATCTAACTAAACAGATTGAAACAGAACCCCATTCAAGTGTTTTTTCCAAGACATTTGAAATCATCCTGCTCAACTGTCACAATGACTTTCAATTTATGTCTGCCTCCATCTTAAGACATTTATCATTTTCTCATACCAGCAGTAAGTCTGCCAAATGATTATTTGAGTAACGGGCAACCATTCTCTCATAAAAATAAATACTTAAAATCATCGTCTGCTCTAATGCAATAATGTTCCTACCATTACAAATTGTGCATAAGGACTGCTTCAAGAAGCAAGATTCATGCACTCTCTCTCATGGTCTTTCTCTACCTTGCGTTCTGAATTCAACAAAAGCACCTAAGCACATAGTCTTGACCTATGCCATCTAACATAAGAACAGAAATAATGTCCAATGGCAAGAGCACAAGAATAATGTAATAGACTCTCCATTACAAGTGAATAAATGTTAAGTGCACATTGTCGGAGTCAAATTGAATACATTCGGATGCACTTAAGCAACCATTTGTTGTTGACATTTGGACACATTGTAAAATGCTTAAGACTAAAGTAACCATTTGCTAACATTTCATTACAGATATTCATAATGTCCTGCAACTTCACGAGTGTAGAGAGAGGTAAGGGAAGCAGTTTATGTTCTAGAAAAGGACCTTCGTGTTTTCAATTTATTGGTAAATAGTTCAACACTGCTTAAAACCATTAGCATAAGAAAAGAGACCCAAATTTCCATTTCATCCCTTCCTTTCTCAAAGTCATATCAATCCACAAACTGTAAGTTCAAGTGCCTTCTTTCAACTAAAGGAAGCAAAATTCAAACAGCTTAACTGAAACCCTTCAATTCAAAGCAAAAGAAAAAGAAATATTTCTGTCATCCGCTGGCATAAAAATCACTACTCCCCCAACTCGCTATTGTTAGCTTGTCAGCTCAGGAAAAACAAAAAAAAAAAAAAAGAATAACAGACTTGTATGCTGTCAACCCTTATCTGTCATCACTAACCAAGAATAAGCTTCAAAAAAAAAGGGTTGACATAATTTGATGCTTTCTCCCACTTCTGACATGTTTGCGGAAGAAATGTTTCATCATCAATTATGCAAAAGAACGATAGGTTAATATTGGTGATTTTGTTATGAGTATATGAGTCACCGTCCATCCTGGACATCAACCTGTCAGCAAATATTTTCACAGGATTTATACACTTAATGACTTTTGAAAGAAAGAATTCAGATGAACGATACTACACAGGATAACAAATGACAAATTTGAGGTGTGTTGCTGTCTTCAAATCTGCTGATGTACGAGTATCCTTTGAGGAAGCACCCACTGACAAATAAGGAATTTTAATGACAATTTACAGTCGAATGTTATATGAGGACCCATCCTTAGGAGAGATGTCGTGTAAAATGGTTGGTATTCATACGAAAATCGCTTTCTCTTCAAAATCACATTTTCTATTTGCATGTCCATTTCCAGACACACCCATAGGGAAATTATAATCAAATTATCAATAAAATTAACGGGGCTACCCTTAAGGTGCGGACAATGTAAAAAGCTGAGGTAGGTTAGGTATACTTACTTACCTATCGATCCACCAATGTAGTGTTAATGTTTGAGTATGAAGCTTCTTTCTCGTGGTAGATAGTTAAAATTCAGAAAGGAGCATATTTTAAGCAACCGGTGAGCATGTTTAAAATGTCCTTCTTCCTGACCAGTCTATGGTGGTGTCAGCATCAGCAGAGGCTTTCGTTTTGAGGATAGCCCATAATCACCGAATAGGAGAGTACACTGAGGTAGAATTAATGTCATGTCATTTAAGGTAAGGCATAAAAGGCCTCTAGAGCCCACTTGTGCCACAAGGACACCCAGGACACACATATGCAGAGATTTAACCTAATTGAACTGCGGCTATCCTCCGGTGTGTAAGGAAAAGCTGTTTGCGAACGATTGTCACATCGTAATAGAACTGTTTGCAGTACTCCTCTCTGTAGGGAGTACACCGGTAACTAAGCGTATTGTACTTAATGTTGTGAAAGGGACAAGCTTGGAAACAATGCAACATTTGAAATATAATTTTCGATTTGAAACAAACGTGTTTGCTGTTTGACAAATGGGATAATCTGGTTGATGTCTTTTGTGTACAGAGGAAGAAACAACTGCAACAGTTGCTTGAAAAATCAAAAACCAAAGTTTGGATTCATTTTGAACACGTTGGCACCAAGTGCTAAGGTAGAACATTGCTGAGCGAATCAAAAAACTTAACAAACTTCGTGAACTGAAAAGATTCAAGGACTATATCTCATCAGCGGAGTTGGCGGAGACAACACGTTAGCAGCCATGAGATCTTAATGGGGCTTTTTGAGTGGGGCTAGCAAGAAGCCGTTTTCCTTTCAAACAAAGAAGAAAGAATAGAGATAGGAAGCTTATGTAACTAACTTCGGTCGCTTCTTTCGTTAAAAAGTGTACTGCCCGTGGCATAGTGTTTACCATGTCTGCCTCTCATGCGGGAGGTTCATGGTTCGAATCCCAACATAGTGAAGAAAATGCTTTTCCACGGGTATCACCTTTCGCGAGGAACTGGCAAGTCCTCCGTTAGTATTCATTGCCATGAAAAGCGCTTTCTCGATTAGCCGTTCGGACCCGGCAGACAATTGTAGGTCCCCTCCATTCCCCCACAAGGCATGGTTGTGAGAAATGCGCTAGGCCCAGGGGCTCCTTGCTCTGTAACGCCAAACTATTTTTTTTTTTCTTAAGATACAAGTCAATGGCTTATCCCAACTAAAGAAGTCAGAACTCGATAATTACTTTTTGGTGAATAACTTTCAAGAATCATCGTGCATACACATAAAAACTGTGTTGTGCACTTCTTCACTTCAATACCTTTCTAACGATATATAATTTGCATAGAGTCACTACTTTTCAGTGCATAATAAAGGGTTTCAACGGGGCATACTTTCATGTTAACATAAAAATTACACGACCGAAAATTACTTGATCTGTCTTCTGCTGGTAAATTGACGTATGTTCATTATCTAACTGAATGAAGATGCTTCGGATGACAGCAGGAGTAACAAAGCTTGATCGAATTAGAAGTACTAAGATCCGTGGAAGCCTTCATGTCAAAAGTACCATCTTGGACAAAATCCAGCACGACCGGCTCAGTTGGTATTGTCATGTTCAAAGCAAAGATCCGCAGAACCCCGTCCAAAAGGCAATATCGTACAACGTTTCAACAAATTCGCGACGAAAAAGAAAAGGCAGGCCAAAACACTCCTGGTACAAGCAAATGCAAAAACAGCAGCATTTGGTTGGCCTCAGACATGGAACAATCCAAAACCGGGAGGCTTGCCGACGCTTTCTGAGGTCAACGCGGCGTACCCCACAGGCGGATCACTAGTGTGAAGCAGAAAAGTGGGAGAGTTGTGATCGCTTCAAGATCACTACTCGTAACGCCGGAAATGAAAAAGAAGAAGTTCATTATCTAACTGATAAGGATAATTATATAGAATAAATTAACTGGTGCAACAGAGCGGCGAGTTTCGGGACCTAGCATACGTCTCAAAACCATACTTTTTGGCGAATGGATAGGACCTACTAGTTTTTTGCCGATTCTGGACGGCTTATCGAGAAAGCGCTTTCCATGGCAATGAAATTACTATCGGAGTACTTGACACATCATCGCGAAAAGCAATACCAGTTTTCAAACCTTTTTTGTTTTCTGTTGGGATTCGAACTTCGAACCAATTGTTTCACAAACTCAGGTATGAAAAGCATTTTTGGTTGCTTTGATAAATATTCTAGTATAAACTCACTGAACAGATTTCGTTTGAATTTCAGACAGGAGTCAGCACCAACATCAAATTTGCAGTAAAATAATAAGCCTTTGGTCATTACGCAAAATAATTCACCTTTCCAATTGAATTCAAAGCCTTAACAAAAAGTCCAACCTTAAGTATTCAAAGTGGGCAAATAAAAGTAATAATAAACTGCAAATCCCCATTGACAAAGATCAATACTCTCTTGTTTCGCTTTTTTCTTATTTTGTTCTCAAGCAAAAAAATACTACTGCGATGTGTACAGTGTACAGAGAGATTCCAGAGCCCTGCGGGGATCATTATCGCTCATGTATTCAAAGCTAAACGATGAGAATCTATCCTTGCTGGTTCTTAAAGCATTGCCATGAACTCCCTGCATCTGACATACCTCTACACATTTACTTTCGCGTGGCATTTATTTGTTTTTCTTTTATATATTTTTCGTATCGATAAATTCTCATCACGTTGAGCAAAATGTTTTTCTATAAACGTTCATGGCGCCCTCGAGTCTTGGGCAACCATTGCCATCGTCGCTCGTCTACTTAGCTGTGTAATATTTACTTGGCTCGGTGCTGGTTCTTAGCCGGCATTTTGTGTGCGCTCTTTATAGTTCCACTGGCTGTAGAAATATTCCTAACCTTATTTTGACTTGTTTTCCATTTGCTCTTTAGGGCAGGTATTGGTATCGTGTTAAAAATAAAGTTTAATGAAAGTCAACGATGTTATGATAGAATCTTGTCCCTCCTCACCTTGGTAGGCGTATGTTTGCCACATCAGTGTATCTTTGGGTACACGTGTACATCAAACTATATACTTGACAAAGTTGCTTCAAACTTAATATTTCTTTTTTTTGGTGATTTTTTGCTTTTGAAAAGCCAATATAAACTTCATCTGAGAAGAGCAAGTTCGTGCGACTCTGTGGTGCATTACAATTTATGTTTTCTCCTCAGTTATTGTTATTGTTTCTTTTTTATTTGCACTTAAGAGGATTTTCAGCAATCCCGTAATAAGTTCATTGAACGTTAAGGTTAAATATTAAGCCTAACGTGTATCTCTCACGTGTGAATTGTTATTTGTAAAAATATCTCGCATTAGAGTCGATACTTTGTCTATTTTGCTTTGCCTTTTTAGGAAAGAAGATTTCGGAGAATGACCTTAAATTTACTGTATTTGAAATCAATTAGGTAAAATAAGTGTTTAAATTTATGTGAAAATCAAATATTCATCAAAGCAGACCTTCAATGGACTACAGTAACCTCTAACTTATTTTAAAAATCAAACTAATAAGTGAAATTAAATTTTTCGATACCTAGCTTCGTTTTCGAGACATCGATACTTGAAGTCGAACTTTTTTGCTTTATGTTTTTACTTTAAGTTTCGATTTTTCTCAATCGCAGCGAGCTGTCGAAACATTTTACTTCAAATTTTCGTTTTAATTTGGCCTTCTAAAGCTCAATTGACTCATAGATTATGGCGATATGGCTATCGACAGACGACAGACGACAGACGACAGACGACAGACGACAGACGACAGACGACAGACGACAGACGACAGACGACAGACGACAGACGACAGACGACAGACGACAGACGACAGACGACAGACGACAGACGACAGACGACAGACGACAGACGACAGACGACAGACGACAGACGACAGACGACAGACGACAGACGACAGACGACAGACGACAGACGACAGACGACAGACGACAGACGACAGACGACAGACGACAGACGACAGACGACAGACGACAGACGACAGACGACAGACGACAGACGACAGACGACAGACGACAGACGACAGACGACAGACGACAGACGACAGACGACAGACGACAGACGACAGACGACAGACGACAGACGACAGACGACAGACGACAGACGAAAGACGACAGACGACAGACGACATACGACATACGACAGACGACAGACCACAGACCACAGACGACAGACGACAGACGACAGATGTCAATGATGATTTAAGAAATAATTGATCTCAGATGCTCAACCAAGATATAGAAGTAAAATTTTGAATTAAACGTGGGGTTTCTCTTAAATTTGTTGGTGATGGCTTCGAGTGTGAGTTTAAAACTTAAATGCATTTGACTTCTCTGATTATGTAGAGTGTAGACGATAGGTGAAATATGAACTATAAGCACGAGCTTGCGATTGTGTGCTAATCACAATATCAAAATCTTAGGCTGAGTACAATGTTTCAGTGTCCTCTTTTCCTAATATAATTAATGGTACAGGGTTGCCAACTACACATTAATTACAAAAATTGAGTAAAACCGCGTTATATGAAAAAACTTTTAAATATTTTAAAGGTTTTAATGAAAAGTATAAAAACGAAGTTTATTTTGCAGTTGCTAATACATATAAACGCTTATATGTATCAAAATCGTTGGAACCGCTTTTTTAATAAACTTATTTTTATTTTCAAATTTTTTTAAAAGAATCTTTTAAGAATCTAGCATACAAGTGTTAAGATCTTTCGAAAGAAAGATGTAATCCGAAAAATCAAAGAAGACGTTTCAAAAATACTCATAAAAATTAAAAATTGATAAAAATTTGAAAAAATTTAATTTTGGTACGCAATCTTTTCTAAGCAGCCTACTAGCACTTCTTAAATATTAGGTTTCGTCAAAATCGTAATAGCCAAGGAGAAAGTCGGTTTAAGAAAAGCCGTAGGGTAGACGTGGGAGCATTTGCCACCGGGGTACCTTTGCCAAACGAGTTTTTCAGTCGACCTAACAAAATCTAAAATACCAAAAAACAAATTTTCATTGCACATCACCAAATGAAAACATTCCACGAAGTTTGACAGCTCTCAAGCAGGACCCAACCGAGTTGGACATGTGTGTTGTTTTTTTGAACTCTGGATCCAAAAATTTTAATCGCATATTCGTAGTATGTTTATTTTCTTCATACCTTTCCTTGCCATCATTATTATAATATACGTTTACTTTATTAAATTGGAGTTGTTTACACTATTTTCAAATTTTAAAAAATGTTATTAGTGAATTTTAGAAAAAAGCAGCTTGTGGCTAGCCTTTGTCATTTTCTTGCGGAAAGATTTTGCCAGTGGAGGCAATGCCACTTCATGGGGTGTATTTTTATGTATTGAATTAATAAAATTGTTTCGTTTCTTTATAAAAATCTATTCAATCGTATTTATTTCTTATACTTATAAATAAATAAATAAAATAAATAGGCTGGCGCAACAGAGCGAGGAGGCCCTGGGACTAGCGCATTTCTCACCAACATGCCTTGTGAGGGAAAGGTATCTTCTTATACTTAGGTACCTGGCAAAGCCACCCCATCCCCTCACTTCCAGGGAGACTTTGCCATATCACGTTTTTATATTTTAAATTTATTATTTAAAATAGAAATTATAAAAGCATCATGAATAAAAATATTGCAAATTCAAGATAAAAAGAAACAAGTTTGACATAAAAAAAATTAAAACACAGTAGAAGTTAGGCAAAAGGTCAAATTTCCTAAATCCTGCCAAATGCTCCCCCGTCTACCCTACTAATTTACCAATTTTTTTTTGTTTTTTTTAATTATGAGAATTACAATCACGAAATAATGATTCAATTGTCTGATCTTCATTTGCACAACACTCACTTTCTGCTAAAGGCAGGAATCTGTTTTGCTTTCCATTCTTTGGATTTTATCTTCTCTTGTCATTTGCAAGTCTGCTTTGCCATACAGAAAATTCTTTGGTTTTTCTCTTCTCTTGTCGTGTTTAAATTTGTTCAATTGTTAATTTGCAACTTTCATCTACAGAGACAAATTTCATATCTTACTTCAATATCCTTAACAAAAAAAAATGCCTTTCTGACATAAGCGCCGTTCAACCTAAGCCACTTGTTTGGCATACTTGGTTTGATTGATGTTTTCACACAATGTATGTAATCGTATAGCAGAAATTATGACTTTATAAATATACTTCCTGGTTCACAACACATTTCATTCGGTGAAAATTGTACTTAAATCTCCTAAAATATCTTATTTTTCAATGTTTTTATGAAACTTTGCTCAAGTTGGACCAACTCTAATTAACATTATCAGGAGCCAAATTACAGCAAACGTTATCGAGTAATACGTGACTGACTAAAGTGTTTTTGTCATAATTCTGGCGTTATCGAGCACTTTAGGACCTCAATTGGACATTTTTTCGTCAGTATTTGTATTTGAACGAATGGAAGTCAATAAATGAACAGCAGACTGATGTTGTATCTATAATATAGAGCGAATCTTGAAAGAAAACTGGCTTTCACTGATGCGGTAGTTAAACCACAGTTCGATAAGAAGTCGTTTGAGGAAGATGTGTTAATGTGATTGGGAATAATGTTTGTTTGATTTGATGTTAGACAAAGTAATGATGCTAACAAAAGGCCTTTATGTGTCACGAGCTTGGATTCTCTTGAAGTATTTTGCTCGATCTCTCCTAATATGTATGACGATGCTGATAATCCGGGAAACAACGAGTACGCTGGAGTTGCTGTTGGTGGGGTTGGTGTTGCTGCGGATATTGATGTTGCTGGGGATGCTGATGTTGCTGCGGATGTTGATGATGCTGTTGTTTATGGTGCTGAGGTATCTTCTGTTGCTGCTGCTGGTGATGATGCTTTTAGTGTATGATTTATTACTAGGAATCATTTTTAAATGTCAGAACTCGGAAGTTTATTATGGAATGTATGATCACAAATCTATTTTAATATGCATCTGTCTTTTATATTTATTCTAATATTGTATTTTGTATACTTAGATCTTAACTTCTTTTATGGTAACTTTTCTTTAACCTCTTATATTCTTTTATATTTTTTTTATGTTTTTAAATTCCTATTCACGGTGCAATTAATTCTCTCTTTTTTGTTGTTTGTGTTGGTGGTGGCATATTGTTTTACCATACTTTGCTGGCATGGATCCTGATATTATGAGAATCGTTCTTAATCTGCTATGTAGCGCGCATAATGATGGTCTAAAAGTTTGTTGTTTGAACGCGGAAAGTATAAGAGCGAAGTATACCATGCTTTACCAAATGTTTAGTACTTCTTTGATGGATGTCATTATGGTATCAGAAACTTGGCTTAACATGTATGTTCTGGATGGTCTTGTCTCTATAACAGGTTTTAAAATTTTTAGATGTGATAGGAAAGATAGGATTGGTGGCGGTTCTTGTATATATTTACGTGAGAATTTATTGGGGTCGTACGTTTATATCTCATCTGAGAGTCATATCAATTTTGTTTGCGTCGAAGTGAAGACATCGGTAGAAAAACTATTGCTTGTTTCTGTTTATTGTCCTCCTCTTATGTTTAGGGTGGATTACATCTCTGAGCTTGAGGAGACTTTAATGCGTCTTAATCCAAAATATGATCATATCTTGATTGGAGGTGACTTCAATGTTAATTTTTTGAATGACAGTGTTCCTACACGCCTTTTTACTCATTTTTGTGAGAAACTTGGATTATCCGTGGTGAATAAATCAATGGCCAACATGTTTCAAGTCATGTACGAATCCGTCTCTTTTGGATATGTTTCTAACTAATTCTAAATCTAAAATCTTATGTAATGACCAAATTAAACTAACTTCAGAGTTTATACATGATTTCATTTTTTGCTGTTTTGGTCTTGTATTCGATGGAGGTAACCAAGTAAAAACAATTAGTTACAGATCTTACAGAAATTTTAATTTTGACACAGTGGCGAGTAACATCTATGGACCCGAATGGGACGATATTTTGTACATGCCTGACCTTAATGCTAAAGTTACTCTTTTCAATAACATGATTCTGAGTTTATATAATTTATATGTTCCAATTGTAACTAAGCAAGTCAATCGGAATAAATGTCCGTGGTTTACAAATGAAATTAAATTACTCATTAGAGAGAGAGAGCGTTTCTACCGACGATTCAAGAGCAACCCTACTGCGTACAATAAAAGACAGTACGTTTTCTCACGTAACAGGGTTAATACCACAATAAGGAATTCAAAACGATCATTTTTATTGGGCAAGTTAAATCCTTCACTCAGCACCCGTGAGCCTTGGAACAACCTAAAACTGATAGGCATTAAAGAAGATAAAAACAAAAATAAATGTCCTTTCAACCCTGAAGTGATGGTAAGAGCTTTAGTTCCAAGTCACTCAAGTTCAACAATTCCGCAAAGAATATTTGATATGCCGGATACTGAATGCTCGTTTAGTTTTACCTCTATTGAAGTAGCCGAGATTGTAAATTCTATTAATGCTGTTAAATCCAATGCTATTGGCTCTGATAATGTTTCACCGAAATTTATCAAACTTGTTTGTCCCTTAGTTTTGAAATATTTGCTTCATATTTTTAATTTCTGTTTATATAGTTCAGTGTTTCCGGACCAGTGGAAGAACTCATATATTATCCCAGTTGCAAAAAAATCTAACCCTTCTACACCATTAGAGTTTAGGCCTATCAGCATCCTTTCATTTCTGGGTAAATTACTTGAAAAAATTATGCATGACCAGATACAGTTCTATCTAAATGATAGGCGCTTGCTATCTGTGTGGCAATCCGGCTTTCGTAATCTCCATAGCTGTGAATCTACAGCAATTAAGGTTACCAATGATATTCGATTTGCACTTGACTCGGGGAAGTTTGGAGTAATGGTTCTCTTGGACTTCTCTAAAGCTTTTGACAGTATTGACCACTCAATACTTATCTCAAAACTTAAAAATAATTTTGATTTTTCCAACTCCTCCCTGAAACTCATGCGTAGCTATCTGGTTGATCGCGTTCAATGTGTTAAAACGGAAATTGGAACCTCAAATTCCTATGTTACTAATCTTGGAATTCCTCAAGGCTCAGTGCTGGGTCCGCTGTTATTTTCATTGTTTATAAATGACCTTCCGGATGTTATTTCCAATTGCCAAGTTCATCTATATGCAGATGATGTGGCCATTTATATATTTCGTCCAATTGGTTTAATGGATGATTGCTTTACTAGATTGAATGAGGACTTAGATTGTGTATTTGATTGGTCTAGTAGTAATAAATTCCCTCCATTCCCTCACAAGGCATGGTTGTGAGAAATGCGCTAGGCCCAGGGGCTCCTCGCTCTGTAGCGCCACCCTATTTATTTATTTTTTTTTAGTAGTAATAAATTAACACTTAACCCGACTAAGTCTGTTGCGATGTTATGTGCTAGAGAAGAGCTAAGCCCTGAAGACTTTCCTCCGGTTATTTTGCACAATGAAGTCATTTCGTTCGTTAAAGATGTTACGTACTTAGGCTATAAGATAAACTACAATTTGAGCTGTTGCAAAGCAATTTCTGACTCCATTAGGAAAATTTACTCAGGACTGCGTAGTTTACGATCTTCTTCTGATCTTCTCTTACCAAATTTAAGAAAACAGCTTGGCAAATCTCTTATTCTTCCGTACTTTACCTACAACTCGTCTGTTTATCCATCTTTAGATTGTAACTGTAGAAATAAACTCAATGTAGCTCTCAATGATTGCGTTCGATATGTTTATTCTATCCCTAGATACATTAGTGTTAATGATATGTTTGGTCTTTGTTTGGATAACTATTTAAATTTTAGATTGCTTCTGAAGCTCCATGATGTCATCCATCGTAGATGCCCTACGTATTTAATTGAACCGCTCAACTTTTCGCTCAACAAATCGCAAAGAGGATTGAAACTTCTTTTACCTCGTTTTACACGCAGCATTGCTGAACGCTCTTTCTATGTTTCTGCAATTCGTTTATGGAACTCAATTCCTAATGAGTTGCAAAGCACTACTTCACATGCAGCCTTTAAGAGAAAATGATTTATGCACCTTTCTAATACTACTATTTCTTAATGCTACTTTCTTTTATGATAAACTCCTTTTTAATTAACTTTTTCAACTATATATTTGTTATCATTATATTTATATATTATTACTATTATTTTTTTTTCTAACTTTTTTTATTTTTTTCCTTCTTTTAATATTTCTTTTGTGAAACTCAATTTTATTGTTAAAGTCGTATTTGATGCTCTAAAAGATTTCAATCTTAACGTATCACTGTAAATTTTGTATTATGGAATAAACTATGAAACTATGAAACTATCTTTTCATTTTGGTTGATATAACACACCTTACCCTAAGCGACGTATCAATAAATCCTTACAATTTTATGTTCGTGTGTTATGCCTTTTTTCTGTTATAAAAATGCTAACTATTTTCAATTACTATATCTGAAGGACCTCCTTTCAGTGGTTTTAATTGTCTTAAGTCACCTGCTGTCTTTTTACTTGTAATATCCTAAAAGTGTCAAAACGTACTTCAATTCCAGTAAAACGGTATAGCTTATCTTAACCGCATTCAAATTTATAATTAAGTGTTAAATTGCTGGTTTCTTAAACTACAAAAAAAGTAAAACCTTCAACAATCGGTGCGTCAAAAGTAGTCCTTCACTTTATCAGTAAGCCAACTGACCAACTTACATTCACTTTCCCAAAATGAGAAGCAGTGCGTAGATTTTCACTTAAGACATAAATGTTATACATAGCCCCTCAGTACTCACTAACTCCGAATCGATCCAAGAATATATGTATAGCTTCTTAAGTAATGTACAATATTATTGCAACTATCTTCTCATTTTACCAAAAGAGGTCTTCTGAAGGAGTGGTAAAATAGTTTAGTATTTCGGTAAACTCCATTCCCACAGCTCACATCGTTCGTTCGGACACTCGCCACTAAATTCAAAGCACTTCGCTCAAAGAACTTCCAATGGTTGAAGAGAGTAATACAAAAAAAATGCAAAAGCTAAGGATGAGATTAATGGATTAATGTTAGAGAAAGACCTTTCACAAAGTCGAAAAAGGGGATAACTCCGCGTAAAAAGGGTATCCACCTCTATACCATTAACATTAGCCTTGCCACCAGTGCAATACAACTCGAATATCCATACCTTATCAGTGGAAATACACTTGGGCAAAAGAGTTAGATGGAGAAAAGTGAACTAAAACAAGAGAATGAACGTTTTAAAAGAAATCTCGATATGAGAACTGACTTGATAGTTTTGGACAGCCAAAGAAGAGGGTTGTACTCTCTTATTTTGTATGCGTTCAAAAATCCATTCTGATTATAAAACTCCAGTCTAAATGTTACAGGAAATTGGAAAAACATTTCAACTGCTTTTCCTATTTGCTATGAAATACGCACACCCATCTGACCATTGCGTCAAAGCCTAACTTGGCAATCGTTACTTAGTCATAAGATTTCACTGGAAGAGCACGTACACCATACAATGTACACACCTAATGTCATATATGTCATCAATAACTTCCATTATTGTCTACTCCATGTGCATGCAATCTGCTTATTCACGACCTTCTTTAATAATCACCTCCAACTTTACAGTGGAGCTGCTTAAAGATTTATAAAGACACACAAACTCTTTGCCAAAGCTAACCACTCACACCGCACCGACACACGCAAGAGGGGAGAGGCCTCTGATGTTCAACTACACATACGTACATGTATAATAACAATATTATATCGATCTTATCTATGAGAATGTGACACCTTGCTGATAAATCACCCGCAAGGTGTGGCACAACAAATTACTTATGTGTTAGTACCTGCGGGTGGTATTGATGTTAGCCTTTGGCCTCGATATGGCGTGGGAAGGAATCATAAAGGAAAAAATTCCCATGTTTTGTGTCGGAAAGAAGGCACACAACGAAAAAAATACTGATTTTAATATTCTCCTGACAAGTGGGGAGGAGATGAGGTGTCATTGTTTGATTGATAGATGTCCTTGTTCCTTGATGGCTATGTCGAGGGCAGAGTATCAATTTAATTCCAGTTGATTTGTCAAAAAGCTTCACAGTCCGCTGATTATTGCTTCCTTCCCCTGGCTGGCCGTTTGTTATTTTCTGTTTGACGGATACTCCAATTTGAACATCAATATTCGTGAATAGTTTGCATAGTTGTACATAAACAGATGTTCTAGGTCACGTGCGCGGTATGTTTTGGTGGAATCGAATTAGCATCATAACAATTTAGCCACAAACTTGCAATAATTGGATGATACAATCGAAAATATGCACATGATGAGTCTCGGATTGTTATATGGTTTTTGGTAGGCTTAGTGATAATTTTGTTATTGCGCAGCATGTCCATAGTGGTCAAACATGCCTTTGTGTGGTTTTGTGTTAATTTCATGCCAGTGATGGAATTAGAAGGATTGAAATTTAATTAAGTTGTTGGTTTATAGTTATTTGAGTTCAGTGAACTTTTGTGGCTTTTCTTTCGCTTGTGAGAGTTACTGCAATGCATGTGAAGGACTAGGCCAAGCAAAGGCTCGATTTACAAGTAAACTCCCTTCTTGGCCAACACGGGTGCCTTTGAGTAAGCCGCTCGAACTTTATCAATTCAATTGGCTTCATATACGCTTGACCAAACCAATACTTTGAACCGATTTAAAAGCCACTTCACATTGCTCTCGCTCTCGCTCTGTCTTTCATTTTTCAGTCCTTAAGTTCGGTCTTTATTGCATAATCCTTCCGTTCCGCTTATACCTACATCCACTCTCTTGAAATTAAATCTGTCTTCCGGTTTCTTGTGGAAAAAACTTCATCCTTTGTGGGAAGCCCCGGGCTCCTTGTACATCATTGCACAAGCATCTAGGTACCTATAGAGGAGCATTTGCCAACAAAACGATTAGTATTATTTGCATACAGTGCTCGTATATTGCTTCATCCTCCAACGGGGAAAATTAATTTCTTTGCTTCCCACTTAAGCTCATTTAATTTATAGCCTTTGCATTTTGCAGAGATCGAAACATAGACAAAAAACTCTTCAAACTTCTAAGCCATCAGCATCATAGCATCCCGCTTTCACGTCTTCGTGCACAATCTTCAACGTTTTGATGAAGGAATTCGATTTTTTTTACCCTCACTGACAGCCGACATCAATTTATTGCTTCCGCTTGGCAACACACAGCAGTTAAGCAAAATGCCTCAATCTTGATTATCCCACTTACCGGCAAAACAGTCCGTCTCATTTCATGTCAACACAAGCACAGCCAATCAACAAATAAATATCGCCTAGTAGGAGTGCTCCTTTCTCACCTTCCACTTCCTGACAATGACACCATATTCAGGTTTTACCTACCTTAAAGGTAGCAATCAATGTCAAAGATGTTGTTGCGTTTTGTTGTAGTTGGTTAGCTTATGGTAGGGAGACATGACTCGACATATACATGGCTTCTTGACCCTTGAACTGGAAGTTAAATGGGGCTGTTGTTGTCATAGTCGTTGTTGTTGTTGTTGTACGTAATGTTCTGTTTGTTGTGCTTTCCAAAAATATATATCATCACTTTTCCTTGAGAAGTTGTCAAGGGTAAGTGTAATTGATTCTTTTCATTTCCAAATCATTGACCCTGAAGTATGCCAATTGACTGTAGATTGCAGAAACATGCCGCGCCGAGCGAAGGAGCTTATAACTGAATTTTCCAGCATTTTTGTTTTTTGTTTTTAAATAAACTGTAATAATTTTAGCCACAAAAAGTTACCTTCAGCATTGCGAAGCGAATGTTACACTGTTGCTTTTGTATATGGTTAGCTCCTTGTAACTGCAATTATTCTACAAAATAAAAAAAAAACAATAAATGGACAAAAGCAAGGCTATCTTGTTAGTCCTTTGCTTTTAGTGCCTTTTCTTAATTTGATAGATAATTACTTACAGTGTTTGTTCTGGTAACTGACAAGAAAAGAAGGCAATAATTTATTAGAGAGACAGGTGCCTATAATTGTTTCGTTGCAAATTCGGTGAGTGCAAACATTTTAACAGGGACACCTTAAAATAGGAATCTGCAACTGTTTCAAATTTTAAAACTGGTGGGCTTACAAGAAACAGGACCAATGTACCTACTTCTAAATTTTCCAATCGTTTTGCTGACGACTCAATTATGTATCTTCGTCTCCAAGCTCAGGGGCCGAATTACCTCACTCGTGATCGAGTAATACGTGACTGAATTATGTGCTTTTGGCATTACTTTTCGAGCTATCGAGCACTTTTGGACAACAATTTGATATTCTTTCACCAGTATTTGAACAAATTGAAGTCGATAAATGAACAGCACACTGATGTTGTCTAATATAGAGCGAAATTTGAAAGAAAAATAATGCTCATCCTCTCGATCACTGATGCGGTAATTCGACCCCAGATCTCTGCTCGTCGGATGTGGAACTGGAACGGTTGCGTATAATAAGCTTATTGAATTCAGACCATCACAATATTGCAACATGGGGTAGTAAAAGCCGAGTACAATTCAGTGCTTCGGAAACTTTATGTTGTCCCAACCAAGTGAGTCATAAGTCCGAAAACGAAAATAAAAGTTGGGTCCCTGCGCAGAGATTTAGTATGTATACAGGAGCTATACCTAACTCTACGTATATTGCATGATTCGGTATTGAGTTTGGAAGTCGAAATAAGCGCTTAAAAAATACCTTGAACACCATATCACATTTATTAACCGTTGCTCTAAGGACTTGTTATTTTGACGTCATATCGATATTTTAGTTTGAGAAAAACTTTGTCCTCATAATTATGAGAGCCTTGACTGCTTTTCTCAGTAGAGAGATAAGCAAAATTTAAATTGTAAGTCAATAGAACTCATTATTTTTATTTGTTAAAACATCCTTATTGATTACAAAGAAACAATATTTTCAAAAAACAAGAACAAACAAAAAACTTTGTATTTTTAATTTAAGAAAACTTTATTAGATGTATTTCGGCGACGGTTGACGTGCCATCATCAGCTTCACGCTCACAAACTGAAGTTACAAAAAGTACACAAACGTTAATATTCTTACATTTTTGGTTATATGGAAACAATTTAAAAAGAGAAGGTATACGAGTTTAATTTTAAAGTAAAACAAAAGGTAAACATAAAGAAAAAGAAAAAGAGAGATTAGAAAAATTAAGAGATAGTTAATGCAGGTGTGTGTGAGTTATTTAAAAAACAAATAGGGTGGTGCAACAGAGCGAGGAGCACCTGGGCCTAGCGCATTTCTCACAACCATGCCTTGTGAGGGAATGGAGGTGACCTACAATTTTCTGCCGATTCCGAACGGCTAATTAAGAAAGCACTTTTCGTGGCAATGAATTTACTAACGGAGGACTTGCCAATTCCTCGCAAAAGGCGATACCCGTTTAAAAACATTTTTGTCTCTGCTGGGATTCGAACCTCGAACCTCTGGGTTAGCAGGTGGACACGCTAACCATCACGCCACGGGTACCACTGTGAGCTATTTAGCAAATTTAAAAAGTTGTGACGTGATGTTTCCATTGTCAGTAATCATAAAATTTTTCCATTTGGAGATATACAATGCTTCATAGACATCTAATTTACGTTCATCGGTGACGTATTTAATTAATTTGCAAGTGTCATTAAAGTTGCCTATGTTGTGTGGTGGGTTGTTGTCATCATCAAACATTATGTGCAGCTACAGATGATTTGTGTATACCATGGGTGGTTATACTGTATTGGTGTTCTTTGTAACGTTGTAATCAATAGAACTCCTCAATACTTAAACTCCTGCACAGATTCAATCCGTGACTAGTTTGAAGTCTCCTAGTACTACCCGGCCGGCCCCAAAAATCATGATTTTAGATTTTTGAGTTCTAATGCGCAAGCTTTCAGTATCACAAAAGGAACTGTTTATTTGCAACTGAAGCGTAAAAGGATTGTCGTCGGCATGTTACAAGACTTCCTTGGTGTTAGAAGAAAAAACACCACCATTAAGGTTCTCACTGATTTCATCTGTGAGAAGCCCAAAGAGTGACGGACTGAGTATACATCATTGGGGAACACCTGCCGTTGTTTTAAACATACCGAAGCAGAACAGATGAGTTTCGAATACATCAAATGATATTTTCGTGATAAATGTAAACACGATAGCTAAAGATAGATAAAGCTTGTCCAATGACTTTGTCAAAAGCAGCTTTAAAGTCAACAAAGCAGTCGTAAGCCTTCTTCTTCTTTTCAGTAAATTTTATTTTGCGATGCTGGAAATGGCCAGTAAAAGTCCATAACTGAAAATCCTGGCTCTGTTTATCCCCGCATTACGATTCAAAAATGTAAGCAGGACCTCGTATTTGCTTGGTAGTGTGAAATCTGCAATAAGTATGTGAAAGCAGGGATACACTTCACTCATATACATCTAGGAATTTGCTTAAACTCCAGATTTAACTTCATATTAAAAAAAAGAAAGGAAAACAGCATTTAGTTAAATAAAAATATATTAAAAAACCTTACACCGATGTAAACATTGAACATCCATGAATTAACACTGACAATGGGAGACTGAGGAGGTTCTGCATAAATTTTGGGGCGAGGTAAATAATATTATTGTTAAATTTACGAGGTCTTTAAATTTAACTGACAATAAGTAGCTGGAAGTGAAAAAAATGAACTCGCTCTACCTAAATTCTCAATTTTGGTTGTTTATTTGGGTTATTCGGTTTAGTGTGTAATGCACATAGTGCAGTTACACGTGAAACGTGATACACGAGGTAAATTGATTTGCACAGCTCAAATATAAATCACAATTCAATATCTCTTTTGATATTTAATCCGGCTCATGAGTTTGCCTGGTTGGGAATTTAATTAATTTGCTAACTCGTTATTGGTTGCGTAATCCAATAACAAAAGTAATATCTATCAATTATGTTGTTTGCGATAGCTGCCTTGCTTCGTGCTCTGGCATTATTGTTTCAATAAAATAATTCAACAAGGTTATGTACACATGGAATTATGCGTTTGCAGTGTCAATTATTTGTGTCATGTATGTGATATATGGTAATCCTGTTCACTCAATTTGAACACCATTTAGCTGATGAACAAAAGAGTTTGGATTATTTTTTTGTTAAACAATCAAAGTCTATCGAAAATAAAAACGAATACATATGTCTTTTGGTTTCAATTGAAATGGCCAATTAGAGCAAATTTGTAATTGTAATTGGATGGAATTTGCATTGCAATTAATTCCAAGTAAAAGCATATGCACTGCACAATGCATATTCAAAGAAAGAATTAGTGCTAGTATATCAATGTGTGTCATTTGAAATCAATCAATACTAATAAAGAACACAAATTGGAGCTCTTTTATAAAATTATAAGCACTATAAGCTTCAACATGTTTGCTCTCTGGAAGAAGATATTTATGGAATGAGAAGGATTTCAATCACTGATTTATCATGACCGACGCGACGTTGCAGTCAAGGAGAAGGAGAAAGATAAGTGGAACAATGTTTTTGTGGAGAACTTATTGATTTAATATTATTTCACTGAATCCTTTTTGAAAATAAGTCCCTGGAAATATAATTTTATTTAAACTTTTACCTCTTGAAGCCCACACAATTACACCAAATAAAATATTTTTCCGAAACTCATTTCACTGTTAACGGCAATGAACCTCGACCTTGTTTTAACTGAGACTTTAAATCCGTGGTGGGTTTTTTCCTTGAAGCATTGCAGTTACCCTGAAGTAGTGCCACAGCAAATTAATTCCCAAAAATGTCCACTCTCCAAAAGCACAAGCATTCCATGTATATTCCTGTTGGTAATTAGCGATTCCTGTTAGAGATTTTCAGTCTTTGAAGGATTAACATGAAAAATTCCTGGAGCACTGCCACAACAAAGCTAAATGCATGCTTCAATGCAAGCGCAATTTATCTGTGCTGCTTAAAATAAAACGTAGCTACTTTATATAGTAAATTACACTTTTTCATTTATGAAGGTGCGTTGTTGTTCTTGATTAAAAACGAAAAGCAGCTACACAGTAATTTGAAGGTAATTCAGCACACATACATTTTATATTATTATGACAATTTTTACGTAAGTATTTTATAATTTAGTTCATCAAAAATGGCTCTTGTACAAAAGCGATGACAGTATCAATTACCAGTCTATTTAGTTGTTGTTTTTTTTTTTTGAAAAGTTCCAGATAATGGGGATTAGAGCATCATTTCCTCAAAACAAAAGTCAGTTGATCCTTATAAGGGCATTATTTTTTTTTAATTTCGTTATTTAACAGGTTCTTAATTTTAAAATAAATTAATGAGTGTCATTTGGGGCTCAGGATATGTCCCGAAAATTGGTTTTTGATGATTCTCTTCTTATATTAGGGAACGTTAACTGCCTTTATTTGAAATACCAGAGTTGTATTTTTCTTTTCGCAGTCGTTCATTGTGCTCTTATCCTTTTCCTCTTGTGACCTGTGAACCGAACGGGGTCTACGTTATTGGAATTGATCTTAATCTCCATTAGATGAAAAATATAATAACAATGACCATGACTGTGTAGCACTGTGTAGCACGCATTTGCGACTGTGTGCTAAGTACGACACCAAAATCTAAAGGCTGCATACAATGTTTTTGTTTTACTGAGAGTCAAAGTTGACACAGGGTAGCCAACTGCATTAATTTATGAGAATTGAATAAAATCACATGAATATATCGAAATTTTAAATAATTATTTTTTTTTTGCGAAAATTGAACGCCATTCAATTGACGCCACTTCAAGTTTTGAAATTTACCAGAATATGTTCGTGGCAAAAAAAAAAAAGGTCACGACTGAGTCGCACGATCTAGCAGTAGTATGCTGATTACATGATTATATGATTGACACCTGGTGTGTTAGAAATGGTCTCTCCGTCAATCGTCTTAAAACCGAGGTTGTCCTCTTCACGAGACGTAGAAAATTGACTAGTCTGGCCCAACTTACGCTTAAAGGCGTTAACATCCCCTTTTCAAATGAAGTCAAGCATCTTGGAGTGATCCTGGATAACTAACTTCTTTGGTCTAAGCATGTCGAGTCTAAAACTACTAAAGCACTGTCAGTTTTCTGGCAATGTAAAGGAGCCTTTGGCAAGACATGGGGTCTTTCACCGAAAAGGGTCCTTTGGATCTATACGGCTATGATAAGAGCAATCATCTCCTATGCGTCAGTTGTTTGGTGGAATAAGCTCTCGCGTAAATACGTTATTGCCTCGTTTGCCAAACTTCAAAGAACAATTTGTCTGGGTGTTACGGGGGCCTTCCTCAGCACACCGGGAGCTGCTTTCGACGCACTGCTGAATCTTCCTCCCCTTGATACCCAATTCATGGGGTGTACTCTCAAGATCATTTCTCGTTTAAAGAGATGTGGTCTCTGGCGCAATTGGCACTGGAGCTTTGAGGAGCTCGCAAGCAGCATATCTTTTGACTCACGTCTAATGGATATGCCGTCTGACACGATGATCCAAAGGCTCATACTGCGTCAAAATTACTCAGTCAGCTTTCCTTCGGTTCAGGACTGGTTCACTCCAGAATCTGAGCCTGGAAAGAATTGTTATCGTATCTTCACAGATGGCTCCAAAACCGACGAGTATTCTAGTGCTGGTGTCTTTGTGGAGAACGACTTTGGGATCATACGCATACGCATCCATTTTCCAAGCGGAGGCATATGCTATCCTAATGGCCTTGAGCCACGTTACGAAAAATGGATGGACGGGGAGAAGTATCATTGTTTGCAGCGACAGGCAAGCTGTGCTTAAGGCCCTTCTCAACCCTCTAACCATTTCGAAAGTGATCCAGGAATTGCAATGCTCTCTGAATGTGGTCGGAAGATTAAATTCCTTGAGGCTCATTTGGGTTCCGGGCCATCACGGCATAGCTAGAAATGAGATCGCCGATGAACTTGCTAGGCAAGGATCTCTTTCTCAGGACCTGAACCGTCGCTAGGTCTGCCAGCGTCCTCAGTGAGGGCTTCAATCAACGATTGGATCTGTGAAGAGCACAACTGTAGATGGCATGCCTCCATTGGATGCAGACAAACAAAGCGTATGCTCCCCAACGTTAGAAAGAAGACTGCAACATTTTTGCTAGCTCGTAGCAGAAAAGACTGTAGAAAGCTTATTGGCGTTGCCAGCGGGCATTTCTCTTTTGCCAAGCATTTAAACGTGTTAGGCTTAAGTGATACCACACTCTGTGCATCTTGTGGAGAAGATGAGGACACCGCAGAGCACTTCCTCTGTGAATGTCCTGCTTTTTTTCGCATGAGGTTACAAATACTCGGAGCAGACATGGTGAGAGCCGGTAACTTAGGTTCCTCATCATGGCAGCGTGTTTTGGCTTTTCTCCAAAAGGCTATAATAAAAGAAGTTTGCTATCTGGTAGCACAATGGACCAATATTAAGGTCTGAATGCTCCAGTTAGTATTTTGAAAACCATCAACAGAAAACAATTGTTTAATATTTAGGTTTCTATAATTTCTTTTTATAACTTCGTATTTACATACAACAAAAATTTACGACATAGCCTTGCAAATTAATGACAAACTTACCAAAATTTTGCTTTGCAAAAATTCAATTTACAGTTTTGGGAAGCAAAAAAACACAACTTTTTGGCAAAGTCTTTGCAAATTACACTTTTCTTTATCGTCAGTTGAAGTGAAAAGCCTCGTTAGTATTTTTAGCATGTTTTGCAGAAATCGCAAGAAACACAGACTCGCAACATCTGATATACAAATATGTAAAATATTTGCGAGTTTTTTATTTTCCACGAAATGCTTAGAACAACATTTACACTGAAAATCTCAAAAGATGGCTCTGATTTTCCTTTTTTCTTTTTTTGAATAAGTAATTGCTTTGCGGAACTTTTCGACTTACGATGTCCCGCAATTTAACTGCCGATATTTACTTTGCACCTTGCAAAAGAGAAATTACGTGAAACAGACATTATAAAAAGAATATAAAAATTGAAAGGAGTTTGCAAATCAAACTTATCAATTTCAACCTTGTCGCTTATCAAATTTTATAGTTCTGGGGAACATAATATGTAAGTGTGCAAAACTGCAAATTGACGAAAAATTTGATAAGTGCAAAGTGAAAAGTTGATAAGTTTTTTTGTGGAATAGAGCCCAGCTGAAATTTATGAAAAACATTGTTTTGAAATGATTCCTTTTAATCCGATTGATAATTTTTGGCTATAGGGGGCCGTCCATAAAATACGTTCGCATGCAGGGGGGAGGGAGGGGTCTCGCTGACTGTGACAAGATGTGACGAGGGGGAAGGGGGGGGTCTACGGCAACGTAACGTTCGCCGTTCAAAATATCAAAACATTTTACTACAGTATTTCTTTCGAATAGTTTTTTTTCAAAATTTTTGTCATGATAAAAGTCATTCATCCTTACTAATATTATAAATGTGAAAGTCACTCTGTCTGTCCGACTTTCTATGTTACCGTCTCCCGCCCAAACTACTAAACTGATTGATATGAAATTTTGTACAGAGACAGTCTCGAGCCTGAGGAAGGACATAGGCTATATATTTTATCCCTAAATTCCCACGGGAACGGAAACGTATATGGGAACTTAGAAGTTACAGCACCGATTTTGAAAGTTCTTCCACCGTTAGAATGCTACACTATCCCCGAGTAACATAAACCTTGATTCATCCCCATATTCCTACGGGAACGGGAGTCCTTACTAATATAATAAGTGTGAAAGAAACTCTGTCTGTTCGTCTTTCTATGTTACCATCTCTCGCCCAAGCTACAGAACCGATTTAAATGAAATTTTATATAGAGATTATCTAGAACTTGAAGAAAGACATAGGATACATTTTATTCGAATATTCCCACGGGAACCGGTCCTCACTAATGTTATAAATGCAAAAATAGCTCTGTCTGTTCGCCTTTCTATGTTACCATCTCCCGCCCAAACCAATGCACAGATTTAAATGAAATTTTGTACAGAGAGAGTCTAAAATTTAAGAAAGGACATAGGCTCTATGTATATTTTATCCCTATATTCCCACGGGAAAGGAAACGCATTCGAGAACTTTTACACTATAGCACCGATTTCAAAAATTCTTCCACCGTTAGAATGCTGCACTCTCCTTGAGTAACATAAACTGTTAGTCATCTCCGTATTCCTACGGGAACGGCCACCATATTCCCACGGGAATGGGAGTCTTTACTTATATCATAAGTCTGAAATGAAATCTGTCTGTCTATTTTTATTTGTTATCAAAAACCGCCCAAACTACTAAGCCTATTTATATGAATTTTGGTAGGTAAAGAGATGTAGTCTTGAGCCTGAAGATGGACATAGGCTATACGTATATGTTATCACTGTATTCCCACAAGAACCCAAACGTAAACTGGAACCTAGAAACTACTGAACTGATTTCAAGAATTATTTCCCCGTTAGAATGCTACACTACCTCAAAGTAAAATTAACTTTAATTTATCCTCATATTCCCATGGGAACGGAAGTACTTACTAACATTATAGATCCGAAATCAACTATGTCTGTCTCTTTTTCTTTGTTACCATCTACCGCCCAAACTATTGAACCTATTTGTATGAATTTTGGTGCAGAGATAGTCTTGAGGCTGAAGAAGGACATGGGCTGTATTTGTTATCCCAATATTCCTGCGGGAACGGCAACGTAAACGGGAACTTTGAAGCTACTTAACCGATTTCAAAAGTTCTTTCACCGTGAGGTGATTTCTGTCAAATTGTCGATTACGCAGTTGACCTAAGAAGAAATGTCTATTTTGATCTTCAAATAAATATTGGCAATCGGTAATGACTGTGTGAAAAGTCGATTTCGGCGCCGACTAATGAGATAGTTAACCATATCAACTAATAAATTATGTTAGACGTATTGACGACGTCGTACGTATATATTCCTTAGAATTATCAGGAGTGGCTGTAAGTTGTTGTTCCAGTGCCAATAATGAGTAATCTACACAGCTACATATTACACATCTGGGATGCACCATTATGAAAGTTTTTATAATGACTGGAACAGCGAAAGGAGAAAACTATTGATTCCCCGTATTTCTTTAATTCCCACAGATTTGTCATTTTAGTTTAAAAGAATGTATCAAACTCGCAAAACCTTTTTATTTGACAAAAGATGGAAAAAGTAAGAACGTCGTGCGCAAAAATGTACTCAAATAAAATATAACAATAGTTTACTAAAACGCATGAATGTGTCTTATATGCAAAATAAGTAGCCAAAAAAAACTAAAATGCTGCCGAAAGTTACTATTCCACGCGGACGACGTCGCGGGCACAGCTAGTTTTGTATATTTACTAATGTTTGTTTTTTTTAAATATCAGCCCCAGCTCTTTGGCAAGGCTCTAGCGCTTTGACCAGGCTCTAGCGGCATTGGAATCCGTAAAATATACATATTTGTTAATTTATTATAAAAATAAAAAATTTTAAAACCTACCACTGCACTATAAATCAAAATTTATCGTGCACAAGAGGGGGGGGGGGGGGGGGGGGGGGGGTCTAAGCTTTTGTGACGTTATATTTATAGGGGGGTCACGGAAAGTGTGACAGAGCGTGACAATGGGGGAGGGGGGGGGGGGTACCTAATTTTACTGTGACGTATTTTATGGACGGCCCCTAGGATAAAATTTGGGCAAGGGCTTATAAATAGAATAAACTACGCAAAAGTATACTCCTTGAAAGACAAAAGTATTCGCTAAAACACCTGTTTATTTGAAACTTAACGTTGCAGGATTAAGGAAGTATAAAAGTAGTGAAGGGTTTGACAGTCAACTTTGTCTTTGGAAGAATTAATCGAAACCCAATGCAGTTGAACCAAAAAAGCAACGAACTTTTTTCCTACTTAGAACATAATAAATTTATCATCAATTTCAAGCCAATATCACAATCAAACTTAGAGGTTAAATTGGTGGATTCACTTTAAGTCTTACCGCTGAATATCACGTTTTCCGCTTTCCGGTTTCACATGACAATGGTGGTCAGTTAAAATCAATCAAAACCAATATCCAATCCAAATAATACACGTTCATGTTCGATATACGTGTGTTCACAACACAAATCTGAATTTAATCAAACAACGAAAGTCCCGAATACAAAAAGAAAATCGAAAAACATCAGAGAAAAATCGAAAACACGGGAGTGAAAAAAAGGAGCACAAAATGTGGAACGGAAAAACGATGGGACTTCTTAAATATGGGACAATTTAATTTGAAGCTACTCGAATCACTGATTTAAATATTTGAATAGACTTACTGTTTGATTTGACAAAAAGCTGCCACAGGCTGCTCCACAAAAATTTAATTTTTTTTTTGTAAACATAGATTATGAACGCTAGTCTCTGTTGTCGTTTAGTTTCATTTGAAAAGCATTTTGGGTACCTACATAGATTTCATCAATCGATCATCGTTCGAAATAAAATTCATATCAAGAGATTCTCGTATTAGACTCGCAAATTCTATAAACATTCTGAAAATAGATTTAAAATGGTAAGAGTGAAGGGAAATTAAAGCAGGATTAAATTAGATACGAAGAGCTAGTAGCGTTAGCACACATTGCTCCCTCCTTTGTCTATAACACCATCTCGACTTGGTACGCCATCATCGGTCTTTCAGTTGTCTGTCTGTCTATTAAATAATTTTGTTTGGGTTTTGTTTTTTGGGTAAATATTTGTGGTTGGGTTGCTTACCATTAACACCGATTCCAAGTATAATTTTATATTCAAACATTTTGGGTACCAGGCCGCTTTGAAGCTGAAAGTTAAGGATCACTCTTTATGGGTATGACTACGGATACCGAGTTTCTATGAGGGATTATATTTGTTGATTTATCAATTTAGTGAGATATGTTGTAATCCTTGAGACTTTAATTGGTTCTCCCAAGATCCTAGTTCATACAAATTGTGTTCAAAAAGTGGAAGCACTTCGATATTCACTGTAGTTCTACTCATGGAAAAATGGAAATAATGTCGCAGTTGGGGAAAAAAAAAATTGTCCAGTCAAAATATGTTAGAAGCCAAAAACCATTAATCGTCAGGTACAGCCATTGTGCTTAGTCGAAAATTGGTAAAATTTTTAAATTAAGGTTCATTTTCTTGTTCCTTTGGAAATGTTGTTAATGTAGAATCCTAGGGTCTGTAACTCAAATCTACAAGCACTTTAATTCAAGCAAGTGAATTATGACAGAAATGAAGAAATTAAACCAGATGAAGTTAACGCTAGAGCTACATCATGTGGCGATCTGATCTTCGCTAATAGCAATTGAAATGGGAAATCTTTCCAGTCCCTCCGTTAGCACCAAAGAAGTAAATTCCACCAGATCCGCTTTTCACAGCTTCTATCAAAGTATCCTAAGTGATTCATTGCTGTTGACTTTATTGTTGAACATTTGAACTACTGTTGTATTCTTAGCAACTCGTGGTTAAATGAATCGCGCACATGAAGACTCGGTGCTATCATGCCCTAACACTATAGCACTATAGCAATACCTACCTTATTTGCCTTCAATTTCACCCATAAATCTTTTGGGCTCGAAGGGATACATATCGATATGATAATCGCAAGCAATGTAAGAATTTGATGTGGAGACGAAGATATGACGGAGTCATTGAGCGTATAATCCCAATGCGAATCGTTCTCCAGTAACTGTAATAGTTGACACTCCTCACGGTAAATCGCACACAAATAAATTAATAAATAGGGTGGCGCAACAGACCTACAGTTTTGTTCTAATTCCGAACGGCTACTCGAGAAAGCACTTTTGATGGCAAAGAATTTGCTAACAATGGATTTGCCAATTCCTCGCGAAAGGTGAAAGTAGTGGAAAAACATTTTTGCCTCTGTTGGGATTCTAACCACGAACCTCTGGGTTAACTGGTAGACATGCTAACCATCACGCCACGGGTATCACTGTTGCACATAGATGTTTATTAATTGTTATCAGTTGTTGAAACGATGTCGGACCACAAGAATTCATCAGCAACAATTGAAGATAACATTTGTCGTTATTTGGACGAACTGTATTGTTTGGTTAATGTCCTTTAAATGGTGTTCCTTGTTTTCGACACTGAATCGTTCTCGATGATGATAGCAAGTGCAATGTGGTCGATGGTACTCGTCACGCTCAGCCCGCAGCGTTCCCTTGAGTGACAATGGACTAGTGAAGGGTGTCTTTCGTGAATCATAAAAGGTGTGCCAAATTGCTTCATTGCTACCTACAGCGACCCATCTGATACTGGAATACAAACTTCGTCATTTGCATATGATACAGAGGAGATGGCCATATTGCTACCATTGTTAGAATATTTACATATTTACTTTATCGACTCGACAGAATTATAATATTCCACAATGATGTGAGAGAAGCTTTGAAAAATATTGGTGAATATGGCAGAATCCAACGGTTGTCTTCATCAAAATTTCATCCTTTTATATTCACAACTACCGATCGTCCGATGTCCGCAACTGTTCGCCAACGATACAATGGGTATCCGTCATTGCCGGTAATGGTTTCAGCAATCGGTTCTCTCGGATATCGCTGTCAACCATACATTGTGGATTGTTATCTAAATATATAAAAATCAATTGATTTTCATTAGATTCGTTAAAACTGAAGAACCCTTGGACTATTTTAGCAAATTTTAGTTTTAAATTATTTGCGGAAGTTCAGAAAATATACCTAATTAAACTTAAACGAATGCAAACTTTTGACGAGGACGCAGTGAAGTACTTTTAGCGGTCATACGCGTCATTTTTAATTAAAACCAAAAAGACTACATGTGTAAAGTTCAATAATGGCTTTTCTAGTAATCAATATTTGAATATAGTGCTCGGAAATTAGGTATTCATGATAAGACCCCCTCAATTTTTTCGTTTTATTCTGAACTTTTTGAATATTTTTTTTTTTACACAGCACAGCCAAACTACACTGAAGAACCATAAGTGAGTAAAAGCTGGGAGTTTATTTTAAAAATCAAAAATTTGTTATGAACGTCAAGATTTGATTTACGATTAATGAAAGGATATAAAATTTATAGTACGAGACTAGTTTTGTTTATTGTGTTAGCAAGGTGCTTGTCAAAATTAAGTTTCTTGTCAATTGTTTGAATTCGGTACTTGCAGTTTTTAAACCATTCAACAGAGTTGCGATCTAACAGTGGGTCTGGCAAATATTCTTCTTTTCTACGACAAAAATCTATACAATCTGGTATGTGATTTTTGAGCATTTGCCATGGTTTTCCTCTTTTGGGAAAGTTTGTAGAATATTGAAGTTTTCGAGAGCACTTTGAGACAATACGCTAGGAGCAATAAGGGCAAACATTGCATGCTTAGTGTTTTTGTTCAAAGATGGCAAGACGGACATGTAAACATTGAATAGCAAGGGTCCCAACACAGATCCCTGAGGGACACAACCTTACTATGTATATCATATTATGAAGATTTTGAGCTGCCTGCGTACACAAATAATTTTTTTACCAAGTAAAAATCTCCTCGCAAGCTTAATCAAATTCTTATGAGTTTGTGAATCATTCCTTGTTGCCACACAGCTTAAAAGACTTTTTCGATGTATAGAAGTACTAGGCCAATTAAGATCTTTCAGTTGTCACACTTTTGAAGTGAGTTTAAATTCATAACATTTGATGTCTTTTGTAGTGAACAGCTCAGAAGCCAAATTGTTCACTGGTTGAACAATCGTTGTTGAATGAGTTTCTCCAACATTTTTTCACTAATAGTACTCAATACACCAATAGGCCTTCAAATACATATTTAGATTATTCATTGCCTTATCTGGTTTGCAGTTAGCAACAACTTTTGCTATCTTCTAATCTTTAGGGAAAGAGTCATACAACAGCTGAAAACCATTGTGAGATTTTTGGTGACCGTAGATGCTAAGGTTTTTATTAATCTGTTTTTTTTAGATAACATCAAGCCCAGATGACTTTTTAGACTGCAGTTGTTTGATTAACTCCTTCACTGAACTTTTTGTGAAAATGTTGTACTACATTCATTACTTCGTAAGGAATTGAGCTCGAGAAGGTTGTCTTGTAAAATGTTTTCAGTGGCAATTTCACATACAATTTCATCAATTTCATGATTTTGGCAAAAACATTCCGCCAATGCGGTTTGGTTACCTTTTCCAATTGAGTAACAAGGACATTGTTGTTAAGAGGTTAAATGTGTGCACTCTTTTTTCTTTATTATTTTTGAACCGCACAATTCGACAAGAAAGTGATTGAAACTAAGTCATTTCGGTCTCTTAAAACGTCAAAGCAGTCAAAATCTTTACTAATGAAAAATCAATTTAGAAAGAAGTGGACAAAAAGTCAAAATTCGATTTCAATCCATTTTCATTTCTCGCCACAAAAAGACATCAGAAGATGACAATAATGACGACAGACATTGACTTTTTGCTTACACTTCGGCCGACAGCTTAATTGTTGTGCCTTATAACTACTGCCATGGCCAACCATCATCGTCTATGGTTGATAGTCGAATTGATCTAAGCCCACATTCAATCGGAAGTTGAATTGATGAAAGCCACAGAGCAATAAAGAAAAAAAAGTTAGCTGAAAAAAAAAAGAAAAAAAATTTCGACATCAGACAACTTTTCTGATTTGCTTAACCCGATTGTAATTAATCACAGATTTGTCCATTATTCGAGAAGAGGAAACCAACCACTAATCGCTTCCTTATTGTGTAATAAGACGTTAATCCTGCCCAATTAGAATTGTCCTTTTGAGGATGGCATTTTCAGGCAAGTATAGAAATAGCAGCAGCTGCTGTAGAGGGTAATGCAGGAAATGGACTAATTTACACCGAGGAAGGTCTTTTGTCATTCTGTTGACAGTTCCAGTTCAGCGAATAAAATCCTTTTTAATCTTCTTTTTCAAGGGTTTAGTGTCGTTGTATGGTGCTTTGGTCAACTGAGAAAGGCCATGAAGTGGCCTTTTCTTTCTGGTTTTTAATTTTTCCTTTTTTAAATTTTTTCATGTAATTGCATAATTTCTGTGATAAGCATTTGTTGTTGTTTGACAAAAGCTTCAAGATTTAATTGAAGAGCCTACCTTTTGGAGAATTTAAATGATTTTGCTTTACTTTGCTTATGACTACTTGTCTCTTCAGATCCAATATTCGTGTTATTTTCTGAAAATAGTCTAAGGTACTATGGGCCTACAAAATGAAATTTTCTAGGTGAAAGAACTTACTTACTTACTTACTTACTTAGGTGGGCATTACAGTTCGGGGTGAACCTGGGCCTCAACCAACATCCTTCTATAACGATTTCGATCTCGGGCGAGCTCTCTCCAGTTTCGCACTCCAAGTCGGTTGAGGTCTTCATCCACTTGATTGCGCCACCTAAGACGAGGTCTTCCCCTTCCGCGATTTCCCTGCAATGTGCTTTCGAACACCCGACGAGCCGGAGCGTTTGGGTCCATCCGCTCTACATGGCCCAACCATCGTAGCCTCGCGATGCGTACTCTTCTGGCTATGCCCATGTCGCGGTACAGCTCATACAGGTCGTTGTTGTATCTTCTTCTCCACACATTGTCTTCGCATACGGGACCAAAGATCATTCGGAGAATTTTTCTTTCGAAACGACCAAGAGTTTCCTCATCCGCTTTCGATAAGGTCCATGCTTCCGCGCCGTACAGCAGGACTGGGATGATTAAGGTCTTATACAAGGTGAAAGAACTGCCCGGCCAAAAATTAAAGAAATGGTTGATTTTGGATACTCTTTTGAAACACATTGACACAGTCTATCAAAACAGTACTGCCACATTTGAACCATCGAAGCCACAGGAAGAAAACAATGAAGCAATAAGTGCTGGGGTAAGAGTTGTAGAAGAACAGGGAAGCAATTTGTCACGACTTGATTGAAGTGAAGGGTGACAAATTTGGACTAAATCTTCAGTAGAAAGCTCTAAATCAAAAATATTTTAGGAAATATAAAGCAATCAGTAACGAAATTGCCTGTACATCCTTGTGGTATAAACTTCACATTTAAAAAGAGTTAGCAGTTCGCAAAACAAAAATTGTAACGAACTTAAATGTAAGGTGTTACTTTAGGGATTTGGTTTTGAAATTGTCAACACTGTTTCTAGTGTTTGTCCATCGTCAATTGGTGGTATGTCAATACTCGCCCAAGTTCCTCGAAAAAGTGGTCAGAAATGGCGGTCCCCGATTACGCTTCATTCGAGACAGCCGTGGTCCACTATACCCGACAAATCAATTTCAACTTTCACTTATATCCTGGAGTCCAGGGCTTATTTAAACACTCACAATTTATTTGATTTTCTTTTTTTTTATCAATAATTTATAAATCTCACTGACGATGGAAGCATTGCTTCTGAAATGTACAACTGAGGAAATACAAAAAGGGTTTTAACTGTTAAAAACTGTATTAATCTTTTTATTTATCAATAAAGCATTTATTTTTTAGTTCATTTTAATTTTCCTTTTTTTTTGTGAGAAAACCCATCTACCTGATCTGCGGATGGGGTGCTGTCCAAAATACGATAATAACGGATCTGAAAGGCTAATATCCTTAAATAGGCCTTCATTACGATCGCTTAGCAGTATTATAACAGGACAAAGCCTAGTAGGCTACCACAAAAAGAAGATGGGTCTTTGCACTGATGACTTGTGCAGAGGATGCATTGACGAAGACAAACATGAGAATACCACTCACTTCTTTTGTCACTGCCCAGCAATCTGAAGAACCAAGAAAAAATTTCTAGGCAGTTACTTCTTCAACGAACTAGACTCTAGTTACTCGAGGAATTATCAGACATTCCAAGAAACAGCCTGTTGAACTTCATTAAGGCCACAAAATTGTTAAAAATTGACCAACCATAAACTCATAGGTTTTTCAGGACGTTACAATACTCTAGGGTATCACAATGGATCTACATTGGTCTAAGTGTGGCGGAAATAAGATCAACCGTCAGCCCATTCTACCTAACCTTACCTAACTGAGTACGCTGTGAGAACAGGCAAGCAACCAAGCATGTTAGAGACTATTTTGGTTAGAGTACGATTTGTAATGAAGTTAGTGTTAAGATACGAATGTCAGTGCGCACTTAATAAAATTGTATATTCTTAACTTCACGTCGACTTATTAACTCTACATCCAGTAAACTATAAAATACAACCACCAGCAAGCGTTTTTTATAAGAATAAATCGAGACCACTTGGGCAAGAACGTTACAGTCAAAAATCTCCTTCTCTACATCTCATAACACCTCATTAGTTATTTTCGGATTTTGCCAAGGAGTGTGATCTTTTTATAGAGCAACCTGAATGTAAAAAACATGCTGATCGATGTAAAGAAATTATAAATAGTGTGGTTAAGCCCGTGGTGTCATTGTCGTAATTAGGATATCTGCCTGCAACGCGGGAGGTCGGTGGTTCAAATCCCAAGAACAAATAAAAACTGTTCTTCTACGGCTATTGCCATACGCGAGGATTTGGCAAATCTTCCGCTAGAAAGTTCATTGACATGAAAAGCCCTTTCTCAACTTGCTGTTCAGAATCGTCAGAAAATTGTAGGTCCCCTCAATTCCTTGACAAATTTATGATTGTGAAAAGTTTCCAGTGTAGATTAAGAATTTCAATGTATAACCAGTTGAACTTTCTATCATCCATGCAGTGCTTTAAACTGCTCACAAATCGTAAAATTTTCAAGAGGATTGCAGATCGCTGATTAGGTCTGGTTCAATTCATCCAAATTCAATTGAATTAGCGAGAGCAGGTGTTGATTCGATAAAGCTTGCCCGCTGCGGTCAACTGAATCGTCAAAACTAAGGAAAGCATTGATTATTATTATCATTGATATAACCAAGGCCTTTGATATGGTCATGGTCATTGGTCAACCATACAATTTTACTAAATAAATTAAAAAAGCGAAGTTTCGTGGTTTTGTTCTCGATTGGTTTAAGTCGTATCTTAAAGAAAGGTCTCAAAGAGTAAAGATTGGAGAGTCTAGAAGTGATGTAAAAACTTTTAAATTGGGTGTACCTCAAGGTTCTGTCCTTGGGCCTATTCTATTTCTCATCTATATCAACTCTGTGTACTGGAACTTAGCTTTAAGGGCCTTCCAACTGCTTTCGCCGATGACATAGGTTTCTCGTATGGTGCGAAAAGTTCTTTGGGCCTAATTGCTGATATAAATTGGGATCTGAGCCTATTGAGGGTATGGTTTGCTGAGCACAAACTGGTTATAAGTAGAAAAACAAAAATAATTCTTTTTTAGCTTGACATCCTCGGTCAATTTTGTAAATGGTATCTACTTCCATGCATCAGAATGTAACAAATTCGAAATGTGTAACTGTAATTGTAATTCGAGTTCTTTTTCTGCATCCACTTTTATACCTACTTTTATACCCACCTTAGTTGTAGTGATAACTGTTTTGAAATTGAGAGAGTGAATGAATTTAAATATCTAGGGCTAATCATTGACTCTAAAATGAACTTTTCACATCACGCTATATCTTTGAGCATGTTTTTCCGTTCTACTCTTCGTCTTTTCTATTACTTACAAAATGTGTGTTCTGTCTTGCTTCTGAAACAGATCTATTACGGTATATTTCATTCCAAATTGCAATATGGTATTGCCTGCTGGGGTGGATCGTACTTAAACAAAATACAACTTCTTTTGGTACTACAAAAATATGTGTTGAAAAAAAAATGCCGCAAACCTGTAAGACATCCTAGTTTTTCTTTGTTTTGTAACCTCAGTATCCTTCCAGTTCGTCACCTGTATTGTTTTAAATTGTTGAAGACTTTTTTATGAAATCTGAAAATAGAAACTTTCGGCTTATTTCTACTCACAGTTTACGTGTTAACTTGTCTAAATTTGTATCTGTTCCTTTCTTCCGTACAACTGCATTTCTTAATTTTTATTCTGTATCTTCTGCTCGCTTATTCAATAACCTACCGCCGTCCATTAGAGCAATTACAAATTCTGGATTGTTTCAAAGAAGCATTAAAGTTTGGATTTTAAACTTTAGCCATTTAAATTTAGAATCTAATCTCTTCTAACATTCTCACTTTATTTATTAATATTGTAGTTTTTCTTTTATTTTCTATTCCTTGTTAGTTTTTTTTTTTTTTTTTTGTTATTCATTCTTCAATTGAATTTTTATGAAAATATTGTATTTCTATTATTCTGAAAATTCTGTTATTGTCACTCCACATGTTTTGTATTGTAAAGCCTATATTTTAATGTGTCATCAAAACCTTTTACTTCTCGTAAGAAAATATATATGTCACTAAAAATTTTTCTTTCTTACATTTTTTCTTTCGTATATTTACAACATTAGTTTAAGTAAGATTTATCTGCAAATGTATAGAAAAGAAAAAGAAAATAAATCTAAATCTATTATTTCAAAACGTGATAATTTCATCATTGCTCTGCTCGAAGGATTGCCAATTAATGGGGTCCCTTTATGTTCGAAAGCAACGATTCTTCAAGACTCAAATGTATAAAGGTTTACGAAATAAGTATGCAGTTAAACTATTGTAAAATCATACCATTTACACTTGCAAATTTTGGCATGTCTCGCTTTTTACCGAGACGTAAAGGGGATTTAAGCACTAATCGCATAATAATATAATTTATTTAAAACCAGTGCCTTGGTAATGAAATTTCTTTTAAAGTGTTTTATTTCATTTTGAATTTTTATACCTACATCAAATAGAAAACACCTTTTACATAACACACCTAAGGGCTTCCCAATAGGCTTTTTACTATTTCTACTATTAAGAAAAAGCGCATTCTTTCAAAAGCAATTCAATTCGAAGCTTTTCTCATCAGTTCACATTATCTAAAAGCGAAATGTTAAATATTTAAGAAAATTGGGAAATAAAGTGTACCGATAGGTGAGTTGTATCTACTTCTTCTTCTTCTTCTTTCCATTTCCGGCGTTACGAGTAGTGATCTTGAAGCAACAACTCAACTCTCCCACTTTTTTGCTTCACACTAGTGATCCGCCTGTGGGGTACGCCGCGTTGACCTCAAAAAGCGTCGGCAAGCCTCCCGGTTTTGGATTGTTCCATGTCTGAGGCCAACCAAATGCTGCTGTTTTTGCATTTGCTTGTACCAGGAGTGTTTTGGCCTGCCTTTTCTTTTTCGTCGCGAATTTGTTGAAACGTTGTACGATATTGCCTTTTGGACGGGGTTCTGCGGATCTCTCCTTTGAACATGACAATACCAACTGAGCCGGTCGTGCTGAATTTTGTCCAAGATGGTACTTTTGACATGAAGGCTTCCACGGATCTTAGTACTTCTAATTCGATCAAGCTTTGTTACTCCTGCTGTCATCCGAAGCATCTTCATTTCGGCTGCCGTCGATTTGCTCTCATACTTTTTGTACATTGTCCAACATTGTGAACCGTATGTCAGAGCTGGACGGACAACTGCTGTGTAGAGTCTTCCCTTCAGCTTAGGGGGCATTTTTCGATCACAGAAGATAGCGGAGTTTTCTCGCCACTTCATCCAACCTACGCTTACTCGATGATTGATGTCGTCATCACAAGTTGCTTCACTATTGATCATAGATCCCAGATATTAAAACTTTTCACACTTGGGAAGCACATTTCCATTCAAATAAATGTCTGGAATAGGCTTGTCTGGATCAGAAAAAAGGCAGCACAGGTATTCAGTCTTTTTAGCGCTAATACGGTACCCATTTCCTTCCAGAACATCAATCCAAACGTCAAGTGCTCGTTGCAGGGATGTAGGATCCTCGCTTATGATGGCTCCATCGTCAGCAAAGAATAATTGTTGTACTTTATTGTCCGTTACTTTTCCTTCGAGCAGATAATCCAGAACAGCTATAAAGAGCAGTGGACTCAAGACACTTCCCTGATGTTATTTGGAATTCTTCGGTGACTCCAGCTGGGCATCTCACTTTTGTAACTGCTCCCTCGTACATGTCCATAATTATTCGCACACAGGCTTCAGGAACTCCTCGGTGTCTGAGGGCCACCCATATCAGATCTCGCGGTTGTCGATCGAATGGCATCTCGGTGTTTTTCCATAATGATCCTTATACTTTGGATTGCGTCTGTAGTTGACTTACCCGCGACAAACCCGCATTGGTCATCAGACAGCCTTATTATTTTCCGCAGTCGGCTATCCAAAACCCGCTCAACGATCTTCATAGTGTGGGACATCAACTTGATCGAACGATAGTTGTCACAGCTTCTGGTATCTCCCTTTCCCTTGTACATTGGAAGAAGAAAACTTTCCCTCCATTGATTAGGCAAACTGTCACCTCTTATAAGTTTGGAGATGAGAATCGTGAGCCATCTCAACCCGATGTCTCCCATATTTTTTTTCTCTGTCAATATCATCTGCAAAGCATTTATTTTCTGAGCGCACAATGACATAAATCAAGTCCTTTTGTTTGTAAATATTTTTGTGCATCATTCACTTCATGTAGCACAGGTTGCCACAGGCCCAAAAAACAAAGGAAGGAAAATGACTGCATCAAAACTATTAAAGCACCTGCATCTGTTCTGCTGTTTGAACTTTCACCTGCCTCTGTCAGTTTTTCCAAAGCGACGAGAATATCTTTGTAATGATGCCATGTCACATTTACAGCATCGGCTCTTGCACTCCACATAAACTTTGGTCAAGGATGATACCAACTCCGTTCCTACCTTGTTCTGTTCCATAGTAGAACATCTTGTAAGCCTTGGTCTTTGCATCTAAGAAACGGGCTTTGTTTGCTGTGTTACGCCATTTCGTTTCCTGAACACACAAAATGTCCACTCGCCTCCTTCTCATCATCTCTTCGAGTTCGAAACTTCTACCAGTCATACTTCCAACGTTCCAACTCGCGACTCTAAATTTTCGTCCAACTCGTCGCATTACTTTGCTAGCCCCCGGAATCCGTATAGCTCTGACCCGAACATTGCTGCTCGGTCCAGGATCAGCTCCATGCATAGCAATGGAACTACCTGGCGGGGTAGTGCTTCTTATGTTTGCAAGTACTTCCATAATGCTCAAAATATTTCAAAAATTTTCCTTTCATCGTTTTCGACACATGCATGCTCCATTTAATGAGTTTGATTTCCCTTTTACTACACCGGTAATCTCCAGTCGTGTAAACCCCGGGATCTGCATGCATACTTGGGGAGAGTTTTTAGGTGGTATGTGTGTCGCTAGACTCACTTTGATGTTAGTCGTCTAGATATGATTGTTCCTTTAGTCGCCTTTTACGACAAGCGGGGAGGCGCTGCAGTGCTATTCTAATCCGACACTGCACGGGGCGATAGGTGAGTTGTATGACATCCCAATAAGGACAGCCGTGGTGCAGTGGTAGAATATTCATTCATGGGCCGGACGCTTGGGTTCGAATCCCGCTCCTGGAATCCCTTTTTCTTTCAGCCTCCCAGTTTCATATGGACGCTGCCTTTGAGATTATATGTGAAAATACTACTAACTTATTTCCCATACACCGCATCACAAAAAAAAAAGGAAGTTGTAGTACAATGGACCTGCAATTAGTTCGAGTTCTCCAGGTTAGCACAGCCTCCTCTTTTAAAAATGAAAATAGAAATTCGTAAAAAAGCATACCAATACATAATTGAATACAATAAAAAGCACTTACTCTGTGCTGCTTATTATAGTTTAAGGATTTGACATCATGAAGCACTTTAACTTGAGCTCTACAATTGCAACGCATGCTAATCGCCCCTCTATATGAAAATGGTGGCTTGATTTGTCCTGTACTATGATGAATTGATATTTAATACTCAGAAAAAAAATGTGCTATAGACATTTATAAAATTCACTAAAACACCTCGTGGTTCTTGCGAAACCCAAATGAATGAACAAAATTTCAAAACGAGATAATCAAAAAAACGTTTAAATACTTCTAGTCAACTTCAGCACGTTGGTGTCGGTCGGCATTAGTAACAAAAACGATTACTGTCCAAAAATATCCCTCACTCTCCGAAAAAGAACAATTCCATTCAATCAGATTTCAATCAAACAACGAAATGGCGATTTGACTCCTTTCTACGTCGTTATAATGGTCCTTTGAATGGACTTCAGACAGAAAGGAGACAGGGCAAAAAAAAAAGTAAACTGCTTTGTTAGGAAGGGATAAATTCTATTCAAGTTTCATCCTCTGTCAAAATAAAACACTGGAACTGTCTACAATAATATGACAAAACATCTAAACGCCGGAAGAAGTTAATGAAAGTTGGCTTTTCCTTTATATTGTTTGGAACAACTTGTCAACAGACAATTCATTCAGATTAAGATCTCTGTAAACGGGAGATAAAAAAAGGATTTTGGGGGATTTTGTGGGCTCTCTTAGTGGTCTTCTGAAATGATTTCGTTCAAGTCGGATGATGCTTTGCGAGATTCCTAGATACAAAAGTATTCTGGGTATGTGTGTTTTAGTTGTAGGTAGGTAGGTATACCAAAATAGCTAATTTTTTCGAAGCAACAAACTTCTTTGAAGAGCGAAAATTCAACCAATATAAGTCTTTTTCTTGTTGGAACATGACTCCTTCTAAAATTCTGGCTGTGACCCAAAAACTATAACAAGCAATTGGCTGTGTTGCTGTAGGTATATACTCGTACATACGTAGTTAAGTGGGACACCTCCATGGGATTATTTTCGTCTGCATGCCTCGGTTATAAATTGGAAAAGCTGATTACCTTCTATCAATACAACAAAAAAAAAAGAGTGGTGAGGAGTTGTTGTGAGAGCTTCTCTGTCACGTTCGAGAAAATTTGTTCCATTATCCTTCTTATAGAACGACGTGCCATTATATCATATCCATAACTTTTGCGTATGTGTGTGGTGCTCTGCTTTTCCATGGATCTCTGCATTTCGTGATTTATTTTTGTGTTTCTACATCAAACATTTCACCCTGATTTCTCCACTTTGCAAAAACTTTGTCTGTTCATTTGTAGTTCATTTGGAAACGCACTTGAAGTTCTGATATGAACTGTCGCATCAGGTCAATGCAAATATTGTGGTAGCTGTTTTGAAATTGGTTCTTTAACTCCTACAAGTAAATTTGCAAAAAAAAAAATGGGCACGACTGGGTCGCACGAACTTGCGATCGTTTGCTAAGTAAAATACCAAAATCTTAAGACTGAGCAAAAGGTTTTAGTATTCGTTCTTTATGTATTTGGTCTTACAGGGTTGCCAACTACACATTAATTGTGAAAATTGAATTAAATCACGAAAAGTATTGAAAAAAATTAAATTAAATATTCCAAAAGTTTCAAGCGAAAATCTAAAAACGCCATTTTTTTGCAATTACTTATGCATATAAACCCTTAAAATTTAATCAAAATCGTTAGAGCCATTTCTTAAAAAACTGGTTTTTTATTTTTAATTTTTTTTAAAAATTAGGTTTTCAAAATTCAAGTACACAAGTTTTAAGATCTTGCTAAAAGATGTATTGAAAAAAAATTTGAAATAAATCAAATATATCGTTTGGAAAATATTCGGAAAAACAAATTTTTTTTAAAAAAATTAATGAAAATTCGAAAAAACTAGATTTTTCAAATGTAGATATGCAATCTTTTTCAAACAACTTAATACTTCTTAAATATGAAATTTCGTCAAAATCGTGTTAGCCATTACCGAGAAAGTCGGTTTTGAAAAAAACGGTACTATGGGGGGTACCGTCTTTAGGCTTTCTCCAAAAATTTTTTTTACATCATTAGAACAGTTATTAAAAAATAATACCTCACGTAAAATTTTATCAAAATCGTTAGAGCCGTTTTCGAGAAAAATAGGTATTGTCATATCGGTTGTATGGCAGGTACCGTTATTTCAAGACCTAGAGACCCAATTCCAAAAACCCCTCTGTAGGCTATTTCAGAGACCATAACTGCAAATTTTGAAGAAAATCGGTCAAGCGGTTCAGGCTGTAGATCCATATACGGACAGACAGACAGACAGACAGAATTGTAGGACCCACTTTTTTCGTATTCTCTATCATCGTAATGTCATATTTAGTTGTTATCTCAAATTTTTTTTTCTGCACGATTGCAAGACTTGCCTTATAGTACCTATAATCGCAAGTAAAAATTATTGGGACCAATACAACATGAGGATGAAGCGTTTCAACTGAAGCAAACGTAAAAAAAGGAGCTCTCTTCTTTTTCTTGTCGTCTTCATTTGATCAGTCAGGAGCTGTAATTAACGGTCTATAGCAGTGATTCCCAAAGTGGTCGATATCGACCCCTTGGGGTCGATATCAGTTTCCAAGGGGTCGGCAATAACGAAATCTGATTTTGGGGGTCGACAAATTCTGCAATCGACCCCCTTTAGACAAGTTCTTACCTAAAACTTTTAAGATGGTGTTTCGTTACTTTTGCCATATTATTATAAGAATGATAATTAGTATTGTTACACTTTAAAAAAACTCAACAAATTTCTTTTCGTACCTATGCACTGTTTCGACGATCAAGTAGTTGATGTAATTACATTTTTATTGATTTATATTCGGTTTTCCAATCCTAACCCTTTTAATCTGGAAATAACTGTTGGCAGTTTAAAAGGCAGCAAATTTTTTAATGGTGACGTACGCTACAATTCTCGGAATACGTACTATCTTATGACCTGTTAGAAAGTACGTGCATACATTTTTGCATAATTCAGGTGTATTTTGTCGATACTATCCATATGACTTAATATGCTGCAGGTCCGTCAAAGGCGGTACAAATAAGCGGAGTCGAATGAGAACCTTTGATTGCGTTCGACATTTTTGAAGAAGCCCAAAAGAACACAGGAAACCCCACATGCCGTGTTCTAAACATAAAAAGATTTTTTTATTCGAAGTTCAATTCTGGTTTAAGGAACAAACCAAAAGATTATACTGATAGCCCAGGAGGTTGCCTCGATAATAGTCAGCAATTTTTTTTAAGTTATGTAATTTTTTTATTAAATTGCCCCTTCTGCCTAAATGGAAGGAGATGGACCCTCCCTCCAGCACGATTTATTTCTTAGAATATGACAAAGAAGCATATGTCAGAGTATGTAACACCAATTACAGGACAACCGGTATATAAGGAGAACGAAATCATCACTTCACCAGAAGAATACAGCATTGTTCTTAAAAATCATGGCACAGTAATTTTCGGAAAGGGCTGGGCTGTCGTGGGCTATGAGAAGACGCTAAGGAGCTCATTAAGTCAAAGCTTCAAGATAAATCAGACATGGGTAATAAGCTACGAAAAACAAAAACAAAAAATTACCAAATCTGCGAAGAAAGCCTTCAGCGGCTTATAGATAGCCTTTTCAACTATTTATGAGAATTGCTTACTTGACGAAGCTACATCATAAAACAAAGTGTCCCCTAAAAAGCTAGCTGATTTCAAGAAACTCATAAAATTATTTACTGTTCCAAAAGATGGACTTTTATAACAAAGTACTGTCAGGAGTTGCCGAAGAATGTACTGAAGAGAGGGAGAAATTAGGAAGAAAATCTGAAGAAATGAAAGACCGATGTTTACTATCAGTCATTTAGTAAATATCAACAAAGTCAACTTGCAGCTGGAAGGTGATGATCTGAACTTGATCAAAACAATCGGCGTTTGTGGGAAAATTTATTCTTTAAATTTTTAACAAAATTTAAGCGGGAAAAATACTTCCACCTTCCACATTTGTCAAAATCATCAGAAACCTTCAAGACGACACATTATGACACCCATGGAAGAAGCCAATGTGATTATGCAAGAAGAGTCGCTCACCCCCAAAACTGACAAAGAGCTTAAGAAAAAGTTCAATGAAGTCTATCAGAAGCTATGGTCGCAAAGCAGCATTGAAACTCGATACACTGCATTGAAGAAACATTTCTGAAAAAAATTCTCATTGCTTTTCCATCATCATATTTGGTTGAAAAATGGTTCAGTAGGGTTGCAAACATTTTGACGAAAAAAAGAAACCGTTTTTTCTCATTTAATAGCACGTTTTAAAAAAACTTTCAATTATAATAAAGCTTACTGACTTAACCAACTGCAAATTCTTAAATTTGGTTAGTTTCATATATCAATAGGAAAAACTAATCCCTCACACAAATTTTTATTAAAATCATTGGATTGAGAAAAATAAGTATTACATTATTAAATAAGTAAATCTAGAAACGCAGTTCTAATACAACTGAAGAAAATCCGTCAAGTGGTTCAGGCTGTGAATCCATATACGTAAAGACAGATAGATAGACAGACAGAATTGGAGTCTCCACGTTTTTTGTATTCTTTATCATCGTAATGTCATGTTTTATTGCTATCCCAAAGTTTTCTTTCTGCAGGACTGCAACACTTGCTTTATAACTAGTACATAAGAGCAAGTAAAAAAGTTGAGACATGATTTTCAATGTAATTTGGCTGTGGGGGTCTATGGTATCAGTTCGTTTCGGAAAAGGGGTCTCTTGCTCAAAAAAGTTTGGGAACCCCTGGTCTATAGGGTGCATCCCTAGAGGCCAGTTATAGCTTTCATTGGAGGCTTTGAGCTCAGGGGCCAAATTACCGCTTCAGTGATCGAGTGAGTGAATACTAATTTTGTTTCAAAATTCGCTGTATTTTACGCAACATCAGTTTGCTCCTCGTTTTTCGACTTCAATTCGTTCAAATACTGATGAAAGATTTTCAATTTGTACTGCTAAACTGCTCCATAACGTGAGAGGAAATGACAGAAGCACATAATTCAGTCACGTATTACTCGATCACGTGTGTGGTTTTTCGGCCCCAGATTTAATCTTAGTTCAATTTTATTACTACAGGTACATAATACTTTAACTAAAAGAACTAATAGCCCTGTTCAAACTATACAATTAGTTGGACAGACTTAGGTTTGAACGACCAATGCTTGATAGTGTGAACCCTTCATACGACCGCTTGTCCAACTTGTTGGATGGTTTTCAAAAATATTTGAAAATCTAGAAGTTGGACGGAGTGGAAGGGTATGTGACATAAAGTTGGACGACAAGCTTGATAAGTGTGAACGCAAACTACATCAGACCATCCAACTTCCATCAAACGAAGTCTGTCCAACTAATTGTACAGTGTGAACAGGGCTGATTACAACTTAACCCTAGTTTACGTTTTGGGGTTCGCGCGAACCCCAATGCAAGTTTATAACAGTTTTCTTAATCATATTTTCGACCTGGGATGAAAACTTAGTGAACGAATTTCATTTTTCTTTACGTTTTTCATCATAGCGATTTAAGATAATTTTCTGGAATTTTTTTCTGAAAAAAACCCACAAACCAAACTTGGGGTTCGTGCGAACCCCACTATGGTCCCGGCTTGTTATGAAAGCCCCGAAATAGCCTTCGCAAGATTGTGTTGTGTTGATAATAAAACGACCTGTTTACATATTTGGTTTTGGAACATACGATACCAATGCCATTATCTGCAAAAATTCAAAAATGAATGAAATGGACAGTACTGATCTGATCTGGTACAATCAATTCAATTCGTTCAAAAGTATTTCAACAGGCTGGAGAGTGTTTGCCCTGGCTGATACTTGAGCTCAGCGACCAATTGAATCGTCGAAACGAAGGAAGATATTCAGATGTTCAAAACGTGTACAATTCATCACGGCTCGAAGAATTGATGCCCATTGATAGTATACCAAATTAGATGTGAATACAAATTTTGGGGTTCGCGCGAACCCCAAGTTTGGTTATTGCGTTTTTCTTCGTGCCGTAAACTAGGGTTAATCAAAGCTATAAAAATAAGACTCTTAGACAGGGAATTGAAAGATTGAAATAAAAATGAAAAGAAACAGAATTAGTTTTACTCTTCATGATGGTTGAAGGTTGGTTGAGACCACAGGATGTACGATAAGCTAGAAGGAAAAACATGCGGGAAGATCTAACATTTCGCGGATTAGTGATGAAGGAGATGAGGTATAAAAGATAAAGTAAAAATGGGGACCAGTAAGAAGCCGATGAATGAAGACGATGTCAAACAAAGAAAAAAATAAAGTATCACGTCAAAAGGCAAAGACAAGAAAATGGCACAACGTTGAACGCTTTTGGTCCTTGTGATGTGAGCTGCTTATTATGGATCCCACACTTGCGATACATTCTCAAGAAAAAGACGAGCATAGTCAATATAGAGGCGTTTAGAAAGAAAGGGGCTGTGAAACTCTTTGAACTATCTTTTGACAGTTCAAAGTAGCTTCATCAATAATGCAAAAATTTAGTTTGCTATCACAGAGATAAAATGCACGCTGTTCAATGAATGGTTCTAAAGATGGTACGATCGGAAGAAAAGATAAAATTTTTGACTCGCATTTCGAAAATTTTTTACAACGCCAAAAATCCTCTCTTTGAAGCAGAGTCCCGATTAAGAGAGATAACTTTGAAAAATGTTGCATCATCAGCATAACGACAGACAGACGAATATTGGATGATCTTCTTGATATCATTAATGGAATAAGGAGGAAAAAGAGGAGTCTGAGATGGCTTTTGATGGTACACCGGATAAAGGAACAAAAAAAGCAGACCGAAAATTGTTCCAATTTATTGATATACAATAATAAAGTGCAGAAAATAAGAAGGTATGAAAATACACGAAATTATAAATCAGTTCTTCTCTGCTTTGCGCGAATCATTTGATAACTTCTTTCACCTTAATGTCAAGGTGCCTGTTAATGCTCATAAGAGCAAGCCCATTCAGCCTATCTTCGCCTGTAGAATTCGTAATCCAATATTTTAGACGCCTCAACGTAGAAAAACTACGCTCGCTGCTAGCAATGGTCGCAGCCAATGTTGCACCTATTTTCAGAAACTTGAAAATGTTTGGAAAAAGTGCATCGTTACAAAGATTTAATGATTCTATAAATGTCTTTGGTTGAGTTTCTGGCCCAACCCAACGTTACACTTCATTTATTACGGTTGAAGCAGCTGCCTCAGTCGCTGCTGGCCATTGATTCATTATTACTTCCACGGTTTCATCAATATTCTCAACGTCTTTCCTGACCAATTTTTCAGGGATGGTATTTCCGATTATTGACAAAATTTTTTTGTGTTTCGCAAATCTGTCAGATATGGATGATATGAAGTGATCCAGGAAAAGTATGAATATTGATATACGGTAATAATCTTCTGCTGAGCTGCTTTGGTAATTTTGTCGGTGTTTTTGGAAGATGCACAATCCTGGAAACTTGTTTGAAAACAAGGACACAGTTGAGCTGAGAATTATGTTCCACAAAACTGTTTGCGCTCCGTCAAAGTGACTTTGAGCGCTCAGTGAGATTTTTCTTTGTGGAACTGGCGTAATAGATCAATGTGATTTAAGCATTGTATTGACTTATGATACATGGACTGCTAGTTGCATTAATTTTCTATACAAAAGTTGGATAATAATGATTGCACTAATTTTTTATCCCCAAAAACCCCCCCCCCCCCTCCCCCCCCTACGCTATTTGTTCACTGGGTCCCAAAAGAGACTAGGCAACAACAAACGTTTTTTCATCCAAGCTTTCGTTATCAAAAAATTTGTAAGGAAGTGAAACTCACACATTGTAGGGAACATGAGAACTTTTGTATGAACTGGAAATTTGTTGGAATACTCGTTTCCATCGAAACCTCTTGGGCAACGCTCAGTATGTACTTAATTAAAAGTCGGTAAATATAAACAATCGACCACAATTTGATTTCAGATTCTGAACTTGCTTTAAAAAAAAATTTTATATGAAAGCATTATTTTCGCCAACAATGATTACGAACACAGTTATGGGAGTTGAATGGCCACAAGTGCAGCAGCTGAAACAATGACCATTTCTTTGCATTTTTTTCTGAAATGAGAAGCAGTATGTTTGTGTGTGAATATCAAACTCAGTAGTTTCTTTGTAAAGTGAGCACAAAAATATTCACTTTTTCTTTTATAACTTCTCACGGTGGTAAAAAGGGAAGAATTTTTCCCAGAATTACAACAAAAGGAATGAAGGAGGAGAATTGGTTTAGCGTTTCGTAGAATAACCAAGAGACTGTTTGATTTATAACACGAGGAAGAGGAAGTTCTAATAATGAAAGTTTCCTTTCTTTCGATTTTTCCTCTGTAAACTATACCCGTTTTTGAATCTAACAGTGAAAAAAAAGGAAATAGGAAAAAAAAAAATAATAATAAGTAACAGAGGGAACTTATTAAAGGCTAAAATGAAAGAGTTGGAGCGATATTACTCACGGGTGTATTTTTAATTAAAGAGCCAGAGAGCGATGACTTATGGGGGCTGAGATTAGTTTCCGATTGAAATTAGTATCGGTGGATATAATTTTCAATTAAATAGCTCCTTGGGGTCTAGTCTTTATGAGTTCTTGATGAAGTTGTGAATTAGACGAAGCTCTGTTTCATAAGCAGATAAACTTTAAGGGATTGAGATCCTTGTGAATTGATTGGTTTTTGTTTAAGATTGCGATGAAATCGAAATTATTTTTGAATTTCTTACGCTATATGCTGACTTCTTCTGAAAACTAATGCAGAATTCGTGAGGCAGTTCGGGGTGAAACGAATCTAGTTTTCGTTCGTTGATAATGCAGTTTTTCTAATTTGACTCCAATGTCGAAATAGAAACCAATTTGGATTATTATTATTAGGCAAAGCTGTCAGAAGCGATGCCTTGCGTTCAGAACTTGGAGAAACTTAAACCAATCAGTGCTGCAATCCAATTATTATAAACCTCTTGCCAACCGTAGCTTCTTTGTGTTAAGAAGGCAATTGAGAAACAAAAACCCTCTCCAGAAAAAATAAAGGTAACCTTTTATAAGACCTTGATCATCCCAGTCCTGCTTTATGAAGCATGGACCTTATCGAAAGCGGATGAGGAAACCCTTGGTCGTTTCGAAAGAAAAATTCTCCGAACAATCTTTGGTCCCGTATGCGAAGACAATGTGTGGAGAAGAAGATACAACAACGAGCTGTATGAGCTGTACCGCGACATGGGCATAACTAGAAGAGTACGCATCGCGAGGCTACGATGGTTGGGCCATGTAGAGCGGATGGACCCAAACGCTCCGGCTCGACGGGTTTTCGAAAACATATTGCAGGGCGGTAGGGAATGACCTTGTCTTAGGTGGCGCAATCAAGGGGAAGAAGACCTCAACTGAATTAGAGTGCAAAACTGGAGAGAGCCCACCCGAAATCGGAGTCGGTTGAGGTTCAATCCGAACTGTAATGCCTACCTAAGTAAGTAAATTACTGCATGATTCTGAAATGTTTTCAGGTGCTACAAATGAAGTGCTAACCAAAATAAAGGGTTTGTTATAATTTGGTTAGACATGTGTTTTCCTTCCAGCGTATAGTGATACTTATCTAATTTTGTTTAATCTTTCCTGGGGATATCATTTCAAAACTTTTTTGAGCTAAAAGCTCTTACCACTTTCCACAAAATCGTAGGCAAAGCCATTCAAGAGTATCATTTCAAAAAAATTGTTTTACTTAGGAATACAACTATATACAAGTTATACAAGTAGTAATCAGCTTCTTCATCATTTCTAGTTTAAGACCTTAGCTTTCGGTTGGAGTTCCAATCTTCTTATTGTATGAGTATATTGATATTCAAGCAAACGGTTACTTCAACGCTTGCTTACTTGTGACTTTGATCCTTGAATTTTGTAGATACAAAATCCGATTAAGGAATATTCTGGTCCATATTCATATGCACCATTTCCATTTCTTCACATGGCATGGTTGTGAGAAATGCGCTAGGCCCAAGGACTCCTCGCTCTGTTGCGCCACCCTATTTATTTATTTTTATTTTATATTCATATGCATTCATATTATTTTGAGTAATATAAGTAAGACTTTGACTTAAAACTGTTTGTTTATGTTAGGCTAACTTCTCTTAATCAAGAAGTGAAAACATTTTACCAAGAATCACAAGACGACACATTGTCTCAATTTATACAAGGTGTCCCCCCACCCAAGGTGTGGTTTTTTTGGTTGTGCCTTGAGGGCAGTGTGTAGCAAGTCCTTCAAGTGGAATAAAAACGCTTTCTCAATAAATAGTTCGGAATCAACAAGCAACTATGGGTACTCTTCAATCCTCTTCACAAAATAGGGTTGAGATATATGCGCTAGGTTCCGCTGGGTTCACTGAACTCTGTTGCTACGATGTATCTTTTTTCTCACTTGGGGCTTTCCAAACACTAGATGTTTTCATAATAGGTCCATCAGTCAATCTACCTCGATTATATTTTTCTAGGCAATGATTCTCAGAAAATTTCATGTCCGTCTAATCTCTAATGGAAGTGAATAGGGCTCCTTTTCAAACAAATTTCAACACACCACTGTAAGTAGCTCATGTGGAATATGAAGCGTACTTTTCTTTGAAAGCAAAGTTTTCCTCACATGCGGGCTATAACGAGTTCAGCTATGGATAAGATGTACACACCAACGACATACGAATGTCAACTGCAAAAACCACAAAAATTACTTGTGGCTGTTAAAAATTTGGTCACTAATTCTTAAGGTCAAAAAGACAAAAATGTATAATCACACAGATTAAAAGTGTCAACCTACTTTTCTTCCTTTATAAAATATATGACTACCAACAAACTGCTGTCAAATTATTACAAAAGAAAAAAGACATCCAACGCACTTACCACTCCAACCAGTAGGTAACATTCAAATGTACTTTTCTCCTTAACAAAAAAAAAAATAGACTTCAGGAAAACAAAAAGACATAAAACAAATAAACTCAAATCAAAGTAAATTAAATCAATATCCTTCATCAAATATTATTACAACAAATTACCTGTTTTTTCACACCAGAGCTTGGATGTATGTTGCTGTTCCATGGTATGTGTGTGTTGAAGAATTTACACTCAATCGAGTGGAAAATCCAAGTCGTTGTGTGGGCGTGTGTGTGTGCCGCACGGAATGGGAGCAGGAAAACATATCTGTTGTTAATAGACCTTGAAAATGAAAAAGGTCGTGAAACACCTCACGAATTGAATTGACTCTCGTTCTGCACTGGCACTTTTTGGCGCCTTCCGCGAGTGTTTACATTCTCCAGCCAAAAAAAGCACACCCTTGGCTTGTTGTGCTTGATAAAGGGCTAACAATGGAAGGTATGTTTAAAGGGAAGGAGCAACTGATTTATTTTTCAAGTTCAATTAATGAGATTTTAGATGTGGGTTGTTTTATTATCCGTTATAGGCTAAGGCAGGAAAAGGTAAGGATATTGGACATTAGTGAATTAAACTGTGCATTCCATACTGACACTTGTGAATGTTGATTTTATTTGAAACTCATTAGTAAGGTGTCGATTACGCCTCCAGTCCACCAGACTATTTTTCGGGTACACCGTCTTTCTAACCAGTGAAGTCGATGGTAATAAGCTCCAAGCTTCCATTCAGTTGTTACACCACAACAATACATGAAATTCAAGGTGGCGGTAACGAATGTACTTTTCAGTCACCTCACAGCTGCCACTTAACAGATCGCAGCTCTCGAACCTCTTGACATTGATTTAAAGTGATCTTAATTTGGAAATAAAAAAGTATTGAGTGTCATGAAGTGATGAGAGCTAAGATTGATGAAAGAATAAAAACTCTCTTCAAAAACAAGCTGACGTATTTGGTGTGTTCTTTAACAGCAACGACACTCAAAAGATAAATTTTCTCCTACAAATTTAAAAGAAGGACTTTTCGAGCCATCGAAGCTGAATATTGCAGGAAAATGGCTGATTAAGATTTTGTCAACATTTTAAAATTCCACGTTATCGCCAAATCAACCGAAAAATAAAAATGGACCCGAATTTCACGCTCCATTTTCCGCCAAGTCCATTAAATCTATGCATACAACAAACACGTCGCGTTCGCTCTTCTATAGACTTTAAAGCCGACATCAATGCAAGGACTTAGTGTAAAATATTAAGGATTTTCTTCATCACAGTTTGTTTCTCTCTCTCTAGCGAATCCTTTTTTTTTTAGTCAGCGTGTCACCTAATCCCACACAAATTTATACCGGATTATCTCTTCCTCCACATCCTGTTATCCTGGCAGACATGCCAACCAGCAGATGTGACGCAGAGTATCTCTATAGCCCATAAACCAAAATTGGATAATATGCCAAGATGCGGCAGCCATGCTGACTTTAATGTTAAATTAAATACGAAATAACGATGAAAAGAGACACGAAACAATAAAACAGAAACAAAGCACACATGTCGCACAAGAGCATTGCTCAATTATTATTTTGCATGACGTGTATCACCCACATTCCCACATTGGCATTGGGTGAATTAAAAAGTTTCTTTCAGTCTTAGTTTTTTCCCAGTCCCAGTAGTGAGTTGAAGTGCGTAGCTTGTCGCGGGATGTCACACAGACACCGTTGTTGTGTCTATCAAATAAGCCTTTTTGATAAAATTGACATTTGGCAACACACTTTTCCTGCGTAATTTTAATTGAATATTGTTTATTGGCGGCTTGGGAAACGTGTTTGGGGCTTATCTTTGTCATAACGACAACGACAATCCATGTAAAGGATTTAATCTGACAACAAATATTTAATAAGGATAACATTTTAGCCCAGAAAGCAAACTCTTTTCGGTTGTATGTAAGATACTCTTTGCAATACGTGTGGTTTTAATGATTAAAATGCTTCCCAAAGTGTTGATGGCAAGACTTTACCTCGTAAGCCCCACAGATATAAACGAATTAGGAAAACCAAATTCAAATTAATAGACTCGCTGACTAAGGGAGTGTGGGCGACGACGGCGACGGTGACGGCGACGGGGCCTGGTCTGGTATTGGTGTGATGCGGATAAGCTACAAAAACATCCCCAAACCAAAGAGTATACAATGCCACAAAGCTAATTTCAACAAGCGACTTCGTGGGTTTCGAAATTTGTGTTTTGAAAGGGGTAATCACCGCGTTGGGAGTATATATCCTGTTTGCAAGTTACCCCCAGGCTGGTTAGGGTATTTTCTTTTAGTGTTAAGACTTTTTGTTTGTGTGTCTTGTGTGGTACATGAGAGGTTGGGGCTGGGGATTCCTTCTCGCTGTGTTGCTAATTTAACCATTGAATGAAAACACTGGTTGTACACAACGTGTGTACGATGACAGTAATTACTGTGGAAACATGGAATGGAAGCAGCTAACAAAATAAACACGTTTAATGGAATGCGATTTTGGCAGCACTTTTAATTGAGCAATCGTTATTTCGATTGCTGGCTTGAGGATACATTAAAAAAGGTTTAAATTTGCCAAAGGTGTTTCGGGACACATTCGATCTTATTTATACTTGATGGCTTTTTGATTGAGCCTAGTGATTTTTATTATAAGACCTTGAATTAGATTTTTATAGTGATATATACCAATTCTTGCACGAGCCATTTTCTACTAGGGGCTCACAACTTCAACTGCCTTATGCTTTCAACGTTAATGGTGCCTGTTTTACAATACAGCGTTATCAAAAATAAATAAATAAATAAATAGGGTGGCACAACAGAGCAAAGGCCCAAAGGTCTAGCGCATTTGTCACAACCATCCATGTCTTGTATAGGAATGGAGAGGACCTTCGATTTTCTGCAGTTTCCGGACGGCTAATCGAGAAAGCGCTTTTCATGGCAATGAATCTACCAACGGAGGATTTGTTAATTCCTCGTCAAAGGATAATACAGCGTTATCGCAGGGCATGTATGTGTATTTGAAGCATTTTGGACGACGTAAGCAATTATTTTGTATTGACTCTATTCATTGTATTGAGTCATTATGAAACACATACAATTATAAAATAGTTGGTCAAGAAGCAACTAAGTTCTATGACGTGATTCTTACGCTGTATTAGCGAGGTCCCATTAACGAGCAGCTAGCCACAATAAACTTTCGGCACTCCTATTAAGAGAGTAGGATGCTAAATATTTTCTAAAAGCAACAACTCGTAATTAAAAATTAGTGATAATATTTTAAGGCTTTTAAATACCGCTTGATAATTGTTTTGTTAGTGTTATTCGTCTTTCATTTAGACCAACTTACTAAGGGCCTCAACCAATATCTTTGACCAACAATTCGAATGTGGACGAGGTCTGTACAGTTTTGCACTCTAAGTTGGTTGAAGCCTTCTTCCACTCGATTGCGCCACCAAAGACGAGCCCTACCCCTTTTGCGATTGATTTCAATGCAATGTGCTTTCGAAAACCAGTCGAGCCGGAGCGTTTGGGTCCATCCGCTCTACATGGCCCAACCATCGTAGCCTCGCGATGCGTACTCATCTGGTTATGCCCATGTCGCGGTACAGCTCATACAGCTCGTTGTTGTATCTTCTTCTCCACACATCGCCTTCGCATACGGGACCAAAGATTGTTCGGAGAATTTTTCTTTCGAAACGACCAAGGGTTTCCTCATCCGCTTTCGATAAGGTCCAAGCTTCATAAAGCAGGACTGGGATGATCAAGGTCTAATAAAAGGTTACCTTTATTTTTTCTGGAGAGGGTTTTTGTTTCTCAAGGATCCAAGGTAGACGACGTTTTGACCGATTCGCAGCTTCTATTTCAATACTCGCAAAAGCAGCTATGACATCACGCTTTTTTCTTCCCATTACGTCAATATCGCCTGCGGAGGCGAGTAATGATGTACAGATTTTTGAAAGATTGTTCGTCTGGTGTTGACGTATGAGTTTTGTACTATTTTTCCAAGTATAATGTTGAAGAAATCGCATGACAGTTTGTCGCCTTGCCTAAAGCCCTTTTCGACTTCAAAGGTCTCGGTGAGTACTCTAACGACCTCGATGGAGCAGCGTGAATTCACCAAAGCCATCCTTCATAGTCGTACGAATTTTGCAGGGATGCCGAAACAAGGAATGGCTCTGTAGAGCTCATCTCTGTAAATACTGTTATACGCGGCAGCAACATGCAGTAAGTGGGAACGAAAAGAGTTTGTCAAGCAATAAAGAAATGAAAATGTTATTCAGATTTCAAAGCTTACGCAAAATAAATTATTTTTGGCTTAAAATGACGTTCAGATGAGCTTCTCAAGAAAAGGTTTCATCAAGTACATACGGAAACGAAGCTTTAAATATTTTATTTTCATTTTTCTCTGGAAAGGAATAATAACGTTATCCAAAACAAACGGATCCAACATGGCCTAAAGAGAAATGATAATGTAAACGACTTCTCTGGCTCTAATTTCAAGTCATGCACCCCGTCGCCGTCGTAGCAATTTTGAACTACCTACGAAAAATTGTACTTAAAACATCTTCTTAATGAATTATTTGTAACATATTCTTAGAACTTGTTATACTTATTATAGTTTTATCAATAGTAGGAAATTACGTGGCAAACAATTCACTACGAGGCTGGCCATCCTTTTTTGCATTCGTTGTCCGAAATTGATACGACGGGCCTTCTGATAGGTGGCCATAATTTAAGGCCCATATGTGAACAGAAAATTTATCTGTATTGGCCAAGGAATGAAGGAGGAAACAATATTTATCGGACACAAGAACAGCAATTGAACATCGTCATCGTATCCTATATCATATATCAGGTGGGATTTCCAATGGTGAACTGATTTTTATTTATAAAAAAAAGTTTGTTAACATTCGATAAACAAGCCTATAGACCAAGGCAGAAACCTCTGAAAATAATAAAAAAGGTAAACAAATTATTGCAGAACGAATCCAATTGGAAAAGGAAGAGAATGCAACAAAAATGATAGGAAAAATAAATTAGAGCCGATATGAGTTCGGGAAGATGAAGGGGCTGGGAGTTTTATGGTAAAAACTTCATTTCGATTTCTGTTATTATTATTATTTTATGAATAATTAAAAATTCTTCTCATAACAAAAATATTGTTGGATGCAAAGATATTATTTGAAGTGATGAAAATTATTTCGCTTTTGATGGCAGTGCATGTTGAAGTGTAAATAATATCTTTTTCACACCGCTGGCTGTGTGTTGAATTTCTTCGTACTTCTCTTATGTACTTACTTTGTATACGACTCTCACTTTTGGTACCCGTGGCGTGATGGTTAGTATGTCCACCTGCTAACCCAGACAGCAGAGGCAAAAATGTTTTTCCACGGGTATCGCATTTCTCGAGGAATTGGCAAATACTCCGTTACTAAATTCATTGCCATGAAAAGCGCTTTCTCAATTAGCCGTTCGGAACCGGCAGAAAATTGTAGGTCACCTTCATTCCCTCACAAGACATTGTTGTGAGAAATGCACTAGGCCCAGGGGCTCCTCGCTCTGTTGCGCCACCCTATATATTTTTATTTATTTGACTCTTTTAGTTTGATCTTGGAAACCAATAGTTCAATAAACCTACGAACCTAATTAGCAATTATTTGAGCACAAACGATGTACGACAAATGAAGAATAAATACTTGGAAATGATTTGCGTTCTATTTAATCAAATCACAAAAGTATTCATCCGAATGTCTACTTCTTAACTTAAAAAAAGTTTAATAAAGAGTACTACAAAAGCTATAGTATTGGTATGACCATGTACTCCAACTACTTTTGTGTTAAAATCGGAAAAGTTATCCTTTTCTAAATCTTAACTTCAACGTTACACAAGTCGTTTAATTTATTCACTACCCGTCCGAAAGTAAAAAGTTAGTTTATGAGTTAATGTCCCTGTTAATAGGTTGGCCTAGGCTTCATTGAATTTCAATTATTAATTAAGGTCTCGAATAAGAAAAAACTGAATTTATTTTCGAAAATGTCGTTTAGGCGGAAGTTTTTGAAGAAGAGTAAGAGCGAAGGTTGTAACAGTGTCAGTGAGAAACTTTTGATTTCTTATGTGATGTCATTACTTTTACTTACGTGCTATTTCATGAAATATTCACATGTTAATTATAAGCTGTCGTCGCTGTACGAACGAAAGTCAAACAAAAACCAATTTTAGGGGGTGAATTATTTTAACTCGGGTGAATTATTTTAACTCAATTGGTTTACTCGTAATTGTTACGGCTGAGTTTTTTACCCTAGAGTGAGTGGGCAGTCTCAGTGAAGTTCAAGAACTAAACTTACAGAAAGCCATTAAATGGGTGGTCTTAAGAAAATAAAACAAACGGTCAAACATCGCAGGGTGTGTAGCGAGAGCTGGAAAAAATGTCTGCCGGCAGCTGATGTAAGCCAAACTATTCAAGACTTAGGACAAAAAAAAAACTTGATTAAGGGGCAGCCAACTTAAAAATAGCCGCTCAAAGAGGTAAGAACGCTCAGGAGATTTGATGGCTGAATATCAATACCGATGCTCAAAGACAGCTTCTTGTGCATGACGACAAAACTGAGTCTGGTTGAAAGAAGAGTTTTGTGAAAGCACTTTATAGAAGCTGAACATAACTCAACAAAAAAACATAACCAAGAAGTTAGTGAGGCTAATAAAACTACAAAAAAGACAAATAAAAGACGAAATACCATATGAGTTTTTGGAAAAAAATACGAGACATCGAGCTAGAGTCAACCTAAACATTCAATGGAGAGCTTACTTTTGCCAAAGCGCAAAGGGCAGGTTAGTCAACGAAATATGCAATTACGTTCGATCAAGTTTTTTTTTTTTTATAATTAACGCGCACATCAAGGGATTATGAATACTCTTATAATGTTATAAAAACACAGTGCAAATATTAAGGAAAATAGGAGAGGATTTGAAAGGAGACATCGATGCCCGTTGCTTTTGAATTTTTGTGAATCGTAATGCAGGGGAAATACAGTGCCAGGTAAAGCATTCCATATACGGGTGGTGTGACTAAAATAAAGGTAAAACTGATGAGCATTCCTAGCGAGGTGCGTGTTGCGGCTAAATTGTTTCAGGGGAGGATAGCAACTGGCTATTTCACTAGAGCACTGTTGGTAGAAAAAGCGATAAAAAAGAAAGAGAGACAGGTAACGTTTCGACGATTTTCAAGAGAATCAATCGATTATTTAATAATTTAGATATTAGGGGAAAAAAATATGGTAGTATGAAAAATAGAAGGCACTGGGTAAACAAAATGCGAACCCTTGCCACGGCACGTCTTCACTTGTTCGATAGCAGATCGGCAAGTTGATGTCCTGCAATCTGATCGTTGAGTTTGTATTTAATTGACCGACAGAAAATAAAATAGACTATCTGAAAATCAATGCGGGTTTGTCACGGATAAGTCAACAACAGACGCATTTCGAAGTATAAGGCTTTTTTTTCTTTTTTAGAACTCTAGAACTTCGAATTGAAATGAAATACAAAAAAGTCGGTTTAATGTCCATCAATTTGACTTAATTGGAAGGATAATTTTATGCCATTAGTGTTTAAATATGATTTCGGACATGTGGTCACAGCGGCTGGTTTGAATAAAGCCAAGTCTAGAGGTCCGATTAGCAACCATTTTTTCGAGCATTAGTCGGCAATAACGCCGTGAATTTCGGCCTTCAAGCCCACAAACAATTTTTGGTTTGCTGACCTATACGAGTAACTTCACTTATCCCCAAAGAAAATAATCCAATGGTGTACACGATCTTGCCGATCTTGGTGGTCAATTGACAGGTCCATTCCGCGAAATTATGCGCTCATCGAATGTTTCCTTCAATAAATCGATTGTGACGTGCGCTGTGTGGCATGTAGCGCCATCTTGTTGGAACCGCATCTCATCCACATTCATGCCATCTAATTCGGAAACAAAATAGTTAGTCATCATGGCTCTATACTGGTCTCCATTAACGATAACTGGCTCGCGAGCATCATTCCGGAAGAAGTATGGCCCAATGACTCCACCAGCCAAACAGACAGTTTTTGTGGATGTAATGGTGTCTCAAGGTACTCGTGTGGATTCCCTTCACTTGTTGACGTACACATTTAACCAAAAATTAGCCTCATCACTGAACAAAGTCTTCTTCTTCTTTTCATTTCCGGCGATACGAGTAGTGATCTTGAAGCGATCACACCTCTCCCACTTTTCTGCTTCACACTAGTGATCCGCCTGTGGGGTACGCCGCGTTGACCTCAGAAAGCGTCGGCAAGCCTCCCGGTTTTGGATTGTTCCATGTCTGAGGCCAACCAAATGCTGCTGTTTTTGCATTTGCTTGTACCAGGAGTTTTTTGGCCTGCCTTTTCTTTTTCGTCGCGAATTTGTTGAAACGTTGTATGATATTGCCTTTTGGACGGGGTTCTGCGGATCTCTCCTTTGAACATGACAATACCATCTGAGCCGGTCGTGCTGAATTTTGTCCAAGATGGTACTTTTGACATGAAGGCTTCCACGGATCTTAGTACTTCTAATTAGCTCTTAGTACTGAACAAAATGTTGCAATGAAAATCAGCATCGAGATCAATCTAATTTTCGACCCATACATACCAAAATCAAGACGCCTTGAAGGTCTCGCGGCTCTAATTCTTGCCCAAACTCGATCTTGTAAGGCCGTAAACCAAGATCTTTACGAAAAATCTTCCATAATAGACAAAGCTGATGGACAAAGCTCCAATTGTTGTGTACGATGGCGAATAGATTCATTCGGGTCCTCTTCAACACTTTGCTCTACAACGGCAATTGTTTCTTCGGTGCGCACTGTTCGACGTCTCTGCGGATGCGTACTATCATATGAAGTAAACGTAGTGCGAAAACGATCCTTAGTTAACCGAATTAATTGCTCTGATGGACGATTATGTCGACCATAAAGTGGACGGAGCTTGAGGTAAACTTCGCAAGCTGAACCATTATTTTCGAAATAAACTTACACGATTTGCAAGCGTTGTTCTTTTGTCAACCTATTCTTGTTCAAATGGCAAACCAAATTGAACATAAATGACATTAGAGTTGGTCGATTTGACTACAAATTGGAAGAAATCTCTTTGAGCTCGCCTAATATTGTACTTTGTGGTGATTTTAACTGCAATCTCTTGAATCCTAATGTTTTCACACATCACATGTTAACTTTCAATTTAGTACCAGTTAACACCAGTACCCCAACACACTTTTTCGGAAGGGACTCTTCGTTATTGGACCTTATGTTTGTAAGCGACAAGAACAATGTTGCATTGTATGATCAACTTTCGGCTCCTGCTTTTTCAAAGCATGACATGATTTTTCTTATATTCAATTTTAGTCTTGTTTATTCTGATGAAAAAATCACTTATCGAGATTTTTATAATATAAATGTGCAAGAACTTGAAACTCATACAAGAGAAACAATTTGGGATTCTATATATTATTTGCCTTCTTCTAATGACCAGATTGAATTTTTAACACAAAATATCTCTGAGCTGTTCAATATCCATGTCCCTTTAAAAACAAAAACTGTTCAACAAAGAAATAATACATGGTTTTCACGCGCGATTAGAGATTTGATGCAAAAACGAGATGACGCTTACAGGAATTGGAAAAGGTATCGACTAATCGAGCTGCGTCGTGTGTTTTGTTCACTTCGTAACCAAGTAGTAGTGAAGATACGCGAGGCCAAATACCAACATTTTTCTAAGCGGCTTAACGCAAGTTCAAATGGTCGCCAGCTCTGGAAAGACCTACGCAGAATCGGAATCGGTAAAACAAAATTTGGTACAGTCGAGGAAATTGATGGTAACAAACTTAACCAACAATTCATTTCTTCCCTACCGTCACAGGTCTCACAACCTCCAATTTGTTTCACTGATCAACGCGATCGTAACGCGCCTGGTTTTGAATTTTCTGCAGTAGATAGTACTGATGTTGTCGAAAGTGTTCTTTCCATTAAGTCAAAAGCTGTTGGGCTCGATGGTATACATCCTTCCTTTTTGTGTATGATATTGCCAGTTGTATTACCATATATCACTTTTGCTTTCAATACTATTTTGACGACCGGCCTATACCCAGAGTTATGGAAAGTTGCTAAAATCATTCCACTTCCCAAAAACGCTAAAAGAGATGAATTTAGACCTATCTCTGTATTGCCATTTTTATCAAAAGTCTTTGAAAGGATCCTTCAAAAGCAAATTAATGTTTTTCTATCTAGTAACTCATTACTCAGCCCTTATCAATCTGGCTTTCGGAAGAAACACAGCTGTGTAACTGCCCTTTTAAATGTTACTGATGACATTAGAAAAGCGGTGGATAAAGACGAGGTTACATTTCTAGTTTTGTTGGATTTTTCGAAGGCTTTCGATTCTGTTAACCATGTTAATCTATGTAGAAAGCTCATGCGAAATTTTAATTTCTCATCTAGTGCAACAAAGTTAATTTTTTCGTATTTAACTGATAGGAAGCAAGCAGTGCAAGTTGGTGACTCTCTGTCAAATTTTTTGCCGAACGTAACTGGTGTACCTCAAGGTTCAATACTGGGTCCTCTTTTGTTTTCTGCCTATGTAAATGAACTTCCATCTTCATTAGTAAATTGTAGCTCTCATTTGTATGCTGATGACGTTCAGCTGTATTTCAGCTGTCCACTTGGCCTTATTGAACATGGTGCTTTCTGCGTCAATGAAGACCTGAAGAGAGTGGCTAATTGGTCATTGTCAAACGGACTAATTTTGAACCCAAAAAAATCTAAATGTCTTGTCATATATAGAAAATCTCTTGACCTTTCTTATTTTCCACCGATTGTTCTGAGTAATGCTCCAATCGAATATGTGGTAACAGCAAAAAACCTTGGTGTGACTTTTAATCGTTTTTTGAATTGGGATGATCATATCAATGGACTCGTTGGCAAGGTTTATGGTTCACTTCGTACGTTATGGGTAGCACAACATTTCACTCCACTAAAAACGCGTTTGCTTCTTGCTAAAACTTTGATAATTCCTATCCTGGTCTATGGTTGTGAAATCTATTGTAACTGCAATTTCGCGAGCAAGCGAAAACTTAATGTAGCTTTCAACTCAATCGTTCGTTACGTTTTTGGACTGCGTAGATACGATAGGATATCTGATTTTGCTCCGCGCTTACTAGGCATGCCTCTCGATAAATATTTCGAGCTTCGTAGTTTGATTCTGCTTTCCGATATACTCCTCACACGCCAACCACAATATTGTTTTGAAAGAGTAAGAACTGGGTCCTCAACCAGATCTCGTCAGCTAATTATCCCTTCTTACACATATTTAACATCGGAACGTCAGTTTTTTGTAAATTCTGTTAAGCTTTGGAACACTTTACCTCGTAATATAAAACAAAATCTGAACGCAACAAGCATAAAAAGAGTGCTTAGATCTTATTTTTCAATATGAATATTTAATCTCATTTTTCAATATGAATATTTAATAATTGATGTTTTTTCTTATGATAGTTTTAATAATTAAATTAACTTTTTCTTTTATTTGCTCAGCAATATTATTTTTGTAAAATAAGCTTACAACTACCTTATAAGATTTTAAATCTTACAGTTGTTAAGCATTAACGATATTGAAATAAATAAATGTCAGTTTAATCTCTGTTCAAAAAACCAACTTCTAAACAAAACACCCGATAAGTACAAGCGAGCTCATGGAAAAACCATACACGGTCTTATATGGGTGGCCTTCATATAACAAGGGGATTTAAGATAAAATGATCGGAGGATAAAGGAGTTACTTTGTGAGAACTCTTTGATCCTCCGTTCATGAAGGTAAGATGCCATCTACCTAAAGTCACCGAAGTATTTATTGTCTTAATAAGTGTATAGGGGGAAAGCGTCTTGAGTCCTCTTCCTCTGTCTAAATTGCAGAAAACCGAAGTACATTGATATATCTTTCTGACGATGACGATGACGCTATCATAAGTGAGGATCCTGGATCTCTGTAACAGGCACTTAATGCAAAATCTAACAGTTTCAGAAGGAAGAGCGAAGAGGGTTCGCACTAGTTAGTCCAAAAATTACTTAGTATTTTTTCCTCGTTTCCTGATCTAGAATGCTAATACAAAACTTTTATTTGAATGGAAATGTTTGTTTCCGGTGTGAGAGTTGAATTATCTGGTTTGACTTAAAGCAAAACAACTTGCTATGACGACATCTGTCATCAAATAAGCGTAGAGTGGACGAAGTGGCGTCATTTTCTTTGATAGAAAAATGTCCCTCAAAGTGAAAGGGAGATTATCTACACTGCGGTTGTGCGTTCAGTACTCACGAATGGTTCCCAATGTTGGATAATGTACAAAAAGTGTGATTATAAGTCAACATCAGCTGAAATGAAAAGCAGCAGGAGAAACGAAGCTTTGTGGTGTTAGAAGCACCAAGATCCATGAAAGCCATCAAGCCTTAAATACCATCCAGAAGGAAATAAAGCACGAACCATTCAGTTGGTATTGTAGGATCCAGAGAACCCCGTCAGAAGGATAATATCAGCTTTTCACTTTGCATTCGATATAATCAGAACATGCTGATGAATGTAATACTCAGACTTCGACATCAAAAACCATTCAAATTCAATGATTTTCAAGTCCATTTCTACTACTCTTTTACGTAGGTGTTTCTGTTTTGCGGAATTTTCACACTTTGTCATCAAAGAGGTCCAGTGCGAAAGGACAACAGTTAATAAGCTATTGTCCGACCTTTTCCTTGCAACTGAAAAAAAAAACGTATTCCCTTTCTTTGATTTACGTCTCTGCTTTTGAATGATCTTCTTTTCCATTGGCTGGTCTACATTCAGCATAAGCCCTGGGCATCCATCACACTCATTTCAATCCAATTTTGATAGTGACCTTTTTGAGATTTGTGATTTCTGAGTATTTCGAGCATACTGCTATAGAACGAAATTAAATCATTCAGCTACTTCTTTCACCCTTACAAATCTTATTTTTAAAATTCAAAAAGGACACGTACGAGCTAAACCCACAAAAAAAAGAAAGTCCTTCCCTCGGTTCAGTTTTCACCAAAACCGTCTGTCAGCTGTCTCGCTTTTACTTCTTTTTTTTCCATTTTCGTATTTGTTTACCCACGTGTTGCTGAAAGATATTGCCTTACCATGCTCCACAAATCTTTCACTATACTCTCCCCTCGTTTAGTACTAAAATTCACTCTCTCAGCCAAGTGTTCATCCTCATTCACTCATCCATCGGTTTTTCACCTAAAAACAGGTGAACGAATATTTTGCGTCTCTCGGAGCTCGGACTTGCGCGATTCGAGAATCGAGATCCTGGAACTGCAATGAATATCCTCCTCAAGAATTCAATTCGAGGTAAACAATTTGTAACGCTCCGTAGAATGTCAGTAGTATTTGGCTGTTGGTCGGGTACGCGCAGAGGATACACGTGATCCTTACTTAAGTGAAAATAGATTCTTTTTTTTTAAATATTCAACTCTATTAGTGTGTCTGAAGTGATTCATACAATTTCTAAGTGATTCCTAAAAATGAAGCATCCCCAGAATAGAAATTCGCCCTTTACTTGAATTTTTTGATTCATCCTCATCCGTTTCGTGAGAAGAAACATACCAACAGCAGCGAATCTAAGCCGCGGTCTTCAGATTGTTACGCCGTTCTTCACTTGTTACACAGAATAAGAATTGAAAAAAAAAAAGTAAAACTCTTGACTTCATCCTTGTAATTGTTCGCACCCGAATGGTACTCCAAAACTTCATATCTCGTCACCGTGTCGTGTTAGATAACGAAATCAAAGTCAAGCTCGTCCCCTCAAAGCGCGAAATATAATTCCCTATGTGAGTGAACCTTTGTGCTTTTGAAAACTCGAGTGAGAGTAGAGGAAAAAAGAAGTAAAAATACTACTACCAAACCAACAACCGGATATCCTGTGCGTTGTATTTTGTGTTCAACAAGGATGCGCCTTTGCTGTTTGTTGTTGCACATCCTCTTGGGGATAGTGGCAGTATTCCCCGACAGTCGAGAGCACCGCACAGCAAGCAAATGAAAAGTCAAAAGTGAGTGTACTGAACCATCTCATACACGAACTCAGCTCACATTACACCAAATTGAAACTAGTGTGTCTTTGAAACGAAAAGAGCTTAGTTAGACTTTCACATTAACTTCCATTTCTACAGACTCATAAAAAGGTACACGATACGAAAACTTCTTGTGCCTCTGTAGTATATTAAAATATTGTTGGTGACAATGGCTCTGGCAAGGGTAGCTAGTTTAATTAAATTTTAATATCAAAATGCCCATCAACTCCCCAATCCTTTTAATACTTTGATGGCACTAAAAATGATTTTAATTAGGGTCGGCGGCGATGACAATTTTAAAGTCATTAATCGTCCTTGTTGGTTTGTATGCCTGGTACTCTGTATAGCTGTAGTTGGAGTTGGGGTTGTTTTCAACGGCTCGTTAATGCTGTGAAAATAAGTGATTATTTGTTCTCGTTGTCGGTAGAACGAGCACTTAAACAGAATTTAAATGGCGAAGACCTCCGAATGAACTTCGTTCACTGGTTTTATGGCTAAATTTTATGTGTAATTGGAGCATTGGAGGAAGGCATTGTTAGGGGACTTAGGGGGCTGCCTTATTCTTGCGGCAGGGCACGTCGACCTCCGTTGTAAGCAATGATTTATTATGACTATGAGTTACGAAATTGTATTTATAATCGAAAGAGGTAAGCCATGACGTGTACAATAGCAGAGGTTATAGCTGTTTAATTTTAGGGAAGACTTTGTATACGAATGAGCTTCATGTAGCATAACACTATGTTTAGGGGTTTCAAGGATGTGCAATTTGCGAACAATACGATTGATTGTAAAGGTAAGGTAAATATGTGTTTGAGTATATCGTTTCTGGTGTAATTGAAAATGAAATTTTAATGACAGACTTGTTGTGGAGCAATAAGGGAAGTTCATAAAACATAATTAGTTTTTACGATGCGAAGGTCAGTTGCGATTGCAAGTAAAACTTAGTGATTGTTTGTGGGGAAGGGTTTCGTTCTTTAAGATTTAATTTCGATTGAAGCTACACATTTATGTCTAATAAATTCATGAAAGAGCGGGATTCGGGAATGGCTTGAAGAGCTTTTTCTTTTATAGAGGGAGACATGCATTAAGTTAAAAGGTATTGGCAGAGCATCCTAGTTTGATATTCATTATTGGGTGCCATTTTCTAAAATAAAAGTTAGCTCAAAAAATGCACCCTTTCTTATTTCCTTAGTTTTCGGAATATCACTCTTTCTCTTTCATTCAAATTCCACAGTTAAGAGTCGAAAATCCAAATCATAGAGGAAAAGGACTAAGTCTTCTGCAATTTATTCTGAAAACATTGAATGTAAGTTGTTAGCAACTTAACTAAATTATTTCACGGTATTCCTACATAAGCAGTGCAACTTTTAAAGAGCAAACATAAAAGTGAATTGAATGAAATAGCACTTAACTACTATGTGTCAAAATATTTGGGATGAATATTTTCAGCTTTCTCGTTTTCAAAAATAATGGACTTAATCTCGTTTTGAATGCTCATAATGCAACAACAACGAACTGTTGTGGGTTGTTTTTGACCGCCTTTCGACAGCTGGTCTTGATAATCGAAAAAGAATTAGCAGAAATGAAAACCAATACATAATTTGAAATTATTTCTCACTCAGCCAGTGTTTATCGTCATAGTGATTTTAAAGGCTGAAAAATGAGTAGGTAGCTATACAGTCTTTTATTATGACAAACTTTTGTGAAGTGGGTAGACACCGTGTGGTAATGGTTAGCATGTCAACTTATTGCGTGGGAATCGCAATAGTGAAACATTCAAAGTTTTTTCCCGGGTATCGTTTACGAGACATTTCGCAAGTCATCCGAGAGTATTTACACGGCCATGAAAGGGCCTTCAAAGTTATGCTTTGATTCTCCCCAGGCTTTGGTGTGGATTTTCATATTCGTTGCAGATTATGAGTTATATTGGATATGGAGAGCAAAATTGATTATAAATAGATCGAGACCAATTGTCAATGAGCTTTTAAACACAAAATTCAAGGAGTTATTTACCCTAATGTATTCAAACTGTGGGTTCAGTGTTGTTTTAGGCACTAGTATTTGTTTGTGGTACAGTGCTGTAAATTACTTAAAAGTTAGAAAACTAGATAAAAGTTCTGATTTGAAGGATTGCAAAATTTTAAATTCCAAACTTTTCCTTAAGAAGGACGCTTTTTTATTTCATGCCTTCAAACGTTTACGCACACGATCGTAGTTCGAATCCCAACAGAGTTAAAATGTTTTTCCACGGACAACGCCTTTCACGAGGAACTGGGAAGTTCTCCGTTAGTAAATTCATTGCCATGAAAAGCGAGTAAGCTGTTTGGAATCGGCAAAAGATTATTAGTCACCTCCATTCCCTCACAAGGCATGGTTGTGAGAAATGCACTAGATCCGGGCGTTCACTGCTCAATTGCGCAACGGGTACCACAATATCTGGCCATAGGATTTTAGAAACCTGGTAAGTTTCTATAGAAGACAGCCTTTTATTTTCAGTTTCTTAAAAGTTTCGTTGATACGGGAGGCTGGTGGCCTGACCCTTTTCTTGTCCGTGAAGACGAATTCAACATGATTTGACTTTATAACCCCATTTTCTTAACAGCATTCTTTTGTCGGTATGTTTATTGGGGCCACTGGGTTGAAATCAGTACTCGGTGGAGTCTGGAGTGTATAGTCTGTTGTAATGTCAATCGCGGTATAATTCGTTTGAGGTCTCTCCCATATCTGCCCTCCTTATTTCCCTAAAATTGAATATACTTCTTAAAAGTGACCAGCATATTATTTTTATTCCTCAATGTTACTCAGACCTCATTTAATTGACACTTAATTGAGGTATACAATTAACTTGCAGCACCTCTCCTCTTATATCAAAAATTGGTCTGATGGCTTCGACAGAGAGATTTAGTGCAAAGTAGTTTAATCCATTCAGATTGTAGTTCACCTAAGAGAAGAACTTTCTTTCTGATGGTGCTCACACTATCTTTGAAAGCATTTCTTTCATTTTAAAAATTTGCTTTCTTTGAACCACCATGGTTCGTTCTAATTTCGTCGAATTTGTTTCTGCAGTCAACTGCGCTGTCTATCCCAAGTCTTCGTAGCATCCGCTTTTGAATTCTAACGCATGTTGCCAGGTTTAACTTTTCGAAGCCTAGTGCTTGCATTTTTGATATCCTTACCAGGTAATTTGCGTTCATCTTAAGAGAACGCATTCCAAGTTGGTATGATTTTTGGTAAGGAGAACATTTTTCGGAGAAAGAAACAAAAAGTAGGAAATTATGTTTAAAATCATATCAAATTATTGTGTCCTTGGAACTAAACCTTTATAACACAAAAGCGTCGAAAGCTCTGTATTTTAAACAGAGCAATGTTCTAATACAAAACAATATGTTTGACCAATTTACACAAATTGACTAAAATATGAGTATCTATATTTCACTGTACGTCCGAAGTTGGGCTCAAGATAAGACTGATAAGCATTACCAGTGAGGCGGGTGTTGCGGATTAATTGTTTCAGAAGGGGAATGCAACTGGCAATTATGCCAAAGCTCTGTTTGTAAAGAAAGCAACGAAGAAAGTGAGGCAGCTAACATTTCGAAGATGTTCAATATAATCAACCTATTCTAAAGGGTTTTCCAATAGGTATGATATGATGTTGCTGTGGCGTTTCGGCCATTTGTAGTAAGTCATGATCTGTTTACAATTTTAATATTGGACCACCGTAAACGTCGTGAATTTTCTGATTTTACCTTGGAACAACTTGAAAACGATAACGATTTTTTTAAGAAAATCATCTTTTCCGATGAGGCTCATTTTCATTTGACTAGTGCGGTAAATAAACGAAACAGTCAATTCTGGTGTGATGAAAATCCACAAAACATTCATGTAAACCATTACATTCACCTAAATTGACAGTTCGGTGTGTTTTTTGGGCTGGTGGAATCATCGGTTCGTACTTCTTTAAAAATGAAGATGGTAACACCATTACTGTCAATGGAGAGTGGTATAGATCGATGATGACCTAATTTTTTTAGCCGAAATTGGAAGAAGTCGATCTTGACAACATTTATTTTCAACAAGACGGGGCTACGTGCCACACCGCAGCTGCAACAGTTGAATTATTGCGAGAAAAATTTAAAGATTCGATTATTTCAAGAAATGGTGATATTGAATGGCCTCCAAGTTGTGATTTAACACCATTAGATGGGGTTATTTGGAGCCATTGGTTTTTAAAAATAAACCAGATTCTCTTCAAGCTTTACAAGTCAATATTGAACGTTCCATTCATGATATACGTCTTGATTTAGTGGAAAAAGTGCTCGAAAATTGGGTTCATCGAATTTGTTGCTGCAGAAGATGTCGTGATGGCCATTTAAATGACGTTTTATTTAAAACTTAATTGTATTGATTGAACTTCACATTAAATAAAAAATATTTGAATTTCGTTAACAACAAGTGTGGTTTTTTTAACCCTTAAACCCTACCCATCCCTAGAGAAACGCTATTGATACCCTGGGGTCTTAGGGACCCCAAAAAGTTTTTGCCCAAATTTAATAAAAAAAAAAACAATTTAATCACAAATTTTATTTACTAACATAAAAGATAGGAATGTTTAATCATGAAAAATGTTTTAAAAGTTTACATCAAGACAATTATGACACACTGAGCTGCTATGTTCGCCACAAAGTGGATTTCGGCAACTGGTGATTCGTATTTTGGTCTTGCGGTCTTTGTCTCGTGGACACACGGCACACCTATTTTCTGTAGTGACTGAAGATGTTGACTCAGCCACAGGTCGCTTCTTTTTTCAAATATCTCCAATGAGGACCTGGAGATTGGATGGCAAAGTTGGCCAAGTAAACCTCTCCTCCATTTGGGGTTTAATGAGTTCCAAGGCTTAGTTTTTTAAGAAATTTCGACTTATTTTAATTTTATCGGATGCTATTTTGAGGAGGACATACGAATTCACACCAACAATGTTTAAGATCCCATAAAACATAGCCAATGGCCATCGTTTCACTCGTCTTGAAACACTGTCAAACTGTTCAAAAACTTTAACTCTCACTACCCTGGGGTCTATGGGACCCTGAAGCTCAAATATTTTCAACTGCACCACTCGAAAATTAATAAATGACAGATTTTTAGACGTTTGCTGCGATAATATGAGAATTCCATGGGTGGCAATGGTGTGAGTTGCTTAGTTTTTAAAAAATTCAAGAAAATGTATGTTTGCAATGGCGCTGGACCCCAGGGTAGGGTTTAAGGGTTAAAAAAGAAATCATATTACTCTTACTGGAAAGCCCTTTATGATTGAACTATCACCTATCAGAATTAGCGTTCTTTTTTGCTAACAAGTACACGTAAGGATGTTCATGGAGCATTTGACCAGATATGAGAACTATACTCGAGTTTTGAAAAGATGTCGGCCCCACACGATAACCAATGCATCAGGTCGTGTATATAAAAAGAAAATAGTACTGGCAATTTGCTTAAAACACAAGCTTGTTTAAGTCTTTCATTTCCAACAGATTATGCTTTTCTTTCCCGCCAAATACTTCTGGCCATTACTGTAGTTGATAAAGCTTTTTAACGAATTAACAAATTTAGTTGACACTCCTTGATTGCATAGCTTGAAGAACAACGTGTTTTGTCTATTAGATGGACAGACTTTGGTCTAAACGATTAATGTTGAATAATGTGAGCCCTCAAACGACGCTTTTCTAAATGGTTGGATAGGCCTCAAATAATTTTGAAAATTGGACGATATTTTTGAAGCTGGACATGAAAACATGGTCTACCATAAAGTAACCTCTGCGAAGTCCATATTGATACTCTCTGAGAATTTAGTTGATTTTTTCTTAGGTACTGAGCCTCTTATGCTGCTTTTACACGATACTGAATTTCGCCCAGATTTCAAAATTCCCATATGAATTTCTATAGCAAACACCAAAAGTCTGCGTAAAATATATACATATATCGACTCTATAGGGAAGCCTAAAATCTGTGCATATAAAAGTCCGCGTCGTGTGTAAATCACGGGTCACACACGGCTGCTTGCCAGCAGCTTCTTGTCAGCAGCTGGCAGTAGCTAAAGCAGGCAGCGATTCGCAGTTGGCAAGCAGCTCTGTGTGACCCGTGCTTAAGCAGCATTACACAGAAGTGAAAATATATTGTGAAGAAATTATTTATTGAAAAGGAGAAATTCTTCGGTAGTTTTTGGAGTCGGTGGGCTCTTCATTTTTAAGATCAAGAGGAATACCAGAACTAAAGATACTGTTCAAAGCTAAAACTTAGTTTTCTTTAAATCCAGGTAGGTTGTTTAAAAATTGGAAGGGGATACTATTGGAAAGTTTGACGTGACCCACCGATGAATTGGCAGTCAACGTTTGATGTCTTTTTGTGAGTGCCCATAATTCTATCGATATGCTGATGTGGAAGAAATTCGCCATAAATTAACAAGTCTTCCGACAGTAATTTTATTGCCCTAAAAAGGGCTTTGTATGTAAACCATTTGATATCCAAAAAAATTGTAGATCCAGTTCGCATTATTTTAAGATATTTAACCTATTCACTGTCAAAATCATTTTTGTATCTGCATTCTGCAATGAAGTTTGAATTCTTTATTTGATAATGCGTTATTTTTAGAGTCATTGTATTGTACTTCTTGTGCAACATCTTTCAAAGGCTTATGGTTTTCTTGCAACTTTCCCGATCAATCCAATCCTGCGCTTAGTTTTTTACTGAGTTTGGTGTCCCAAAAGGTTCTAGCTGAAGGCGAAGTAATTGATTCTTGTGATTTATTTCTTCCTCATAAGTAAGTCATTTGCTCTTTTTTGAGACTCATCGATTGATCCACTATTCCATTTTAAGACCTGCCTTCAAAACCAAATCAAATATTTTTTAATAACTGATTCTATTTCGATTGACCCCGAAATTGAAAGATGATCGGATAGATTAAAGTTCTTTACTCGAGAATCTTTTATGGTATACCAGTCTCCACCAGCAAGACAATAACCTATGAGCAAATCTTTTTCGCAGTAAAAGTTTGTTGATTCTCCGAGTCTCTTAAACAACAACCGTTTTTAGTGTTGAGCCCAAAATCATTGCCTCGATCCAGTAAAATATTTCTTTCCGAATGAACTAAGAGATCTTTTGACATTCGTTTCTATTCATCTTTGTTGAATATTGGTTCTATGATACCGCTTCTGGCATTTAAATTTCCAATGATGAATAAGTTGTGTGTTTGTAGTGTGCTAAAGAAATCAAGCAGCTATAGACTAAAGTCCTTTTTGTGCAACTAATATAAATTTGTAGAATGTGCTTTTCTCCTTTTCGCTTTTGCTCTATTTTCAATACAGAACTATGTAGTAATTATCGTATTGATGAAATTAGTAGTTCAAAGATAGACTCTTATAACATCCCCGTTTAACGAAGGTCCTATAACATCCCCAGTCGATGAGGGTTCCAATTCCTTTAGGACTCTTACTGAATAACGACAGGAATGTTTGTTCTAAAAACAATTCCATTCATCATTAGACGTTCTACCGTGAAAGGTGTTAGTTAAAGAAAGACAAAAATTTGTATTAATTTATATTGTAGAAGTACCTACATTGAGAAGTTCTAATAAAAAGATTTGATCCAATTTAAAGTTTTTACACTCTTATTGATAGAACCCATGTCCGCCCTTGTGGGGATAGTAAAGTAAAGAAGGTTTATTTTTCCAAATTAATTAATATTTGACGGTTATAGGAACAGTTTAGTATGCACAAAGCAAGGAGTAACCGAAAACTTCACATAAATGCACCTCCGTACACTCATCGTTCATCTGTTTTGCATTGTTTTGATTGTTTTGGTGTTGGTTCTATTCTCAAAAAATACTCTTTTTTTTGTAAGACATTCCTGACAGTTAAATATGCAGCTTTTGAATATTTTGAAATGTTTACTTATTTTGATGACGACTTTTTATTTTTATTCTACTCTCATATAAAGAGCATTTTTAATCCTGCTTGTTATCCAACCACACAGGAATCAACAACACTTTGTATGACATTCAATATTGACATTTCTTTGGATGACTCAAAATGCATACAAACAAACAAACACATTAGATTCTATCCCCACACAAAGACCACTTGTCGTCTAAAAAGAATTTTCAGGAGAAAAAACAGCTATCAAAAGTAGATGAGGAACAGTTTCTAAATAACTGTTCGTTCCCAGTAGTTTTCCATTTGAATCGGAAATGTCCTCTCACCTTAATTTAAAAGTTTCAGGCACAGCCCGAAGGGAATTTATATTCATACATCACTGGGGAGATTCATAAGGACAAAGTTTTGTTTACTGAGTTTGAAATTATCTCAAGAATCATTAGTACCTTTATAATATTCTACTTTAACTAATTTACAGTCTGGTATGTGATTCATGGGTTTTTGGAGAGCTATGCAGGTGGGTGGGTATGGCAAGTTTGAAAAGTTTTCATAGTGGGGAACATTAGGTAAGGTTGCTATAATTTAATGGGCCGTATAAGTTTTTTACTTTTCTCTCTTTTTTTTAACTGCTTTTTTGATTTGAATTCTGATTGTCAGCTTTTTAGTGGTGGTTATGTTACTTTGAAGGAAATGAGAGGGCAATGCACAGAATTGTATTTTTTTTTTTTTCAGTTTGCCAAGCATTTAATTATAGAACTAGAATTCATTTGAAAGATTAAAGCTGATAGAAAAACTGGTGAGTTCAACAGAACAAAAGTAAGTGAAAAGTCACGGGAAAGACACACCATTTCCGAAAATGTGCTCATGGGATCAAATAAAGAAAATACTTCCAAAGATGCTAAGAATATTTTTTTTTTAAATTTGTTAGGTACCCGAAAATTATGAGTTCCTTAAAAAAAAATAGTGCGTGTTGTATCTCCGCGCGGAAGAAGTGAAACTTGACGTCAAAAACTAGTTACTAAATATTTTCTATTATTTCATTTGAGGAGAAAAGACAACACAACACTACTTTCAATTCAACATGATTTTCACACAAGCTGCACAAATTGAAAAACTATTTAGAAGAATTTAATGAGATCTTGAGATTTTTCTTAAGAAATGAATTGCAAATATATTAAACGCATTAAAAAGTACAAGGAAATAGTTTTAATTTGATTTTTTTAGGAAAATAATGCAAACGTCTGGAAAATAATGAAATCGTCTGGCTGAATGACGATTTGCGAGCAGTGCCGAAAAGTATGCAGTCGATAATCCGCGTTAAACGTGTTACGCATTCATGTTTGCAAGTCACATAAGAAGTTTCACTTCAAAAACGCATTCGAACGCTTACGTTTTTAACAGGCTACATGTGAGTCCAATCAGCGTAGTAGTTTCTGTTAGATTATTCGGGAGAAAGAAATTTTTATGTACTGGCGTTGTATTTAACTAAATAAATAAATAAAATAATATGGCGGCGCAACAGAGTGAAGCTCTTAACAAAAATGCGTGCGCATTTGTCTCAACCATGCCATGTAGGCTTATGCTGATTCCGAACGGCTAATAGAGAAAGTGGGTTTCATAGCAATAAAATTAGTGTCGGAAAGATTGTTAAATCTCAGCGAAAGGCGATACCCATTTTAAATAGCCTGCAATGTTACAAGCAAATTCTCTAACCACTACGCCACGCTCACCAGCCTTGTATCAAATAAAGACTAAAGACATACCATTCGCAGTATATAAATTCTACTATGATTAAAGCGAGTCTCTGCTACTTAAGATTACTATTCCTTTCTTTTTGAAGAAGGTGAAGAAGGTCTGATGTCAACCGTTCTGTACTTGTGTGTGTTACCGAGTTTTGCTTAGACCGAACTCACCACCTGGTTGTTCGATTGAAGTTTCACTGGAAAAAAAAGGTTTGGTTTAAATGTCAATTAAGAAGAAAAGAATTCAAGATAATAATTTTTCGCAGAAAATTCTATTTAACTATTTATTTTAATTAAAAATTAAGCGCTTTAAATTTTTGATTTCATAAATTTTTTTTCGTCTGTTAACTTTTTTCCTACACAGTTTTATAAAGAATACTCATGAGCTATAAAATAAAGAAAACTATGTTTTATAATACTCGCTAAAGGGTTTGTTCTTTGAAGCCCTAGGGTTGCTCTGGGGTCCCCACAAAGCGTTTTTAGAGAAACTTAAAGTCGCCCTGAATGTCAAATTGAGTGTTTTTTTAGCCTTAGGGTTGACAAAGGTTTTCCCTCAACTCACCCTAGGTTTTTGCTGTGGCGATTTGAGAGCTGTCAAATGGCTTGTATATTTTTTTTAATGACAGGGCTGTGTGGTGATTTGTGGTTTAGCGTTTTTTGAGGACTGGAAAACCCTGGTTTCTTTTTTGACAACTCGGTTGTCAAGAAAACCTGGGTCAACCTTGGAAAAAGTTCAAATAACGGACCTAAAATCATATCATAAATTTTTTTTGTAAGTTTTTAGCAACCTTGGTGCTATCAATCTTACTTTAAAATTTTACTTGTGAATACTAAAAAAATTGCAACCTTTTTCAGAAACAAATTTAAGAGTTTTTTTGTACTCGTCCGGTTGCGAGTGTCCTGAAAGATCTCAATATACATAAATCCGCTTACCCAGATGACTCCCCAGCGCTGTTTTGAAGAAGTGTTCGTCTATACTGGCAAAAACACAGTGCCGATCTTTTCATCTTTCTTGTTTTTCTGGGATTTTCCCGAGCAGATGGAAAGCTGCATTTGTCTTCCCTGACCCTAAATCAGCAGAGATCTCCTTACCTTCCAATAACCGTCCAATTACACTAACGCCCCTTCTTTCCATGGTCGTTGAAACGTTTATAAACCGTCTATTTTTGAAATATCTGGAAAAAAGAAAGCTTCTTAATGACCGACAGGACGGCTTTTGTAGCAGAAGGTCCGCTGGTGATTTGAAGTCGTATTTCATCGAAAAGTATAGAACCAAACTTTACAGTGCTTTGGAGAAGGTAATATTGTTGCCCTTGATATTTCTAAGGCATTCGATAGAGTTTTGCATCAGGCTCTGTTATCGAAAATGCGTGCTTTTTCGTATCGATTATTACTTTTCTTTGTTGGACTGGAAACTGCCTTTTGCACCTCTCAATGCAGGTTGCATTGGATGGCTTAGACTTTAAAGTCTGTTAACCACTTTATAAATGCTGGGGTCCTCCAGGGCTTTATTTTGTCTCCGACTCTGTTCCTCATTTTCATAAATGATCTTTTGTCTGAATCTTCTAATCCTCTCAATTGTTTTGCTGACGAATCAATCCTCAGCTTGTCATATTCGTTTCCAAATTTAAGTCTCTGCTATTCGGATGTTGAACTGGAACGGTTGCATATGATTAGCTCCCAGACCTTGACAGCTTTGTTACATGGGGTAGTTAGAACCGAGTATAAATCAATGCTTCGAAAAGACAATGTTTTCTCTTGCGTTGGAGCCTAACATTCCCCCATTGTCATTATGCAAGAATGGTACCTGCATCCAAGAAACCGAAAGCTGTCAGTACTCGGTATGTGTGTAAACGATGATCTGCATTGGAATGACCACATATTATTTGAAGTTGGTTTTTTGAGACGGTGCGGGAAGTTTTTCACCCTTTCTGAGCTGGCTACATCTCGGTCTAAAACTAGACCAACTTCCACATCTGATCAGGTGCTGCTCAAATATCCTTGCGCCTACTTGATATGGTACAAAAAAGAGCATTGAGACTGATAGGTGACAGTTCAATGGAAGAAACGATTGATTGTCTTGAAAATCGTCGAAGCATTAACTCTCTCACTCTCCTTTTTTGCTTTTTTTTACAACCAGTGCTCTAGTGAAATAGCCAGTTGTTCCCCTAAAATAATTTAACCGCAAAACCCGTTCGCTAGGAGTGCTCTTAAGTCTTACCTTGAGCCCAACTTCGGACGTAGAGTCAAGTACATATAAAGATTCATATTTTAGTCGCACTACCCGAGTGTGGAATGCATTGCCAGACTCTGTTTTCCCCTGTATAACGATTCATTAAAATTCAAAAACAATATGCATCGGGGTCTCCTATTAAATCCTCTCCTGTTTTCTTTAATGCTCGTTCTTTATAAAACATTAAAAGGGTGTTCATAACCCCTTGACTTGCGCTCTTATTATAAGAAAATGTTTATTTCAATACCTTATATCCTTAATTTCCTTTTCTGGCTTCAGCCAAATATTGTGAATAACCTAAGAATTTGTTTAAGAAGAAAAAAACTCCGCCGATATATTAGGTTTGTTCGTTGAAGCCTTAGGGTCGCCCTGGGGTCGCCACAAAGCGTTTTTTGAGAAACTTAAAGTCGCCCTTAATGTTAAATTGAGTGTTTTTTGAGCCCTAAGGTTTACCTAGGTTTTCCATCAACTCGCCCTAGCCTTTTTCTGTGGCGAGTTGAAGGCTGTCAAATGGCATGTATTTTTTTTTAATGACAGGGTTGTGTGGTGATTTGTGGTTTAGCGTTTTTTTAAAACTGGAAAACCCTGGTTTTTTTTTGACAACTCATAGGGTTATCAAGAAAACTTGGGTCAACCCTGGGAAAATTCAACGAACGGGCCTATTAATGTGTTCAAAAGTCATGAGAAAAGGCAATTGGAACCACAATCTGGCTCGGGTTTTAGAGGAATGTGTTGAGGCACTCGAACGGTAAAGGAATTTTTTAAATCAGTCCAGTATTTCCAAAGTTCCAATTGTGTCCCAGTTCCAGTCCCGTTACAATAATAATATGTGTACAAAATATATAGCCCATGTCATGTCTCATGCCTTACACCATCTCTGTTCCAAATATTTGTGAATTCGGCTCAGTAATTTTATAATCAATTCAATACAAATACAAACAAGGCAATCGTTTCTCTTTATAATAGTGCAAGGGGATAAGGACTTAACAATTTTTAAACTACTTTTCAAATATTTGATTTCAAATAACTTACTTTGCACCTTCATAGGAATCAGCTTTAAGACTTTTGATCTCTGCTCATCTGATGGATAATCCTGTGCTGTGATATTATCCACATTGAATACATGGCATGAGATTGTGTTGGATAGGCAATGTCTGCTTTGAGATCCTGGTAAAACGGATGTCTTTGTTTAATAAACATTGTTTATGTATTGATTGCATTTAGCAAATACCATGGTTGTCGCATTGATCAAATTTCAAATCATTTTCAACTTATTTCAACGCAGCGCTTGAATTTCACAGTTCGGTGTTTAATAATTTTTGACATTTCTATTTTAAAAGTCAAACCATCCATTAGCAGGCTTTGCTGAATCTATCAATTGAATGAATTTATGAAACACTCGGTCTTAAATGAAAAATTCCTTATGCCAGCCAATGTGCCACCACAATAGTTATCACTCAGCAGCATGACAAGTGGCGAATTTCCTTGCATTTTAAGCACGTCTTTCTTTAAAACCAATTCTGCAACAGAAATTTATGAAATTTCCATATTTCATGCCATTTTTAAAATTTTTTTCCTTTTCTTATTTTATTTCAGATCCCATGCAGGCTTCAAAAAGCCATTGTTCGACATCCTCGACAAACCAAACCAGCAAACCGTAAAGGAAAACTGAAATGAAAATAAATATGAGATTATAGTTTTTTTGAAAGACCAATTCAACACAAAAACGTTCCCTCTTATTCCCGCCAAAACAAAACCCAGAGAAAAAAAGTGAGGAATGCAAAGAGACTGTACTTTGAATTGTGATGCATCATCTTTGTAAGTATATTTGACAGCTTGCAATTGAAATTCCTACGGAGCATCGAACATCACTGTTGAAAATTTTATTCGAACTCTACTCGAATGCAACGTCAAGTTGAAAGGACGATATCACCAGCAGCTTCATTGTGAGTGTGTTTGAGCGTGAGCTGCTGTGGTACACCGAAGAGACACACAAATTTTGTGATAAGGCCTGCATTGCAACAGAAAAGGTCTGAAGTAAAATGGAAGTCCTGCAAATTCTCGGATTCTCATTTCTTATTCTTATGCTGAGGACACAAGGTAAGCAAAATGACAAAATGGCATTCGTATACCGTACAATCCTAGAACATACTTTTTTTTCCTATCACTTTCTTACCTAGGAGAGATTAAGATGGGATATCCAATATTCCTCTTGTTTCCATTCACGTCGCTGATTTAATTATAGAAAGTCTTTTTTTATAAGAAACGTTGGTCCTGGCTGCTCGCTTTTTGTTTATTTGGGATTGTGTCTAGGCTGCAGCACCCTTTTGTATGTACACTGACAATCTGGGTCGTGTTTTGATATCTTTTATGCCAATAAAATTTACATAAAGAAGAATGTACACTGTACAGTGTGTCTACACACGAAAAAAGAAAAGTACAGAGCACCACTGAAAATTCCTCAAAGGATTAATTTTAAAGCTTCTCATTGAAAACCTGAGGAGTAGGAGGAAATGCTTAAACTGATTTAGTTATTCCCAACTTGATTTTAGTTTATTTTTACCGCCCTTTTCGACTTTATAGACCTTTATCCATCATTTCATCGTTGTTTCATGTGCGTCATCAGTCATCTTCCTTGCAATCAATCAATCAATTCAAGTCAGTCAAACATGCAGTGATTCTAAATTTATTGAGAATCTTAAGTAGGCCATCTCTAACCTCCCATTGAGCAACGTCCTCAAATTTACTCAGGGCTCCAAATGTTTCAGTGGGAGTTCCCTATACCCCAATAAGCCAATCGCAAACCCAACACTCTACCTCTCCAATCCTCCCACCTCCTTATCATCTGTTTTCCCGGGGAGCACAATGGATCCTTGAGATCCGAGTGAGGTACACCCCCCATGCAACCTCACCTAACCTAACCTAGGCCATGCTATGCCTCATTAAAAGGAGTTAAAAAGTCTCTCCTGTCTTCAAATGTGGTCTTCCAAGCTTCTCATTAGCTACTGCAGCGATTTTACTACGATGTTTTCCTGTTTAAGCTTAGAGTTTGAAGGAAATGGTTTGTTTGCTGGCTCCTTCCGAAATGAACTCAAAACCAAAGAATATTCATAAAGTAAATATCAACAACGTACTCTATTTCTGATTTTATTGATGTTTCAGAAATGATAAACTTTATAGGCTTTAATGCAGTCCCAACCACCAATGAACTTGAATTCTTTTATGTTGTTTTTGCTATGAAAATACACATTTTTATGTATGAGGGTATCATGTACAGTTGGAATTTAGTACACAGGTGTGTAATGTGTTTGTGTACTCAGTACACATCAAACACGTACTGTTGAGGTTTCATGTAGGCATAAAATAAATGAAAATTAATGTGACAAAATAAAACCACTTCCATAAAAATATAAAAATGATTTGTTGCTCGACGACAATATATTATCTAGGTTATGGCGTGTATGTGGTGCTTGTCAGGACATACTTACGCAAATCAACTGTGTTCTTCTTTTGTCTTTTGTGTACATTTGATATGTTTCCTAGAAAAAGTACGATTTTGACAAAATGAAAGTTGAATGGAATGTTCAATGAGTGTATAAAAAAGCGCATTCGTATATTTTGGTATCGAACAATCAAAATTGAATTCCACTTATATAGCTAGATAGGAATGGAATAAAAGTTAAAGGATTAACCGAAATTCGCTCGAATCCCGATAGCATTCTTTGCGGAATGTAAATAATATAGTTAAACCAAAAACATATTTTTCAAAAACAAAGAAAAGTAGCCTATTTTTGCGAAACTGTAGGAAGCGAATGAAGGGGGAGGGGTGGTACAATAACGGCCAATGAGAACCATATTGTCCCTTTGCTTAAATTGAACATGTTCTTAAAAGCTACACGTCTATACGAGTACCCGTGGCGTGATTTTTAGCATGTCCGCCTGTTAACCCAGGGGTTCTTGGTTCGAATCCCATCAGAGGCAAAATTGTTTTTCCACGGGTATTGCGCGCCGTTCGCGAGGAATTAGCAGGTCCTCCTATGATTAATTAAATGTCATAAAAAGCGTTTTCTCGATTAGCCGTTCGGAGCCGGCATAAAATAGAAGGTCTCCTCCATTCCCTCACAAGGCATGGTTGTGAGAAATGTGCTAGGCCCTGGGGCTTCTTGCTCTGTTGCGCCCAGCTATTTATTTACTTATTGACCTATATACGCGTAAATAGTTTGTACTAGAAAAAATAAACGACTTATTATTATTAAATACACGCACTCCATAGAGAGCTCTGTTTTAGCAGTAACAAAATACAAGCTGATGACAGAAAATAGACTTGGAAATGGCTGGTTTTACGCTGATGACTTGGTTTTATTAGCAGACAATCCCTTCACACTTCAGCTTCAAATTAATGGGCTGAAATCGTATTGCGAAACATGGGGTCATAGGTTAAGACCAAAGTTATGATCTTTGAGAACCGCAATGAGAAGAAGATAGAAAGCTTGCGACTCATTAATGAGGGAATAGAAGTAGTGAGTGATTTCAGGTACCTCGGTATTCTTACTTACTTACTTAGGTGGGCATTACAGTTCGGGGTGAACCTGGGCCTCAACCAACATCCTTCTATAACGATTTCGATCTCGGGCGAGCTCTCTCCAGTTTCGCACTCCAAGTCGGTTGAGGTCTTCATCCACTTGATTGCGCCACCTAAGACGAGGTCTTCCCCTTCCGCGATTTCCCTGCAATGTGCTTTCGAACACCCGACGAGCCGGAGCGTTTGGGTCCATCCGCTCTACATGGCCCAACCATCGTAGCCTCGCGATGCGTACTCTTCTGGCTATGCTCATGTCGCGGTACAGCTCATACAGCTCGTTGTTGTATCTTCTTCTCCACACATTGTCTTCGCATACGGGATCAAAGATCATTCGGAGAATTTTTCTTTCGAAACGACCAAGAGTTTCCTCATCCGCTTTCGATAAGGTCCATGCTTCCGCGCCGTACAGCAGGACTGGGATGATTAAGGTCTTATACAAGGTCACCTTGGTTTTTCTAGAGAGGGTTTTGTTTCTCAATTGCCTTCTTAACCCAAAGAAGCAACGGTTGGCAAGAGTTATTCTCCGTTTGATCTCCGCACTGATGTTGTTGTCCGTGTCTACAGCGGATCCTAGGTAGACGAAGTCCTGTACTACCTCGAAGTTATGTCTGTCTATTGTGACGTTTTGTCCAATTCGTCGATGTTCTGTGTCCTTGTTTGATGACAGCATATACTTCGTTTTGCCCTCATTAACCATCAAACCCATTTTTGCCGCTTCTGTTTCAATACTCGCAAAAGCACCTATGACATCACGCTTTTTCTTCCCATTACGTCAATATCGTCTGCATAGGCGAGTAATTGTACAGACTTTTGAAAGATTGTTCCTCTGGTGTTGACGTTGGAGTTTATTACAATCTGTTCAAGTATGATGTTGAAGAAATCGCATGACAGTTTGTCGCCTTGCCTAAAGCCTTTTTCGACATCAAAGGTCTCGGTGAGTTCTTTTCCGACCTTGACGGAGCAGCGTGAATTCTCCAAAGTCATCCTGCATAGTCGTACGAGCTTTGCAGGGATGCCGAAACTAGACATGGCTCTGTACAGCTCGTCTCTGTAAATACTGTCATACGCGGCCTTGAAATCGATAAAGAGGTGGTGAATATCGATATTATGTTCTCGGGTTTTTTCCAAGATCTGCCGTAATGTGAAAATTTGGTCTATTGTGGACTTCTCTGGTCTAAAACCACATTGATAAGGACCTATCAAGTTGTTGACGTGGGGTTTCAGACGTTCACATATTACAGCAGACAAGATCTTATAAGCGACGTTAAGGAGGCTTATCCCTCTGTAATTGGCGCAATTGTGAGGGTCTCCCTTCTTTAGGATCGGGCATACGATACTGAGGTTCCATTCATCGGGCATGCTTTCTTTCGACCATATCATGCAGATCAGCTGGTGCATGCTCCTATCCAACTGATCTCCAGCTGCCTTGAAAAGTTCGGCATCAAGGCCATCTGCACCTGCAGTCTTATTTGATTTAAGTTTGCATATGGCAAGCTTAACCTCTTCTAGGTCGGGAGGACGGCATTCTTGATCATCGTCCAAGCTGAATGGGGCAATCTGCCTGACAGCGGAATTTGTGTCTTCATCGCCGTTAAGCAGTCTGCAGAAATGATCTTTCCAGATCCTCAGTAGCGACTGTGACTCTATAACTATGTTTCCCTGCTGGTCTTTACAGGCTTGATTTCGGGGTTTGCCACCCTGGCAGGATCTTTTTACCTTTTGGTAAAACTTCCGAATCTCGTTCCTGTCATGGCACCTCTCTATTTCCTCAAACGAGCGCTTCTCATGCTGCTTCTTTTTCTTTTTGAGAAGTCGGTGTTCTTCCCTTCTTCTCTCCTTGTAAATCTCGTTATACTGAACGTAAGCAGCCCTTGTTCGTGTTTGCATCAGTGCTGCCGTTTCTACTGTCATGACAGTAGACTACTATTTTTTCACTCTAAAAAAGTCCAATCTCCTGTCTCCTGTTACCAAGGCATTTTTTTTCAAAATTCTACTGTTTTCTGACTTTTCTAACTATTACATTGAGTAACTCAGTAGTCAAACATTTTATTACTTCATTAAATTTGGCTTGAATTATTTCAATGAATTTAACGCATTGTTCCAATCTAAGAAAGTTTTAATACATCGGCTACAAACGGAATCTGAGAGAATTTTTTTTTTAAAATGGCTAATAATTTCATTTTGCCAGATAAATTAAGTATTTCTGTTGGTATTTTAGATGCTGATAATTATAAAAACTTGTCTCACATTTATTTAGGGGCCGAATGTGAGGAGTTTTTAAGAAAATCAGTTTTTTTTGATTGAAGATGTTGAAAATATTCGGGAAAATGCTTTAAATTTCTACATTAAAGGATGCAGTGAAATAAAAAAACGTTTTCCAATAGATAGTTTACTTTTTCAACAGTTTCAATTTGTAGATTCTTGTATAGCTCTTAATTTAAACAGAACACAAAACTTGAATTCTTTGCAAATACTTTGTGATCATTTTTCGAAATTGATAAATACAGTTGATCTTTTAAACGAGTGGCATAGTTTGCCTACGTACTTTAAAGAAGAAGAAAGACAAAAAGTAAAAGACGTAGGTATTGAAGAATTTTGGAACATGATTGCAGGTATCAAAGATTACAACGATGAACTATTTTTTAAAAATATCTTTAAATTGACTGAGATTGTTTTAAGTTTGCCACACTCAAATGCAGAATGTGAGCAAATTTTCAGCATTGTTACCGATGCAAAAACAAAAAATCGAAACTGTTTAGGGAATAAGACTCTCAATGCTATTGCTGTCATAAGATCGCACTTAAAAGAAGATGATTTGAATTGTACGGCAATCCAAATTACGGAAACACATTTGAATTTAATGAAAAATCAATGAGAAAATATGTGATTATATTTTAAATAATAATTTCAACTAAAAGACTGATATATTGTCCTATTTTATTTTAGTTTTTAATTCTTTTTTGATTAGTAAGCCATACATTTAAAAATATGTAATTGTGAACATGAAATTTTTTTGTTTAGTTTTTGGATAATTTTATAAGTTATTTATTTTGTTTGCTTTGAATAATAATTAAGGTTTGTTTTAAGAAAAAAAATTAAAAAATAAATAAATGAATTTCCAGTTTAGTTTGGTGAGACCAAACAGAAACCTTAGAATTTTTTTCATTTTGTAAGGTTGATGTATCGAGTTTTCAACTCTCTGCATAGCATTCTTATACAATTTAGAAGAAACATTGCTAAATCTTTATTTGACTTAAGGTGATGCCAGCACGTTATTGATAAATACCGACGTAATTCAGTTAAAATTAAACTAAATTTGTATAAAATATTTTCAATGAAAATTTTAAATTCTTTGTTAAATCTTTGTATCTTGTTTGTCATTCTTCTTAACATATTGATATTGATTTTGAAATTAACTTAATTCAGATTTTGCTATTAACTTTTACTAATAATTATAGGCCATAAGGCCCAATGTAAAAGATGTATTTATTAAATAAATGAAATGAAATGAAATGAAAATAAGCGAGGTTCACTAACACATTCGAGTCCAGTTGGACGTTCTATTCGAAAAAAAATTAAATCTCCTGTTTTTTCAACCCGTTGAACAGGAAATCTCCTGTTTTTGTCAATTCATCGAACGGCAGCACTGGTTTGCATAAGCATTTGTCGTGCTCTTTGTTTGGCTGCATTTGCCTGCCTGCATTCTTCATCGAACCATGGGTTTCGTTTTGGTGGCCGAGTGAAACCCAGAACCTCAGAGGCAGCGGTTCTGATGGCTTCTTGGCATTGCTGCCACTGGTCTTCAATGTTTAATGCTGGCAGCATGGGATTCAAGGATAATTGAAGGGACACTCGATTGGAAAAGGCATTGGCAATCTCTTGCGATTGTAGCTTTCCGACGTCATATCTCTTCACAGCGTTAGTTCGCGCTGGTCGTGAACAAGATATCCTCATTCGTACCTTGGCTACAACAAGGTAGTGGTCCGAGTCAAAGTTGGCCCCTCGGAAAGTTCGGACATCTAGCACACTGGAAGAGTGCCTTGCGTCGATCGCAACATGGTCAATTTGGTTGACGGTTAATTGATCTGGGGATCGCCATGTACCTTTATGAATTTTGAGATGCGGGAAGCGCGTACTACTTACAACAAGATTCAGCCCCGCAGCAAAATCGATTAGCCTCAGTCCGTTTTCGGAGGTTTTGTCATGGAGGCTATGCTTACCGATTGTGTTTCCAAAGATGTCCTCCTTCCCTAGCTTTGCGTTAAAATCGCCAAGAACGATTTTCACGTCGTGTCTAGGGCACTGCTCATACGTTTCTTCGAGGAGCTCGTAGAAACAGTCTTTGGAATCGTCGTCTTTCTCTTCTGTTGGGGCGTGGGCGCATATGAGGCTAATGTTAGCGAATTTAGCCCTGATGCGGATGGTCATTATACGCTCATTGACTGGATTTTGGCTAATCACCTTATCCCTGAGGCTTCCTCTAACGACAAATCCGCACCCAAATAAGCGTTGTTTCTTTTGTCTGTAGCAGTCGCCATAGTAGATGTCACAGTTTTTCATCTTCTTTATGCCCGGTCCACTCCATCGCACTTCTTGGATGGCGATTATGTCTGCTTTGCAGCAGTCCAGGGCGTCCGCTAATTCTCCAGCTGCACCTAGTCCGTTAAGAGACCTTACGTTCCACGTGCAGATCCGGAGGTCATTGTCCTTTTTTCGTTTGCTTGGGTCGTCAACTTTGAAATCATTATCGTTATCCGAGGCTGTTAGTTGTTTCGGAACAAACTTTTTTTAACGTGGTTGGGTAGTTAACCCTACGCACAACCCCCAACCTGGAGGGCCAGGTCCTTTTGGATCCCTTCGGACACAAAGGGCTGGAATATCCAGTGTCAGTACCCTGCTGCAGGGGTGTGAGTGCTGCCGTTGGCTCACCAGGAGCTCATCCGCCACCATCTCTACTTCAATACCCTGTCCTAGTATTGAAAGACCCCGAAAGACCTTTAAACCAAATATGTTGGAGTAGCTCCTTCAGGGGTTTCTGCTTTTATGGCTGCTGAAGTCCACCGTTGATTCTGTCCTTCGAATTCATCCGCTGGAACATTTACACGAAAGCTCTCGTAGACCACTGAGATTCGTGCAGTCAGTCATAGTTCGCAGAGCAATTATAGTGTTGACCGATCACAATTCTTTTGTTCCGGATTCCCTTGTCAACACTCGCACACCTCGGTATTCTGTTGACATCTTATTTAAACTTAGGTAAGCATGCAAAATCAAAAAACAGTGAAGCTGAATTGGGGCTGAATTTGATGTGCACCAAATTCTTTTCCAATCAGGATATTGATCTTAAATCCAAATACCAAGCATTTAATGCTTCAGTCAACACCTGTGTGTGTTATGCTGTACAGCCATTTGGAGTTAACCATCAAGTTGAAGAATTCGAAGCTGTTCAATGATTTTTCTTTAAGCGACTATTCCGACTACCAAACGCAGCCCCAACCTATGCGATTCATATGGAGTCGGAGCTTTGTCCTACCTACATGCAAAACCTTAAGCCGCATTCAGACTATTGAATTAAAGTCATGGTTAGACGTGACAATAGCCTCCACAAAACAATACTAAGAAGACTGCTACTTACAAACGCTTCCCCTTTTAGGGAATGGAACTAGCTAGTGACATCTAATTATCTCACGTTATCGTTAACAGAAGACAACGTAGCAGAGTGGCGGGAATTAATTGTTAGAATCATATCCAAAATTGATGACAAGCTTTATGACCAGTATCTAACGGGAACGTCAACATCTAATTAAAAATTAATATACAGAAACCTGAAACACGAAATATTTACAGGAGAAAACTATTTCAATAATAAATACTCGTCAGAAAATATTAACACCTTTTTCAGAACCCTGTTAATTGAAAATTCATTCCGCACTGAAGTTATCTTCAGCTACCTTGTAGTTTATATAACCGAAGAGAACCTGAAAACATTTACCATTCTATGGCGATGTGCCCGACTTTACAAGAAATCCGACGGTTATATTTCCAATAAAGTTTTATGTCCTCGAATAGACTCCACGAAATATTAAATGGCAGCCGGGTGGCTTTCTTTGTACAAATTTTGTAAACATGCTCTTACTTATTGTAAAAGCTTTTAAATAAGTACCTACACTCTTTTATGTTTTACGCCATCCAAAATTGCTATGTTTTTAAATCATTCAAAATCATTTGCCTTTTTGACGCAATTTATATAAATGATGATATAAACGATCTTAGAACTTGTGATGACGACATCAATCATCGAGTGAGCGTAGGGTGGATGAAGTGGCGAGAAAACTCCGCTATCTTCTGTGATCAAAAAATGCCCCCTAAGCTGAAGTGAAGACTCTACACAGCAGTTGTCCGTCCAGCTCTGACATACGGTTCACAATGTTGGACAATATACAAAAAGTATGAGAGCAAATTGACGGCAGACGAAATGAAGATGCTTCGGATGACAGCAGGAGTAGCAAAGCTTGATTGAATTAGAAGTACTAAGATCCGTGGAAGCCTTTTTTTCAAAAGTACCATCAAAACAAAAATTCAGCACGACCGGCTCAGTTGGTATTGTCATGTTCAAAGGAGAGATCCGCAGAACCCCGTCCAAAAGGCAATATCGTACAACGTTTCAACAAATTCGCGACGAAAAAGAAAAGGCAGGCCAAAACACTCCTGGTACAAGCAAATGCAAAAACAGCAGCATTTGGTTGGCCTCAGACATGGAACAATCCAAAACCGGGAGGCTTGCCGACGCTTTTTGAGGTCAACGCGGCGTACCCCACAGGCGGATCACTAGTGTGAAGCAGAAAAGTGGGAGAGTTGTGATCGTTTCAAGATCACTACTCGTAACGCCGGAAATGAAAAGAAGAAGAAGAAGAAGAAGATAAACGATCTTAGAACCTCGCTTCCTCCATGAAACAAGTTTTATAAAATAAACAAAAAAGCTTATGTTTTCTTTTAATGCATACTGTGCTAAGTGCATCTAAAATATTAGATCATTCAAATCATAACCAAATTGTCTAAAATCACTTGTTTACATTTCAAATCACTTAAAATGATTTGAAAATTAATTTTGTTGAAACTAGTTCTTATTGCATAAATTATTTCAATCTTTATATATTCAGATATTCCTCCCTATAGTACCTACATATATGAACTCATCTGAATCCCACATTTAAACTTTTCAAATATTTTTTAATCTATGGATTGTCTTGTCCGGCGGACGGCAGGGCTGCTATGTCCGCATTTTTAAGCAACTAAATATTATTACTCTCATGGTCTGTCTCGACCTTTAATAACAATCCACAAAAGCAAAAAAAAAAAAAAAATATTCAGCGATGTTACCCTGCTGAGATATGTAGTCGTTACATTTGAACTTAACTGATATTTGACAAGGAGCCAACATGTGAAGTTTAAATATGCGAAGTATTATCGCCAGTAATACACGTTTTCCATGAAAATTTTTCTACGCATTGAGTATCAATTGAAATACTTTTTTTCAACAGGATACAAAATTGAAAAGTCTCGATAGTAGTTTCGTTGTCATGAAAAGCGCGTTCTCAATTACCTGTTCAGATTCGAAAAAAGATTATAAAGGTTTCTCCGAGGCTCCAAGTTCTGTTGCGCATACCTTTTATTTTTGGCTTAATTATTTCTATGATTTGTGCTTGTCTGGTTTTCGTGGAGTGTTTATTAGCATGTCTGTATGGTTCAAGTATCAAAAATATACAATTGCAGCCGTTTGAAATTTGCCAAAAAATAGTTGGTCCCCATTCATTCTCAAAAAGTATGCGCTAAGGCCGAAGAGGTCCCGAACTCTCTTGTATGATTCATTCTTCTAAATATGGCATTATAATTGCAACGATTAATTTTTCGCCACAAATCGTTCCTGTTTGGCGACAGTAAGCTTCCTTCAAAACCTACAGATAAAATGTTTAAGCATAAAGTACTCAAGGTCTTTTAGAATGATTTAAAACTTTTAACTTATTTTTAACATTTTTAAAAATTTTTCCCAAGTCGGTTCGTCATTTTACTGTGGTTGGAAAATGGAGGACATGATGGTCAAACTGAAATGGTTTAACGGAGCTGCGGCCCCAGAAACCATTGAACAATTATTTGAAAACCAAGATGATAGTTAAAGTGAAGAAGACTACGAGTCATCGAATCTTTCGTCTAGCGATGAATAAGTGCTAACATTAATTAAATTGCCATTTAAATAAATTTTTGATTTTCATTAAATTTGATGAACATGTTAATAGGGAACATGTACTTGGGGGTTCGGCAAGTATTAGGCTAAAACCAAAACGACTTTTAAGTAATCAGGGGAATTTTTCTGTCGTTTGGCGTACTATTTTAATGGTGACATGTAATTAGAAAGAAGTTATCAGCTTAAGTTGAAAAATGCATTTGAAAAATTTAATTCGGGACAAATCGCTCATAATTACCACCGCCAGACTTATATATTGCAAATGTAAAGGTTTCCATTTTCACCTTCTTGATCGACACTTATATACCAACCTACGCACATAAAAAAAATTAACCATTTTGTTTAAAATATAAAATTACCACTATATTTATAATAGTTAAGTTTTCCCCTTTAACACAGTATCACACTTAGTTTATGGACTGGATATTAGCCATAAAACGCGAGAAAGTATTTTAAAGAAAGTTCCCACTCCATTTCTGAACTATCCAGCATTTTCTTTTTTACCCACTAAGTAAGTGAGTGTAAACTGTAAAATGGTTTTCCTATAAATTAATAGTTGCATCGTAAAAATAACAGCATTTTCCTTCTTACTACCCTAAGCGTCAAAGTGGTATAACTTTTCAATAACCTGGCTACAGAACTACTTATCTATCACTGGAAACCCGAACAAAATGCCTCATATCATTTCCGGAAGCACCGCAATTGCGTTAAAATTTCGTAGGAGTGGGAATCGATTTCTGAAGCTCTTGAGTGATGATTCGCTCACGGTAGTACATGCAATGGTATTTACTTGCGCTCCTATAATCAATTTCCCACAGTCTCGTCTCACACACTCGTCAGTCTTAAAATTCAGGCCTAGTTTACGTCAACAACACAAACCTCATGATACCTTCAATTCCAAACTAGAAACCAATATCATGTTGATATTTTCTTTGAGTAAACACACATCGGTGTAGTGGGGGTAAAGAACTTCAGACTGAACTTGTGCCAAATCAATTTAAACTTTCCAACTCGAGAGTGTCTGCCTATGAAGTCGTATCATAAATTTAACCAAACTGCTCTTGATGCATTCCATTTTTGTTTTTCTCTTCACAAAATCCATTTGCCATCTATCATCACTAAAAATCAATCTAAATCGCAAGGCCGATGCATGCCAGCACATTACCATACTCACATCCATCCACACTCACTGTTAACTCAATGTGCTGGTCGGCTTATGGTTACTCTAAACTACACTTTAATGCAACCTCATCACCTCACCAGCAGTCTTTTCTCTTCTGATTACAATTGATTTCACATAAAACACAACATCCCAGTCCTTAGATTCAAAAGATTGACCAAAAAAAGGAAGACCGCATCGAATATAAATCCTACATCCTCACACACATACACGTGTTTGTTTGCAGTGGTGGTCTAGATGGATGGTAGAACCAAACGCTCATATGTCAAGGAGTAGTTGCAAAACCTTCTAGAAAATATATGGCTGAGGAGCAATGGCGTTTTCCTGAAGCCTGGATACATTCTCACTCACTCTCCTTATAAAATAGCTGCGCCCACTTTTTGAACAAATAATGGAAATTCAATAAAGAAGAAGAGCACCGAAAAGGATTAAAATGCACTTTCAACCACTCCATCGCAAGGAGATGTATTAGGTGCTCCTCATTCCTCCTGCAGGCTATGCTTTTATTTCGTTATATTAAAATGGAACCCATATCTGGATTCAAGGAAAACAGATTTGCTTAATGAATGCAATTTGATTTTATTGATGGGAGACTGAGGATTACTTATTATTTTTAACTCTAAGTGAAGAAGAGTTATTTTTCCACTAGGTAAATATTGAGAAAGCGGAAATAAATAATTAAAATGGGATTTCAATGGGTGGGTATGAACTACAGTAAATCAGACGATTATTTACTTAAATGCTTTTCGTTGAGGCTTGTGCAGTTTACAAGATATTCATCAGAGCTAGCCCAAAATCACCTTGAGCTCTCCGACAGTCTATCATTCCGTCGACTATTTAGCTCAGTTTTAATGAGCAGACTTCTAACCTTCGGATAAACCGCGCAATATGTACCCCAATTTGTATTCCCATTCATTGACAGACGGGGATTGTTGCTTTTCATGTTTTGTGGACACAAAATGAGGTGAGTGCTCCTCAATGCTGGCCAAGCATTTAGGTAGCTCTTTTTCCGTTTGAAACTATTCATAACGCAGGCTTTAACAGTCTTGTGACAGCTTATTGAAAAGCATTACAGTCAGAGCAAAAAGCAAATACACTTCTTTTCCTCTACTGACATTATCCTTTCGACAGAGTGTTGTGATATTTGATGGTCTGTTAGAGAACATTGTTTATTTCTCTGTACAAATAACCCTCATTAAAATGCCTGAAAATGTTTTATATACTCGTACGTTGCTCATGATTACAGGTTACAAAATAAAACAAAAGAGCTCTTTTATGTTCTTTATAAAATAAGAGTCAAACGATTAACTTTTATATTACAAATTTATTTAACTAAATTATATATTGATTAATTCAATATTTTTGGATTAAGGTTCACAATATTTAATTTTAATTAAGAGCGCAAAGTGAATCCGACTGTCTGCCACAAGAAGTAAAAACGGAAGGGCTTTTCTACTTTATGAGTTTGACAGAACAGGTTCTTTCAGATGAGGTGCGTTCAGGTTTTGAGTACATGAGTTGCGTTCCAGATTAAAGCTAACATTTGTAGTTAGGACGTGACAAGCTCTAACTTTTCTATCGATTTCATTAAAGCGACAACAGACATGTCGCTTGTTCATAACTCATAAGTCCCGGGGCTTATGACAATTCCCTAAAACAAAGCTCGAGACTTTTGGCAATTGGAAGATTTTAGCTTTTTTGTGCACAAAATTATTTGGTTGAAGGATTTAAGTACATGGTTAACAGAAGATCGCGGAATCCGAGAGTGACATTAATTTTGAAATCATAGCAGACAAAAAAAAAATCAGTTTATGATTCATTTCAGAGCTGTAATGACGTTCTGGTGCCGTGGTTTTTGGCCAAGCGGTCGAGGAAATTTTTTTATTGAGTGTTGATTTTTGTTTTTTTTTTTTGCAATAATCGAACATTTTCTTATGCAACTTTATTCAAAAAAAAAAAACGCAGATGGATTGAGTGTCTCGATTTCTATTAATTTTTTTCTACTTTCCTAAAAATGGCCCCATTGTGCGCCGCACTATGGGACCAGATGAGCTTGAGCGCCTCAAAAATGGTACTGAAAAATATCACAATTGGATAAATTTAAAAATAGGTCTTTAAACTAGAGTCCCTTCCTTATACGAAAAAGTAATATTTATTTTAGTATTTTTCATTTTTGGTATTTACATTATAAATTAAATCTAACAGATCAATTCGATTTCATTTCAAGAAAACAAAGTTTGAAGTCAACTAATTCGTAACTGTCAATTAAACAATAACAAAATTGATATTTACTGTTTTTTGTTTTCTTGTCCTGGAATTGTAATTATTTGCTAAAATACAGAAATTTAAAAAGAAATAAATTTCTTCAAAAACGTGTAGATAACCTCAACTCCAAATTTGCGTTTCGTCCAAGTACGGCAATGGGCTCATCAGTTAGATGTTGCAGGACCCTTATAAGCCGCAAACTTTCTTCAGATTGCACCGACACTTATAAAATTCACTGCATTCACATGCTGTGAATTTTATTTCTAAGTGAATGTGAGTTATGTTAGGTTAGGTTAGGATGCATGGGGGTGCAGCAAAAAGTGGCAGCACCTCAATCGGATCTAAAGGATCCATTGTGCTCCCCGGGAAAAACAGAGGATGAGGAGGTAGGAGGATTGGAGAAATAGAGGGTTGGGTTGGGGTATGGTTTATTGGGATAGGGAACGCCCACTGAACCATTTGGAACCCTGAGTAAATTTCAGGACGTTGCTCAATGGGAGATTAGAGATGTCGCCCAGTTCGTCGAAGAAGTATTCTCCGAGGGTTTTTTTCCGAGTGTGGGCCAAGCTAGGACACTCACAGAGGAAGTGAAATGATCCTTACTCTGCCTCCTCATCTTGGCATCCTCTACATAAGTCGGATGTCCTAATTCCCATTCTCATCATGTGGGTACCCAACGAGTTGTGGCCTGTGAGAATGCCAATCAACAGAGAGAGCCGAGGTCTGCTTAGCTGGAGTAGAAATTCTGTTTTTTTCTTGGAAATATCTGGCCAAAGGTCAGAGTCTGGAGACTCGGCATGTTTCTAAAGATGACCACCTGTCATTGGCGGTTTTTAGAAAATTGTGTTTGATTCTGTTTTTTTCTTGCTCTAGTGACTTTAGAACTGAGGTGTTCGTTTCGCTGGATTCGAGTGCTGACCCGATTTTAGCCAGCTTATCCGCCATTTCGTTACCGATTATGTCACGATGTCCTGGAACCCAGGTTAAACTAGCTGTGTTTGTTTCGCTGAGCACTGAGCAGTCTTAGGTGACTGCGACAACTGTCTACTAGTCTGGATTTTGTGATAATGGATGAGATAGCTTTAATGGTCGCCTGACTGTCTATGAAGAAGTCAATATTTTTGTAGATCAAGTTTTGCGTAGCTAAGCTGCTTGAAAGACACTGCAGAAGTCAGGAAGCTTTATTGATCTATATTCCTGGTAGGGTAATATGAAAAGATACCTGACCTTACCCCTTAGTCGAATGTGAGTTAAGGTGACTGATGATGTATATTTTTAATAATAGTTATCAATTAAAGTTTTCATTGTTGTTTCCAGCTGGCTCCACTTAGGGATTGTTTGTTTAGTATTGGCCCTTCCGTCATTTTGCACATTTTTTTCCATTTTGCCAACTGACCAGCTTTCGAAAGATGCCTAAGAAGCTAGAAACCAAGACTATACAAAATTTAGGTTGCAGTATACAACAGAGTGTTCACGGTCAGCTACGAACGCAGTTGATTTTTCCGCTTTTTTTTTTATAATTAACGCGCACATCAAGGGGTTATGACTACCCTTATAATGTTATAAAAACACAGATCGAGCATTTAGGAAAATAGGAGAGGATTTGAAAGGAGACACCGATGCACGTTGCTTTTGAACCTTTGTGAATCGTAATGCAGGGGAAATACAGAGCCAGGTAAAGCATTCCACATTCGGGTGGTGCGACTGAAATACGAATCTCTATACTTGACTGTACGTCCGAAGTTGGGCTCAAGGTGAAACTTCATTGTATACATCAGATCCCTTCAATCCCAGCCTAGAAACATAATTAAAGAATTGTGTGATATAGCTTAGGGAGGAAGGCTAGATATTTGTCCTTCCTGAATCTTCTAAAAGCTACACGATTAGAGAAATCATACAGTGCTAATTGATAAATGCGTTGCCCACATTGAATTAGTAAAAGAGAAAGTTTTTCTTTTAAACTAATTGTTCCTCAGTAGACTATTCGACAGTTAAGAAAATATTTTTTTAGTTTTTCCAAAAATAAGTTGTCATCAAGAAAATATATTCCAAAATCTATATAGTATTTTGTCGAAGAAGCAAATAAGTTTTATGAGACACTTAAGAAGGGAAGGGGCGGGTAAGGTAATTGAACTATTTTTTAAATGAATGCGTGATATTTCAAAAACATTTTGTTAAGATTTCAAGTCGATCGGAGTAAAATTGACGAAGTTATGAGTATTTGAGCGTTTATTGCTCCATGCCGGGTCTTGTACCTGGGCGGAAGCTGCGCGGTGCGCTTTTGCCTTTTCGACCCCGAATAAATTCCTTCATAAATTGGCCTATTCCGGTCTTGTAATTTATATTCGAGGAATGGTGTTCTCAAACTTATGTGCAATGAGCGCTAAACGACGAAACTCTTCTGCGTTTTTCAAATCGTTTTTCTGAGACGTGTCATATTTGAAGTCCGTGTGCACGATAACTCGAAATCAACTGGACCAATCGTCTCAAAATTTGCACAGTACTTCACCAGGGGCTAGATTCCGCAAGGGTGAATTTTAAATGTGTACACGAAAAATTGTGCACACACTTTAATTTGGATTCCGCAAGGGTGAAGGTGAGTTTTTTTGACAGAAGACGTGTACACTATCTTTCAAATTTACTCACGGTCTTTCAGAGCGTGAGTTTTCAGAGGGCCGTGAGTGTGAGTTTTTTATACTCACTCTTGCGGAATCTAGCCCCAGTTATTGTCGAGAGTTTTTTTTTTTTAAATACATTGTTACTAGTTTTTAAACAACAAATTAGCCGATTTTCTTAAGCGAAAATCGGGTTCTTGGCTTCCAAGTGCTACGAAAATTAAAAATTGGAGCAGAAATTGCCTCGAGAAACATCTCCTTTAACGAATGCATTTTGATTTTAAGTTTCAGATGATTCTGTTGCGAGTTTTGGTGGACATCGCAGACCAATTTTTTTCGAGGAGACTCCGAAGTTTAATTTTCAATCGCTCAATTTTGAATATTGAGCATTGCAAATTTAAGAGAATGTTATTCAAATGCTAATCTATTGTATGTAAATTTTTCAATAAACATACGCAAAAAAAAAAACCTTAGAAATATGCTTTTTCTCGGCCGAATCAACTTTACCCTCCCCCCGGTGGTAATGTGGCTTAAATTCTTCGATGAGAATGATTTTGTAAACCAGGAAAAAAACCATCCACAAAGTTTAAGGGGGTAGGGGTTCAAGGTAAAAAAAAAACTTTTTTTCCGAATCTTTTCTTAAATATGGATTGAGTAATTTTACTCTGATTTTCGTACAATATTGAGCATACTTTTTGGCAATATAGGGTAATTTTTTATGCAGAAATATTGAAGCACAAGCCGTTAACAAAGCTTCCCCCAGAACGTCTTGAGAGAAAAACAATTTGCGGTGTTCACCATAACTAGGTTGGAAATTATCTGAAAATAAAAAACCAAGAAAAATTAGTCAAACTATCATCAAATCTTTGGCGGCCATTTAAATAGTAATCAACTATTTTCCACTGAAAATTCAGCCAATTTGGGGGTAGAAAACACTTTTAATGTAAAAAAAAATCTCTCTTTAATTTTTTTTTTTTTTCACCTGTATACCTGCATACCGACCGCCCGTAGCTGTTAGAGTAATGCTGGGTTTCCTCATGTCACTAAAATGCCATAGTTTGACAGATCAAAGTCTTGTCAGTAATTGATACAATTGCCAGTTCATTTCCACTTGTGTCATTTACTGTCAAAAAATTGGTTGACATTTCGTTGATAAAGAAATTTTGACAAAATGTTTTGTCAACTCAATGAACGCTATTTCCACTTAAGCTGTCATTTCTGAACTGCCAGTCGATTGTCACCAAAAATTATTTGCCCCCTTGCTTTATAGAATTTTTGTTTTGTGTTGCAAGGTTTTCATCTTTTTTTATTAATAATCTAAATAATGCCGAAGAGGAAGCAGATAGCCCTTGCTTCGTTCGTGGTGATAATGGGAGCTGGCCGAACGAGAGGAGAAAGTAAAAAAAAGGAAAACCTAACTGCTGGGTTCAAAATTTGTTCCTCGACAGAGACTCAGGCGTTGATTTCCTCTGCCTTCGATTTTTTTCCTCTTGAATACTTAATAATTAATGAGTTTTTTAGTTGAGGAATTTATTCTATCGGATGTAATGATTGTGCAAAAGAATATATAGGACAGACAAGAAGACCTATTCTAAAAAGATTTAAAGAACATTTTGCACATCTTAAATATAATGAAAAAGAAAAGTCAAGTGTTGCAGAACATATGCTAGAAAATAGTCATAGCTTTAGTTTGCAAAATTTAAAACTAATAAGGAATGTAAATAGCAATTATGAATTAGATGCTTTTGAATCATTTTACATATTTAAAAACAAAAATAATCTAATGAATAGTGATGATGGACCAATCAAAGATTCAATATTCAAAAAATTTTTTAATAGATTCAACTCAACTCAACTGTAATTTTGTTTAGAAACATTTTTGTTTATTATTAGTTTTTTGACAAATAATTTAATTTAATTTAATTTTATAAATCTCACTGACGATGGAAGCATTGCTTCTGAAATGTACATCTGAGGAAATAAAATAAGTGTTTTAACTGTTAAAAACTTTACTAATCTTTTCATTTAATAATTAATATTATTTATTTATGCGGTCTCGTGCTATTACTTGTCATTTCATTGACAAAAGATTCAACACGATGCCAAAAAAATGTCGATGGTCAGTGAATGATGAAGGCCCATTTCGTTTGTCAATCAGCCCCCCCTTAAACAAAGTGGACAAAGCTCACTTAAAGTTTGGTAGTCCCAAGAACACCTTTATGAAAACTATGAGTTATTTCGATTGCTGCTCTGTTTCAATTGATCCAACATACGCCTTCAATAAACGCATTGGGTTATTTCATCTCATGGCCGAAGTATGTTTTGGATCAAATCTGTTCTTGGACCTATTTTTTTATGTTTTTTTTTTTTGTATTTCGTGTTGTTCTTAGATCTTATTGGTGAATCATGTAAACACAAAATCAAAAAATACGTAGGTATTTCTTTTTAAAAGCTGTGAATACAACATCCAGATCGCTAATAGAAAAAGAAAGTTCATGCTGATGATGAAACATAAAAGGTGGAATTTTCTTAAGACCAACGTTTTCAAAGGAAATTTTCAGCTACCCTTTTCAACTTATCGATTTCACATCTGTGAAATCTCCCTTGTCTTCTCAACTTCATGTGATGAATTGGACATTTCTTAGAAAATGGGTTGAAAAAAAAAACAGAATGAAGACTACTCCAGGCAGTTTCTCAATAAAAAGTAATAAATGGGTCTAAGCCCTCTCCATCAACAAAGAATCAAATTCCTCCAAAAATAGAACGAAACGAAACTCCCATTTCTCATAAATCCATTGTGTCATACGGTTCCATTAAAACACCGTCACCCCTTTAAGGTTTGGTAGCTAGCTATAGCTATACAAATATATCACATTTATTGATGGTCACAAAACTTCGATGATAACTCTAAACAAAGGTGTGCTGGACGTTCCAGAGACATTTTTTAATTTGTTTGTCCCGGTGTATGGAATACAAAAAGCCCCATTAAAACCACCATGGTCGTGCCAAGAGCACACAACATTTGACAATTTATTGGCAAACTGTTGTCACCGTTACCATCGTCGTCGTCGACGTTGTCGCTGTCGCTAAATTCAATTGTTATATCACCGTCCAACCCTAAAGTCTACAGACAGGATTAAACTGGCTTCTCATTTTTGATTTTCATATAGCTACCCCATCAAGCATTTATTGACACCGATCATTCAACCGTCCCTTGTGGAGCAACTATTCATTTGTTCCTTGAATAATAAAAAAGAAAAGAAAAAAAGAATTCTTTTAATAGCAGCGGGAGGCAACAGCAACTCTGAACACTCCTTTGCTCGCGATGGCGAGAACTGTAATCAAATTATCTACAAAGCTTTTCGCCATCATTTCATTCCTGGGTGTGGACCGTTAGATAAAAGAGACCAAGCCTTCGGGACAGCAAGAAAGCGTTTGCCTTAGCACACTTTGTTTAGATTTGGTGGTGCACATTATAATGCGGATATTTACGAAATACCTGTTGCAAAACAAATCGATTCGTTGTCCTTCAAAGAAAATGTCAACCAGAGGCAAAGGGACATTAAAAAAAAATATTTACTCTCCATTCTGTCCCATCCCAGTTCACTTTAAATGCCCTTTTCTCTGTCTACTCGCACTCGTATTAAATGACAACAATATGGCTCGCTCAGTGTCAGTGTTTAAAATTCCATTTTGGCCTTGTTTGCCACAAAATGGATGTTATGTGGTAAAGGTTAATTAATATTATGTCACTCGTTGTCCTGGCTTGGGAGAGTTCATTGTGAGGATAAGGGTTTAATGTATGTGGCTTATAGTGTTTTTGTGTTTTTGTTGCTCCATCTGACCTAACATGAATGATTTTGGTTAATGAAGTTAATTTGTTATAATGAACTCTTAGCTATTCAGATGACATTGTGTGTTCCCTACCTATACTTTGCTCTTATTAATGGGAGGGGCTGTTTTAAAAAGGGATTCAATGCTACAATTACATACGAACGGATTGGGACACAATGGCTCCCATTCAATATGACCACAAACCAGTTGTCGTTGATTGCCATGCTAATGGGGTGGGTATTGATTATTTTGCTCTATAATGGAGTAATATAATTTAATTAATGGGCCGTAGACTTTATATATTTTCAATAAAAACAAAATCTGTCAAGTCACTATTTACTTTGCGTGTACCTACTCTTTATTATTTTTCATAAAATGTTCGATTCACACCGGTTATGTCGGAATGAAGAAACTTTTCCAGGACACATGTAAAATATTTCAGCTGTGTCCTCGATTTTCTCTTTGACTTTCGGTAAGACTTCTGATGTCCATGATGGTTTGTTTGCTTTTCTACCGATTGCCTGCTGGTATCACGACAGCGACCAATCGAATTCAGTTCAAAAATGTTGTAATTAATTCTGGGAAGATTCAATTTGTGGTTTTTAGCAATAGTAGATAGTATTAAACCATAAAAGCTTCTGAAAAGTCTTTTGTGGCTTCAACATGACCTGTGGCGCAATGGTAAGCATGTTTGTCCGAATATGGAATCGTAGAATTATCCAAGTGTTTTTCTATTGGTTTTCTTCCTAGAATTTTGCGAGGGTTTGAAAAGTCCTCCTTAAGTAAACAGCTTCATTGCCATGAAAAGGATTTTCTTTCTTAACCGTACAGAGTCTGCAGAAATCTGCAGGCTTTTTCCATTCCACATCAGGCACGATAGACAGAACTGCCGGGGCTATTTTTAGCTCTGTTTTGTCACGGTATTTATTTATTAACCTTTTTTTTAAACCTGATGCTTACCATGGAACTGCAGCGAGTTGTTCGATTCAAGAGCCATTCAATCCAATCGCTGTCGTTAAAACAATTCCCAAAGACCCTCTTCGTAGCGTATTAGTTTCAGAGTACCTTACGTGCTCTTACATTGTAAATGTATCTTGAAAATCGTATAAACTAAAACTTAGCTATATCGTGTTATTAATGCAACTGCTAACGCATTTTAGAGAGTTTGGCATCAAGCTCTCTTATCGAAAATGCGTGCTTTTGGTATCGATAAGTCACTTCCTCGTTGGACTAGAAATAAGCATTCCGACCGTTCAAGCTTCAAGTACAAGTTGTATTGGATTTTGGATGGTTTTGAGCCTGATACCCACAGTAGAAATACTGGTGTGGCTCAGGGCTCCGTTTTGTCTACTACTCTCTTCCTTCTTCCATATCGACTGTCGACTCAACTATCAGCTTTTCATATTTATTTGCAAATTCACGTTCTTGCTTGTGTTTTTTTTAGAGGTATAAAGCTTCGAATTGAAGTAAAACACAAGAAAATCGTTTTAATGTCCGTCAATTTTGCTTTATTGAAAGGATAATTTTATGTCATTAATGTTTAAATATGATTTCAGGCATGAGGCCGCCGTTTATTGACGTAGACGAGCGACTTTACCTATCCTCTAAGAAAATAATCCAATGGTTTCAAATCACACGATCTAGGTGGCCAATTGACAGGTACATTTCGCTAAGCTATGCTCCTTCGAATGCTTCAATAAATTCAATAAATCGATTTATGTGACATGCGCTGTGTGGGGCAAGTAGCTCCGTCTTGTTGGAGACACATCTCAGATCTCATCCACATTCATGCCATCCAATTCGGGAACAAACAGTTATCATGGCTCTTTACCGGTCTCCATTAACGGTAACTGAAGAAGAATGGCCCAATGACTCCACCAGCCCATAGAGCACACCAAACTGTCAGTTTCTCTTCACTTCAAATGCGGCAATTTTGTTTGTTGACGTAAAAATTCAACCAAATAGATATAAGTTTCATCATTGAACAAAATTTTTGCGATGAAAATCAGCATTGACATCAATCTCCTTTCGCCCATACACCAAAATCACGACGCATTGCGTGGTCTGGCGGCTTTAAGTCTTGCGCAAGCTGGATCTTGTAAGGTCGTTAGCCAAGATCTTTACAAAAATCTTCCATAAAGTTGATGGTCAAAGCTCCAAAGCTGCTGTGGACGGTTGCGAAGCGATTTTTCGACACTTTGCACTACAGCGTCAATTGTTTCTTCGGTGCGCACTGTTCGACGTCTCTGCGGATGCGTATTATCACATAGAGTAAACGTAGTGCGAAACAATCCATGGTTAACCGAATTAATTGCTCTGATGGACGATTATAAAATGGACGGAGCTTGCTGTAAGCTTCGCGAACTGAGTCATTATTTTCGAAATGAATTTGAACAATTTGCAAGCGTTGTTCTTTTGTCAATCTTTTCATGATAAAATAACAAACCAAACTGAACATAAATGACATTAGAGTTGGCCGATTTGACCACAAGAAGTCGGTTTTATTCCTATTCGAAAAACCAATCTCTAAAAGAACACCCGATAAAAAGAATTCTTTGAAAATTCAATGCTCTCATTTTTCGTCGAAGCTTAACCCTTTCACATTGCCATTATCTACGAATGGTAGGTACCTGTAAAAGCTGTCCATATTGTTATGTATGCGTGCAAACGATGGTCTTCGTTGGAATGACCACACATTTAAACTCGCCAAAAATGGTACTAAATACTTAGGTTTCATATGACCATGGAGGAAATTCTTCTCCTTTTTTGATCAGGCTGCTATTAAATAGTGCCAATAAGTTAAAAGAGCTTAAGTCAATTTTTATCATTTTTCAGTATGATCAAATGAAGTTTTATGAACTAGTTTCTTGAGACATTTTTATAGATTGCCTTAAGACTGTTGTTACCAGACTTACGATATTTTTTTCAGGACACATGCTTGTGATACCCTTAAATTACATATTGTGGCGTTGTATAAAAACAACCACACAACTAATAAAAAATTGTTTTTTAAACTTAACTTTAGGCTTATGTCGACATAAGTTATCAAATGAATCCTACACATGTCCAAAACTAGAGTATAATTTTCATATCTGGCCAGGTGCTCCTCAAACATTTTTGGGCCTAATTGATTGGGCACGAAACAGACCGAGGAGATTGACTGATTTTAGTTCAATTATCATCAACATCATCGAAACGGTGCAGTGCAATAAGGCCCGCAGCAAGAAGACCAGCGGGTCTTATTTCCTCTTTGTTTTGGAAGTAAGGCCCACGGGGGTTATTGCCACGATGAAATGGCAGTAACAGCCGCGGGCCTTAGTTCCTTTCTCTGCGAACTCAACTACCATTTCGTAATGGAAAGTAGTCTCACCGTTTGCACTTAAACTTATTTTCAATGTGAATAAACTTGCACAGGGACGTAACTCCACTAGACATAAGTCCATGCCCTGATTGTGAATTATGACATACCAAAGAGGAACACACGTAAATAATAAATATCTATGGAACTATGAATCATACTATGTGTTTAGTGTGGTCAATTCGCGTGAATTTCTTAAGTTCAACCGCAAGCACGTACACGGAGGCAAATTTTGTTCGCTTTGCTTTTTACACACAGATAGAATAATGAAGCTAAAAGCGAAGCGGAAAAAATTTTCTCAAGGTTATATGGATGTGTGGTGTAAAAATAAAAATTCGCGCGAATTTAAACTAGAATATATGCATTTAGCGCATCCACTATATTCGTAATCCTTTCTAAGAAGGAAAACTAATTTTAAGATCCCATGTGCATCAGACTCATATAAATGCTGCTTCAAAATGGCAACAAAAGACATGGGCTTTAATTCTTTTCTTTGGTGGGTCTTATTGCCTCTTCAAAGTGGAAACAAAGCCCGTGGGTGTTATTTCCATTTTTTGGGCAATAAGACCCGATGGTGGGGCATATTGCATTGCACCCATCCAAACGCTACCTGCATATCTCTTTCTCTTATCAATTTTTCAACAAACAGTGCTCTAGCAAAACCGCAGGAATAATTTCTTTGAAGCTTTGAAGACGTTTTTACGAGTTCCGAAAGACAGTATTGGCTTGAGCGGGTTCTGATGCCCATGCCATGCTTATTCAAGACTTTTAAAATGGAATGCGCTTTCCTAATATGAAGTTTAAATATCTGGTAAAAGAAAAGTTGCCAGTGGTGATGATAAATCATTGGATAAGCGTAAAGTTGATAAAGTGACTACGATACTCAACCTTTTTCTGTGTTCTACTGAAGAGAAACACATGAGAGTATAATTTCTACGATGCGTGGGTGTACACCGACAGCCAAAAAGCGACATGATGAACAAATCTGGACCGATTACCAGCATTCTTTCACGACTAGGACATAAGACTACTTCTATGTATCATAGACCGTATTCCTACGGGAACGAAATTTCTTAAACTGCTGGACCAATTTCAAGATTTATTTCACGTTTTCAATGTTCAACTTCAATGAATTTTAATTCCATTTAGAAGTGAAGATTTCATCTACAGCTATTTTATTTCAATGCAACGAAAGCATAGCTTACTTGTAGTACCTCTAATCTGCAGTTAGAAATTGATTTGGTATCTTCTATGATTTTTCGAAAGCTTTTTTTCCATAATTTTTTCATTCATCTGTATGGTCCATTTGATATATTGACTTGTGAACGCAGGGCTGTGACGGACCCTTTGTTCCTCCTAGCAGCAAAGCGGCGTAGATAGATTGATTTTGCTTTAGTTTCCTTAAATGTTCAAGTACTTAAATATTTTTTACTAATGCAACCATAATTTTGATAGGCCGCAATTAGAAGTATTACAATTTATAGTCAATAAACCAATACGAGGTGTGACAATTAAGAAGTAATGAGACTGATTCCATAAGAACCGTAAATATAAAACATAATATAAATATAATGTGTACATATTCTTCAAATCCGCCATCCCTTTCAAAGCAGTCCCCTTGGCATCTATACAAAGATTTCAGCTTGTTTACAATGCTTCGTAATGCTTCTGGAACGTCACGGCCGCCTGGATGTCGGTATTCGACTCCAAACGTGATCTTTTGACCATCGACTTTTTCTGGGGAACAAGAAAATAGTCAGAGGGTGACATATCGGGCGAATAAGGCGGCTGTTGCAATACGACGATCTATCTCATGGTGGCTCAATCAGACGCAAAATTTTATGGCGACGAGTTGTTCTTAATTTCGTTTGTTGGTTTTCGTGACCAATACCACCAACACAAGTCTGCTCAACACGACACAGGACACAGCAGGCGAATTAAACAAGCTAGAGCGATGGTAACATACATATATCATAATGGAGGATAACAGAATTTCAAGGTCGCAGGTTTACACTTCCGCCGCAGTACAAACAGCCTTATTACTTAAATGTCACACCTCGTATGAGTTGAATTTCAATTGAATATTTGACTTTTTCATTAATCCTGTGGAGGTACACTAATGAACTTTAGTTGAGAAATGAACTCTCGTCTCCTTTTTATAAACGCAAAACTTGAAAGACGATATGGGAAAATCATTAATGCTTTAAGCTCCAGCATGATGCAAGTAAAACAAAAACTGTGAACTAGCAACGCGAAACTAGTAAACAAAAATTGCACTCTTGCCACTGCAAAACAGACTTTGAAAAAATGTATTTCTGTGGGAATATCATAATACTGCAGCAATGATTGGTTCTCTAGGCAACCATATTCCACATGGGAATATCACACAGGCTTGTGTGTGTCGCTCAAACCTTCAGTTTCAATTCACTTTCATCAGCTTTATATGAATTTTTTTTTTTTTTGCGTAACTCCGAATAAGTGGATAAAATAAAACATTTCATTTAATCTTTTGAAAATAAATTATTTTGCTTTTTTTTTAAGAAAATCTCGATTTGGCCTCGTTTTGATGAACATTCATGACCAAAAAATTGAAATGAAGCAGAAAAGTCCACTGCATCATGGGATGTAAAAAACTGTATCCATAAATTTAAATGGATTTCAATTACTAAAAATATTTTATAAATTACAATATAAGTCTTTATAACATTTTGTGGAATTATGAAGGCCCACATAATCCAAATCCAAATTTCCCACGCTTTTATAGCGGAAATATTTGAGAAAAATTTTGAGCTTTTTTCTATTTTCAATTAATTATGATTAAATTTGAAATGTTTTGCAAGTCAAATTGTCGCAATTCACAAGCTTATCTGCTTTACACTAGTAATCCACCCGATAGGTAAAAATAAGACTGTCCCAACTTGAAACTAATTTGGAAAACTATTAAGGATGAAAAGTTCCTTCTCGAAATGCAGTTTTTTCCACTTTTTTATTACTTTCCGGCGTAACGAACATAGTGAGCTCGAAGGGATCACAGCTCTTCCACTTAACTCCTTTACACTATTGATCAGCTCGTGGGGAAAGCCGCGTTGACCGTACAATGCGTTCTCGAAATGCATTTAAAATACAAATAAATTCAAGCGATAGCTTAGGTATTAAATAAAAATACACACTTTTATAAGGATTTAAGACTAAAAGAATATTGTGAATTGTGATAGAAGATACGAATGAAGTGGGTCCTGCAACTCTGTCTGTCTGTCTTTATGTATGTATTTCTGCCTGTCTATAGATCTACAGCCTAAGCTGTTTAACTCATTTTCTTCATATTTTGCAGTTAGAGTCTGTGGGACACCGATTGGTTTTGGAATTTTTCTCGAAACAATTAAAACGATTTCGATAAAATTTTGTGTAAAGGATTAATTTTTTTTGTCTTGTTTTTGGTTTATGAAAAAAGTTTTAAAACGGTACCTCCTTCTGACGTTCTCGTTAACGGCTTGCACGATTTTGACAAAATTTTATATTAAAAATGTCCTATTTGGTTTTAAAAAGATTGTGTTTTTAACGCTTATATTAAAAACAGAACACAGTATGACTTTAACTGTGGGAAAAATATATATAAAAAACCCACATTTGTTATCTCTGGTTTAAACAAAAGAAATACATGACTTGCCTATCTGATGAACAGAAGAAGACTGGTCTTGTCCACGGTTGCCAGTTTGGTCATTTATATCCAAATCTAGTCATTATTTTTTTACTTGTTCACATGGTCACTTTTTATTCCATATGGTCATCTTTTCAACGAAGTGAAATAAGAGAAACCCTTCAGTTTGTAAGCCCTGAAAGTTGGAGTTTATACGTAAAGCAGTTTTTTTATCGAATTATCTAAAAACTGCATCAATAAGTTCGTTCGTTCAAGCCCAACGATTGCTATGAGGTAGCCGCAATGAGTTCTCTTGAAAAATCTCAGTTTACACTTAATACCAAGCTAGGTTTTTTTTTAGTTCTGCGCTCGCCACCTTGAAGTAGAACTAGGATTTTGCAGGGGAGGATTCAGGTAGCAAACTTTTTTTGCTTTTCTTTAAATGAACGGCATGTGTTGTAATTTCGTGATAAAATCTGTTTTAAAAACCATGGTTTTTTGGCAACTAGATATGATGTTTCTGTCAATACTGTCATATGCAGGTTTTTCCAAGATCTCCCATGTTCTGTAAGAATTTGTTGACGTGGGAGGTTTCCAGACGTTCACGTAGACAAGACATCGCATCTGAAGTTAAGGAGGAGTATTCCTCTATAATTAGTGCAATCGTTAAATTTTCTATTCATTGAACATGCTTTCTCCCGACTAAATCATGCAGCTGGTGCACTCTCCTTTCAAGCTAGTCTCTTGCTTCCAAGAAAATTTTGGGGTCGAGACCGTCTGCTTCTTCTGATCTAAATTATGGCATTCTTGATAATCGTCTAAGTTAAGTCTGCATAATTAACTTTTCAAGATCCTCAGAGATGAATGCGATTCTACAGCTATGTTTGCTTGGTGGTCTTTACGGGCTTGGTTCTTGGTTTTCCACCCTGGCATGGACTTTTAACTTTTGGTGCAAACTTTGAAGCTCATACTTTCATGAAATTTCTATATTTCTTTAATCAAGCGCTTCTCGTGCTGTTTTTTCCGTTTGAGAACTTGGTGTTCTTCCCTTCTTTCTACATCGGAATCAATCATAGTTTTGGTCATTTCAAGCTACGTTTGGCCATTTTTATTTTCATTTTTGGACACATATTTTTTTGGCAAGTGGCAACCGTTGTCTTGTCTCTTATTCTAAAGTATATAATTGAAAGAGAGAGATAAATAAAAGCTGCATAATTCTAGGCCTCTTCACAACACGAATGGTTTGAGTTGCCCTTCGTAACAGATTGCGTATCAATATTTGAAAAAATTTTGTTTTTGAAATTTATATTAAATTTTTAGAAAAGTTGATTTTAATTAGTTTTTTTTATGATTCTTTGTTGAAACGTCGTTTTCTAGCAAGATCTTAAGACTTGCATACTTGATTAACAAAGAATTTGTTTATAAGAAAAGTTTAAATAAAAAACTGATTTTTAAGAAAACTGGTCTAACGAATTCGATGATATTTTCAGAGCTCTGTGTAATACAAATTGCAAAATATGGCATTTTTGTATTTTGCCAAAGGCCTTTGAAATATTTGATTAAATTTTTCTCAATATCTTATGTGATTTCATTGATTTTTTTAATAAATGTGTAGCTGGAAACTCAATATCTACTTAAAAATATTTGTTAGAATATTAAGAACCTCGTATTTCGATTTCTGATTTTGATGTTGTACTTAGCACACAAATGCAAGTTGCTCCCTAGGGCAAGACACTTGAGAGTAATACACTAAAAGCATCAAAGTGTAGGTACAATTCAATTGTCAAATCTCTTTTAAAACCGATAATTAGCGGAAATTAACGAAAACTTCACAAAAAACATATGTTTAAGTAGGTATGCAGATTTATGTTTATGTTTGTTGCGAAATGATTTCAAATTATACTTTGGAGATCGAAGTTAAGATCCACAAGATACGTCCAATTTTTTTTTCCCAACGTTATCACGTTTTGCAAGGAATTGGCTGGCATGTTGTGCGAGAGGCGTTACACCGCCATGAAAAGCGCTTTTTGGCTCAGTTGTTGAAAACCGGCACAAAATGGGTAGGTCCTTTTTATTTCTCACAAAACAAAGTTGAAAGATACACACTACGCCCCATCATCATTTCAATCTAACGTTTTGAGTTCATTTGGAAAACTTATCTACCTTATACGTATCCATGGCATTGTAATCGAATATTCACAAACAAAAGCAAGTTAACAACTTCTCATAAGAACTTCCTCACGTTCAGCTAAGCAAAATTCACTTCTCATTCTGTCTCTTCCCCAAATGTTATATCACATATATTACATATTCATATACAATGTATGTAAAGAAGTACAGTTGGTGCAAGCAGTCAGTTGGTTCAAGCAGTCAGTTGGTACAAGCAGTCAGTTGTTACAAGCAGTCAGTTGTTACAAGCAGTCAGTTGGAAAAGCATTCAGTTTGTTAAAGCAGCCGGTTTATTAAGCAGTAGTAATCATTTATATTTTATACCTAACTATACCTACATATTTTCACAATAAATAACTCGAAATAGTAATTTATTTTACATTTGGGGGCTCAACCGCAGGAGTCAAAAAAAAATAATTAAGTTTCATATAATATTTGGTACCGCAAAAATCACGCATAGAGTATCTTTGTATGTGTGTATATAGGTACCTAGATGCGAGAATACTGTTTGCAAAAAAAATTCACTAACGGAAAAATACAGAAGAACAGACGGTCGAAAAAAAATCACGCACTGCATGATATGAACTCAGAGCAAAAGTTGGCAGTGCAAAAACAATACTACACACGTGCACAAGCATCCAAAGACACCGCCGGCGCCGCTTCACAAGGTATAAATATACAAGCAGCAGTAAATTTCAGTGCTCAACCCAATATAAAAGAAATGGAAGCGAAAATTGAGGAAAATAACAAAAATCTTCAAGATTTAATACAGTTGCTAACATTGAAAATACACGCAGATGAAATAAAACAAAATGACACAAAAATCGCAGCAGAAAGTTTCGCGAAAATTGTTCCGGATTTTGATGGTGTGAGTATTCCAGTCGAGCATTGGTTTACGAATTTTGAACAAAATGCAGACGCATATGATCTAAAGGAAAAACAAAAGTATGTTCAAGCTCGTGGAAAAATGACAAACACAGCTAAATTGTTTTTAGATTCAGTGTTTGTAAAATCCTATCAAGAGTTAAAAAATGCACTAGTGGCGGAGTTTAAATGCACATTAGACAGTGCACAAATACATCAAAAGTTGGCCGACAGAAAGAAGAAGAGAGATGAAAGTTTCCACGAATATATTTTGCAAATGAAAAAAATTGCCTCACTGGGCGAAATAGAGGTGAGATCCGTTATTCGATACATAGTGGACGGGTTATACATAAAAAGCGAATATAAATATCCAATGTACGGTTGTAAAACGTACCACGAGTTGATGGAGCAGTTGGATATATATGAGCGTATGAGTGACACGGACAGACAAAAACCGTACAGTGAAAACGGAACAAAAAGAAATGTGTCGTCAAAGGTAAAAAGCAATCGATGTTTTAATTGTGGGTCTGCGGATCATTTGAGAAAAGATTGCACAGTGGAAACCAAGTGTTTTAAATGTGATGGCTATGGGCATATGTCAAAATCATGCCCACAGATAAACAAGAGCGTGCGAGTAGTGAGGGACATCAGACGCCTGAAGACAATCAAGCTGAACGACAGGGAAGTAACATGTCTAGTCGACACAGGCTCAGATGTGTCAATTGTTAAAAAATATATATGTAATGCGCTGAACGTTGAACTTGGACAAAGTCACTCCGTGTTGTGTGGCCTTGGTAACACAAAAACATTGCCAGTTGGTGTTTTTATTGGTAACGTGAAAGTTGATGGAATCGAGACAGACCAAAAATTCGTTGTGGTGCCAGACCACAAAATAGATCATGATGCTTTGCTTGGGTTTGACTTCGCATCGAAGTTTAACTTCAGGCTGGAAGAGGATGGCTTCAGATTTTCACCGCTTTTGAACCCAAAAAGCGGTGCATCAAATCAGATAAGTATTTACAATGTTATAGAAACCGAAATTGATATAGATACTCCTTCGCAGTTCAGACCGCTGATTCAAACGCTTATTAATGATTATAAGCCAGCCGCATCCATTGCTGAGTGTCCTGTACAGCTAGAAATCATTCCAGATGGAGGTATAAAGCCCTTTCATCAGCAGCCTAGCCGCCACCCACCCATTGAATGCGAAGCAGTGAAGAATCAAGTTGATGACTGGTTGCGTAACAACATCGTACGAAAATCTACCTCCAACTTTGCCAGCAGAGTAGTGGTCGTTAAGAAGAAGGATACCACTTACAGAATTTGTATAGATTTCCGACAGCTCAACAGTATGGTGCTAAAAGACTGCTTCCCAGTACCACGGATAGAGGACGTGCTCGACAAGCTACAAGCAGCAAAAGTGTTCGTGGTGATGGACCTGGAAAATAGCTTTTTCCATGTACCAATTAAGGAGTCGAGCCGCAAATATACTGCATTCGTCACAAAAGAAGGTTTGTTTGAGTTCAACCGTGCACCGTTCGGATTTTGCAATTCTCCAGCTGCTTTCATACGGTTCATAAATTGCGTATTCCAGAATCTGATGATCCAAGATGTTTTGCAGTTGTATATGGATGATATTATCATTTATGCGCAATCAATCGATGAATGTATCCAAAAACTGAAAATGGTTTTGGCGCAGGCGGCCAAATACAATCTGCGTATCAAGTGGAAGAAATGCCACTTCTTAAAGAACAAGATAAATTTTTTGGGGCACACAGTAGAAGGTGGTAGAATTTGGCCCGGTCCGGAGAAAACAAACGCCGTAAAGAAGTTTCCGCCCCCAAAAAACTTGAAAGCCGTGCAGTCGTTTTTAGGGCTAACAGGGTTCTTTAGAAAATTTATTAAAGGATATGCACAGATCGCCCGCCCGTTAACAAACTTGCTAAAAAAAGATGTCACCTTCAAATTGGAAGCTGCTGAGCTTAATGCAATGAACCAGTTAAAAGAGAGCTTGTCTCAAGAATCAGTTTTAAGAATTTACTCCAGAGACGCGCCAACAGAACTACACACGGATGCATCGAAAGATGGTTTTGGTGCCACGTTACTCCAAAAGTTTGACGAACGATTGCATCCTGTTTATTTCTGGAGTAAAAAGACATCGATGAGTGATTCAAAGCGTCACAGTTACATTTTAGAGGTCAAAGCAGCTTACCTCGCGGTAGAAAAGTTTCGTCATTACCTACTAGGTGTCAAATTTAAACTGGTAACAGACTGCACAGCATTTACCCAGACCGTCAAGAAAAAGGATATTCCTCGTGAGGTAGCGCAATGGATATTATACCTGCAAGATTTCGATTATGTAGTTGAGCATCGCACCGCAGATAAAATGAAACACGTCGATTGTCTCAGCCGTTATCCTGTAGAAGTTCTTTCTGTCACGTCCGAGATTTCGGCTCGGCTTAAAGTGGCTCAGCAGAAAGATAGGTATGTGAAAGCAATACTGGAAATACTTAAAAGTCAGCCGTACGAAAATTTTAAGATGAAAGGTGGAATCGTTTACAAGAGCGTCGACGGAAATGATCTTCTTGTTGTACCTAAGTCGATGGAGCACGAAGTCATCAGTGATGCACATACTGTAGGCCACTACGCTATTCAAAAAACAATGCATTCGTTACGGCAACAGTTCTGGATACCTCATATGGAGGCTAAAGTCGAACAAATAATAAAATCCTGTGTTAAATGCATAATTAACAACAAGAAGCTGGGTAAACAGGAGGGACATCTATACTGTATCGAAAAGGGAGATAAACCACTACATACGCTGCACGTCGACCATCTGGGGCCTATGGATTCTACGGCAAAGCAGTACAAATTTATATTTGCAGTGGTCGACGCCTTTTCTAAATTTGTATGGTTGTTTACTACAAAGTCAACAGGGTGTGATGAAGTTCTTAGGAAGCTAGAAGAGTGGTCAAATGTCTTTGGTCAACCTACTCGGATAGTTAGTGACAGAGGGTCTGCATTTACGTCTAATGCATTTCAAGAGTATGCAACATCAAACGCTATTGATCATGTGTGGACAACGACTGGCGTTGCAAGAGGAAATGGCCAAATAGAACGCATCAATAGGTCAATTCTATCTATTATCTGCAAGCTGTCTGAAGAGGATACTTCTAAGTGGTACAAATTTGTGCCACAAGTGCAGAAAGCGATAAACTCACATGTTCATTGTTCGACAAAAAAGTCCCCCTTCGAGCTCATGTTTGGTGTCCGAATGCAGAATAAAGTCAGCGACAAAGTCATTTCGTTTCTTGAACAAGAAATAATTGCAGACTTCGATAACGAGAGACAGAAAATTCGTCAAGAGGCTAAGGAGCAAATACTTCAGGCGCAGAAAGTTTACAAAGAGCACTATGACCGAAAACGTAATACTGAGTTTGGTTACAAAGAAGGTGATCTAGTTGCAATAAAGCGTACGCAGTTCGTCGCCGGCAGAAAATTAGCAAGCGCTTATCTTGGTCCATACGAGGTTATTAAAGTGAAACGCAATGGCCGATATGATGTAAGAAAAGCGGCACAGGTTGAAGGTCCAATAGTTACATCTACAAGCTCCGATCACATGAAATTATGGAAGTTCGTTGATTCAAATCGGGAGATACTGTCGTCTGGGTCAGACTCCGATTGTCAGGATGACCGAATGTAAAGAAGTACAGTTGGTGCAAGCAGTCAGTTGGTTCAAGCAGTCAGTTGGTACAAGCAGTCAGTTGTTACAAGCAGTCAGTTGTTACAAGCAGTCAGTTGGAAAAGCATTCAGTTTGTTAAAGCAGCCGGTTTATTAAGCAGTAGTAATCATTTATATTTTATACCTAACTATACCTACATATTTTCACAATAAATAACTCGAAATAGTAATTTATTTTACATGTATATATTACATACTTATTATATTATACATACTATATACATACATATTATACATACTTATTGATTAGCTAATTGACAGTTCTAATGATCTTATTTTAGCCTTAAACAAATCGTTGGAGTTCTCATCCAAACATAGTCCCCTTCAGACAAATTGTTCTTAAATCGGAAGACTTATTTAAAGTGACAAAAGTTTGTGTTTTCCAATAAATTCAATTTCAACCGAACTCATTCAACTAGAGAGACATTCTATTTTCCTTGAAACTCGCAACGTAAAAATGTCTCCGAGCTAAAAAAGTAAATCAATTGAGCATTCTCTTCCTGGCATCTATTTTAGAATTTCAAATGCTTTGAATGTACCTATACACCACCTACATCTCCACCATTGCCATCACCATCAACATTTGTTGGCATTTCTCGTATACAAATCAATGTCAAGTCAGGTTGATAGCTGTGTGGTTCCTTAGCATCGCCACACATTCCAATTGCCTTATGTCTGAAAAGGCTGTCAACCTTGCATGTGTGTACTTTTTTCCCGGTTATGCATGAATTCCGAGTAAAAGTCATAGTTACAGTCAATCTGTAGCTAACACTGGGTGCAATGATTTCTCCAGGGCCTTCCTTTCATGCTTACGAACTGTATTCATCCACTCTCTCACTTTGCTTACACAATTCGCTCACCTATTTGGCCTTGCCATCCAGCTAGGTACTAACAGCGAAACTCCAACAACATGTTGTAGCTACACAAACAAAGAAAAATAGAAAACAAAAAGTAAAAAATGGAGGTCTTGTGACGAAAATAGCATCATACACGACGTACGCCTTAAGGGGATGGGACTGCTCCATGCGGCTTTCCCTTAATTGAGAACTCCACTTAAAGAGTCATGGAAGGCGGTTGGTTTTTTTTTTTTACATTATGTTGAAACTTTTCTTTACAGCCCCTACTCCACCCTCAAAGGAAGTTTTGAGCTAAAGTCATTAACAGCAGCTTTAACGTGTCATTAATAATGTTACACCGACTGACCTGACCAAGTCTGGCTAATAATGGCTGTGGTTGCACTGAAGGTAAGTGGCTTTTTTTGCCACTTGAATGTAACGGTCTATTGTTGAAATCATACCTAACTTGGTTTCTTAGAAATCATCTTCTATCGTAAAAGAAGTTACGCTCAAGGCGAAGTCATGGTCCATGATTTAAATTAATGGTTGTTGTATGTGCTGCAAGGAGGATGAAAATGAAACTCGAAGTGGCTCCTGGTATAAACCGTTTTGCTTGTGGTAATAAATGAATATACCGAAAGTACTATTTGGGCTCTTTCTTGCCTCTGCTTTTTTATAAATTATCCTCTTTTAAAATGTAAAATCAATAAAGGACTTGCATGTGTTCCACGAGTTTGCTCCAGTATTTGACATGCATTCGCAGATTACTTGTTGGTAGAGCGCTTAGTCATTTGGACACATTTCTGACTGTGAAATTGATGATATGCCATTATGCATCCCTTAAATGTGTTAAGAGGTGTGACATTGAAATGACACTCTTCCTTATTTTAACATTCTAGTAATCTCCCATAAGGAACTTAAAAGAGGCTTTTCGACTGCTTTCAATCGATTTTCTTTAAATGCTCTACAATAGAAATGGAAATGAGGTTTGTGTCATGGTGGTTGGTTGGTGACTGGGATATTGAGAACTGAGGTGTTCGTTTCGCTGGATTCGAGCGCTGACCCGATTTTAGTCAGCTCATCTGCCATTTTATTTTCAGTCACGATGTCATGCAACACAAATTAAATTTTCTATGTTTGTTAAGCAGAACAGTTTTAGATTTCTGCGACAGTTTTCTATTAATTTAAATTTTGTGACATTTACATCGTTATATAGAGCCATGTCTAGTTTTGGCATCCCTACCAAACTTGTCCGATTGTGTAGGATGACGATGGAGAACGCACGCTGCTCCATCAGGGTCGGAAAAGATCTCACCGATACATTCGATGTCAAAAAAGGTTTTAGGCAAGGCGATGCACTGTCATGCGACTTCTTCAACATCGTTCTTGAAAGAATAGTGCGAAACTCCTACGTCAACACAGGAGGCACAATCTTTCAAAAATCCGTTCAATTGCTCGGATATGCCGACGATATTGACATAATTGGAAGAACGCAGCGTGATGTCAATGGCGCGTTTGTGAGCATTGAGACGGAAGCGAAGAAGATGGGTTTAGTGGTAAATGAGGGCAAGAAAAGGTATATGCTGTCATCAAGAAAGGACACCCAACACCGACGTCTTGGACAAAACGTCACGATTGACAGCTATAACTTTGAGGTAGTTAAGGACTTTGTCTACCTAGGCGCCGCTATTAATTCAGACAACGACACCAGCGCTGAAATCAAACGAAGAATAACTCTTGCAAATCGCTGTTTCTTCGGACTAAGAAGGCAATTGAGTAGTTAAGTCCTCTCTCGAGCAACTAAAGTGTCCCTGTATAAGACACTTATCATCCCGGTTCTTATATATGGCGCAGAGGCATGGACCTTGTCAAAGGCAGACGAGAACGCTTTAGGATGCTTCGAGAGAAAAATTCTTCGGGTGATTTTTGGTCCCGTCTGCATAGATGGAGAGTGGAGAAGAAGATTTAACGACGAACTGTACGGGCTGTACAGCGACACTGACCTTGTCAAACGAGTCAAGGTCCAGCGGCTTAGATGGCTGGGTCATGTAGAGCGAATGGACACCAACGCTCCGGCCCGGAAAGTCTTCGAATCCAATCCCGAGGGACGGCGCAGTAGAGGAAGACCGCGACTCAGGTGGCGCACGCAAGTAGGAGAGGACCTCAACCAACTTGGCGTGCAAAACTGGAGGCAGCTAGCTAGGGACCGAGCTGGCTGGAGAAGCATGTAGGTTGAGGCCCTAGTCCGACCCGGACTGTAGCGCCACCTTAAGTAAGTAAGTAAGTAAGACATTTACATCATCATGTGACATTTTAACATCTCACAATAAGTGAGATAACTTTAACGGCCGCCTGCCTCTCTACGATGCTACGAAGATGTCAATGTTTCTGTAAATCAAGTTTTGCTTAGCAAGGTATTTTGCGGCTTCACAGACTCTAAGTAATTTTGTTTGGAATTTTTCTGCAAAAGTCGGGAAGCTTAATTGATCTATTCATAGGAGGGTAATCTGGCCATACTCCCTTGTCCGTTATGTAACCGTCTGCGAAGACAATATCCTTAGTCTAAAGGTCTAAAGGAACTAGCGACAGGAAAGTTTCCAGAGCTGTCGTTTTGGTGGTTCTCATGGCACTGGTTGAGCCAATGCATGCAAGCCTTTGGATATTTGTCATGGTCTTACAGTTTAACACCTTTTCTAGTGATGGCCACCAAACCGAACAGGTGTATGTGAGAGTTGGTCTTATTATGGATGTGTTCCTCCTGTGAATAGTTTGGAACCAGGTTCCCATTTTTTCAATAAAATTCTTCTGCTAATGTAGAATACAATTTGAGCTGTTCTTTCTCTTTCCTTTAAATTCTCTTTCCATTCACCCTATTTACTTTCTTTAAAAAAAATTGAGGTTGCTTACCTAGTCTCGGGAACCCTAAAGGCTTTCCAGAAGTACTTACGTTCTAATCATATTTCAAATTCTTTTGGAACACCCTCACTGTTGAAGTGATAACAAAATAAAGACAGAAGTCTTTTTATCTCTCTTCTGTGTACTAAGAAATACTTTTTGAAGTATTGTGCTCTCTCTTTATGATATTTTAAAAAAGAAATCTCAAATTTTCCGTAAAAAAATTAGTGAGACAACTTCAAATTGATGATTGACACCCTAAAAAAAATGTATGCTTAAAATTTGACACGTTTAAAATTGAAATACTAAATTTGGCTTCAGTTGACCTATTTGCATTATTCCAGAGTAACCTTCTTCGAAAATTCATGAAATTTGTGCAGAGCATTCGATCCACTCCCGTGCCAGATACTGCTTCTCGTTTCGTGACTATACCTCAAAATTTGTCTTATTGATTTCAAACCATTCATAAATAGGCTTTTTAGCACTAAATTGTTGAGAATCTAGTTTAATTTTCTCTTAACCTGTGCAATTTTGTAATTTATTTCCACCATTAACTCGGTAGCAATATTTTAACGATTTTTGAGCGAAAATCGGATGTTTCCCACACTTTCGCTTCAATGAAATGACTTTAGCTTCGAAATAAATTCTCTGGGAATTTTTAATTCTTACTTTTCATACTTAGGTGGGCACTAACAAAAAAAAACTTTCTTTCAAAACTTATTCATAAACTCAAAATTGGAACAGAATGATAATTTATAATTTATTTCGTGTTTTTAAGACAAAAATAAACAAACAAAAAAATAGAAGAAGATATTTAAAAAATAGGAGGATAAAATGGCACCCTACTTCTTCTTGATTTTTTTACTTGCCACATTTTTGCATGTGTTGTTGAAAAACGAACACAAATCATGAGACCAAAAGTGTCATATAATGCACTCAATCCACTCATTCAGCACAATAAGTGATTTTACAGAAGTTTTCGGTACCCGTGGCTTGTTGGTTAGCATGTTGCCTGTTACGCGTAGTTTCGTGGCTCGAATACAACAAAAGTCAAAAATACTTTTCCACTGGTATCGCATTTCGCAAGGAATTGGCAAGACCTCTGATTGCAAATCCATTCCCATGAAAAATGTTTTCTAGATTTGCCGTTCGGATTCGGCAAAAAACTGTTGGGTCCTTGCACTCTTTCATAAGGCATCATTGTGAGAAATGAACTTGGCCCCGGGGCACCCCGCTCTTCTGAGCTACCCTGTTTGCTACTTAAAAAATTTATTCATCATGCAATGACATGGTGATGGATGGCGATACAGAGTGAACCAATCTTTCCCAGCTTTTCTTTCATGGTCAAACTGGTGCATTATCCGCACTTTTCCGCTAATTGAAAAGCCAAATGACAAACTTCTTCCCTGAACGGAGCGAAATCGTGCACCTGAAACTCATTTATATGTGGAACGATTATTTCTTCTCTTTGCTCTCCTTGACAGGACACGAATCCCAAAGTGCGTATTTTAGGGTCTGTTCTTTTAAGAAACCATCTAAATTAAGTGAATTATGTAATGAGGATTTTGTCTCCATGTTATGTGTGTTTAAAAAACAGTTTTTTGTAACAGGTAGCCCGAAGATGGAATAATTATTCTGAAACGCGTTGCTAATTATTATTTAATGTTGTGTTATTAATTTTAATAAATAACAAAAATAACGAAAAAGTGTTTTCATTTTGTTTTCAATCTTTGGAAATACATTTTACTTCATATTAAGTGAATTAAGTAGAAAAATGCTTTGCTGCAGCTCGTTTTGACATTTTATTGTCACGCACTTCTTCAACGGCTGATGAAAGTTGGTCTTATTTCCATTTGGCCCGGTTTTCTGAAGTTTTTTTTTTTTAAACTGTAAGCATTCCATAAAGAAAATAATAACAACAGTTAAAAGTTGAAAAATAAATTATGTTCAAAAGCAGAGGCGGGGAAAACGGCACCGGGCCATTTATCCCGAGGTATCCTTTTGACTAAACGTCTGTTTTTTCTTTATTGACATGAATAGACACATTTGATCAGTTATTACAATAAGCTAACACAAAAACACAACAGTTACGGTTTTTTTTTGTGTTAAAATAAACACCTGGCCTTATATGCTCTTGCAACTACTACAAAACTTTTTCTTGTCCGTTTTATATTTTAAGTCTCAATGGTTACTGCTCACTTTTTTTCGCTATCAGAACAGCTTATTTCAAGCTTCTGAAACAATGTATCTTTTCCTCAAAAGTTTTTTCACCCTTAAGTTCTCTGAAATATGTGTCACTGTCATCATTTATCGAGGTGTTAGTTGTTAGTAAGCAAAAAATAAGTCTAACACACTCAAGCCAACAAAATATTACAAAATTATTGAAAAACATTATACAAAAATAAACTTGATAGCTACATACATAAAACTAATTATAAAGAATAAACTAATTATAAATAAAGACTGGCAACTCTGTCGTAAAAGTGAGAAGTTGAACTTGAATGTCGCTCTTATAAAAATAATTTAAAAAGCAGTGTTAATTATAGTTTTTTTTAACTAAAAAGTGCCCCATTCGATTACCGAAAGTACACTCTACATATATCTACAACTGCCAAGGTAAAATTTACTAAATTCAACTAAATAAAATTAAAACAAAGTCGGTTGAGATCTGACCTTCAAGTAATCTGAGGTCACATGACTGACAAAAGAAAAATCAGCGAAACTTCACCTGAAGAAATTACCCACAACAAAACACCTTTAAGCAATAATTATAAAATTTTCAAACACAACATCATGTCCATGTCTGATTCAGATTTGCAAAAAATTAAATCAATTGTTGACGCTTCACTTAAAACTGAGCTTGCATCGGCAATTGCAAACTTAGCCACCAAGCAAGACCTGATTAAGCTTAACAATGAATTGAGCGTCTTACGACTACAAAATGATGAATTGTCAACAAAAGTTAAGCAATTCGAAGAAAGATGCAGTTCATTGGAAGAAGAACTAGAATCACAAAGCCGCGAAATAAGAAACAAAAACATAATCATCTCAATTCCAAAGGAGAATCCCCATGCAGACCCCCAAGAGAGAATCCGCGCTGTCACCCGGCTTTTACTTGGCAATGATTGTGTGAACCAATTTACAGATTCCGTAAAAATAAGTGAAAATGAAAACACAACAAAAATGAAAATTAACACAGGTTCAAGCGAAACAACTTTGAAAATGTTCAAAAATGCACACAAACTCAAAAACACAGGTGTGTTTCTACAGCGTGATCTATCGAAAAGAATGCAAATCAAACATAGGATTCTACTTCACTACAGAAAAATACTTAAACAATATAAACCAAATATCTCAATTCAATTAAAAAACAACACAATCGTAATTGAACAGAAATCATTTTATTTGGACCATAGCAATAAACTTATTTATAATAATACCGATGGAGAACACGAGTTACAACGAATGCTAGGTGACATTAACTTTGATGCTGTCAACAAACCAAATAAACCTGATGAACGTCAAAATCATAATTATCGTACTAGATCATCAACAACTGATTACCAACCTAGGATGCCACTTGTTCACGATAGTAGTGGCAGTAGTACTAGTACAATAAGAAATTGAGATTTAACCGCCGTCAGCTCATTTATTATTAATAATTGTAAAATATTATCTTATAATGTATCAGGGCTTAATAATAAGATATTTTTCGTAGAATTTTTTAAATTTATTAAAACTTATGATATATTTTTTATTTTTGAAACTCATGTAACTTCTGAAAACACAAATAAGTATACAAAATATTTTAACGGGTATAAGCTTTTCTGGATTCCTGCAATCAAAACATATTCAAGGGGTCGTGCAAGTGGTGGTTGCCTGTACGGAATACAAACATCTAAGCTGAAACTCTACAACTTTGTCGTAATACAAGATAATGTCCTCGTTAAGGTTTTGGAAAAACCAGATATGTTTATTTTACCTTTTTATGCAAACTGTAACAGATGGTCGGAAGATTTTGAAAAACTGAACTATTTAATGTCCATCCTATCAAGCAAGAGTGTAATGCTAATCGGTGACATCAACGCAAGAATAAGCACTAACCAAGTTACGACACTACTGACTATCTCTAACCCCGCATTACCAAATTTCAACAATAGAACTTCCAAAGATACCACCTGCAATCAAAATGGAATGAAATTCTTAGAAATGCTACAGATGTATGACAGCATTGTTTTAAATGGGTGCACGGAAGGAGACTCTGAAGGTCACTTTACTTTTGTTGGTGGCCAAGGAAAATCGGTAATTGACTACTGCACAGTAAATAACGATTGGGTAAATCTTATAAATAAATTTGAAGTTTTAAGCAAGCCATATTCCGACCACATGCCAGTTGCAGTTGAATGGAAATCTCTCCCCGTAGCTCAACAGAGGTCCCTATACTCGACACCCCGGCTAAAATGGATTCACGCAAAATTAGAAACCTACCACCAACATTTAGATGTTAACCTTTCACACGTTCCAGTAACTGATCTGTCTAACGCCGCACTCTCACACCATCTAACGGAAAGCATAAGAAACTCGTCTATCAACTCAAGGCCAAACATAACTAATTCATTCACCCAAAAATGGTTCGATAGAGAATGCCTCAATGCTAGGAGAAAATCATTTGCACTACTCAAAGCTTTCCGTAGTTGCTCTTGCGACGAAATTCGGATATGGTATATTGAAGCAAACGAGAGGTTTAAAAAAATTTGCCGTGAAAAGAAAATCAAACTCGAAAATTCCCAAGCCCAATCACAAATACAAAAGAGTTCTGGAAAATCGCAAAGGAAATAAACTGTTCACACAACTCTATTGGCCTAAGTGTTTCTGCAGATGATTTGTCGGACCATTTCAAAAATCTTCTCCAAAACAATCAAAGAACTAAATTTTTATATGCACAGCCGCTCATTTTTGATGAAATATTAGATTCAGAAATATCAACTAGTGAAATACATTCTATTCTTCGAAAAGCCAGAGAGGGAAAAGCACCAGGTGAAGACGGAATCCCCTATGAATTCTACAAGAATGCATCATCTACCTTCTACAACCACTTACTTTCCTTATTCAACAAGATATTTGAAAGCGCTGAAGTTCCACCTTCCTTTAAAAAATCTATAATTTTCCCAATCCATAAGAAAGGTGATTTAAATGAAGTCGAAAATTATAGAGGAATTTCGTTTATGAATGTCATTGCGAAGATTTTTTGTGGAGTTCTCAATGAAAGACTTGAAAAGTGGGCGGATATTAACAATATTCTCACTGAAATGCAAGCCGGATTTAGAAAGAATTATTCGACAACTGATCACATTTTTACTCTAACATCAATAGTTAAAGCATTCCAAGCCAGAAACAAAAAAGTATACACTATGTTTGTCGATTTTAAATCGGCGTTCGATTTAGTAAATCGAAATGCTCTTTTTTATAAACTCTCTCAAATCGGAGTGTCATCAAAATTCATTAAAATAGTTCAATGTTTGTACGAAGACTCTGAAGCAGCAGTTTGGGATGGTAAAACATATTCAAAACCATTTAAATCACATACCGGAGTTAAACAAGGATGCCTTCTGAGCGCTCTTCTGTTTGCTCTCTTTATAAATGATATCGCAACGTGCATCCCAGGAGGAGTTCGAATTGCAGGCATCACAATTAATGTTTTACTCTATGCTGATGACCTCCTCTTATTATCTGAATCAGCAGAAACTCTGCAACTAATGATAAACCGTCTTGTAGACTATTGCAATAAATGGGGTTTGTTAATCAACACTGACAAAACGAAAATCATGGTATTCTCACGTTCAACTCGAGGTGAAGGGAGTAACACTTGGACTCTGGATGGATGTCATTTAGAAGTATCTAAGGAATACAAATATTTAGGAGTACTGCTAAACCCAACTCTGGATTTCAGAAAACACCATGCGGAAAAAGCGAAATCTTCACAAAGTCTGATTAATTTCACATGGAAAAAAATTTTCTCAAATGACCACATAAGCCTGTCAACAAAATATAAAATTTTCAATGCAGTCATAAAATCTACGCTTTGCTACGGTGCACAAATATGGGGAACGCAAGAATACGACGACATTGAAAAGCTTCAGAGAAATTTCATTAAGAAAATCTTTAACATCCCATTAACCACACCAAACTATGCAATTTATTTAGAAACAGGACTTCCAAAACTATTTACTTCAACTTTAAAGTTACAAGCTGACTATATAATAAAAGTACTTGGGCTTCGAAACTATCGTTTGTGCAAAATAATGTTACTTTACGAATCTCGAAACAAGGACTGGTGGTTGAGGGCATGGGATAACATCGCTGCTTCCTGTGGGGAACAAATGCCGTTGGATTATAGTAACACCAACGAGGTCAAACTAAAATTATACGAAATAATACAAAAAGTCGAAGACACTGATCGAGAGCAGATGATCGAAAAAGCAAATAATTCACAAAGCAGAATTCTATATAGCCAACTAGATTTCAACTTGTGTGTCAAAAATTATTTTCAAGATTGTTTCAGCTACAAAGATATTTCGCTTATTTTTAAAGTTAGATGCGAACTCATCTATTTAAATGGAAACTAAATATAAGTTAATTTACAAGACTACTAAGTATTTTATTATACCTACATTCATTTGTTCAATTTTTATTAGTTCAAAACTCTAAAGTTACCAGTCGAGCTGACGGCATAGCCAACGCTTTAAATTCATTAATACTCATATATGTACATGTAATTAAAAATCTGCAATAAATGAATCTTTGAATTGAAAATTGAATAAAGAATAAACAAAAAAAAAAAAACATAGTCAAAAGAGCGGAGCTCTGGTTCGAATCAATGACTTTAGAGTTCTTTTACTAACATGAAAGTCTACTAAATTTTAGTTTAGGTTTAAGATTTTTATCATTCGAGTAAAGACTCATTCATGCCATAATTAGTTCAATGATGAGGACAGTGAAGTAACTCCAAGTTGCGCAATTGGTATAAGCCTCCCCGGTTAGTTAAAACCTATGCATGAGAGCAAGTCAAGAGCATCAACTTGTCCTGTCGTAAGCTGGTGAAGAAAAACTAAATCATTATTTATTCGCCGATACCTCAGAATGAATTACTTTTAGTTATTAAGTGGGTGATATTGAAAGGGTGCCATATCACCTGGAACGTGAGCCTCAACCAACATGTTTCAATAACAACTTCGATTTCGGCCGAGCTCTATTCATATTCGCACTCTAAGTCAGTTGACGACTTCTTCGACATGATCATGATAGCGCCATCTAAGACGAGGTTTTCTCCTTCAGTGATTTTCCTGCAATGTGATTTCGTAACCAATCGAGGCGAAGTGTTGATGCAACCCGCTCTACATGTCCCAGCAATCGTTACAGCTATGCATACTATTTTAGCTAAGTCTATGTCGCGGTACAGCTCATACAGTTCATTGTGGTATCTTCTTCTCCATACATTGTCTTCGCATACGGAGCCAAAGATCATTCGGAGTACTTAAAAAAAAAAAAAAAAACGGATAAGGGTTTTCTTATCCGCTTTCGATAATAGTTAATTCACTGCCATGAAAAGCGCTTTCTCACTCGGCAGTTCGGAATCAGCAAAAACTGTAGGTCCTTGAAATACGTTAGGCCCCAAAGCTCTTATTTACTTATTATTAATTGACATGCTCCAATTTTCTTGCTATGATATAAGATCGTACGACTTGAGAATGACTTCGTCTTTATGCTAATTTTCCCCTTGTCCCAAGCCATTGACGAGTTGTTACCACAGATTTAAGGGAAGCTAAATATAATTAAATTTCAATAAGGCTCAATGATATGCTCCTCGAACTCAATTTCATTCCTACGGTTCCTTCGGTGATTCCAATACTTATACCTTACCCCAAATAAATTCATTCGGAAAAACACATATTCGCTCTTATACTTACAGTTTTTTTATCTTGTTTCTTGCAGTTCTATTCGCCGTTAGCTGGGAGGAGTGGTGGACCTACGATGGGATTTCAGGTGAGTAGATACTACAAATAACTCCATCTTTAGGTAAAAAAGAAGAGTTCTTGTGCAAACGAGTGTTAAATAAATCGCTCACTTGTCTTCTGTAAGAAAACACAAAATTATTCTTATTAAAAAAAAGAAGAAAAGGATGCGAAAACACATCTAGGTATACAAAGATCCTTTAAAAGGAACTTAGGCGGCAGCGGCTGCGGCGGCGACGACTACGATTTCGAAAAATGTTCTTTCCATAGAATATACAATTTGGTTTTTATTTCGAACTCAGACTCACTGATCTTCCTGCTGCTGTTGTTCGGTCTTTGGAGGAAGGAAGTGCGCCATAAAACTGTTCCACCTTTTGCGATTAGCCATACACCCATTTGCACACAATCTATTTGGAGTGAGTGGGTCGTTTGTTATTGCCTTGCTGCGAAGAGATGTACAATGTACATAGAAAATGGAAGAAGATGCAGACGCAAAGAAAGAACTACTATTCAAGGACCTTTGTGTACATGGGGAAGCACAACATCTAGGTACTCCTCCTCTACAAGCACATCCACTCTACTTGGCTATGAAAGAAGAGGAGGGAATAAGTATCTTTTTATGCTGAGTGTTGTTCCGCCGTACAATGAATGAGTGTAGGAGTCATGATAGCATGAACTATTGCAACAACACGCTTAAGTGCATTTTGAAGGAGCATTTGGTTCGGAGAGAAAGAGTAGGTTTGTGTAGGGTAGTATAATTTTATACCCAGCCAGCGAACACTTTAATGACTCTTATCTTGTATCTCAGAGTGATTATGCGTCGTCAACTATCAAACCATCCTCCCCTCGCTATGTGAACTATTTTGTTAAGTCTCCAATCGAGTTTTCACAAATTTCCAACGGATTATGATGTAGAGATATGCGGTGTTGTTGAATCACATCGATGGGAAGATATTTTCATAAAGAATCGAGGCCGAAATTGAAAAGCATCCGCAATTTTGCGATTATCTGTTGGATTCATTGATGGTTCATTGCTTTCGGGAGGTGTTGTTACACGTGCCCTATCAGTTTATCTTGGACATGGTTTATTTTTATTTTTTGGTTGGTGAATGAGAATTAGACGTGCTGTTGAATGAAAGGAGGACACAGAGTTGTGGACTCGCTCCACGCTTTAGCTTTGAAAACCAAAACCATTTATCTAAGGTAAGGGAGACAATTTTTAGTCCAAAGATGTGGACGGAACTACACTTTCATTTGCTTTGTTTGTTCAGTGGTCGTTCCAGGAGTTTTAGGTGATCGAATGTATACAAAAAGTTAGGGTCGACGCACGTCCGTAGGTCCCTTTTAAGGAAACTCCGCAGCTTATCAATCGAATTCCTCCTTCTGGGAAAATTGGAAAATGTATCAGTTATCAGATATTGTCAAACAACAAGTTCTTCGTTTTTGTTCGAAGACTAGAGGGAGCTTAATGAATTAAAATATTTCCATTGGAGAAAATCGAAAGCATTTCATTCAAATCCGCTTTACACTTCAAGAGAATCTGTCACTCTTCTTTTTATGTTGGCAAGTGGGTAGCCATGATAACAAATTATAATATTAGACATAAGGCCCAGCAGCGTTGCTGAAAGTTTAAATTGAAATACATAAATCCAACGAAGTTTTTGATTTGAGACTATCGAGGCCATCCGTCGAGTGATCTTTCATCGTATTTCACTTGGGAAATAAAGCGAATTAAGAGGATTTAAAATTGTGTCTATAGTTTACAAAGCGTTATATTTCCCCGAAATCGGAGAGCTAAGAACATTTTTGTTGGGAATGTACCACTATCATAATAAGTTGCTTTGTTGACAGTCGAACTCGCGAATCTACTCGAAGACTTTCAACATTAAATTTGTAATGGACAAGCCAGGTGTCCTTGTCCATGAAAGGTCTCTGTGCCATAATCAAAACAAGCTTTTGCACTCCTCAGTACACGCGGGAACAATTTAAAACAAAAGAAATTATGGTGTACCCCAGGGCTCGTTCATGTTTCTAATACTTTTTTTAATTTTTCAACGCGTAAACAGAAAGAAGTTTTGAATATTCACAGAAAGAATTGAACAGGAAGAATGAAAAACAGGAAATGAAATAGAAAGGAGAAAACAAAAAAAAAAAAATGAACAAAGTGGGTAACGCATTCAAAGAATATCATACGATTGTGCCGCTTTAAGGACATTCGGATAAAATCAATCAAATCAAAAAACAAAAAAATAAATGCTTTTAATATGTTGAGAAATCGATAATTAGTTAGCTTTGACATTTAGAGATAACTCACCCTGGTTGTTTTTTCAAGAGAAGCCTGAAGCTACAAGGAACGGTTGCGAGAATTGTGAAAGGCCTCTGTGGCACCACCCTATCTTTTTATTTATTATCACTTAGAATCTGGTTAAAGTCTCTATGCGTATCACTTTAGTGCTTCACTTTTTTCTTTCTTTTTTAACTGCTTTCTAGCTGTCTCCATCACCATAGACTAACACCATCATTTGCATACATCATCATACACAAAAATCAACATTCGCAGACATCATCATACATATCATCATTAACCCATACCTTCATTCATATTTATATCATCAGTCGTACACATAATAATCATTTACACTCATCATCTCTTACTCACTTCATTACACAGAGTACACAAAGCAGAATGACACACACACAACACTATACACATCCATACACATATCGCTCATGAAAGAAAATGAAATGGCCCGTGTAAACACCATACATCATATTGAGACACACTCTGCAGCGCAGTGCTGAAAGTGTAAACACCGCAAAATTAATTTGTTATTGTTAAACCGAATCTTAAGAATCAAACGTTAATCGTTTCCCCTTTTTCCTCAAATCTGCACAAAGATTCATCGAATAAAATAGTCCATTTTGGTTCCATGTTTTGGTATAGCTTTTCCTCCCTTGTTCAATTATCGAAAGTTGTAAAATAGAGAATTTAATCCATCCCCTGACTCAGTAGAGTTTTTAGTAGAGTAACTGGAAAATTCCTAGAATTCAACTTTCTGAAGCTTTCGTTTTTCTTGACATATTTTATGGAAGAGACCTGATCTCGACTCAAGAACTGGACATTGGACAAGCTCTGGAGCATACCCCCAACAACTTTTTTTTAGTTTGTTCGATTAAAAAACTGTGTGAGCTAATGGTCTCGCTGGAACTCTGCAACGGAGGTGCTAGGTTTAGCATGTGATAGAGAACCGTGACAGAAAACCAAGAGACTTGAGAATCAAGAGTATGTGAGAGGGTCGGAAAAGAGCAAGCGGGGGCAAGATCAACGACTTTTTTGTTGACCTACGTGTTTTCAAGTGGTTTTTGATAATTTTTGACAGAGAAAAGTGAAAGTGTTCAAATGAAAAATTGAAAATATTTTTGTAGAAAAGTTTTTAGAAAGTGTTAGAGAAATAATAGAAAAGTGTCAGTGCAGCTTGAAAATTCAAGGAATTGTAGAAATTGTCAGACAGACAGGAGACAAAAAAAATTGAAGCAGGAAGGAGGAAGGAGTAGCAGGAAAAAGATAAGTATCAGTTGTTTTGAGAGTGTTGTCGAAAAAGTTTCAGTTGATCTTAGCCTATGGCGAATACTCACAATTGTGAGACATGCGACCCTTTTTAAAATCATATTAATTGTTCCCTCGGCAAAGAACAATTCAGGTTTTATTCTTCAAGGTTTTTTTCGAAGTAAGCAGCTAAGATTCCAAAAATATCCAAAGCGTTTTCATGAACATCTCCCTTTGCAGTGTTTCCTGACTTAACCGTTTGGAATTGGAAAGAAAATTGTGCGTTCTTGAAGAAGTGCTTTGAGTCCTAAGTCAACCCAGACTGTACTATGTCACCCTGTCAATTTATTTTAATTGCCAGGAAATTTACACACAGCGACTATTATGTGGTACCCGTGGCGTGATGGATAGCATATCTGCTGTTAACACAGCAGAGGTTCGAATCCTTTCGCGAGGAATTGACAAGGCCTCCGTTAGAAAATTCATTGGCATGAAAAGCGCTTTCTCAAAAAACCGTTCGGAACCGGCCGAAAATTGTAGGTCCCCTACATTCCCTCACAATTAATGTTTGTGGTTCACTAGGCCCTGGGGCTCCTCGCTTTGTTGCGCCACCCTATTTATATATTTATTTGACTATTATGACTTGCGTTTTTGTGCGTCACCTAAAAGTTCTGTGAAAGTTGAAAGTACATATTGGTGTGACATCGCAAAGGCTTTTCACTTGGGGCTCGTATTGTTTGAACTCTGATGAAGACATAATTTCGGTCTTTGGTCACAAAATGAGGCGATTAAGTATCATATGTTGTCTGACCCTATTATTGCTGGATGTATGTAGCAGCAATCATTCCAATGCCTATTACTTTCTTCAGAAGCTTGACCAACTATTACTGACTAGAAAATTAAGTTCCATTGATAGACTTTTTCTATTAAGTTCTCTGCAACCCTTTATGACTGACTCGAAATAGTGTGGTCGCACTTATTAGGGGATTGTAAATTTTCTTATCTTTTTACATTTTGGGGCTCATTCTTAAAATTGTCAAATAGGTTTATTGTTCTAACTGATGGAAATGTTGGGTCTTTTGCTCAAATGAGGCCAGTGTTCAACGAGGTTAAACTTTATGCTCTGGAGCTTATCCTTTGGTACTCATGAGATTGTTCGTTGTACCCTAGGCCTTTCGGTTTGCTTGAAGTCGTCAAAAAATGGTTTTTAAGAAGCCTCAATCTCTCTAGAAAGTCAAACTGAGTATTTTCTGAAACCTGGATTCACCCCATAGTATCTATAAACTTTTCAAAACTATGAGGTGCGACATCAGCTTCCTTCTGACGATTCTCAGTCCTTAGATTTTGTATAGGGCAAGTTCAGGTGATTAGTAAATATTTCTAATGCAATTTTTCTTCTTCAAATGACAATTAGATGCTGCGATATCGTTGTGTCTCTTTTGCTCTTTTGCCTCTTTTACTACTTGTCAACTTATGTTTTTTTTTTTCTTAAACTGATCCTGTTATCGATAGGTTATTTATTTATTTATTTATTCCGTCTTAAAAGTTACAACACTCTATAGAGACTACAAATTTGGTTTTCATCAACATAAACATATTTTAAATATACAAAATTACAATAATTAATATAAAGTTATAACAATTTAGCTAGCTTATTTTTTATTTCGTTTCTATCAACATTGAAATCTATGGCAAAATCATATTCGTTGAAATCCAAACAAGCTCTAGTAATAGGATTATGCCTAGCATAGTTGGTACTATGGTAAGGAACACTTAGAAAATCCCCATTTCGGGGGCGCAAATATCGAGATGGTGCGTAAATATTAAACATAGATAACAAAACCGGACAGTCAATTACACAATTCAATACATCGTAGGCGAAGAGAATTGAATTTAATTTTCTCCTTTGGGCAAGAGGTTTTAAGTCAATCAAAATACATCTCGTTTCATAGGATGGAACGTTCAAATAACCAAAAGTTTTTCGCAAGGCCATTTTTGTGAATCTTTTTTGAATTTTTTCAATACGGAAAATACTTGACTGAGTGTAGGGATTCCATACAACGCTGCAATACTCTAAATGCGGCCTAACAAGACTTGCATATAAAGTTTTTAATGTGTAAGGGTCCTTAAAATTTTTAGAGTTACGAATAACAAATAACCCTAACATTGAGTTTGCTTTCGAAATAACTTGGTCTATGTGATTTGAGAAGCTCAATTTTGAGTCAAAAACTACTCCCAGATAAGTTATCGTTCTTGCATTTTCAGCAGATAATGGCTCATTGTCTAAAAGCTTTAAACGTGAGATTAAGCTGTTTATCGTTATGCTTCTTTTTAACGGCTCAAGCAACCTATTTGGTATGAAGGCTTTTTTCCAAATACCACGACAATGGTTTAGCTAAATGATGGATTAGGTGACGTTGCCTTCGCAGCTAGAACGTCAGAGAAAGTATTTTCGAATTTTGCTCTGCATTGCTTAAAAGTGTTTTGGTTTGTAGAAGTCCAAGGCCAAAGGTTAAATAGGGAAAGAATACCTTGAAATATTCCAAATCCAATCTGCCAACTAAAATCCAGCGAAGTGTTACCAAATGCAAACTCATGCATGTTACTGAAAGAACAGAGTGAGAATTCGATAAGCAAAAACAAGCAACACTGGTGAAATGCAATTGATGTGAGTATTCAGAAAATTGTGCCTCGTGAACAGGGCAGTGGCCACTTCTCGCTTATCCTTATTGCTGCTGATTTCGACCGTCGCGACGTTACGCGTAGGCAGACAGTTGCTGCTTGTATGACTTTATCAAATTACAAGTTACTATCTGCAAAGTGAATTGATAGCAAAATACGCATACTACGATCAAATTTACTCTCTTCATTTACTACTCTAAACATTTTCAATATTCACCAAGTACCTTTTTTTTCTCTTCCATCCAGGTCCTGCATTTTGGGGTCTCATTAATCCAGAATGGTCTCTCTGCAATAAAGGCCGTAGACAATCTCCCGTCAATCTTGAGCCCCAACGTTTACTATTTGATCCCAATTTAAGGCCTTTACACGTCGACAAGCATAGAGTAAGTATGCAAATGCCAGCTGCATCCTTTCAATTTTAACCATTTGCACATTTTGCCACAGATAAGTGGTTTAATATCTAACACCGGACACAGTGTCATCTTTACGGCGGGCAACGAAACCGTAGCCAACTACGATGGCTCGCAAATACCAGTCAACATCACCGGTGGACCGCTATCGTATCGATATCGATTTCATGAAATTCATATACACTATGGCCTGCATGACCAATTCGGATCCGAGCACAGCGTAGAAGGTTATACGTTTCCAGCTGAGGTAAGTGTGGGTGTGGGATGTTCTGTCATTCGATTCACAAACAAAAAACACTGGAAAAAAGTGCAGAAATGTAAATCATGTTGAAAACACATTGTTTTTATGTCTCGGGTTTTACGGCCTTAACGGAACATGATTGAAATTTTGTGTGTATATATGTAAATGCCGAATTCATTGAATACAAACACAGTTACACAGAACTAAGTCATATCCTGAACATGATGGACATGTCAAATTGAAAACTCACTCTCGTCCGTGAATGGATTAGGGACTGAACTTACTCCTAATCGATAACCAATAGAAGACAAGGATCGGCTTATCCTTTTTCAGAGAGGGACAAATTAATTCGTTTTGTGTGTCTGCTTAATTAATCATGAGGTCAAATTCGAAAGGAATATAGGACAGCAGGAGGCAGGAGCAGTAGCAGTGAAGTTTCTTACTCATTTGGGATTCATTGAGGCTCGTCGAGTTATTTGTCTTATTCCAATCAGTCTTTGGCAGTTTGGAATTTATTGAGGTGGAGACGAGGCGATGGACGTTTGTCGTTGGCTCGTGTGAACAAATTGTTAGTGCTCCTTTGGGTGTCACTTTTGAGAACGAATAATTGTCTGTGGCAGTTCAGAATCTGTTTAAAGTTCTCAAATTAGATTTTCTCTCTCTGAAAAGCTTTGAATTTAATAAAAATAGAACAGAGGACACAATGCTAAGCAAAATACCACAGTTACACAGAGAAGTAGACGAGGTTGTTTTACGCTGATGAAATTTTCAAGGTTTTTTTTTGTGTTGACTTTATGAGAATTGATATAAGTTGGGTAATCTTAAACGCGCATGAATCTAATCTTGGTAATTTGTTATTCCACAGGAGTATTAGAAAATTTCGCAAAGGCGCTAAGCAATCTTAATTTTTTTTCAAAAAAGAGAGCTAGGCTTCAACAAAAGGTGCAGTGGTGTTATGGTAGAGTGATACGCTAATACGCGCAGGACTAATGGGCTCGTATCCCAGGCGCGGATCCAGGGGGGGGGGGCGATAGGGGCAATTGCCCCCCCCCCCTCTGTCTGTCAATAAAAATGTTAATTCTGAAGCAAACTGTACGTATTCACTATAAAAAAGAAGTTTTTGATCAAATTTTGAGTAACGTTCGGGATTCACAATATTTTTAAATACTTTTTGATGAAACAACTGATACATCTCAACTCTCCCAACTGAGTTTTATATCACGCTACGTTAACAATGGTAGCATTCGTGAAGATATTGTCTCTTTCGTGAATGCATTTGAGGAACTAGTTTATTCCAGAACTGATGAAGAATACGAATCTGATGAGGAAAGCTGGAGGGAAACTAGAAAAAAATAGCTGCCCAAGAGAAATTGCATGCAAATTTTAAATCTAAGGAGCTATCTCTAACTGGCAACGCCATCGGCTAAATTGTATTGTTGCAACTGAAGAAAAAGCTCAAACTTCCTCTTGTGCTGTGTGGGAATAGGGACAGATGGATGTGCTTTGTGCTGTTTTGCTTTCAAAAGTTCGAGGTGCTGTCATGGAAATTCAGAGAGAAGCGAAAAAATGCTGTTAGGACTGTATGCTACAGTCATAAGCTTAATAACTCCATTTCTCAAAGTTTAAAAGTACCTGCCATTCGAGACGCTGTTGCAATAATAAAAGAGGTAATCTTCTTTTTCAAATCGCACCCAAAACGAAAAACTGTTCTCATGAACACCTTGGGGTGTGCCCTCACATCACTTTGCGAAACAAGGTGGGTAGAACGACATGAAGGTGTACTTCAATTTTCTTTGGACCTCGTCAAAATTTTGGAAGCGGTGGAAACGATATCGCAGTGGCGTGACCTAAGCACGGCTGGCAAGGCTTCCTTTACTTTTAACATCTCTATGCAATTCACAGTTTATTGTAACAGTTTTGTATTTGAGTGATGTGTTGTCTTTAACACAGTCCTTGAGCAAGTTACTACACTCTAAATCTCTTGATCTGAATAGCAGCGCGATGCTGGTGAAGAACACGATTTCCGTTCTTCAAGTTCGCCATAGATACGAATTTCCACAACATCTGGCAGCATGCAAAGAATATATGTGATCAGTTGAATGTTGAGTTGAGAATTCATCGTATTCCACGTCATGGTTGACGCCAAATTCACCGAGCTAATTTTGACACTAATTCAGCTGAGGTATGCTATAGAATCTCGTTATACGCACCTCTACTTGACTTTGTCCTGACCGATTTGCATGAAAGATTTCGGCCGGAAACCTTAGATGGATTTAAACTTACAATTTTCATTCCGGAAAATACAATTCGATATAATACTGATGAGTTGGATACCACCGTTAAGTCGCTACTAAATCGCTTTGGTCAACTCTTATAGTTAAATACAGACACAGCCTGTTTTTTGCTCAAAGATGAGCTGGTGTTGTGGCGGGAAAAATGGTTAACGGAAAAGCAGCACAACAACCATCTTCCCGTTACTACTCTTGAGTCGATGGATAAATGCAATAAGGATGTGTTTGGCATTATACACAGTTTTCTTTTAATCCTTCCAACGCTTCCGGTTACGAATTCTTCGGCAGAGCGGTCTTTTTCTTCATTGCGGCGCCTTAAAACCATTTTAAGGTTTACTATGAGTGAAAATCGCCTTTGCGGTCTGGCACTTATGCACATCCACAGACAAATCCCGATCGATGTTGAAAAAGTAATAACATTGTTTTCAAAAACGGCTCCAACAAAAAGTTAGATTTTAGCATTTAATGAACTGTTTTAAACTAATTTAACTAATTTTTTATTTTAAACAATTTTTCTAATTCATTTAAATAAAAAATGTACCTATTCTTATATTTGATTGAGTTTATATTTATAGACTGCAAATCATTGAAATGGAAGGAAAACTGCCCCCCCCCCCCCCCCCCTTTTCAAAATCCTGGATCCGCGCCAGTCGTATCCACCACCGTATATCTTCTTTTTTTCAGCTTCTCCAGCTGTCCCTGATAAGTCTATAAACATAACCACCTTATTTCCGTCGACTGTGTCTCTAAAAATCTGATCTGAGTGCTTCAGCTTACTAAAAAAAAATTAAAATAACAACAGAAACTGCCACTTAATTAACAATAAAGGTGAATCTGAAGCTACACGGGAAGTCTGAAATGAAGTGAGTTTCTTTGGGAACCAATTGAACCGTTTGAACGCTATACAAAAAAGAAAAACTGGCAATATCTGTATATTCCTCCCATAATTGCCATTTTTCTTCCCTTGACATGGAAGCTATCGATAACAAGCGCAAACTGTTTCCGTCATATTGCAGGCTAACGCCGTTCGGTTTTCGGTAGAATCAAAACTATTTTAAGAATAATTCTAAAAGGTTATTTTACTTTGTCAACTTTTTTGTCGGGCTGAAAAATTTTCGTCCTCCAAATCATCTATTGTGGAAATCGGAAGTAATACTTAATACCATTTCAGGCCCATCTGATCTTCTTCCCATCGCATCGGAAAGAATCACTTTAACAACTCATGTATAATTCACAGCACAAAAACAAAAACAAAATGCTAAAAGTGCTTAGTATTGATTTGATTTTGCTTTCATACGGGAAAGTCATTGTTCAGCTAACAATAGGAACGCTGAAAACAATTGAGAGTTGTTTTGGGTTTTGGGAAATAGTTCCGTCAGCGAACAGCTTTTGAACCCACTGTTGTTTATTTCTGTTATAAAATCTTTTTGTCCTCTTGACGGTAAATTCGTGTTTCTGCACTTTCCTAAATTCGAAGTCCACTGCTACGATCTGTTTTACCGTTGTTGACCGTCATATTTGCTTCTTGAAAGACCATTATGGTATCTTACTTACTTACTCAGGTGGGCATTACAGTTCGGGGTTAACCTGAGTCTCAACCAACATATTTCGATAACGGCTGCGATTTCAGGCGAGCTCTCTCGAGTTATACACTCTAAGTCGGTTGAGATCTTCTTCCCCTCAATTGCGCAACCTAAGACGAGATCTTCTTCTTCTTCCATTTCCCGACAATGTGCATTCGAAAACCCATCGAGCCGGAGCTCTGGTGTCCATCCGCTCATACATCTCTTCTTCTTCAAATATTTTCTTCGCAAACGGGACCAAAGAACATTCGGAGTATGTTGCTTTCGAAACGACCAAGGGATTCCTAATCCGCTTTTAATAAGTCCATGCTTCTGAGCCGCAAAGCAGAACTGGGATGATTAAGACCCAATAAAGGGTTATCTTGGTTTTTCTAGAGAGGATTCTGCTTCACAATTACCCTTTTAACCCAAAGAAGCAACGGTTGGCAAGAGTTATTCTCCGTTTGATCTCCGCACTGATGTTGTTTTCCGTGTCTATATAGCGTATCGAAGAACGAAGGTAGACGAAGTCCTGTACTACCTCGAAGTTATGTCTGTCTATTGTGACGATTTGTCCAATTCGTCGATGTTCTGTGTCCCTGTTTGATGACAGCATATACTTCGTTTTGCCCTCATTAACCATCAAACCCATTTTTGACGCTTTTTTCTTCACATTACGTCAATATCGTCTGCGTAGGCGAGTAATGATGTATAGACTTTTGAAAGATTGTTCCTTTGGTGTTGACGTATGAATTTTGCACAATCTTTTCAAGTATGATGTTGAAGAAATGGCATGACAGTTTGTCGCCTTGCCTAAAGCCTTCTTCGATATCAAAAGTCTCGGTGAGTTCTTTACCGACCTTGACGGATCAGCGTGAATTCTCCAAAGTCATCCTGCATAGTCGTACGAATTTTGCAAGGATACCGAAACTAGTCATGGCTCTGTACAGCTCGTCTCTGTAAATACTGTCATACGCGGCCTTGAAATCGATAAAGAGGTGGTGAATATTGATATTATATTCTCATATTTTTTCCAAGATTTGCCGTTATGTGAAAGTTTGGTCTATTGTGGACTTCTCTGGTCTAAGACCACATTGATAAGGACCTATCAAGTTGTTGACGTGGAGTTTCAGACGTTCACATATTACAGCAGACAAGATCTTATCAGCGATGTTAAGAAGGCTTATCCCTCTTTAATTAACGCAATTGTGAGAATCTCCCTTCTTTTGGATTGGGCATACGATAATGAGGTTCAATTCATCGGGCATACTTTCTTCCAGCCATATTATGCAGATTAGCTGGCACATGCTTCTTTCCAACTGGTCTCCAACTGCCTTGAAAAGTTCGGCATCAAGGCCATTTGTAACTGCAGTCTTATATGATTTGAGTTTGCATATGGCAAGTTTAACTACTGCAGGACGGCGTTCTTGATCATCGATCAAGTTAAATCGATCATTGTGCCTGACAGTGGAATTAGTGTCTTCATCGCCGTAAAGAAGTTTGCAGAAGTGGTATTTCCAGATCCTCAATAGCGACTGCATCTCTATTACTATGTTTCCTATTCTGGTCATTACATTTACATTTTGGTAAAACTTCCAGGCATCTCTCAATTTCCTCAAACGACCGTTTTTCATGCTACTTCGTTTTCTTTTGGAGAACTCGGTGTTCTTCCTTTGTTTTCTCTATGTCAATCTCGATATTCTGGTCGAAAGCTACCCTTGTCCTCTTTTGCAACAACAATTGTTATCCTTTTTGATTGGCTACATTTGACTTTCTGCATTCTTCATCGAACTTCGTTTTGGAGGCCGAGTGAAGCCTAAAACTTCAGAGGCAGCGGCTCTGATGGCTTGTTGGCATTACTACCATTAGTCTTCAGTGCTTAAAACTGGTTTCATAAGATTCAAGAATAGTTTGAGGGACACTCGATTGGTGAAAGCTCTGGCAATCATTTGCAATTGTAGCTTTTCGACATCATATCTATTCACAGCGTTGGTTCGCTCGAGTTGTGAACAAGTTATCCTCATTCGTACCTTTTTTATAACAAGGAAAAGGTATAATTTCGGACATCTATGGCTCTTGGAGAATGCCTTGCGTCGATACCAACATGGCCAATTGCGTTGACGGTTCATTGGTCTGGGGATCGCCATGTACCTTTATGAATTCTGAGATGCGAGAAGCACGTACTACTAACAACAAAATTTATCCCCACCGAAAAACCGATTAGCCTGAGTTCGTTGTCGGAGGTATTGTCATACCAACTATGCTTTAGGAATCGTAGGACTCTATAAGGTTTTGATATTTTGAATAGTTAAAAAGTACTGTTGAAAAAGTAATCTTTGTTGCTCGATGATCATATTAACATCGTTTGTATTAAAAATAAACGTAACAGGACCTTATTTGCTGCCTTGGGGGATTCCAGAAAAGTGAAGCAACGAGCTTTAGTTTTGAAGAGGACCTAGAAGATAAATTGTTATTGCTAGGAATTGTAGGTACCTACTACCTACCATTCACCATTCCCATTTTCACTTTCTTAACAACCCTGATGCAAGTACCTACATTACATCTATGCAAATTGTGAATTTAGTGCTTCACAAACTATTTGGTTTTCGAAAAGTACCTCCTCATAGTCTTTGTTGTAAGCAATTAACTTTTCCTCTTAGCTGACTTCTCTTAAGCCCTCTGAGTAAAAAACCTGACTTCTCAAATTGCGTAAGCCTTATACAGTGATACCTTTCTGCTAATTTGAGTGTAATCTTTATTCACTATAAGCCACAAAGCATCTCAAGCAATAGATCTACGAGCAAAAACATACAGTTCTCTAATCCGATCAATTATTCTGCACATTCGCACCCCCGCCGCCTATGTGTACATACACCACATACTCTTGCTTCCCATAATGATGAAACACGAAGCAAATGCAAACAGCAATGTTCGTATTTGCAGAGGATTAAAGGCTTTATGTCTCAGCAGCAAATAGCAATTGTAACACTCTCGGGTGAATAGACAGCAGCAGCTGTTAGTATACCTACTCTATTCAACTGCTCCCCAGATACTCACACATCACGCACAATCAAACAAAGTCACACACACATATGCATACAGAGTCGAGCAAATAGCTAGGACAAAACACAAATTAATTGTCCTGCAAATTGGCACCGATTTGTTACGACCGAATCGAGCAGCACCCAGTGCCTTATGGCTTTCGGCAGGAGAGAGTATCAAGGCTAGATACATGTGTAAATGAATATATTTGTGGAGTATTATGAAATCCTTCCTTTGAAATAGTTAACCAAATCTATGGGGGGATGGGACAGAATAGAGAAGCCAATGCCTCCTTTTGTGCTGTAGCAAATTTTCGGAAACACATCACGGATAGGTAACGGCGTGGCGGCAGCGGCGGCGGGCGACTTGATAGTATATGGAAAGCTCTAGGGAAATTGATTGTAGCTACAGGACTATAGCAAGTTCTCTGAATCCTTTTCGTCTCCAAATTAGAGACCATTACGAGTGCATGAGTGGACTTCGATATCCGATTGAAAACTAAACGCAATTATAGATTGGCCAGCAGGTATTTAAGTTGACGAAGCGTTGCTGGACTCAATGGAGCATGTTTTATCGATGGGTGATGTAAATATAGGAAAGGTATCATTTTTGATGCTCTTACTCATTGATGTTTAAATGAGCAGCGCTTTGAATTATGTCACTTCGGATAAAATCATGTGCTGCTTATTATGATTTTCGTCTTAAAATTGCATCGAATGGGGAACTAAGTGTTCGTCATTGACTGGGAGTGTAATAAGCTGGAAACTAAACCAATTCCATAAATGCGACTATGGTTTTGCTAAGATTTTCGTCAGTATGGGGATAGTCAGCCTTGATTACTCAGAACCTTTAGAAATGGGTCTAACTTTGCCTTTTTTTGCTCTAATTGCTTTCGAAATCCGAGCAATGCAGATCCGTGAAATAAATGTCTCAGTAGAGAAAATAGTCCATCAAGAAGCAGACCAGAGCGTGACAGACTTTGTTGTGACCTAAATTCAAATTCTCAGGCTTGGAAATCGAAAGTAACTCATTCATGTCGAGGAAGGGTGGATTTCACTGACTATTCTAATCTTATCAGTTATCACACTTTTTAGCACTAAACGATCTTAAAGTATGCATTTGGGCTGATGTGCTGATGGGCTGATGGACTGACAGGCTAAGTGGAGTACAATGCGACCTTATGACCCATCAAAGTGCACTAAAAACTTCTTCATGAAAAATGCAGAAATGTTGCGAGAAACACACACACCAATTACAACTGACGGATCATCTGCTTGATTGAACTCGTTGAATGCGTTTCTCTTAATCATACGTAACACTTTTTAAAGACACTCTCTCGTTGCTGAAATCTTTTGAAGATAAGAAACAGAACGCTGTAGAGTCTGCTTAGACATGAAAGACTCAGTATTAAAATGAAAGTAAGAGCATTCAGTTGTGTACTATTTTTTCTTATCGCTTTGCTGGCAGATAACCTGGTTGCAGCAGTGGAGATCTCTCGACTTAGACCATTTAACCGAACTACGGGAGCGAGAAGCATAATGAGTGTCCCCAATAAATGTTTGCTGGACTTCAGAGGGCGTTGTCGTACGGTAAAAACAAAAACAGTGTTTTGTTATTCAGAATGTGAAATAATGGAAGTTGAAAATTTTGATCTTTTACAGCCAGTTAAACAACTTAAAAGGAAAAAGACGTATGTAGGATTTGATTGGGAGTGAAAAAGCTATGGTTTAATTATGAAGTATTTCTGTTTTCTGTTTTGCGTTTTAATGAATTGCCAATAAAAATGAAATAAAAAGTGTCAACGGCTTTGTATGTCAGATAAGAGCTTACGCTGTTGATAAGATTCTCAAACAAGGAAATAAAAAAGAAACATCAATTCCAATTCGAGTATAATAAATCAATAAATGAAAAGATTAGTGAAGTTTTTAACAGTTAAAAACACTTATTTTATTTCCTCAGATGTACATTTCAGAAGCAATGCTTCCATCGTCAGTGAGATTTGTAAAATTAAATTAAATTAAATTATTTGTCAAAAAACTAATAATAAACAAAAATGTTTCTAAACAAAATTACAGTTGAGTTGAGTTGAATCTATTAAAAAATTTTTTGAATATTGAATCTTTGATTGGTCCATCATCACTATTCATTAGATTATTTTTGTTTTTAAATATGTAAAATGATTCAAAAGCATCTAATTCATAATTGCTATTTACATTTCTTATTAGTTTTAAATTTTGCAAACTAAAGCTATGACTATTTTCTAGCATATGTTCTGCAACACTTGACTTTTCTTTTTCATTATATTTAAGATGTGCAAAATGTTCTTTAAATCTTTTTAGAATAGGTCTTCTTGTCTGTCCTATATATTCTTTTGCACAATCATTACATCCGATAGAATAAATTCCTGACTTTTGAAGTTGGTCAATTTTATCCTTAGATCCTCCAATCAGATTTTTTATTTTTATTTCGCTGCACTCACTCATACGGATATTATATTTATTAAAGATTGGTTTTATCTTAGATGTTATTTCTGGATAGAAATAAAATTTTGAATATTTCTTTTCGTCATTTCCTTCATTCCTTATTAGATCTAAAGTTGTATAATTTCTCAATTCTTGTTTTCTTCTATGTGCAATTGTTAAATCTTCAATCAATTCTTCAGTATATCCATTAATTTTAGCTATGTCTTTAATTTTTTGGAATTCTTTTATTTTTGTTTCTATAGTCATTGGAATATTTAGAGCTCTAAAAATCATTGAGTGAAAAGCTGACATCTTATGTTCAAAGGAATGGAATGAGTCTGATGTAATGTATCTCAGAGTATTCGTTGGTTTTCTGTATATATCCAATTCGAAATTGTCTCCATTCCGAGTTATACTTAAATCCAGAAAATTTAGTTTCCCTTCAATTTCTTCTTCATATGTAAATTTTATTGATGGGTATTTAGTTCTATTTAATTTGTTAATGAGCTGACGGAGTTCATGTTTTTTGATTATCGCCCATATATCATCTACATATCTTAACCAAATTCTTGGAAAATTTACTTGATTTTTCATTTCAGTTTCTATATGCGACATAAATAAATTTGCTAAAAACGGGCTCATATGTGATCCCATACTGCAACCAAATTTTTGTCTGTAAAACTTTTCATTAAACTGGAACCAATTTTCATCCATGCACAGTTTAGTAAGTTTTACAAATTCATTTATTTCTTCTGGTTTAAGTGTATTTCTTTCTAGCCATTTTCTCAGAAAAACTAAAGTTTCATCAATTGGAACATTTGGATATAATGAAACAACATCGAATGAAACTTGAATCTCATTGCTAGCTATTTTTAAGTTCTTTACTTTTTCTGCAAATTCAATTCCATTTTTTATAGCTGCTGTTTCAAATTTGATTGGGAGATTATTTAGTTTTTCTAATAACCAACATTCAAGTTTTGATAATATTGATCCAGTTGTTGATGTAATTGGTCTTATTTGTTTTCCTGGTTTATGTAATTTTAACTGAGAATATAATCTTGGTAAAATTGGATTTGAAACATTTAATTTCCTTGATAAATTAGGATCATTAAAAACTTTAACTGCTTGTTTGATAGCTTCTTTAGTTCTCCTTATCATTCCCGGTAAAGGATTAAAAATTACTTCTTCATAAGGTCCAGTTCTTATAAATTGTTCAGTTATTGCAATATATTCTTGTTTGTCTAGTATTACAATATTATTGCTTTTATCAGCTTTACTGAAAATAACTGAAGCTTTCTTTTCTTTTAAACTTTTCGCTGCTCCTCTAAAATTTTTCATTTTAGCAGTCATGTTCGTTAGATCGTTAAAATTAATATTATCTATAGCTTCGGACCTTACTCTAACTTTATCGTCAGGATCATTGAAATGTTTCAGAGCTGTTTCAATGTTAATCAAAGCACTTTGGATAGCTTTTTCTTTTGTTGGTTGCAATGCAAAATTTAATCCTCTATTGAGTAATTCCAATTCATTTGTTGTAAATTCTAAACTTGAAAAATTTTTTACGAAATCTTCTACTGGTTCTACTTCCTTAAAAATCTTCTTTTGCTCATTATAATTGACTCTACCTATTAAAAGATTGAATTTTTTAATTAAGATTTGTTTTTTCTTACCAAATTTACAGTCAACTGTATCTTGAACATGCATAATAAAATTATTCCAATCGCTTGATTGTTCCATTATTTGCATTTGATTATTTCCCTCATGATTTAGTTTATTGCTGAGATATAGATGCAGGGAATATGCCTCACGTTCAATTACAGACAGCTTTGAGTATTTAGACTTTATTTCAAGATTAAGCCACATTTTCTGTCCTGCACAAATAGCTTTCTCTATAATTCCCTTATTTTCACAATTTGTTGGACCCCAAAGTTGAATAAAATTCGGAAAAACATTCTGTTTCTTACATCTTCTAAGAAAAAATATATCTGCTTGTAAATATTTAATCTTCGTCCTCAGTTTCAGGTATCTATTTTTTGTTTTTTGTATCTCTTGAAGCACGTTAGCCATAATTGATGAGTTTTTTAGTTGAGATATTCCACGTGTTTTTTAATCTAATAAATGAAAAGATTAGTGAAGTTTTTAACAGTTAAAAACACTTATTTTATTTCCTCAGATGTACATTTCAGAAGCAATCTAAGGACGGCAGTTGTAATTTTATTGGATGTAGGTATTTTGTCTTAAATGTATTTTATTAACTATCCTCCAATGTTATTAATAATAATTGGTCTCTATTATGTTTGTCATGCGTTGCTAAAAATTAAAACAAAACAAAAAACAAACAAACAAATGATCAGTGACTCTTTAAATCTGACCTGCCCAAGAGTAGGCAATCAAATCTGGATACTTGTACTTTGATACTAGTATTTAAGCTTTTTCGTTCATATATAAGTTTTGTTTGAAGGTAGTATTACTGCATCATATTGTATAGTTAGCTAGGTTCAATAAAAAAAACTATACTTTCAACTCTTATCTGTACTTAAATTACACAACTTTTCTATTCATTATTCAACTCAAGTAATAACCACAATTTGTCTTATCCAATCTTAACATCAATAGTTTCCAATAAGATCTGACTAATTCTTGCGCCAGCAGAATCGTTACATAGAAGCGCATCTCGCCATTAATGAACGTTCTAGATAAGACAAAAACCGTCAAGAACAGTTTGTGTTCTAACTCCTTAATAATCCTTACATGTGTGTACCTATACAAACAATCTTTATTTGTCGTACATTACACAATGTCTTTTTCTGGTATTCTCCTCAGCTATATTTGTGAGCTCACATACACTGACTCACGAACAACCCCTTTTTGTGAAATGCTCATAGGATGCGCATTACAATATGCGGATGATTTGCATAAGATCTGTCAATAATTGTCATATTTAATAATTTATTTATCTAATTTATTTTTATAGGTATATGTTTTTCAACAATTTTGTAATATTTTTTAGTTCTGTTGTCTTGAGTGTGTTAGACTTATTTTTTGCTTACTAGCAACTAGCACCTCCCTAAATGATGACAGTGACAAATATTTCTTAGTACTTAAGGGTGAACAATTATTTCTTGAAGAAAAGATACAAAGATAAAGCTGTTCCGATAGTGGAAAGATGCGACAAAACCTCAAAGCTCAAAAGCGGAGTCAACACTGTACAATTAGTTGGATAGACTTTATTTGATGGATGTTGGATGGTTGGATGTAGTTTGCGTTCTGACTTATCAGACTTGTCGTCCAACATTTTGACATATATTTTCCACCCCGTCCAACTTATAAATTTTCAAAAATATTTGAAAATATTTAAATAAGATAGAATGGGCTGACGGTTGATCTTATTTCCGCCACACTTAGATCAATGTAGATCCATTGTGATACCCTGGAGTATTGTAACGTCCTAGACACCTATGAGTTTATGGTTGGTAAATGTTTAACCATTTTGTGGGCTTAATGAAGTTCAACAGGCTGTTTCCTAGAGTGTCTGATAACTCTTCTAGTTCATTGAAGAAGTAATTGCCCAGAAATGTTTTCCTGGTGTGGCAGATTGCTGGGCAGTGACAGAGGAAGTGAGTGCTATCCTCATGTTCATCTTCGTCTTTTCATCCTCTGCAAAAGCCATCGGTGCAAAGACAGATCTTCTTTTTGTGGTAGCCTAGTAGGTTGTGTCCTGTTATAATACTGATAAGCGATCGTAATGAAGTCCTATTTAAGGATAATTCAGATCGTAATCGTATTTTACTCATAGTTTCCTGGAGGTGACACAGGAACCTAGGCGTTCCCATCTTTCATTGGATTATCGTATTATTTTGTTACCAATGATCTGTTTAATTTCACAGGGTGGGACTCTGATTGATTGGTCAATGAGAGAAAGGTCAAGTGCTGAGCACTCTTTCGCTAATTCGTCCGCTTTTTTGTTTCCCGGTGTGCAACTGTGACCGGGAACCCAGCAGAGTCTATCGTTATGCTGTGTGCCAAGAACCCTTAGTTCTTCGCGACATCAAGAAACAAGTTTTGATTTGACAAGAGTGGCAGAGATCGCTTTTATTGGTGCTTTGCTATCAATGAAAAAAGTGATATCAGCATGTGATAGCGCCACCATGGGCACCTGTTTTGCAGCGTTTGTAACTGCCAAGATCTCGGCTTTGAAAACACTGCTGTGATTTGAAAGTTTGTAACGAAGTTACAAATACACACCCTACCGCCGACCAATATACATACTATTGTTTTCATATGATATTTTTCATTCGCGCCATAGAGCTCACACTCACTGATTGCAGAAAACTTTATAAGGCACCCTAAAAAAATACGAAAAGACAGAAGCCAGCCCGTGTTGAAAAGTACCAATCTCGTGTACAGGCTACTTCCACTAGAGGAAAACCAGGGGTACGAAGTGTATCCAGAGATTCCCAATTTTACGCAAGGTCTCCTTGGAGTTCCTAGCATAAATCCCCCCACTAGCCTCTTAAGGACTTTTGGGTTTTATTTTGCCGGCTATAAGCCGTTGATGAAAGTATTTTTACTGTTGATGCAAGGATTATTCCTGTTGATGCCAGGATTCTTCCTGTTGATGCCAGCGTTTGACTGTTGATGCCAGTATCTTTACTGTTGATGCCAGGATTATTCCTGTTGATGCCAGGACTTTTCCTGTTGATGCCAGGACTTTTCCTGTCGATACCAGCGATTAAAGAAACCCATACTCAAGGACCGTTTTACCAGCATAGGAGTAAGGATCTACCAGCGTTGGAACCACCACCAGAATTAGTGATAAGAATTGATGAATATTATATTAGGTTAGTTTTAAGTCAAATAAAAGGATTGGACCTTCTTCATAACCGAAGTTTTACGTGTTTTCTTTGGTCGACCCTGGACCCGACGAGCATACCCCAGCTCTAGAGAAAAAAGCACATCACAAGTTATAAGGAACCGGCTAGATTTAGGTTTTCTGAAAAGAAACCTGAACCTGTTCCAACTTCCGTTTTCGAGCCGCCGGCGCCGACGCCGGCGCCGGTATAAATTGATACAGACGTCTCGTTCATACGAGGTTTTTTTGTTCTCCCAATCCTGTCTATTGGGGAAGCTGGTTGAGAAAGATTTCTTAAAGTCCAGGTATGGAGTTATGTAATCCGTGCAGATATTGTTGTCTGCATATCGTGATAAAATCCGTGGTTTTCCTTTTTGGCTGGTATCCAACAAGTTGGACAAGCGGTCGTTTGAGGGTTCGCATCATCCAACATTGGTCATTCTAACCAAAGTCTGTCCAACTAATTGTACAATGTAGACTACGCTAATTGCTTCACTATTGTTTGTTTTGAATTTGCGGGCGTTAAAGTATAAATTCAATGTTCAAACAATGCCTCTTCGAAGGATCATTATTCAGTGTCAATGATTTGCTTATACAACTTACTTATAAGGAAATTTAACCACATCCACCACCGCTCTATGCGAACAGCAAAAAATATACCTCAAAGGCGCTGCTCTATTTTTCTAAATGCCAGAGTGTCGCAACAGAGCTGGCCTCAGAGCTCACAACCATATTTTGCAAGGGAATGGAAAGGACCTACAATTTTCTTCCGAATCAAAACGGCTAATCCAGTTAGCGCTTCTCATGACAGTGAACTGACTAAATGTAATGAAAAAAGGTTACTTAAAACAAACTATGTCACCTAACACCATGTGGTATAGCATATCTTTGAGAAGCTACCCAATAAACAATTTTTGGTTAAAAAACGGTTTATTAACCGGATTATAACCCGAGGTTATTTACCGTAAAAGTTAGAAATCGGTTCGAAAAACGTCTCAGAAACGTTCCAGAAACGTTCCCATTACCCGATTTGGGCAGTAACTTTGTAACCTGAGTTCTGTAGTGGTAATTTAAAAGCCGGTTAAAAGCAGTTAGTTTAAAGCTACTTTTTAGAGCTAAAAACTAACCGTTTTTATATGGTACGCATTTAACGCTACTAAAGCTTTATTTTGACGCTTTTAAATAACCGTTTTATTTTAGTTTCCATGTAACCTATATTTTAGGTTTTTAAATAACCAGTTTTATTTTAAAGTAGGGTTTTTACTGGGTTCGGAAAAAACCCTGTATTTGGTTCCAAAATTGGTTTATAAATAACCGTAACTGAAAGTAAATAGCCTTGTAAATAAAAATAATATGGTTTTGAAATTACTTTTTGTACAGTATTTATTTAGAGTTAAAAAATAACTTACTCTAAACAGTTTTGATATAACTTAAAATTAGAATTTTAAATTGAATTAAACCCTTACCTCCTACACCCCTATTGCAAATAACAACCCAACTGAAAACTGGGTTGTGTGCCCGTGTTATATATATGAGGAGACAACCCAATAACAGTTGAGTTGTCATCCATAATAGGGGTATAAATATTAATATAAATAATAATAATAATATTTACTATATCAAAAATACTGTTGTTGCTGTTGCTGATGCTCCTGCTGGTGATCCTGCTGGTGCCATCGCTATTGCTGATGTTGTTGGTCCTGCTGGTGTTATTGCTATTGTTGCTGTTGCTGTTGCTGTTGTTGTTGCTGTTGTTGTTGCTGTTGCTGTTGGTATTGCTGTTGGTGTTGGTGTTGCTCTTGGTGTTGTTGGTGTGTCATTTTCATCCCTGTGGAAAAGAAGAAAAATTTATGTTTTTATTAAAATATGCACAAGAGTACAAATACATGTAACTAAAAGAATCTAAATAAAACAAAAACTTGGTTAAAGAATAATCATTATAAGTAAGATAAAGAAAACATGAGTGAGGTTGATCTTGAAAGGTCTTTGATTCCACCTGAAAAAAAAGTCAAACATGCAAAAGAGTACTTTTACCCTTATAAAAACAAACGCCTCATAATAAGAGTATAATATTTTTATAAGTTTTGTAGAAATGTACTTACAAAAGTTTCAAGCGAAAACGATCCTGCTTGATGTACGTTTTAAAAAAATTTGCGGCATCGATGTCCGAGAAGCTGGCGAACCGGTCCCTTGCCGCCTCAACAACAGCTCCAAATAAATTTTTGTAGACAAAAAATTTTTTTTTGTTTGACGTACCCAGCCAAGAATAATCTGAAAATAGCTTGTCATCCAACAACAGCTTTGCAAAGATTCTTATGGTTTTGTTGGCGTTCATGCCACCAAATGTGCCCAATTTTCGAATCTGTTTAAATGAAAAGAAAAATATAAGCATTTAGAAAATATTTCAAATTTTTTTAACTGTTCAATAATAATTAAAGAAAAAAGCTTACGACTGATCGTTTGAAAATAGGGTCGGCCCCAATCCTCTCCTCTACTTCCTCCAACGCTTCTTGCGTGGATATGGGCATTAAATGTTCCGGGAAAACATTATTTTTTTCCGGACGCTCCATATCCACGCACATCTTTTCAATTATTAAGTTCAGCGTTACTTCGGTCTTCGCCATAAACTCGGCAAGCATATTTCTAATTTCGGAGGATTCTTTTTGAAGAGAGAGGAGCGACGCTTGTTTTTCGCATTGTTTTTCGGCCAATCTTTTTAAAGTGGGCTCCAGTGCCTTCTCTGGCTCTTCATTTTGCGAAGGTTTTTGCACTGGCATGTGGTGGAAAACTTTGAACTGGGCCGTCAAGGAGTTTGTCATCCGATATTATTTGTGACATTAGCGTGTCCAGATCAGAAATCGTGACTGAGTCGCTTAACTGCGGGGAATTCTCGAATTCGTTTTCGTCAGAAGACAACAGTTCAGCGGTTTTTTCTTTTTGCAGGGCTTGCTCCAACGTATCTTAAAAAAATATTTAAACATAGTATTTTTATAAATTGAAAAACTTTGTATTTAATATCTAAAAATTTACTTTACTCTAAAAATTTAATTTAATTTTACTACTCACTTCATTATGAACACAAGTAAAAAAATTACTGAAAAAACACAGCTGTGGTTATTTTTCTACTTGCTACCTAAGCACACAAGTAAAAAAATAACTCAAACAACACAGCTGTGGTAATTTTTCTACTCACTCCATATGAACACAAGTAAAAACGTTACCAAAAAAAAAAAAAAATGGTTTAAGGGAAGTAAAAAAACACCACCATACCAAAACGTTACCAAAAAAAAGACACCAACCATATCAAAATCGGATTTTCATTATTATTAAACACCTCAAAGTATATTATTTCACTAGTTATTCCTTATAAACGCAAGTAAATAAATAAATAAAAATTACTGAAAAAACACAGCTGTAGTTACTTTTCTACTTGCTACATATGAACGCAAGTAAAAAAATAACTGAAAAAAACCACGCTCAAGTTATTTTACTACTCACTTCATATGAACACAAGTAAAAAAATTACTCAAACAACACAGCTTCCTATGAACAAAAATGAAAACAATGAAAAATTGTATAAAAAAATAAATAAAATTAAATAAATAAAATTTTATGTGAAAGTAGCTTTCGTCAGGTAATATCCAATATTTAGTACTTCATGCACGTACTATAATTTAGACATACAAAGGCTTGGATTCAATTAATTGCCGTTTTTAAGCATTTGGGGCTCATTCAAAATGAAACGGTGGTAATACTGATTTTCAATGAAATAGAGAAATGGAAACTGAGAACATAGTTATTTTGAAGGCAAATATAGAAGTTATTTTGAAACCAATTTCTAACGTTTCAACCACTATACCTGGTTATTGTTTAACCGAAAATTAATTAAAAGTTACATTGCGGTTAAAAAATAACCTAAATTTGAACCACGCTGTCAAAACAACAGATCTGGTTATTTTGCAAATAAAAAAACAAGTTATTTTGAGACCAATTTCTAACGTTGTTTGTTTTTAACCACTTATACATGGTTATTGTTTAACAAAAATTCATTAAAAGTTACATTGCAGTTAAAAATAATCTAAATTTGAACCACGCGGTCAAAAAAAGTTTTTTTATAACCAAAATCTAACTGAAGCTCACAAATAACCAGGTTTTAGAGATAAATTCTTACCTGAATTAACCTAAAGTTGAAAATAAGACTTTTTTTTACTGGTTAACAACTAAATAAAAATAAATAGGGTGGCGCAACAGAGCGAGGGGCCCTTGGGCCTAGCGCATTTCTCACAACCATCCCTTGTGAGGGAATGGAGGGGACCTACAATTTTCTGCCGGTTCCGAACGGCTAATCGAGAAAGCGCTTTTCATGGCAATGAATACTAACGGAGGACTTGCCAATTCCTCGCGAAAGGCGTTACCCGTAGAAAAAACATTTTTGCCTCTGGTGGGATTCGAACTCGAACCTCTGGATTAACAGGCGGACATGCTGTCCATCACACCACGGGTACCACTGGCTAACAACTACAGCTCATAAATTAACCAATTACAAACCCATTTATAACCAAAGTTATTTAAAGTAATATTATTACCGCGGTAATTTTGAAACGCAGGTTACAAATTGTTGATTGGGTATAAGCTATAAACGGATTAAGATAGACCAACCCCCGACATAGCCTATACACCATTCAATTCTTGTGCATCTCCAATTGATTGATTACTCAAGTTGATGGCTTGTAAAACCCTTGAAATGGTTTTAAAAAGTGTCACTAAGTAAGCCCATGCGGTGTTTTAAATCATTTTAAACCGCGATTGCCGAAAAAGGAGTTTGGAATTACTGGGAATTTCTAATCATTTTAATACAAACTATTAATTCCGAAAAATGTTTTACCCTCATTAATTTATTTCAAACTTTTTGGACGTAAGTGATGGGTGCATGAAAGCAATGTATTTGATATGCAAATCCTGAACTGAACTTACGTAAATCTTTTTTAGAATGATGATCTTTTATTTAAAATTTTCGATAAGCTTCAAAGTTTTCACTCTCATTAACTTAAGAAATCGATGTTATCCTCAGTAAAAAACATTTGTCTATTTAAAAAATAAAAGAAAGAGATTTTTTTTATTACATAAATGCTGCGTTGCTTCAATCCATTATGAAAAAAAAAAAATTCACTATCCTAATACCAAATCCTTTTTCTAACCTTGCAGATTCAAATATTCGGCTACAACTCACAGTTATATACAAACTTTTCCGAAGCACTAAACCGCGCTCAAGGAATTGTAGGCGTTGCGGTTCTCCTACAGGTAAATAATTTATTCAACTATTGCAGATGTTCTTAGTAAAATCTTATTCCACTTATTTGGCAGCTTGGTGACCTGTCAAACGCCGAGCTGCGAATGCTTACTGATCAACTGGAAAGAATTCGATTTGGTGGCGATGAAGTGATAATCAAACGACTGTCTATTCGAGGACTCCTTCCAGATACCGACCACTACATGACATACGACGGTTCAACGACGGCTCCGGCATGTCACGAAACAGTCACGTGGATAGTTCTAAACAAACCTATTTACATAACGAAACAGCAGGTGAGTCTGACTCAAAATCCACAAAAGGGATAAACTTTGTAAGGATGGAATTTTCGTTTCTTTTTTTTTATTTTGTTTCTTATTTTACTTTTACACTCGTCTAAGCAGACACAATTAAGGCGTTGCAACAGCAACAGCAGCCGCATTTTGACTTCATTTCAACACAAAGCTCACAACTTTAATTGTGTGCGGCGCTGTCGTTGTGTCGCCGGTTCTACTGTTTTTATTATTTAAGTGCGCGTCACTAACAGCTATGCTTCAAATGCAAAATGATGAGTAGGTCTACAACCTCTGGCGGTGTTTTGTCTATGTTCAGGAAATGTTTTCTCTTACAATGGAGGGATAAGCTTTGAAAAGATATCTCGCCGTAAAATGTACCCACTTCCGTGCGTTTAAAGTTGAAGAAGATCTTTTTGGTTGAATGGGGGAGTGTTGAGGGTTTCTGTGAGAAATTAAGCTAAGCAGCTATAAACTTAAAATAAAATTTGAAATCGAGTTGAAAGGCAATTAACTTTTTGTGTATTATGGCCGGTGGAACGTTTCTGTATCTGTTGTAGCTCAATTCGGTGCTCCAGCGAAGGACACTACAGCTGTGAATTTTTGATATGAAGAATTTCTTTCGCGGTACTTAAACAATGTGGTGATGTAAGATAACGTAAAGGTGACAATCGACCAGGTGACGTCGTTGAAAGTGGACCTATGGTGATGACCGTCACTTTATTGAGGCTACACAAACTCTTTAAGTGGCTAAGACTCCCGTCATACTATGAGTGAAAAATAAAGCTCCTGCCTGAAACCTTTATCTTCGAGTTTCAGTACGACATGTTAAAAAAGAAGACGTAGAGCCATTTCAGCTTCATCCACATCCCACTTCGATTGAAAGGAAGCAAAGTTTTTTTATGAAATAAAACTTTTTTCTCCCTAGAGCTTCATCACCCATACATTTTTTGGTTTTATCTTATTAACTGTGAGACTCTGCATTGAAATCACTGGATTAATACTCACCTGTCCACCAGAAAGGACTATCGATCGATCCGAGTACAAAAAAAAGAGAAACAATCCATTAGTTTGACAAAACAAAAACAAAGGTATATTAAAAGCTTCATTGTATAACTTGAGCACCTACTATGGATGTTCCGCCGCAACAACACACATCAAGTACATCCACTTACCAGGTTGTTAAGCATTAAACAGCCCCACACAAAAACACCAGATACGCCTACACCACTACACCGGATGCCTCAATAAATTGATGGATGGGATGCAACACTGCACGCCTCGTTGCACATTTTACATCATTACAGTGCACTTTTAATTACAATTGTAAATTACATGCTACATTTCACAGGCAGCACGACTCGACTTCATCATTTTACATACACAGCGTGACCTTTAATTAATGAAAAACCGTTGCTCCGTTTTGGTGAAAAATAAAACCCGAAAACTGAAAAGTAAATATTTCATTATGCAACATCGTCACCACGGGTGGTGGCTCTCACTTTTGCTCCACCTTGCATGAAATGTATGAGAAGACTGCAACAGCCAGAAGTAGCAGCTGCATGCTTGCATAATGAACGGTTTAATATTCAACCAGGACAATAGCACCCCCTCGCACTAAATAAGGCGCAAAAAAGTTGCTTTCTTGCAGGGGGTCCACGAAGGCATTAATTAGGCGCAACCGACTATTTTCCCTCGCTTATTTATTTAAATATTCAGAACCACAAAAAAGCCAAGAGATGCTGAGTGCTCCTCGAATGCTCGACAGTTTCCAGTTGCTTGAAAAATTTTCCTGGAAAAAATTAATTAGAACTAAAACAGAACTTGCTCCATGAAGCGGATTGAATGAGTGGGGTCGTGGGAAGATAATGAGTGGCCAAGATACGAAAAAATATTTGTCACCAATTTCGATTCATTTTAATATCAGTTACATGATCGAAAGTAAAAGCATAAAAATGGATTTAGTCGAAATCTGCTGCTCTTTAACACATTGACTCGCTCGATTGATTATCTCTTGGGACGTGTTATTATTAAATTTTGCGGCATGTGTTCCAATGACCATCTTTAACAGTAAACATTATTTAGCACTAACCTCGTTCTTTTTAGAACGTTGCAGAAAAATGTTCAAATAAGAAGTGATTCGTTGTATTAGGCATCTTTTTGGAGCCTGATTCAGGATCCACTTTTGACTGATCTGCTGACTTTTTTTTCTGTTGGAGGTTTTTGAAATACCAGCTTGAGCACTCAGACCGAAATACCGGTCCATTGTACTACCAGATAGCAACCTTCTTTCGTTATAGCTTTCCAGATGTTCAGAGAAAAGAAAAAAGACGCTGCCATGATAAGGAGCCTAAGTTGCCAGCCTAAGTCTCACCATGTCCATATCTGAGTTTCTGTAACCTCATGCGAGAAAAAGCAGGACATTTACAAAGGAAGTGCTCTGCGGTGTCCTCATCTTCTCCACAAGATTCACAGAATGTGGTATCACTTAAGCCTAACACGTTTAAATGCTTGGCAATAGAGAGGTGCCCGCTGGCAACGCCAATAAGCTTTCTACAGTCTTTTCTGCTACGAGCTAGCAAAAATGTTGCAGTCTTCCTACTAACGTCCAATGCATCCAATGGAGGCATGCCATCTACATTTGTGCTCTAAACAGATCCAATCGTTGAATGAAGCTCTCACTGAGGACGTTGGCAAACCTAGCGACGGTTCAGATCCTGAGAAAGCTGTCTGAGATCCTTGTCTAGCAAGTTCTTCGGGTATTTCATTTCCAGTTATGCCGTGATGGCCTAAAAATTCTTTGATTTCAAATTAGACTCAAAGAATTTAATCTTCCGATCGCATTCAGAGAGTGCTCTTGCATTGTGGTTACAGGGTTGAGAAGGGCCTTAAGCACAGTTTGGCTATCGCCGAAAACACAGATACTTCTCCCCGTTCATCAATTGTTCCTAACGTGGCTTAAGGCCATGAGGATAGCATACGCCTCCGCTTGGAAAACGGATGCGGATTTTGCCAAAAGAGGCGTGCACTCGCATGAAGTCGCTCTTCACAAAGACACCAGAACCAGAACCCTCGTCGGTTTTGGAACCATCTGTGAAGATTCGATAACAGTTCTTTCCAGACTCAGGTTCTAGAGCGAACCAGTCCTGAACCGAAGGAAAGTTGACTGAGTGTTTTTGATGCAGTTTGAGCCTTGGGATCATCGTGTCAGACGGCATATCCATTAAACGTGAGTCAAAAAATATGCTTGCGAGTTCCTCAAAGCTCCAGTGTGAATTGTGTCAGAGACCACATCTCTTTAAACGAGAAATGGTCTGCTGGGGAAGGCCCCAGTAACACTAAGACAAATTATTCTTTGAAGTTTGGCATACGAGGCAATAACGTAGCTTAAGCGAGAGCTTATTCCACTAGACACCTGACGCATAGGAGATGATTGGTCTTATCATAGCCGTATAGATCCAAAGGACTTTTTTCGGTGATAGACCCCATGTCTAACCAAAGGTTCCTTTACATTGTCTGAAGACTGACATTGCTTTAGTTGTTTAAGACTCAACATGTTTAACTTCTTTTGAAAAGGGGATGTTGACGCCTTTAAGAGTAAATTGGTTCAGACCAGTCAATTTTCTACGTCTTGTGAAGAGGACAACCTCAGTTTTAATGGGATTGACGGAAAGATCGTATCTAGCACACCAGGTGTCAATCATATAAAGCGCAGCTTGTGCTCTGGAACAGACAGCTTGGAGACTGGAACCAACCGAGAGCACGGCGACGTCGTCTGCATGTGCTTGGGCGTGAACGTTAGATCCATTGAGCATTGCAATTAGAGAGTCGATCAGCATGTACCACAGAAGAGGAGATAAAACGCCACCTTGCGGACAGCTCTGCTGACTAAGCTTGATCCTCTAACTCCGACTGATCAGTCAACTCTGGCTCCATAATTTGGCATGCATACGAAGTGAATGAGGCAAAAAGCAGCACAAAATGTCCAAAAATTTTCTTCCAGATTGATTCTTGGAATAATTGACTTTCTCCATCGATGATGAAGCTTATCTCATTTGTTTATTTGTTTTGGAAGCTTAAAGCACATTGGTGGTCAAAGAAAGAAGTCATTGAAAGATGGTGGCTGTGTGCCATTACAACTTACTTTTACTGTCTTCAAAGCTTCGTATTCCATTACAAATCGAGCTTGATACAGGTATTTACATTTATGCATAGACTTTTGCAAGTTGCGACATGAAACTTCTGACGTCATTGTATTATGCATTTATCAATCGGAAGGAACATCACAACCCCAATTTTATTTCCCTAATTCCCAAATTTCGGCTCTAAACCACTTCTTAATGCATTAACAATAACTTCCTTAGCAGTTCCTTGCTCATAGTGCTCATTGCAAAGAATGCCACTTGCTGGGCTCCAACCCCAAATTCCCTTACCTTTAACCCATGGGTGCACTGAATTCCTCTCTTATCATGATTAAGTTATTCACTAGGTCAGTTGGATGAGGGACCAATTTACGGTTATCCTTAATGCCACCGGATGCAGACGGAAGTAATTTTTCTCCTTTCGATAAGACTTTACTAGCACAATTTATAGATTCATTAATTTCACTTTTATTCATACCATTCCATTTTGCCGAAAATAAACTTACCATAGAACGTCGGTCGTCCTTTTTGAACTCAAGATAAAACTAAAAAAAATAAGTCTCCGAACGGAGCTGAGGGACCATAAAATGTTTTTTTTGCCCATCGGTAATTAAGTCACGCTTATGTCGTGAAACTAGTACACTTATGTCCCTTTGGCTCACAACATATTCGGCAACCGGGACTAAAGCACACTTTCCCCGGCATGTCTGTCTTCGTAAACGTTGATATAAATATTTTCCCTCTAATTTCGTTGGGAATAGCACGTTGTTCCTGATGGCCCCAGTTGTTTCGTTTGGCGCGTTGCCTCTTCTGTTGAACAACTTTCGTCTGGATTTTGTTCCTATTTTCAGGACGACGACACAAATGTGTATCCTTAATAAATTTTTTATGTTTAAAAATAAAAAAGAAATATGAAGCCCAACTCGTGTGAGTAGTTTCACAAGCTGCTGCCGACGACGAAGCTTCCCCACTGCTATACTCTACCAAAGTCGGGGCTCTACTACATACTTCCTTGCAAGTCGGGGCCAAGGGAATTGTCATCCCGTGTCCCTGCATGGAATTATTTTAATTAAAATGGTAATTTTTTTTTTTTTTTTCACGGCAATACCACTGTTGCTGTTGCTATTCCTGATGATGTCCCTTGCATGATGATGGTTGATGGTTTGGTTATGCTATGCAGCTTAAGTAGACCATGCAAAACCACATATTACCCCTTCCCACAAAACAAGCAATGAAACGAGAGTGAAAGCTCTGCGAATGTAGTGAAATCCCTTCTTTCAGTGGCGAATAACTCAACAGATAAGTGTCCTTTGGTTCTCACAATAAAGGCAACGAAAGTAAGAAATGAATGCAACAAAAAAAAATTTAAATTACTTAGTCCCATGGGAACTGGCACTCATATACACATTGAAACAAAGGAGCAGTGGGCGCAAGCATACTCTTATAGATCACTATGTCTGAGATGGAAATTCCGTTTTTAATCGGCTTGAAAGTAAATTACTTATATCACAGAACCATTGCGCATATTATGCCAGCGAAAAGAGATTTGGTGGTTTGCAAAATGAAAAACCGGATGAAGGCTCGTATGGAACTCTGGAATGCACTTTTCCCGGGAGAGTTATTCGCAGAAAATCTTTGAGATAAAATAAATAATTTTGCAAGAAAATAGGAGAGATTCCAGGACAAAAATGGATGTGCTTGGTGCTTCTTTTTACTTGTTTCTTTATTTTTTCCTGCCTTGAACTGCTTTACAATATTAAACTGTATACCTACACTTTTGTTTATTTAGCTGTTTTTTAAATAAATTCTTACACACAACACACAAATAGATTTTCTCATCACGGAAATGGAAACTTTAAGCTATGAAATGAAATCAGTTGTGTAGGTAGGTTTAAGAACCACGGGATTTGGTTCTTGCAACACATTTTCTTTGTAAGATGTGTGTTCATCATCGTGGAAAGTCTCAAGAGATTGCTCATGGTATTAGCGTTCTTGTCTAAGGAAGTATGTATAGGAGCTAAATATCAGGTCTTCATGAAGCCACATGGTTTGCGAATAGTTACAGCAATCCATAACTCCAGGAATTGTACCTAGTGTAGATCTATGCGAAACTTCACGGAACATGTGATGGATTTCTTAGGTTATGTTAATTTCGGTTCAATGAGCTTTGTTTATTAGTTAGTGTCGGCCTTCATGGTGCTTGAGCAATATAGAAAAGTGGCTTTAGTTCATCATAGAGAGACTGAGAAATTTATAGTTACAACATCAATTGCCTTAAGTATTGTCATCATCTTGTAGAACGGCGCTTAATGGAGTAGAAACTATGAATAAGAAAGTGATATTCTAAATTCAAATAATTTTTTTAGAGTGAAAAAATATGAAGTTTTCTTTCACTCATCGTAGTTTCGTTTGAATCCCCTTTAAATAATTTTTCCTCATTTTCAGTTTCCTTGAAAGGGATTCCTTTGGCGAGAATAGTTTCCAAATAGCTAAACACATTTCATTATTTAATTTTCACAGCTGCATGCCCTGCGGCGTCTGATGCAAGGTACACCAGATCATCCCAAAGCACCACTGGGCAACAACTATAGACCGCCGCAACCTCTTCTCCATCGACCGGTTCGGACAAACATTGACTTTAAAACATCGAAAGTGAACGGTAAAGCCTGCCCCACCATGTACAGAGAAGTTCACTATAAAGGTAAACCATATTCAATCATAATTACCACACAGTTTTTGAACGAAAAAAATTTTTTTGCCTTTTCAGCAACAAGTTGGAAACAGCACTGAAGGCGTAACATTGTAACAGGAGCTTCCTCTATATAAATCATATATACATAAATAAAAAACAATAACCTACCTTTATATATTTGAAAACAAAATATACACTTTGCGTAAACAAAACAAATTAAAATTATAATTATATAAATATATTATATAATAAAACAAGCTTTAGATCGTAAGTTTAAAAGTAAATATGTAAAGCAAAACGTTTTAAAGTTGTACAGATTCTTGATCGCGTTGATTAAAAAAAAAAAAAAATAATAATTATAATAAAAAAACCAAATAATAAAATAAACAGAACTTGAAAAATGAGATAAATCCCACCCGCATGTTCCGGGAGGAACACAATCAACTAACATGAGTATATCAAAAAATACAAAATGGTAACTAAAAATGGCTAAAATCAATTTAACGATAGCAAAATGTAAACTGTTTATATTTGATATTATATTTAAAACAAAAAACAAACAAACAAAATTATAATCGACTGTTATATAGCTCTAGAACTGTAAGTACTTATCTAAGAATGACTTAAGTATGATGATAGCATATCCGTGAACAAAACAACGGTGACATATCCTTGGACTGTAAGAATAAACTTCGTAAAGAAATTGTAAATAGAAAAAGAAAAAGCCTGCTTTGCTTTTAATATTAGCGTTACTATTTTTCACTTGTTTCTTTATTATGAACTCATTTCATAGTGATTGATAGGATTTGACTTTTTGTTGTAGGAATTCTATTTACACCTTACCACAGGGAAGGGGGAGTACGGCTTTTAAATATGAAAACATGAGAAAAATAAGTAACTTCATGAGATCGTTTGCGTACTCAAAACATTTTGATCGTTTATACAAAACTTCATCGCAAGATCTGCTAACTGAGTTGGTTAAAAGCTACGAGTTCTTCTTTACTCACAAAAATGAATTGATGTTGGTGACTGATTTGGCGATCTTAAAATTAATAATGCTAATTGGTTATTGCACTGAGCCATTTGGTATCGGAAAACTTGTAGGTCTCCTCAATTTCTCACCTTGGCATAGTGAAGAGAAATACGCTAGGTCAAAGGGAATTCCTAGTTTTGTGACACCGCTCTAATTATTTAAATTTTCTGGTAAATTTTTTAAGTCCGGATCAGTGTGTCAGAATGCTTCTAAAATTCCCAATAAAAAGTTATAGCTATTACGCTTAACTCTTTCTAAGCAAAGAATTTCTTTGGATTTTACTTTGCTACAAAAGGAAAAAAAGATCTTTGCAGCCAGCATAAGCATCTTTCAACAGCTTTCATAGCGCACCTAACAATGAAAATGAAGTCCCGATAGTATTAATATAACCTCTATTGATTTCGTGCTCAATAATAATAGTACAAGTTTTCCTGTGCATTTGCTTATTCAGAATGAGTTTCAGTAAAAGCTCTCAGGCAGTTACAGTGATCACTATAGCCCGTCACTGGATTATCTGAAGTCAACAAAGTCGTCGTTTGTGAAAGACATTAGGCTCATTTCGACAAACTTCACTCTCATTCATCTCTCATCTTTCATTTCAATTAGCCGTTCGGAATCGGCAGAAAATTGTAGGTCCTCTCCATTCCCTCACAAGGCATGGTTGTGAGAAATGCGCTAGGCCCAGTTGCTCCTCGCTCTGTTGCGCCACCCTATTTATTTATTTTTTTCACTCTCATTCAGACTCTAAAAACAATCATCCAAATTAAAATGCTTCAATGCTGGTCAAACTCATTCAAAGCCTTGTTCACAGGTAAGGTTCGGTTGGGCTGGACGGGGGGTGCAGTCACGTGTGGAAACACCTCATTCGGATATCAAGGACCCATTGTGATAACAGATTATGATGAGGTGGGGAAGGGTGGGTGATAGCAGAGGACTGGATTGGTGACTGAATTATTGGGGTTGGGACTTAGGACGCTGTTCAGTGGAAGGTTAAAAATGTCGCCCAGTTCATCGAAGAAGTATTCTCCGACACCTTTTTTCCTAGTTTGGGCCAACCTAGGGGTCTCACAGAGAAAGTGGAATGATCCTTCTTCTGCCTCTTCGTCTTGGCATCCTGTACATAAGTCGCAATGTGCTTTTGCCGTTTTTCATCATATGGTTAGTCAATGAGTTGTGACCTGTGAGAATGCCAATCTACATAGAGAGTCGAGGCCTGGGAAGCTGGAGCGGAAATTCGGTTTTTCTCTTAAAAATTCCTGGCCGTATTATTCTGGAAGTTTGGCATGTTTCTAAAGATGACCGCTTGTCTGTCGTTAGAAAAATTTTGGGATTCTTTTTTTTCTTGCTGCGTTGAAAGAACTGAGGTTGAAGTGTTGGCCAGTTTGTTCGCCATTTCATTACCGGCTATGTCCTGATGTCCTAGAACCCAAATTTAAATTACGGTGTTCGTTAAGCTGAGTGAGATTACTATGAAATAGCTTTGATGGCTCCTGAGCTGCCTATGTGGTTGTCAATATTTTTGTTCACACTTAAATGAAAAAAAAAAAAAACACTAGCTGGGCTGAAGATTGTCTGTTAACCTACCAATGAGCCAAACCGATGTTTTGTGATCTTTTGCGAACCTGCTTTCCCACTAAAACACGGCCAAATTAACTTACTAAGCCTCATAAACACGGGAAAAGCATCAAATACACGTTGTTACACGTTGTTGTTGTTTGTACTTTTAACATAGCGCCATCTATTGGATACTTACTCGATCCAGTCGAACACTTTCCTTACACCCCGCTACCTGCTAGAATCTTATCGAACTAACAGATATAACTGTTGCTTTTTATAAATAAATAAATGAATGATTCACAATAAATAATATTGCGATATACAGGGTGTCCCTTAATTCATTTGTCATACTTCGGGCTGTTATTCTTGGTCACATTAAAAGAAAAAACATAAAGGAGGGTCTATCTCCCTCCGTTTTGGCGGGAAAAGCAATCTAATAAAAAATTAACTAAATTTTATAAAAAACATTATTAAAAATCAACTAACACACTTACTACCACATACTCTAAGTTTATGAAAGCCATAACTTGGTTTTTTAATTAAAAGTTTCGTTCAAGTTGATTTAGGGAATAGTTGTGGAATAATCATGTCTCAATGTCAAATTTTTGAAGAAAAAAAATGTCGATCAATCACAACCCAGGTTAGGTTAGGTTGAATGGGGGGTGCAGCCACAAGTGGCAACACCTCACTCGGATCTCGAGGATCCATTGTGTTGCCCGGGAAATCAGAGGATGAGGAAATGGGAGGATTGGAAAGGTAAATGGTTATTGTGGTAGGGAACTCCCACTGAACCATTTGGAGCCCTGAGTAAATTTCAGGACGTTGCTCAGTGGGAGACTTGAGATGTCGCCCAGTTCGTCGAAAAGTATTCTCCGAGGGTTTTTTTCCGAGTGTGGGCCAAGCTAGGACACTCACAGAAGAAGTGGAATGATCCCTCCTCTGCCTCCTCATCTTGGCATCCTCTACATAAGTCGGATGTGCTAATGCCCATTCTCATCATGTGGGTACCCAGCGAGTTGTGTCCCGTGAGAGTGCCAATCAACAGAGAGAGCCGAGGTCTGCTTAGCTGGAGTAGAAATTCTGTTTTTTTCTTGGAAATATCTGGCCAAAGGTATCTAGAGACTCGGTTTGTTTCGCTGAGCAGTCTTAGGTTACTGCGACAGCTGTCTACTAGTCTGGATTTTGTGATAGTGAATGAGATAGCTTTAATGGCCGCTTGACTGTCTATAAAGAAGTCGATATTTTTGTTGATCAGGTTTTAAAATCACAACCCAAAGTATGGCACTAGTATTACGGGACACTCTGCATACTTTTCATATTTAAAATCGGATGAAAACACATACAGTTGGAAAATTTTATTAAAATCGGTTCAGTAGCTTAGGAATCCATTGTGGACAACTATTAAACACGTTATTTGTATATATTATAGTAAATGAGAAAATCTTCAAACCGATTGGTAAATTCATAGTGATAACCAACTTTTAAAACGTTTTTACGACATAATCTCATTAAAAGCCTTAAAACGATTTGGATGCATATACAACGCATTAGGATTCCATTCATTTCATTCAATTACAGATTTGTCCGATTTGTATGAAATTCTCAGAGAAAATTTTTAAAATATTCTTCATTTTGGAAATGCTAAGTTCAAACGCGACTATTGTATAATCTTTGTATTGTGTTACAGAGGAATAATTTAAAAGTTGAATTAAATAATTTTGAAGCAATTCGAAGTAATTTTTCTGTATTGGGTATCAATAGTGCATGCCTTTATTCTAATTCTCTTTACCTTTCGCCAAATATAGCCCACTCACGCATGCTGCTAGGGTCATAGCTCTTTTTCTTTTGGAATTCGAACCACTTACCTCCTGCGTAACTGGCAGATATGCTAGTCATGGGCACAACCAGTAGCATAATCGCTGCCTCTGTCCACTATTTTAATCATACACAAAAGAAATTTCCTTGGCAAGTGAATGGCTTTCAAAAATTGTCTTGCCTTAATTAAAAAAAAAAATGCTCCTGTCCCTTTACAAACAACATTGATCTCTTTTCAATTTATTGTTATTATATTGTTAAAATTTTACGACTGATATCCATGTATCGGAACTGACAGTCGGTTAGTGGAAGATTTAAGAAAAGCTTACGAGACTTAGTTATTCACCAGAGTTCGTATGAAAAACTGTTAATTTATAAGTGTAAATTTTATTTCGTAACAAAATTTATAAACTTTACCGTATAAGAGTAATTAAAAACCAAAACCCAAGAAATATGCTTTATGCTTTATTAATTTTATTAAATTTACGCTCGTTGAAAGTGAGACATGAGCACTTAATTACCTTAAAAATAATGCACCCTGCGATGATCGATATTATTATGCTCTTTTTTTGCTATTGTTCACTCAATAAGTATTTTCTCTATTAAATTTCGTAATCACTTTCAGAGAATTCCAATCATTCCAAGCGTAAATTGAACCTTAGCATCAATGGCCAACTGCGCCATTGAAATTAAATATTCAACACCCAACGCAACGCCATCGCCATGCCAGGTAAATCAAAACAAAAAGAGGAATAAATAACACTCATACGCCCGAGTGACCGCGTGGCACGTTGCAAATACCGCAAATCAGAGTTAAATTGCTTCTCATCGGACCGACCTTAATCAACCGCATAATTCGACTCGAGTGAATATTATATAAATAAAAATAATTACAATCACTGCAATAATTATTCGCTGATGATCATTTAATTGCTGGAAAATTGTCTGCTTTTATTTGATGTTCGCCACAGTGTGCTCTTTTCCAAAAGGCAATATTACCAGGCAATGCCTACAATACCAACTGGTGTCTGGTTTTCTATTTGAAGTGATGTTTTTTTCTTTCTTCCCACTCCCTTTTTGCATCCAGAACCCAATTTAATTAATTTTCCATAGCATGTTCTGATAATTTCAGACTGGGTTCTCCAATCATTCGCAATTAAACAGATTGTAATTGCTTGGGCAGAATCAGAACCTCTGCAAAGCCAGCGTCCCTAAAATAGGTAAGCCTAGTGATGTGGTGGTAAATCACAAGCAAGCAAATCCTTTCAATCACTAAAATATTCTTTATTCGCTTGTACACATTAAAATAATCAATTTTTTGTTCTGTAATATAGAAGTTAATTAAAAATTTTGTATAAACATAGACTAAAGCGATGAGGTTATGAAAATAGTCGAGAGCTTCTTCAAGCTCTGGGATGAATGCGCGCAAAGTAAAGGAAATGATAATGATGCAATTTTGTATGTACCGAAATCCTAGGTAGGAAATATAGAAACCTTACTCTTGTATCATCTACAGTAAAATTGTAATTAATAATTTTAAGTAGTTGAAAATGTAGATTTTAAGTGAAACAAATAAACAATGTATATTGACATAACAATAGCAAATAAAAATAATTATTCTTATCAAGAAAAGCCGCTGATAAAGCCTGTTATACCGGTTGTGTTTTCTTTTTTTTTGGTGTGTTCAGGCTTTCAGTTGGGTGAGTATTGTGAATGTCGAGGAAATAGTGGAATGAGACTCCATTAGTCACCGGGCAACCATTTCTCAAATACTTTTCCGTAGAGAGGATTCGAATACCGCTAAAATCACGAATGTCAAATCAAAGCTTAGGGTCTTTTCTGCAAAACAAAACCGACATCAACATTTTTCCAGATAGCTGATCTATATAAAGAAACGATGTTAGCCTTGCATTGGCTTTTAAGGATTTATGAAGGCATTTTGGTTGGGCTTTTGGTGTCGGAAAAGACCTTGACCTATACGACATATACCGGGATTGATTCAACTTTGAGCTGCGGTCGCCTTTACCTTCTCGGAACTAAGGTTCTACTTTTGCTCAGCATGAGTAGACAAAAGTAGTCTACACAATTTCGCTTTGTGAAGTGAGTCGTAGTCAAGTAGCTGACGAATCTGAACTATTCGCTATTCGCTCCAGAATTAGATTGAACTGATCACGAATGGCGGCGTTAATATTGCAAATAAAAGACGCTGAAAATGTACGTTTGATATAAACTGTTCGTTATGTTTAAAAATAATAGAAAAACATTTGGGTGCAATAGCTCCAGAAAGACCTTTGGCCTAAAGCATTTGTCTTAGCCATTCGCATCGGGCTACGAATGACTGTGATAGTAGTATTACACTTTCGGAGTAACTGTCAATTAATCTTCAATGATGACGGCTGCCTATAAATACATTTTAGACATGGCCTTGAACCTCCCACCTAATAGTTTGAGAAGCTTTCCATTTCACCAGTACTACCACGAGGAAACTACATAAACGTGCGTTAATAAAAGAAGATCTTTTAAGCATTTATCTAAGGATATGGAGTGTTGTGGTATCTATCCCTAATTGGCCGTGTTTAGCTTTAAAAAAAAATTAATATGCCAGTAAGGTATTCCAAGTAAGTTCAGTTCCGTCAAGCTGTTCTTAAGAGCCTTAGAAGCTGAACATTATGCCCACAGAAAGTTTGAAACTCTGAACAGGTATAATGTTCCACTGCTGTTGTAAATATCAAATATATTCTCGCAACCATTCAATATTTGTAAAGGGAATGAAAATACAAATGAGATGGGCAAGAGCGATTTGTGCGTGCCATGCGATTGCGTTTAGTCAAACCACCATAAGGTTGCATGTATTTCATTTTGACAGAAATCGCATCGCACGTCGTTATCGCACTGGTTTGCGCAAGGCTTAAAGGTTAGGTTAGGTTAGGTTTAAAATGGCTGGCAGCAAAACAAACTGACACACTTAGACCAATATTAGGTCCATTGTGACACCATAGAAATTATGCGAGGGAATACCTCACTTAAAAAAACCATTTGGAGCTTTTAATAAAGCGAAGGAGATGCAGGGGATCTATGTTAGAATATCAAAGTAATGAGGATAGCTATTATTTAAAGTCCGGAGTTAATCGACCATTACCTTTACTCCACAAAGTATGCACTAATGGCTCAACAGCAAATTTTAGAGCGTGTGTCATATCCAATATCTAGTCTGGTATGACTTGAGAACAACTTTATCTTAGCCAATGACAAACTGTTCACGGTGTGACAAAAGCTCAGGACAGATTCGTTGGGCCAAAACAAGAAAAAAATTGTCCCGGAGGGGGAGGGGGAAACTCCCACCGTTTAGAGGAGAAGGACAATTTTATAAAAATTGACTTCAAAAAGATTGGGATGATCGAGCATTCGACAACTTGTATAAATGAAGATTTAAAACTTATTGACTGTTGGTCTAATGATAATAATGGACTACTGTTGAATCCTATGAAATCAAATTGTCTGGTTATTTCCAGGAGCAAAATTGACGTTTGCTACTTCTCTCAACTACTTCCTAAGGAGAATCCCATCAATTACGTCGATTCTGCTAAGAACTTAGGTGTAGTGTTTAATCGGAATCTTACCTGGGACCTGGGATCTACATGTAAAAAACACTGTTGCAAAAGGCTATGGTGTTCTACGAACGCTCTGGCCTTCACAACACATAATTCATTTTAAAACAAGAGTACTTCTTGTAAAAACATCGATCGATAAGAGCTTCACTATAAATAAGATATTTTTTTTGTCTTACAGTGTAAGCTTATCATAAATAAAATAAATAAATACTAAAGTCAACCACTGCCACTTCATTCCACATACTATGATGTTTTTGAAAGCAAATACTTTGTTTTCAAATTAACATTTTAACACAAGTCAATTTCGTGAAAAGTTTTTGAGTATAGTCAAGTTTCAAAGTCAGCTTTTAGAAAAAGAAAACAAATTTTTCTTCAAATAAAATCTTAAAAATTAAGGGTTTTTTTCAACAATCAATGCGCTGTTAATAATTTTCACTCAAACATAAAAATCTGCTGCTATCCTTAGACAAATTAAAATAAAATGAAGGCTACTTTTCTCCAGAAATTGGAATTGTGTACATTTTCCACAGATTGGATTTCATTCTCTGAGCAATAAAGGGTTTTCTGCACCTTTCATTTCTTTTTTCTTTTGATTTCTCAAAAACTAAGAAAGATTTTTTCGTTCAATTTATTGTGTTTGACCCAAAGAAAAACTGACGTGAAAAATTTTGTAGAAATTAAGTTTAAAGAAAAATATTTTTTTTAATTTTGAAAAATTGACTTTGTGATTGGTCAAAAATTCTTTAACATATTGACTTGAACTAAAATGTTAGTTAAAAAACGAAAGTATTTTATTTCAAAAACTCTTAAGCATGAGAAAGTAGGTCGCTTAGGGCCGTTTTCTTCACTATTTCTCAAATTGCCTCAAAATATCAAGTTGGAGAATTGCAGAATTGAGGCAAGCTAGAGAGTTGAGACACAAGTTGAAATTTGTTTTTCTTCACTAATTTAAATTTCTATTCAAGAGTTGAAATTCAAAGGTTCGCGTATTTGCGTTTTTAAAAATTTCCTTGGGATATTTTTGACAGATACATAAATTTCAACTTTAGATTTGAATTTCGATTGCTCGATTGCTTTGAAAATTAAAGTTCCGGTAGTTGACTTCTGTTTATTTCGAAAATAAAATTTAAAAAAAAACATGGACATGCTAAGAGAGCAACCACAATACCCATTTCCAACAGCTGATGCGAAGAAGTATTTTTTTAAATTTAAAAATCTAGTTTTGTAATAAAAATATTAGATAGTAAAAATCAATTTATTTACATAGACATAGATACATATGTATATTGAATATGTTTGGTTTATAATTTTGTCGTGTTTTTTCTTGGTCTAAAATTGACTAAAAATTACATTGAATTCGGTACCTGGCGTTTCCAATCGTTGCTGAAGGTATTTGATTTTGCTTAGACGATGAAACATGTGTATTACGAAACATGTCATCGAATCCGAGGATTTCCGGTGGAGTTTGTGACCTTTTTGTCAACGGCTAACTTGTGAAGGACGGCACAAGCAATTATAATCAACTGCACGGTTTTAACTCTACATCTAAACTGAGTTGCCAATACTGGAAACCGTCTTTTCCAAATTTCACAAAAACGCCAATAGTTCTTGGAAACTTGGCTATAAAATAAAATTCAAGTGCCGCTTCTAACCGTTCTCTTCGTGTTCGGGTATGCGAACAAACTGGGGTGCAAGGTTAGCAATTGCGTTCGACACCCGCCCTATCATTCGATGTACTTAAATGAATACGCCAATAAAATGAGCAATGGCAAATTGTATTGACCATGACCAGAGTGCAAAATACCTCAGAACTATCAATAATTGGGTAATTGGTCGTAATTCGTGCAACCTACACATAATTTAATACTTTTTAAACTAAAAATTATTCAAAATATTTCATCTCGTACCTTGTCTCACTGCAAGGCAAACTACAATTTATCAATTCCAATAGCTAGCATCATTGTGGCTCGCTCGAAATGCGATATTGGTAAATGAAATCATGGTCATCCCATTTATGAAACCAGACCCGTAGATACGTTTTATATTGTCTTCTTTCAATCACCACCAATTTTTCTTCTTTTTCATCTTCGTTTTCAGAAGCAGAAGATGGATGGCTCTCAAAATAATAATTTTTTACATTAAAAATCTTTTTATTTACATATGCAAATCCAAAATAACTGACAAAAGCAACAAAATGTAGTACAAAATTAAATTTCACAGTCAACTCTCAAGTTTACTCATTCAAATTCTACTTTTATCAGAAGTTGAGAAAATCGGAAGTTGATCTACTCGAGAGTTGAAAATCTACAGTTGAAGCTGTCAAATTGAGTGAAGAAAAACAAAATCACAAGTTGTAAATAAAAATCCTTCAGTTGACTTCAACTCTTAGTGAAGAAAACGACCCTTAATTTATTTTTCATAATTTTCTTACAAAATTAGGTTCATATTTCTATAAAATTGCCTCTACTTAGTTCACAGAAAGAGATAGACCCCAATCCTCCCAAACGATTTTTTGTGGTCTTGGCTAAACCTGTCCGTTCTAAGCTACATTCTGTTCATATCATCATTCATTCATAGGTATGAAAAGGTGAATTTTAAAGTAGCTTAACCTGATCTGGCAACTTTAAACTCGTCCTACGCTTTACTTCTTATACCTTTTCTTGATTACGAAAAGATCACAGCTCTTCCACGTCTCTCCATCATACTCGCCCGTGATGTTATTGAATTCGTCCTCCTCAAGTCAAACATCCAGAAGTAGCTACTAATCAAATTTTCAATTAAGAGCATTAAAAAAGTTTCTGAAATCTAGAGTTAGTCTCTAGCTATGCAACTCAAAAACTTATCAGTTATCACCATAGCCTCAAAATAAAGTATAGCTGACAGATGTAAAAACAGAAAGTGCTGCTTCTTTTCAGACTGTTTAATTCGTAGAAAAGTGATTGAGGCATTCTCCTAACAATCGAAAGGTCAGGAGCTGCTGAAGTTAAGCAACTTTTTTATGCAGTAAGAAAAAATATTTCATTTGCGCTGAATCAAATGCCCAAACCATACAAATGTTGATTATTTTGCTATGTTAAGATTGAAATCGTCATCTTTATGATGTTTTCAATTACACTAGAAACTCTTATATGAATTATTGATACGAATGACAGACACTGTTGCAATTTTTTGAATTTCATGTATGAAACCCTACAAATGTTAACTCTACTAAGGACTTTTGAGAGTGCGTTTTTGGTAAAATTATTCAAAACATTAATAGCTACAGCTTTAAAAACCTATTTTTAACTTTCAACATCCTACTGAGTATCGAAAGTAGGCTCCCAGAAAGTACACACGAGATTTGAAAGAAGCAGTGCAGTGTTTTAAAACGGCAAAAATAGATTTTCGATTTGACCTCCAAATACTTGGGCACAGCATTTTGTCTGATATCGCCACTAACTATAGGGTATAAAGATCGAAAGTTCTTCTTTATTTAACAAATTTTCATTTACTACTGACTATTGGACATGCTAACGTTGTCCATCTGCTTCTCTGTTCTCATTCAAGCTGCAGATTTGATTTTTTCATAAACATTTTTAGAGTGACTGACATTTTCATACAAAAATGGAAAAGGTAGCTCTGCAAATGTTTCACTACAAAACTAGAATTTGAAATGAATTCTTATATATATATTTTATTTATTATTATAAAATATAAATTCTTAGATATTTTAGAGCTTGGCTCTCAGCGTGGGCAGCAGCTAATCATCATCGAACGTTCAGATAAGCTAGAGCGCATTACATAATCGCCTGCTCCACAATATCTTCATCTTCGAACAAATATTTTCCCTTGCTAGATTAGCTACGAACGTAATTGATATGGTCATACCAAACTGAATTAGTTATGAGGCTGGAAAAAAAAGGAATATACAAACCAAAAAGAAACACTCTCCTTAAATCCTGCTCCCACTTAATTGCCATTAAATATTAAAAGTATGTATGCATACGAACAACATTCCATCTTAAGTAGCCTACAAATTTCTTTTTTTTTTCTTTTGGCAAACCTTTACTCCATACACTGGGTTGAATATTAAGAACGATTCTTGCTGCTTAATTTCGAACCCCGATCACGTCTCGAACATATTATGGTGGTCCATTTTTATTATGTCTCTATGTTACAATAATTACAAGCTATTTGTATGTCCGACAGAACATCGTAGTCAGTGATGAAACAAAACTATTAAACGAAGACTTTGAGACCAATTTCTCGGCAATATTGTCTATTTAAGTCATCTTGTAGTGTTTCACGAGGGAATTTTGTGCCTTTTACCGTTAAATAAATTCAGATCCCAAAACCCAAAACAGGAGTTACACTCAACACAAATTAAAACCGAGGTTCTCTGACATAGTTTAGTGTGGTTAAGGCCAACACCGCCGTTGCTTCTTAATTTTTATTGAATTAAGTCCGACCAGACACCCGACCGTGAAAGATAAGACTGACAAACAAACAAACAAACACGAAAAAAATCGCCAGTCATATTCATCAACATGTCGTTTTGCCATCCCATCCCTGTTTTCATTGCCACGGAAGCGCGGTGGGAATAAGTAGGTGTAAAATTAGCAAACACGGAAAAAGTGTAATCGTTGTTGGTGGGTGCGTGCCTGAACACACTATTAACCCAAACACAATTACATACACAAAACCCCACAGAACCGCACCGAAGACATCTGAAATAATGGTTCTCAAAATTGAGTATGCCTCGCCATCGCCATTGAACCATAGTAAAGGTATACGTTTTCAAAAGACGGCCAGACAGTGGGCCAGTGTTGGTAAAATTTAGGACATTTTTCTTTAACCAATTCTCAGTCCTGACGAGTGGCAAAAAACATAACAGAATTTGTATTTCTCCACACCTTATCTTCAATTTCCACCACTGTACTCGTTCGTTGGATGTCAAAGGCGAATCACGTACGCAATATGCGAGTATTAGCCTAACGGTTATGGAAGAACTTCCTCAACAAAACACAGCAAAAAAAGAAAGAAAAAAAAAGACCCTGACTGAAACGGAAGTCCTTAGCGCGTTATGGGGTTCATTGGGTCATAACCATAAAAACTTTCGCTTCCCTTTATGTTGAGCGTCATTTATCTAAAACGCGGCAGTTTGGGAAGAAGTTTGGTTAACAAGAAGCTATGTGTGCACAGTCCTAACCGCCCTTGTTGTGTCGGCAATCAATTGACGGTAGGACATTCATATGAGACAGTAATGAGAAGTGTTTGTCATGTAACCGTTGGCCTAATACTTGAATATCATGCGAAAGACGAAACGCAACGGAAAGACATTTGTCAAAGTATCTCGCACGTATTGTCTTTGTTGGGCGCGTGTGTCATTGATTAAAATTGTCGTGTTGTCGCAAAATGTAACACGATGGTAGTCTACTATATGCCTTGTTCTTGGTTCTGTATTCTAAGTGCGTGAGTTTGGCAGGATGATGTTTTTGTTCAATTTCTTGTGATGATTGCGGGTTTGTACACAGTGTTATGGGTTGGCACCTTCCAATTGATTTTCTATGCACGAAAATGCCTGAGAAAAGGTGTTTAAGTACAAATAGCAATAATGTGACCCGGCGCTTGGAAAATAATGTAGTTGCTAGGTTTAGGTTCCTAAAATAAATGTGTTCGCACTTTACTAAAAGAGCCTTCTCAGTAACATAATTACAGTTTCGAGGAATAAACTATTTTTTTTACCACTGTGCTTTGTGCTGTGTGTAGTTTCGTAATTTCTCAGTTTGCGGTGAGGAAACGGTAGCATTTGAGTATAATACATTTTTAACCCCTACAGCCTATTGGACAGAAGGAAAACCGCGTCTGGCATATTGCACCTCCAATACAATGAATACCGTCAAGACAAATTACGTTGAGAAGGGCACGACAGCATCTAACTGATAATCGCCTGGGCGAAACACTTTCTAGAATCAAGGTAATCGTCTATACACATGCACTTCACTTGAGCACTTTTCAGAAAAACAACTGACACACTTAGACGAATATTAGGTCAATTGTGATTAGCGGAGTTCACACTGTACAGTTAGTTGGACAGACTTCGTTTGATGGATGTTGGATAGTCGGATGTAGCTTGCTTTCAGACTTATCAGATTTGTCGTCCAACATTGTGTCATAAATGTTCCTCCACTCCATCCAACTTCAAAGTTTTCAAAAATATTTGAAAACCGTCCAACAAGTTGGAAAAGCGGTCATCTGAAAATTCACATTATCCAACAATGGTCATTCAAACCAAAGTCTGTCCAACTTTTTGTACAGTGTGAACTCGGCTATACCATATAAAATGTGCGAGGGAGTGCCTCAATTAACTAAACCATTCGGAGCTTTTAAAAAAGCGGTGGAGGTGAAGAATGTCTGTGTTTACCAGATCGTTTGGATCATCGACGAAGTAGTGTCCAAAATACAGTCTATTTTGAGGGAGAGTGCATCAGAACACAAAAGAGAACGTGTGGGACTGTCTCTTTTTCTTCCTCGTCTAAGCAGCTTCTGGAGAAGTCGTTTGGAGGAACGCCGAGCCCTATGGAATGTTAAACTGTGAGTCTATATCCAGTAATGCCATGGATTAGGGAACCAATATGCAATCTGCTTATGGATAGCAAGTCTCTTGTAGGTTTTAGATCCAACTTTGGCCATATCTGTTTTATTTCTACACAAGAAGTGATGTTTCTCCACCTGTAGTTTGTTTTATCCGTGGCATCATTCTTTAGCATGAGTTTGCATGCAGCGATTGGTATACAAATGTTCAACCTGCTGATTGAGAAAGGCATTAAAGTTCCACTTCTGACGAGTTCATCGGCTTTGTAGTTACCCGTGCCTCGGCACTAAAAAAAGGTGAATATTGAACTGTTCAGCCACCTCCGTAAGAGGCATTTGATAATTTATTGAGGGCAGCTACTGAGTTCGTGGAAACAGCGCCGTGCGATTTGAGGGCTGCTTAGCTGTCTGAGAAGATGCGGATATTACCTTTTGATATCACGTTGTCTTTAAGCCACTTTAGGACCTCCTTGATAGCCAAATTTTCAGCGGTTTGTCAAGCGGAATGAGACTCACATTAAGTCTGTTTGATTACATCCTGCAACTATTACCTCTTCTTCGGTCTTGGAAGCATCTGTATAGAAATTATTTCCATAGTCCTTAAAAACTCTTCGTGTTCCCAAATTTTTCTCATTTGGAACTTATTTTCAAGGACCCATTGAGGGATGTCGTAGTCGGAGTGACATGGGATTGATCTGAACAAGTTCAGGGCTGTTGAGTGACCCATGTTATTATTGGTCCATTAGGAGATAGCTGTGATACGAATAGCTGTACTGCCGGCCTATTTTTTGCTGAATATATCATGGAGAGGTTGTAAGTTTGCGGAGCATCTTTAGTGCCGCAGAGGATGTTGATTGGAGACCTCAGATCACGCACATATAGGACTCTGCTTAGACTATCCACATTTGAGCCACATTTGTCTAGGGCGGGTTACCCTACTACTACTCCGTAAGGAAGTATCGGTCCGAAGATCCAGTGGGTGATATAGGGAGAGAGTCCCCATTTGTTGCCGATGGCTTTTTTGAAGGAAAAAAGAGCTACGGTGGCTTTCCTGATTCTTTCCTTCATATTAGATATTTATTTTCGATTTCTGTCAAGTCGCTGTCTGAAAAGATAATTGGGACTCCATTAATTGATGGGATTGTCATTTGAGGTGAAGAGAACAAATTCAGTTTTCTGGGGGCAAACCCCAACTTTTTCCCGCCCATTTTGCGTCAACTCCGCATGGAAGTGAGCATGTTTTGCTGATACCGCAATGAAAACGTCATCTGCGTATGCAATCTCTTTGAATCCCCAAGATTCTAAACTATTTAAAAGTTCGGTAACGAATACATTCCATAGAAGAGGTGACAGGACTCCGCCTTGCGGTGTACCTCTAGTGACAGATCTCTTTGTAAAGAGTTTAGTTGAGTTTCCTACTTTCTAACATATGATTTATCAGCTCAACTACTGAACTATCTATTTTAAGATTTGTCAGTGCTTTTGTGGTTCATAGGTTACTTACGTTATTAATTGCGCCCTCAATGTCAAAGAATACGGCCAGACTGTATTCTTTGTGAAGGAGGAAATGTTCGACAGTACGAACCAGGCTGTGTAGTGCCGTTTCTACCGATTTATCTTGCAGCAGGCGTGTTGTTTTTTAGATATATGTAGGTCTTGGATCTATAGCAGTTAAGCTAGGTTAGGTTAGATATGGCTGCCACGATACAGAGTATGACACACTTACACCACACAGGGTACATTGTGATATCACTGAGTCCAGAAAGTTTTTCACCCACTGGTCCCCAAATAGGGGAATAGAAAGTTGATCACCGTCTAACCTTTACGTCAAACCATGCAAACCTCCGCATGAAAAATTAGAGTCTTTTAAGGTTTTTGTTAGCTAAATTGCTGGTATCGACAAAAATGTATTCACTTAGGAGAGTTTTCCGCAGGGCATTAGCAAAGTAGGTGTTGGAATGTTTCATTCTCATCCTCGACCATGTATTTAGTCAAACGGCACGTTACTTTGCGTTCTTCTAACGTTTAAAGAAGGAATGATGATAGACTGACTAGTCTGAGATCTTTTGGGTTTCTGTGGGAAGATTTTCCGGCTTTAGGTATAAATACAACCTTGAACTCTCTCCATTATATGGGGATGTAGTTCACGATGGTACAGCCGTTTAGAATCACTTCAAGGAGAGGGATAATGGCATCCTCAGCCATTTGAAGCTCGGCTGGAATTATATGATCTGGCAATACTAGTTAAGATGATTTCAGAAAAAAGTAAAATTCAGTGCTAGTTTTTGTGAATTTCAAAAGAGTCTAGCAACTACGCTGTGTTACTAAAGAAATTAACGAAAAGTGACAAACGTTAGCTCCAGCCATCCGTTCCTGACAAATGGTGTCTCAATAAGAGTGTACTATTTTATTTGAAAATAAAAACCACGGACTTATGTTTTCAGAAAGTTGTGATATTCTTAAATTATTGTCAATTGGGCATGTTCCAATTTAAAATACTCGGCAAACAGTCAATTAAGGCTGAATACCAGACGAAGATTGTTTTTTCTCGGAAACCGATATTGACTTCTTTGTCCATTGAACAAAAACGACCGGAATTCTCTAGCTAATTTACCATTTATTGGAAAAATCATTGGTGACATTTGTAAAATTCCAAACTTGATACGAAAAATATGACCCAAAGCCTTTATAGGAGTCTTATCGAAACAACCTTGCTTTTCCGAGGCCTACTAAACTCATTCCACCAAGAAATTCTCATAGCAGAAGCACAAGTCCACAATTTTACTGATCAAAATGGGAATATGCGTCAAAGAAATTTTTTACAGGATAACAGACGCAATTGAACACAAACTTTTGTAATAAGCCCACTGAGGTATCATGACTCTGATGTAATCTAATGTAAAGTTGCGACTCATGATGACTTCAAAGGAAAACTTTATCACTGTGCTCCCCGTTGCAGTTACTTATCCAAGTTCGAAAACAATTCAAGCATGTCATTGAATGTAAAATTGTGAAAACTAAGCATCTTATCAACAGGTGGCGTACCTATGTCATACAATGTTAGCCATCTTATCAAAGAAAATAACTATGCACGTCATCAGCTAGGTGTTGTTAATAGCACAGCGACATTAAATCATTAGTATTTACTATCTTCTCGTAATGATGACTCAATCGTTCCCCTTTACATCCGATCAAACATTTTACAGTGTTATCTTTGCAATCCAAACTCCCCAGTTGATGCCTCAATGCTAAGAAAATCTTACATCTGATTACCACCGCCTGCTATCGCATGAATTCTATTGCAGGTATTTGAAGATAACTAGACTATCTTCGATAGTAGCAGTCAAACCTAAGGTTGTGGTTTTGGCAGGTTGTTGAAAAGAGAGCAACATACTTCACCTTGCTTTGGTTGTTGTAGTTATCTTAACAAATTTTACTTAAATGCTTCCAGTATTGGACTCGGTTCTTAGTTTACGACAGTTTTTGCCTGCTTTTAACAACGAAACGCTTGAAGCTGTTCATTCCACGTTTGGAAACAAGAGTGTAAATGGCTGTATTGTATTTCAAGTTTCTGGTTATTGTTTGTATTTTAAGTACTTTCGGATTTGTAATCAGCCCATGTGAATGCCGGCGGGTTATTTTTTACAGTGAACAAGATGCATTCCGAGGACAAATTTTGAGTACCGCTTCTAAAGATAAGCCTTGTCCGGCTTGTCAAAGGCGAGATCATAGAGGATCGTGTAGGCGAATAGTCTCTTTCGGCGCCGGTAAATTTAACATTATTTTTTCCTTGATGTATATTCTCTGACATCTCGATCTAATTTTGTCATAGGTGCGGGGTGCTAAGTGAGCCAAATATAGAGAAACCGAAAGAGTAACTTGAATCTCTAATCCCTTTAACAGGCAATGAATGCAGTTTCCAGCGAAAAAAAGGAATAGTGGTGGTTAATAAACATAAATAATTATTCTATAAATAAAGTTCTATTTTAAAGTTGACTATGAAATGCATAATCTAGGTCATTCACAGACTCTACCGTCTGCTGTTGTGTGTTTTCTGTGTTTTTAATCAAAACAAAGCAAGTTTCGCAACTGATAACATCTTCATGACGACAGTGTCGGTCGTTTTTTTCATCTTATCAGAGATATTGTACATTGAATTTCCTAATGAAGTATAATTTAGGTATTTCTGGTTGTTATCGAATTTATTGTTTTTAATGGAAAGTAATTGTAACTTTGCCCATTAATAAATGGATTAAAACGACAAAATTGTAATTAGATTCAAAATTTTCTGGAATTGAGGTCTGAAAGAAAATCGAGAATAGAAATAGAGAACTTGCTCCAATGCGTTCAGTGTCAAAGATGAAACTTTGTGTTAGCGGCAAGGATTGAAATCAAAAATTTATTTTGAAGTATGAAGTTGCCAACGACTTGAAAATTATTTAAAGGAAAACCATTGGCTGAACTTCCTTCAAAATTGAAAAACTAGTTACTTGAAAGTTGTAATATTCTAAAACATTTTCTGCGGAAGTGTAGCGATATAAGTGCGAGCCAAGCAGAAATCTGTGTCTTTTTGTTTTACATTTTTTTGTGAAAACCATAATTTCTGACTTAAGTGTTGGAGCCAGACAACATTTACATTCAAAATTTGAAAAAAAAAGTAACTTATCCGCTTTCAAAATTAACAAACAAGAGTGGAAAAAAACTGAGTATGTACATGTTTATGTCAGAAGTTATACTTTGGCGTAGCAGAAATCAAATAGCTAAGGATTCCACCCCGTATGCCAAAAACTCAGGACTCTAACAGTCAAGGAATTTTTGAGATCAGTCGAGTAATTTCTTAGTTCCCGTTTCCGTGGGAAAACGGTGATAAAATAAAAGTAGAGCTAATGATACTTGGAGATAATGTAGCATTTCAATGGTGAAAGAGTTCTTAAATTCTGTTTAACAGTTTTTGATATAGCAGCAAACTTCATCATGTCGCTTTTTGGCTGTCGCTAAAGTATTTTAATCTAGTCTTAATAGAAGTATAGGGTGGGTCACAAGGTTGGGTGGATGTGTCACTTTCCTACGCCGATAAGCCGGAGACGATTGACGCCTTGGAAGAGAATAATCGGCGCGTTATTGGTGACAAGTTATGCTGTGACAAGTGGTCGAAAATTGGGCATCTCAGCTTGCATTTACCAGTCTGAAATCATTATTAAAACAGAAAGATACACCCTTAACTTAACAATGAAGACAAATGCTGGGTCAATATATTAAGTTAGGTGCCTTTTACTTTTTCTTGAAAACCACATGTCAAGAAAACAACACCCTTTATAAAAAGAATATTTTTTTTTTTTATTAAAAATTGGTACACGAGAAAGTTATTTACTTACTTAAGGTGGCGCTACAGTCCGGGTCGGACCAGGGCCTCAACCAACATACTTCTTCAGCCAGCTCGGTCCCTAGCTAGCTGCCTCCAGTTTTGCACGCCAAGTTGGTTGAGCTCCTCTCATACTTGGGTGCGCCACCTGAGTCGCGATCTTCCTCTACTGCGCCGTTCCTCGGGGTTGGAGCCCGTACAGTTCGTGGTTAAATTTTCTTCTCCACTCTCCATCTATACAGACGGGACCAAAAATCACCCGAAGAATTTTACTATCGAAGCATCCTAAAGCGTTCTCATCTACCTTTGACAGGGTCCATGCCTCTGCGCCATATATAAGAAGCGGGATGATAAGTGTCTTATACAGGGACACTTTAGTTGCTCGAGAGAGGACTTTACTACTTAATTTTTTTTTTTTTTTTTTTTTTTTTTTTTTTTTTTTTTTTTTTTTTTTTTTTTTTTTTATTTGCCTTCTTAGTCCTAAGAAACAGCGATTGGCAAGAGTTATTCTTCGTTTGATTTCAGCGCTGGTGTCGTTGTCTGAACTCATAGCGGCGCCTAGGTAGACAAAGTCCTTAACTACCTCAAAATTATAGCTGTCTATCGTGAAGTTCTGTCCAAGACGTCGGTGTTGGGTGTCCTTTTTTGATGACAGCATATACTTGATCTTGCCCTCATTGACCACTAAACACATATTCTTGGCTTCCGTCTCAATGCTCATAAACGCGCCATTGACATCACGCTGCGTTCTTCCAACTTGTCAATATCGTCGGCATATCCGAGTAATTGGACGGATCTTTGAAAGATTGTGAGAGAAAGTTAATTTTAGAAAATGAAGTCCGCAGCAAACAGTTTTTCAATCTGGACCTTAATTTATGAAACACTCGTTTTCACATCGCTCTTGGAATAGTCGCCATTTTTTCTTCTTGGATATTGGTCTTCAACTACTAGGCAGTCATGGTTGGACTATTGTGGTTAACTCTACTCTTCATGTATTAACAAGAAAAAATTCTAGGTTTACAAAATCCGGGCTTCACAACATCACCTCGTCGCAATATGAGTTTTACTTGATCCCTCTCGTTACGACTGCTATCGAAACATCAGATGTTGCCATCTTGTGGAAAGAAAAAACCTCGTAACATGGCTGTGTATCTGTCTGAATTTACTGTCACAAATTGCCACCACTGATTTTCAAAGAAATACGAACTTAGTGATTCTTCTGTACTTGTTGACTATGGGCGTCCCGAAGTTTTCTGATTGAGAATTAACCGGCAGACATTAAATTCCTTACCAAAGACCTTATCCCATTCTCACTGGGATACTGATTAAGATTGTGTTTGTGTAATCTGTACTCAGAACGGAGAACGGTATAGAGGTCGAACAAAACTGCAAGAATTGTTATTTTTGAAATATTTTTTACGCAGAAAGCACGCATGCCAACTAAATTTCCGTGAAACGAGCCACTCATTCTTACTTCCCACGCCTCGCTACAGTAAGCTGCTATAACGTAGTTCCAGCAGTTATTTAAAAATTGTACGTCTTTATTGCAAAACCCTGTTGGCTTAAAAAGGAAAAAAAATATTCTTGGCACATACTGTTTTCTGTCTTTCAACTGAAAAACTGATTCATTGAGATTTGGTTGATTTGAGTCGAGTGAAAGTTCTATCGAAATCGTTGAAGCATACATATTTCGAGTGAAGCAATTTAAGTTTTATCACAATGGTTGTAAGGTAGGTATGTTCTCAACTGATTAACGGAAATTATTTTTACTTGCGATGATAGATATTAAAAGGCAAGTTTTGCAATCGCCCAGAAAAAAAAAATATTGATAAAAATTAAACATCACAATACGAAGATAGGGAACACGAAAAATGCTGAAAATTGTTTTTTTTTTTTTTATTTTCGCTTAAAACTTTGGAAATATTAAAGTTTATGTCTTTTCATTAAATTTTCATAATTAATGGGTCGTCGACAACCCTGTTTCTATTTAAAAATGGTTCCTCGAAAAACAAAATTCTTATATTCAAACTTATGTAAGATTGTGATGTTGTACTTAGCACACAATTTCAAGTACGTGCGACACAGTCGTATCCATTTTTCTCGGGTTACATAAATTTCCATAAAAAATTCAAATGTTCCATCTTATTTGCTTATACTATAGGAAATCATCAACTTTGATTTTAGTTTGTGAACGTATCCTTTCTTTAACTAGCCATCGAACAATAATTGTAATTTTTTTTGAAAAGGAAACTCGACATTAACAACAAACAGGCTTCATCATGGTAAAGTATATGTAGGTAACCATGGTCCGAATTGAGGTAGAAATTTGAAATTTTCTGATATTCTGCCAAATTCTGCACCAACTATTAACTACTTTGTTTATAGTGTTTGGATTCAAATAGATCAGTGGCTGCACAAAGATAGCTACTGAGGCAAATTTAAAAGGATTTTCGCTCTCTGTGGGATTGAAATTTTAGATACTCGTATATATATCAGGTTAAACGTTTTCCCCTACACACTCTGTCGCATTTGTCCTTCTAAAGGGAGTCCCTAAAGGAAACTGGACACAGGCAAGCCATCCAAAAACTTAGTTCACAGTAGGAATGTTTTCGCAAAGATCCTAACTAATATTATAAATGTGAAAGTCACTCTGTCTGTCCGGCATTCTATGTTACCATCTCCCGCCCAAACTACTGAACCGATTCAAATAAAATTTGATACAGAGATAGTCTTAAACTTGAGGAAGGACATAGGCTATATATTCTATCCCTAAATTCCTACTGGAACGGGAACGTATACGGGAATTTAGAAACTACAACACTGATTTCAAAAATTTTTCCACCGATAGAATGCTTTACTATCTCAGAATATTATAAATTTTAATTCATACACATATTCCTACGGGAACGGGAGTACTTACTAATATAATAAGTCTGAAAGAAGCTCTGTCTGTCCGTCGTTCTATGTTACCATCTCCCACCCAAACTAATTAACCGATTTAAATGAAATTTTGTACAAAGATTGTTCTGAACTTAAGGACGGACATAGGTTTTATTTCATTCGAATATTCCCACGGGAACCGGTCCTCACTTATATTATAAATGCAAAAGTAGCTTTGTCTGTTCACCTTTCTATGTTACCATCTCCCGCTCAAACTAATGAACAGATTAAAATGAATTTTTGTACAAAGATTGTTCAGTACCTGAGGAAGGACATAGGCTATATATTTTATCCCTATATTCCCACGGGAACGGAGACGTATACGGGAACTTAGAAGCTACAGCACCGATTTCAAAAATTTTCCCACCGTTAGAATGCTACACTATCCTTGAGTAACATAAACTGTAAATCATCCCCATATTCCTACGGGAACGGTCACCATATTCCCACGTGAATGGAAGTCTTTACTAATATCATAAGTCTGAAAAAAAATCTGTCTGTCCGCCCAAACTATTAAACCTATTTATATGAATTTTGGTACAGAGATATAATAGTTATATGTTATCCCTGTATTTCCACAAGAACGCAAACGTAAGCGGGAACCTAGAAATTAGAATGCTACACTATCTCAAAGTAACATCAACTTTAATTTATCCCTATATTCCTATGGCAACGGAAGTACTTACTAACATAATAGATCCGAAATCAACTCCGTCTGTCTGTTTTGTTTTGTTACCATCTACTGCCCAAACTATTGAACCTATTTGTATAAATTTTGGTGCAGAGATAGTCTTGACTTGAGCCTGAAGAAGGACAGGGTCTGTATTTGTTATCCCAATATTCCTACGGGAACGGCAACGTAAACGGGAACCTTGAAGCTACTGGACCGATTTCAAAAGTTCTTTCATCGTGAGGTGATTTCTGTCAAATTGTCGATTCCACAGTTGACCTGAGAAGAAATGTCTATCTTGATCTTCAAATAAATATTGGCAATAGGTAATGACTTTGTGAAAAGTCGATTTCGGCGCCGACTAATGAGATAGTTAACCATATAAACTAATTAATTATGTTTGACGTACTGGGGGATGTTGTCGAATGTCTATCAGTAGACAATATTAAGGACACTGAGAAAGTCATATCATACCCTATAGAGTCTCTCAATTCCTTAGAATTATCAGGATTGGTTGCAAGTTGGTGTTCCAGTGCCAATAATGAGTAATCTAGAATTTTACACAGCTACAAATTACATATCTGGGATGCGGCATTATAAAAGTTTTAATTATGACTAGAACAGCGAAAGGAGAAAACTATTGATTCCCCGTATTTCTTTAATTCCCACTGATTAGTCATGTTAGTTTAAAAGAGTGTATTAAACTCGCAAAACCTTTGTGCAAAAATGTACTGAAATAAAAAAATATAACAATAGTTTACTAAAACGCCTAAAAAATTAAAAATGCTGCCGAAAGTCACTATTCCACGCGGACGAAGTCGCGGGCACAGCTAGTGTTATATATACATAACAAAAACAACATCGCCGACGTCTGATGTCGGGTATAAAAGGATGAGTAGAATCCTGACCGGTATGGATTTTTAACGTTTACTATAGTTCTTATCGAATGATTTCTGTTGATTCATCGCTAAATGTTGGTATAACTGATGTGAATGTCTTGTATCTCGAACAAAAACATAATGGACGTCGGCGTCGGAGTCTATTCAAGAGTTTTTTACAGAATAGAATCGTATTTTGTTTACGATTTCTACTTTCTTGAAGGTTATTGATTTCGAAGTTTAGATTTGTAAATTCAAGAATTTCATTCATATTTCATTTAAAAGTACATAATTCATAAAGAAAAGTATGAGAGATTCATGCATTCGCGCTATCCGAAAGGAAAGTTCAACACTTTCTTTTATTTATTTTTGAACAAATTCAATCTGTCTGACACAAGTCACAATGTTTTTCTTCCAACTCGCATATAAATTACAAGCCTCATGTAAATTCAACCCAATAATATAAAAAGAGTCAAAGATAGACAAGAGAAATTCCTGGCATATTTTTGTGAACAAACCCATTTTTGACACTCGTAGCTTTTTTTTTTGTCACAACTTATCAAGAACACCAACCCTCAAACAATAAAAACGGTGTGGTCCGCGATACGTTTTCTTGGAATTTCCATTTTATATACAATGACAGCCTTTCAAAAAACAAAAAACACGCCTAGTGCCTTCGAAATTATTGTTGGGTGTTAATAACTCTTTTGTAGATTTCAAAGACAATCATCATTATGCACAACTCATTTCTTTTCTTTTATTGCTTAGAGGGCCAAGAAATTTTTGTTTACAAAAGTTTGAAAAACTATTTCCCGACTCTGCTTACTAAATGGTAATAAGCACTAAGTCAAATACTGACTGCCACTATCATCCTATTGCTAGTGAGCAAATCAAAATTCAAAGTACCTGCCCTCAAAACTGATTTCTAAAGTAATGCTTCTTCATATCTAACACTCATCACTCTTTATGCATAAATATTTCAAATCAAAACAATTAACCTATTGAAAACCGCATACTCCAAAGGATGCTCAGCCAAGATACTCTAGGCAGCTATTTTGTTATCAATTTAACTATCATCTGCCACACTACCTACTTGCTCTTAGTAACTCACCGCACAGAGACATAGTTTAGACTTCCGAGCTATTCAAGCGATTGTAACCAATCAACACAATGACAGTATACAAACTTTATCCCTTATACTTCCAACCGCAGTACTTGTCATTTAACCGAACCTAAATGAATGGTGCACATAAAATGCAGGTTGGCTGGCTATTCTTCACAATACTCTATTTTCTATTAATTTTAGAACCAGCAACGCTACTATAGCTTTTACGAGTTTTAGCGCCATCATCAGTGTCGTCCTCTTCTTCGTCCTGATCACCAAAATGGGATAATTTAAAGTTTCCAACTTTGACAGGCAACTTGAAGTGGAAGTTCAAGTGTTGACAAACAGGGCTGGATTTATTTTCCTGTGTACTTTTCAACGCGATGCAAAAGTGTTTTCCACTGGTATCGCTTTTCGCGAGGAATTGTCAAGTCCTCCGATAGTAAATTCATTGCCATGAAAAGCGCTTTCTGAATTAGCCGTTTGAAACCGGCAGAAAATTGTAGGTCCCCTCCATTCACTCACAAAGTATGGTTGTGAGAAATGCCTCGCTCTGCTGCGCCACCCTATTTATTTATTTATTTACTTTTCAACGGGGCCACCAATTGCTCTTAAGCCCATGGCACTTTTTCTTTAGATTCTTGGAAAACTCAATAACGCTATTATAGTAATTCAGGATTTTATGGAACCCATCTGAAGAATTGAAATAAAACCGAAGGGGAATTCATGGTCTATCAAAAGTAAGGCATCTTTGCTTCCAGTTTTTGTGCAGTGCAAATCAGCCCCCGAGAAAAAAAAATAGTTCGTGCGTCTTCTGCCACCCTCAAAAACATAGAATGTTATCTTCTCCTTTTTGAAGTCAAACCATGCAGACCAGGAGCAGCAACTTCACCAGAAACCGATTGCAACAATTTTGTATGCATAAGGGAAGGTCCTTCAGACCAGATGCCACCAGCTTCCTGCTTTTGTCTGAAAGTTGAGTTGTATTTTCCTTCTTTGGTTGTCGGTCGTTCTCGTCATCATCATCGTGATTGTGATTGTTGTTGTCTTTTTGTGCATTGACACTTTTCGCATGGTCCAGAAGTAGCAGCAGCAGCGGCAGCAGCAACTAGTGGCCTGTTCGTGATAGTGATGTAGTAGTAGAAATCGTTCTTTGCCTTATAAGCAATCTGCCCAAAAGGATGCGCAAAGTATTGGGGTAGGAACTGAATCATTGTCAACTTAGTGCACAATGCAAGAAAAATGGTTACAGTTTTTTTTTAACTTTTCCTCTTGCGTTGGTCGAAAACTCTTGCTGCAGATAGGTGGTCTTGATATCTGGTTGGTATTGTTATAATGATGATGGCCTCATTGCATTGATAGAGATATCGTTCGTCTTTCATTTTCTTCGCCTAACAATAGCAAAGTTAAACTGTTTGGAAGGAGAGGTTTTTTTTCAAGTACTTTGGTCGAAAGTTTGTCATTTATTATTTAATGGGGTAGATAGTTTTGAGGGTGAGATTGACACTTTCAAACTGCAGTCTGCAGATACATTGCCTTTAGGTTCAACCGCAGGCATGAACAATCACCTAATGGAGAATAAAGAGAAGTATATTGTTTGGTGAGCTTTTAAATGCCCTGTGGTTGTAGTTTTTTGTGTTTTTAAGTTGCTCGTTGGTTTTATCAGGAATGGAAACCACCCTTTGGTTTTTTCAGGAATGGAAACCACTGGAAATCGGTTTAGTTGAAGTACTCAGCTAAATTGTTTGCGGTTAGAAAGGAAATATGAGGTTTAAAATGCAACTGCGCCCAACAAATTAAGGAACTAATCCTCTATCAATTATTGAAATAAAGTCCAAGGATGTGAAAACAAACAACTCAATTGTGTCTAGCATCGTATTTGATTTTAAAAATTAATAAGCATTACAAATTATCTATATGTGATTAAGAAGATAGGGTGGTGAATTCACTCAAATGATCAACCGAAGTAGATAAATCGATAATATCTGTTCCAATCATGGGAAAATAAATATTGCTTCTCGTAACTAAGCAAACCTAAAGCGAGTTTAAATACGTACGAATACGAGGCTGCGTCTCCGATTTTTTTATCAAATCTGTCTCGCACGTCTAATTGTCTAAAGCTCAGAGCTCAATCAAAAGTGTAAAACTGTACAAGCAAGACGTAGATTCGGAGCAATCATTTTAATAAATTTTGTTTTGTTTTTCTCTCTCTAATCAGGTCACACCACTTTTAACTTCTTCTATAAACTCGTTGTTCCCGACAGCATCGTCTCCACCTGTAACATTTGTGAATGTTTGATTTTGCTTGATATTATTTTGGTAAGAGATTGAACATTCAGTTCAAATTGATCAGTTGATCAGTACACCGCAGCTCTTACACTAGCAGTCGCACCTACAATGAACTCGTCATGTTATTGGATCGCTTACCTTGTATTTGCCACATTTTGTGTTAGTTTCTTAAGTGTTGACAGCAAACGCGTTATATTTTACAACGAGTATTCCACAATTGCCGATGCCAATATATTTGCAAACTTTCGTCGTCAAAAGTCTTGTCCGCGGGATACGATGCTTGATCACAAAAACCAATGTCGCAAAGTGTTTCATTTCTTTTAAAGCAATCATATGTTAAAACGTCTATCAGATCTTTACAGATTGTTCTTAAATTTTTTTCTGGAAAAAACCCACCCTCCTGGTCGGAGTCTGTTTGGACCCAACACCCAACCGAAATTCAGTGAATAATCATATTTTTTTTGGTTAATAAATGTTTTTTTTTACCAAAAGGAACATAGTTGTATGTGCAATACAGAGTTAACTTGAAGATGTTGACCTTTCCGGGAGACTTTTACACATAAGGTTCTTGTAGGGCAAAGGCAACAACGTCTGCCACATCCATCGCAGGTGGCCTTTCTTGCCCGCTGCTCTTGGACAAAGGCTTTATCTGGCTTTTTTACAAAAGACCCTTTCGTGGACTGTTGATAATTCACGCTGAATTCTCACCAAATTACGAAGGGCATCCAACGAATATTTTTCAACATTGTTTTGTGTTGCAGGTTGTGATCGGTTATTTTTATTTAGTTCTGAGTCAATCAGTTCCTTCACCAGTTCGACAAGCTGATCGATAGTAAACAAGTTTCTATTTCTTCAAGTGTCTGAAAATGGTGAGAGTTGCAAGGGCAGCTATGTCCAGTAAATTTTAAAATACAACCATCGCATCGGCCCGCGTTTTGTTTGACGTGTACAAGAATAGATCGAGATCATTTGGTTCAACACGTCGACTCCACCCTTGGTGCGGTTACCGTCTCATGGCTGGTTTATTTTGATAACTCTTCAACGCCACTTTTCAAAAAATCCAATGGTTGACGAGTGAATTGAATGATACTGTTTTTTTCTATTGGCCTTTGGGGGCTCATCATGGTCATCAAGAATCTCCAGAGTTCAAATATGATGACATCAACGACATCACCAACACATCTACCAAGTCCTGCATTTTGATAAGGGCTTCTAATGTAGATAAGAAGTTTCAATGGACAATGCGTTGAGCTTTCATTCAGCCAACAAAACTTCAAGCCATATTTTGCAAGCTTGCATGGCGTATATCGACTGGTCTTTCATCCAGTAATTCAGAGTTGGCATCTAAAAAGGGGTAAACGAATTAAACGAATATCCAGAGATCCGTAAAATTTGGTGAAGGGCTAGAGAATTTTAACGAATTCAATCCTTTTTGAAGTCATGAAATTGTATGATGACCTGAAAAAACTAACTAAATGACTGTTTTTTTTTTTTTTTTTTTTTTTTTTTCTATTATTATTGGTGCACCTGACGGGAACGACTGATATGGATGAATTTTTAATCAGTAATTACACAAAAACCGACTTCTGAATAGGAGTTAATGGAAATTTTATCGATTTTGAAGTCGAAAAATTTTGTTTATGACGTCAAACACACCTGTTTAATAACTTCTCTGCTTCAATTTCTGTATCACTGCTATAAAAAATATTTGCAATTAATTCATACAATAGCTAGAAAAATTAGAATTGAAACAATATAACTTATAAATCAGGAAAATTTCAATGTAAACAATCTTCACCTTTGCCGGGACGTTAAGGGGTTTAAATGATTCTCAGAAACGCCTTAAGAAAGGTGCTTTACCAACAGAAAAGATCCTTGGTTATGGGCCAACGGTTGGAGGAAACACTATTAAGCTTTTTATTTCTATACTGCCCATCGATAACTTAGCATTTTTTCTTTATTCTAGTGATAGCATTTGACGGAAAAACTCATTTGTCTCATTATTGAGGCTTTTGAGTGTATTCAAAAGGAAAATATTCGTAGAAGTACATTCTTTTTTATGCACGACGTGTTTTCGAAGAGGAGTTGAGGAAAGTACAAGTAGTGAAACACTCCCTCCCGTCTTATTTCATATTCAAACAAGACAAAAATAAAACTATTGTGGGACACTATTATATGTATTATACTTAAGCCGTATTATGAACTCGACTTCAGGTTGTCTCACTAGGGGATCACTATTATGAAGCAGTTAAATGAAAGAGCTGTGATCCCTTCACTTCTTAACACCGAAAGTAATACGAAGAAAAAGAGAGGTATGAACGCAATTGGGTGGTACAAGTGCCGTGGCGTGATGGTAAGCATATCCACCTGCTAACCTAGAGGTTCGAGGTTCGAATCCCAGCAGAGGCAGAAATGTTTTTTACGGGTATCGCCTTTCGCGAGGAATTGGCAAGTCCTCCGATAGTAAATTCATTGCCATGAAAAGCGCTTTCTGAATTAGCCGTTCGGAACCGGTAGAAAATTGTAGGTCCCTTCCATTCACAAGGCATGGTTGTGAGAAATGAGCTAGGCCCAGGGGATCCTCGCTCTGTTGCACCGCCCTATTTATTTATTTATTATGAACTCAATTTTAGAAAAAAAAACCAGTGGAAAACTTGAGTTAATCAATTAATAAGAACTTTGGAAAGATTTCTTCTAATTTTTTTTTTTTTTTTTTTAATTTTCTTTGAAATTCTCCGTCCTTTAAACCTTATTCGTATACCCAAAGAAAATAATTTAATAACTGATAAAACAAAACATTAGCCAATAAACCGAGGACTTATCAATTAGCTCTGAGCTGCTAGATGAGAAAATGGTTTTCAATCAGACCAGTGTAACCTTCTGAAAACTTTCTAGTTTCTTGCAGGAGGCATATCGAAGACGGTCGACGTTTGGCTAACCGTAAAGAACTTATCTTGAATATTAATATCAGTTGATGAAGTCATATGATCAACTATAGGAAATTGTATAGAGTCTTAAGAAAAAGTCATTTAACAGATGCATACCAATATTTAAGGGCTGCGATCAAATGTGGTCATGTATCAAAGAACCTTCATGAAATACCAGTTGATAGTTTTGTTGTGTATACGTTGTATGCTTCTGCTGTTTTCTAATGTTTGAAAATCACTTCACCCAATATATCTTTTCGAAATATGTACTTCGTTTTCCAGTTTCATCTTCTTGATGAACCTCTTTCTTATCCCCTCGGTTCTCATGTTTCCTTCTGTCCTCATGTCTCACATCTCAGGGAAAATTTTTCATCCTATACCCAAAAAAACTAATGCCTCAGAGCCTTCCGACTATAGACCAATAAACTTTTTACCTTTTTTTGGGGAAGTACTTGAACGATTAATGTCTAATTAATTTCTAATTTCGTCCAAATTAACAATATGTTATCTAAATGGCAGTCAGGATTTCGAAACAAAAATAGCTGCGAATCTGCTGTTCTCAAGGTAACCTCTGACTTTCGATTTGCTCTTGACAAAGAGCAGTTGGGAGCTATGGTTCTTCTAGATTTTTCAAAAGCCTTTGACTGTGTTGACCATCACATTTCGAAACTAAGCACTAAGTTTTGTTTTTCAAGCACTGCATTTAAACTTTTAAGTAACTATCTCTGCAATCGGGTTCAAATAGTAACCACTGATCAAGGTATTTCTAGTCCGTTAATGATCCTCCAGATATTTTGCATAATTGCTTCATCCACATGTATGCAGATAATGTGTTACTTTATATTTTTAGAGAATTAGGCTTAACGGATGATTGCATTGTCCGGGTTAACTAAGATCTTACGAATATTCAAAATTGGGTGCTTGAAAGTAAACTACAGCTAAATCCGTCGATTTGCTCGAGAAGTGAAGTTAATCTTGAAGACTTTCCCAAAGTCATATTAAACTCTCATGCTGTTGAATATGTCTCAAAAGAAAAATACTTGCGCTTCCAAATTAATAAAAAACTTACTTGATATGACGCTATCTCTGAGTTCACAAGACGCGTTTATAGTAGTTTACATTCTCTGAAGTCTTCCTCAAACATCTTGGATACTGCTTTAAGAAAACAATTGTGAAGAGTCTTGTTATGCCCTCTTTTACTTTCAACTGCAATATATACCCTTCTCTTGACTATAGGTGCAAACGTAAACTTTAAGTCGCGTTTAATGATTGTCTACGTTTCATACACTGTATTCCTTGACATTAAAGTGTGTCAAATTTACATACTTCGTTGTTAGGAATTGATTTTGATAAATATTTACTGTTCCGTAACATTATTTTGCTAAACAATATAATTCAAAACAGAAGTCCGGAGTATTTAGGTGAGATGCTTCGATTTGCACAATCTCAAAGAGGACTACGATTGATTTTACCATTTAATTATTTGTTGACATGGAATCAAAATGTAAATAGTAATTTGTAACTAATTTTTCATTATTTTAAAAATAATTTTTGCTATGCAATATGCATATATACTTTTTTCTCTTTATCTTTTTTTTAAATTATTTTTACTATAATCGTATTGTTATATGTAAATATACTTGGTTTTAAATTTAGATGCTATAAAAGATTGAATCCTGCTGTGTCGTTGTAATATTAAATATGATACAAATACAAATACAAATCCCCCACAAATTATGCGAAATATTAAATATGTATTGAAACTTCTTTTCCTTGATCGAAACTTATACATATTCCCATTCTTGTATTTTTTTATTATTTATCATCTGTTATACAAATAGTTCCTTCCTTTCATATACATATAATGTACACATTTTTTTTTTTTTTTTATGTAAAAACTTAACTATAGTTTTTGATATCATATTCTCTGACATGCATAACTTTATATTCATAAAAGTTTGATATTTATTCAATCTTAAGCTTTATATACATAAGCTAAAACTAACATATAAGGTGTTTCTTGTAGTGGTAACTTTCAAAGAAAAAACAATAAACTAAACTAAAGTTTTAGTTGTAATAATAAAAAAATTTCTGCTTTCTTCGAAAACAAATCTGGCTTCCAATAATTAATATATCGCCCATTTTATTTTAATATTTATCACTGAAGGGTTTATTTGAATGTAAACCTCTTTATTAGATTCTTGAATGCCAACATTCTTTGTTATTTATCGAAACGGCATTAAAAATAAAGTTTGTATCATAGCTTCTCAATGTTAGCTTGGCATGGGATGAACAGACCTTAATTTTATTTTGAATGTTATTTCATTTGTGTTTGCTCGCGTTTGTTGAACCAACTGTTGTTCCTTATTTTGCAATGTCTTATGTATTTTTACTTCTTTTTTTATTATTGATAACTCCTCTTTTTTCGAAATCTGTTGGAGACGAAAAATTACGAATTATAGAGCGAAATCGAATCTTAAGGAGTTAAACTGACTTAATTTAGTTCAAGTTTTTTATTTAAAGAATTCAAAGCCTATTTCAACGTACCATAAGAATACTCTCATTTAAATACTCATGTAATGCTATGGATATTGATTTTGTGAATATAAAAAAAAGAGAAGAGCTGATAAAAAAGAAAGAAATAAGTAGAAATCAAGTTGTTCTGAGTTCATTGACATCAAATATTGGAACTGAAAGCAAACCTATTGGGTAAGCTATGGAGCAGATTCTTCAACAGTCAAATTTAAATTTAAGGTCACAACAGAATCGGAATGAATCAGTTGAAAGTTTGCGTTGGACTTAATTACGATTTGCAATTTTTGTTTTAAAACTATGCCATTGAGTGGGAGATATTTAAAGGGTTCCATAACACCCGTGGTGCCATACAACCCGACTTTACGCTACAGCGAAAATAAAATTTGCACTCACATACCAGCACCTAAGACAGTAAATTCAAATACCGCAAAATAAAGTGGAGTTTAACCTTCAAATGTGTCAATTGATCGGTATTGACTGCAAGAGTAAACACAATGAAAAAATTCGAAAAGACTTCAGCCAGTTTGCTCCAACTTAATTCAGCTGTCAGCTGCTTTTACTCACAAAATAACTCGATAACGAAAAAACAAAACACTTTCCAATGAGCTTCACTTCGTTTTAAAGTATTGTTGATATGAATTTGAAATTTCACTTTAAAAGTGAAATATCTATATACTGGGGCCGGGCCGGTGGAAAACATAATTTAATTAAAGAAAATTATTCTTGGTATCAATTTGATAGTTACAAATACCACCTTCTACTTATAACCAAACAAATAATGACTATACCCCTTCACTGTAGGATTAAGTTCTTTTGTGTAGATTGCGTTAGCCGAACATGCCAATATTGATTTGCCACACTTGCGATTAAGCTGATTAAAATAAAAGTCACCGTTTCGTCGGATATAAAATAGAACTTATCATTGTCTACTTTTATTAGTTTGTACGTTACGTTAACTATTAGTACTATAAATAATTCTTACATAAACACTTTATCTGAATTAAATAAATAGATCACGCTTCACGCTTCACGCTTCACAGTCATTCCAGCATTCACACCTCTGCTATTTACATAGTCTCTAGTCCCATTGAAAAACCATCTAACTTTTCCTTCCTAAGAACAAAAAAGAAAGAAATTAAGTTAAGCACGTTTTTTATAATTTGCCAAGATAAGAGTCATCATGACATTGAAGTTTGTTGCCAGACTTACTTCTGAGAAAATTTCTGGTCTTGCGGCAACGATTGCTGTGGTCGCGCATCATTCCCATTGGACAGGTTTTTTGCCGCTCAACGGTTACCATCAGATTTCCTTGTTTAATTACTGGTGCTTCACTGTTGTAGAATATTACGCGTGTGCTTTCGACGCTTATAAGACTCGCACAAAACACGACAAGCACTACGAGACAGGCACAAAAGTATTTCGGACTCATTTTCTTCGATGTTTGACGAATTTGTGTTCTTCGATAATTGAACTGTGTGCTCTTCGGCTGAATAAATTGAACTGAAGTTGTCGTAGAAGATATTTATTGTCTAAGTCGAATATCTTACCAATATCGCCAATAGCGATAACACCGGGAATGTTATCAGACCGACACCATGTCGACAGCGAATACATCTGTATGGTATGATGAATAGGGTTGATTCAATATTCGTTTGTATACGCAACTGACAAATCAGACAAAAAAGGCATGGCGTGTTGGAAAAAGAAACCAAATCTGGAGAATGCTTGAGGAGTTCGGAATTCCTCAAACTCAAACGATGACGTGAAGTCCTCATGAAAAGCAAAGAAAACTTGAGGAATGTCCATTTTGGGCTCGTTTTATCATCGCACTTGACAACTGTTTCCGATTGTACTTTGATCTCTGGAGAATCAGAGCACAAAGAATTTTTTCATAAGAAATTCAAACTTTTCTGGGGAGTACCTATGTACGTTGGTTCGTAGTATTTGCTCAAAGAGGAATGCAATGGTCATGGCGCACGTTTTGAGTCATTTGTGAAACATTATCAATTTTTTGAGTTGCTGATAGCGGGAAGAATTTTATATCAGGAAAAGTGTGTCAGACTTATACTTAGGATTTGCCGAAATTTATTTTAAGAACTAAGCAAGGCGCTTCCCATAGCTCAAAAGGGGCAATCATTTCCAATAAAAATTATGCTATTAATTGACATAAAATTCATAAATAATATATTTGTTCCTAGATAAATTTTTTTCCTTATTGGAAAACTGCTTCTTTTATCCAAACGTTGTTTTTAGAGGAGATCTACATACATTGAGTCGATTAACTTTGATCTCTCGCTCAAGCGACAACCCAAACACAATAATTAAAATGCAACGACTGTAGCACCACTGACCTCCGTAACTTTCGGGGCCTAGTGAATTTCTCTCAAGCATACCTTACCTTGGTGAGGAATGAGAAGGATCTACAAATTTTTGCAAATCCTCACAAACACAAGTACTCTTGAAACAACATTTTGTAATTCTAGGATTCAAACCAGGGCTCGAGCCTCAGTCATTAAATTTTGGAGCAAATTAAAAAAAAAAGTGGAGTGGAGAAAGAAAACATTTACTTTTTCTTTAAAAAAAAAGTTTGTTTAAGTGAAAAGCGGTCCTTCAAATGGTTTCTTTTTAAATTATTTTGACACAAACAGTTGATTCAGATTAGATCTTTTGACAAAAAGTCAATATATCATACCTCCGCGAAAAGAAAAAACGTTGCGCTACGACCAAACAAAGTTCAAAAATGCTGTGTGCCCAAACAAAGCGTTTTTTGAAAAAAAAAAATTTTTTTTGTTCGAAATGAAGCACTCAGATCGCCGCTGTAACCAAGTATCCGTCGTCTGAACATCTGAACACAGACGTTAAGGGCCTGCTGTAGCCGAGTCTCAAACCAAGACCATGTTTCTTCGCATATCAGTGGGAGTTATATATAATAACCAGATTTTTTTTTTAGATTGATGGCATGGACATAGACAACCTCCATGCCACACAGCTTATGCTGCAATTAATCTTTTGCACTCTAAATTGCCAAATCGTGCTATCAGCCAAAAATTTCAGTACCTATGTGAAGAATGTCAAGCATATTCGAAGCAGAAGTCTATGCAATACGCAAATGCGCGGAAGAAAACATTGACAGAAAATATAAAAACAAACATATTGCGATTATGACGGACAGTCAAGCTGCAATTAAGGCCATTAAATCCTACACAATCTCCTCAAATCTTGTCCGCGAATGCATTGACAAATTGAACAAACTGGGCAGTAATAACAAGGTTACAATCTACTGTGAACCAGGACATGTTGAACAATATTGGCAATGAACAGGCAGACGAACTGGCAAAGATAGGAGCCGGATCACCACTCATAGGACCGGAACCTTTATGTGGAGTAACAGAAAGCCACATCAAGAAACAAATCAAAAAGTCGGAGGAAGCCAACAGAGCTAAACACTGGAATGACCTCCCTAAAATGCGCCAAGCCAAACACTTTTAACACAAAACGTTATAAAGACGCAATAAAACTAAGTAGAAACAATGTAAGAATGCTAGCCGGGTTCTTAACCGGACGCTGCAGACTAAGAAAACACCTAAAAGTACCAGGCATAGAAAACGACGACCAATGCAGATACTGCAACGAACAGGAAGAGTCTCCTGACCACCTCTTAAGTGACTGCGAAGCTCTAATACACCAAAGGAAGAAGTACCTATAGGATCCTACTACGTAGAGGAGAAGGAACTTAAAATCCTAAGCGTAACCCAGATAATTACTAAGTTTCATCAGAGGAACTAATCTGGATGAAGTATGTAGGTACTTTAAAGTAAGGAATACTACTTAAGAAGCAGGGGGTACAATAGATCTAAAAAAAGGTCGACGTGCAATACAAAACCCCAATTATTCATTCATCAGCCATCTTAGCGGTGTCAAATGGCCGCTTTGTAGCTGCAATTTTTTTAGGGACTGTTAAGGACCGATGGTATGTCAACAATTAGAAACCATTAAAGCACGTATTGCCTTTCACGAGGAACAGGCAATTCAAAAACAACCAAACTGCCATGAAAAGTACCGTAATTAGCAGTTCAAATTCGGCATTGAGGATTCTTGAAATGCATTAAGCGCCGACGATCCCCGAGTTTTGTTGCGCCCTTTTATTGCTATTTTACTTATTGATTTATAACTTCAAGCATTTTAATTCACAGTTTTCTGGAGACTAAATAAATAAATAAATAAATAATAATTTAAGGTGGCACAACACAGCGAGGAGCCCCAGGGCCTAGCGCATTTCTTATAACCATGTCTTGTAAGGGATTGCAGGGGACCTACAATTTTGTGCCACTTCCGAACGACTAATTGAAAAAGCGCTTTTAATGGCAAAGAACTTACTAACGGAGAAATTTCCAATTCCTCGCGAAAGGCAATACCCTTTGTTACGGTATATTTTCCAGCAACAAAAACCATTCTTACATTTAGTTATTTTAATTTCGATATCCCTCTCTTTTCCTCAAACCATTCCCTAACATTTCTTCGTCCCATCATTTCTCCGTTGTTTGCTCTTAGCAATGTGATCGAAACATAGCTTTGAGCAAATGACAAAATAGGTGCATGTCGTAATCAGCGGATGAGCTGAACTGAAGTCGGCGTTTGGTGTGTCGAGCCAGAAGCCTCTGGAGACTCGCACACCATTTACCTAAATTGAATGTCATACTTCGTCACTCACAAACATCATCATTCTCATTTATCGACATTCACATCATTATCATCATTTACACATGCTTACATTCATATACCTATACCATCATTCACACTTTATCATCATTACAACTATCATCTTTACACTCATCATCATGCACACACCTCATTACACACACTACACAAGCAGGATATCACACACACAACACTATACACATACATACACATATCACAGAGGAGAACAATAGAAATGGCACGTGTGAACGCCATACTTCGTTATGAGACACACTGTGCAGCGTAGTGCTGCAAGTGTAAACATCCTAAATTTAACTTTTATTTTTGTAAAACCGAATTATAAGAATGAAACGTTAATAGTTTTCCTTTATCCCCAAATCTGCGCAAAGATCCACCGAATAGGGTAAAGTAGTTCATATTGGTTTTGGTAGCTTTTCCTTCCTTCTTCAATTTTCGAAAAGTTGTAACACAGAGAATTTTATCCTTCCCCTGACTCAGTAGATTAAATAGAAGAGTAACTGGGAAAATGCCCAGAAGTATTATTTTCAACTTTCAGGAACTTTCATTTTTCTCCACATGTTTTATGGGAGGGGTCTGATCTCGACTAATGAGCTGGATAAGTTTTGGGAACAAACACCCAACAAACTTTTTCAGTTCAATGTGACTGGAAAATTGTGCGAGTGAAAGGTCTCGCTGGAATTCGACAACGGAGGTGCTTGTCAGCCATAAGGCTGCATGTGCTAGAAAGCCGTGACAGAAAACCTCGAGACACGATTGGTTGATTGTATGAATGCGTGTGTGAACTTGAGGGTCGAGAAAGGACAAGTTGAGAAGTTCTTTTCGGGAAAGAACAATTAACGTTTCAATCTTCCGGTTATTTCTAATGTTTACATTTTTAAACGGTTCGCCTAACTGTCTATCTTATACCTACCACTTTATAATTGAAAAGGTTTGGGTTTTTAATCCAACTTCTTGTACGGTTTTCCCAACAGAAATACAAATAAATAGCTTTAAATCCCTTTGGGAATTTAACTTTCGTATTTCAATTGATATTCTAACTATTACAGACTTCATTCTTAGTTTGGAAATTTCACCACAAAATTTCCTGGCGCCCATCTTTTTCCAGTACACCCGGTACTTGGAAAATACTTTTATAATTCTTTTAATTATTAAATTAATCGGTTCTTTAATTCGCGATCGATCTTGTTATCGCGCTACGCTTACTTTTTTGTTTACGAACCCAGCCCAGCTGAGCTTAGTCGTGGTGTCAGCAGCCTACCTGCTGAGTGTTGCACTTTTTTTATCAGCGCGTTTGACAGTTTAATTGTTTACTTCGCGGCACACCGGTTGTGCATACTCTTTTAATCGTTTTCAATTTCGTTTATTAAATTAATTATTTGGATTCGGAAAAATCCAATCGCGTTACAAATAGTACAAATCATAGTTTCGTTCATCATAAAGTTAATTTAATCGCGAAAAAAAAGTGTAACACCTTGGAAAACATTTTGTGGTGTCCCTGGTTATTCTAGCCTCAGAAGTCAATCAGAATTGCGCAATATTTATGTTCTATTTTTGGTACTTTAGATTGCGTGATGCAACTCCACCGCCAATGCTTTCTTCACTTAAAAGCGTTTCACCTTCATCATTTTGGCAGCTATCGTAAAAATTAAATTAGTCGTTTTCCCTTGTACACATAAAGTACACATAATGTACTTCAAAAACCTACCTGTAAACACAACGTCATGATCATGCCGTTAATTTTTTCTTTTCTTGATAAATTCGGAAAAAGGACAAACTGTTGTTCTCATCATTAAAACATAATTTTTTTGCGCAGAAATAGATGCTACCAGTTGATGTTTGTCTATTTTCTTTCATTGTTTCTTAGTTGTCAAAACGACCGTGACAACCTGCATTTTTTGTGATGATCTTGCTTTATTTTCATGCAAATGAAACACAAAATAACCTAACTTTTAACACTCCTAGTATACAAACCGAAAATAAAAGACTCTTTTTATGTAGCACGCACGTAGGGCTACTAAACTTCCTCCTTTACACAACAGTGCTGTTCATTACCATATAAGACCTTTTGTTCCCCCTACCAACTAGCAACTACGCTTCAAACAGAAAAAGCATTTAACTAAAAAAGGATGAAATATTTTCTTCAAATACTTTTAAAAACATGCTCTGTCAACACATTCACTTCAAAATATTTCAAATATCTTTCAAGTTGAAGCATCCGCTTACTGCACTTCATTTCCCTTTTCTTGTTTCAAACCAGGTGAGCCATCTTGTGAAGGCCTCTCAACTTAATGCTTTTGAAGAAGCTCTGAAACTTTATTAGAAGTTTACGAACGATCATTATTTTTTATTCAATATAGGAAACTTAGGCCGATAATAAGGAGCTATCTAGCTACAATTTCCTTCTTAACATTCCTCAATATACGAGGGAGTGTTTTTATATTCGCGGAATGGGGGATATAGGGTGGAAATAAAAAAACCAAATTATTTTTCCTTTTCAATACATTCACCTGCAAGACGGATACATTTTTCAGATCTTTCAATTAATTTATTTATACCCTCATAAAAAAATGTTTTGTCTTTACCTTCAAAATACGCCGAAACTGCCTCTTTCACTTCATCATCATTGGTAAATTTCTTACCCCGAAGCTCTTTTTTCATTTTTGGGAACAGATAATAATCACTCGGGGCCAGGTCTGGACTGTAGGGTGGGTGATCCAAAATATCGAAGACCACTTTATGCAGGGCAGCCAACGTAATGCGACTCTTGTGCACGGGCGCGTTGTCGTGCAAAAGCAGCACACCTCTCGTCAATTTCCATCGTCTTTTCTTTTTAATGGCTTCTTTTAAACGCTCTAATATTGAAGCGTAGTATTCTTCGGTTATAGAAACACCTTTATCTTTTTAATCGATTAGTAATATTCCTTCCGAGTCCCAAAAGACCGTTGCTATGAGTTTTCCCGCTGACTGTGACACCTTAAACTTTTTGGGAGGTGCTGTGCCTTTCTTGTGCCACTGGATGGAGTCTTGTTTAGACTCAGGCTCATAAAGATGAATCCAAGTTTCGTCTCCAGTAACAATTCGGCTCAATACACGATTCTTGTCTTCATTGCAGAGGTCCAAAAATACACGTGAACACTCTACGCGCTGTTGTTTTTCTCCATATTTCACTTTTTACTCCCGATTATGTTGCTTGGTTGACGATAGCTCGAAGACAAATTGTCTAAGAACAATGAGACCTGAGACCTCGTATTTATACTAATTATGAGTAGCTGAACTCGTTACGACTATAATGAGCATAATCACCCCCCTCTAACCCCCTCATTCCGCGAATATAAAAACGCTCCCTCGTACATACTGCTGTAGGATCTATTTTAATTATTCTCGTACAAAATGCGCTTTGAACCAAGCTATAGGTACACTAATGAAGATGTTTGATCTTTTTCTCGTGGCTTTGATCTGGAGGCTTAAGTGTTACCCTTTTTCATCAGAAACTACAAACACCATGAAATAGTATTTTTAGTTTATTTACTCATCTATGAATTTTCAAAGATCGTCCAATTTTTTATATTGCATATTCTAAGGCTAATTCAAAAGTGATCAACAAAATTTATGAAATTAAGTGTATTGACTTCGACACACACAATCTCTTTGTGCCTGTCCAGACGGGTTATTTCAATAATGTTATGCTGTTAACGCTAGGTGTCTACACGTTGTTATAATTCCTCGCACAAGTTCTCCATTTTGTGTTGGAAAGTGTATTAAAAAAAGCATAACGTTATGAGTATAACCCGTCTGGACACGCCAAGTGTACTGCTTAGGCAGATAAATCTGATTTCGTTTTGCGGTTTGCGCATCCAACCTCTTTCTTCCTCACCCCTTTTGCCCAGAAACGACCGATATAACGTTATTGGAATAACACGTGTGGACAGGGACTTTGATAAGAGGGAATTTGCTGTCGTACCGGTTACTGTCGGACATGTAAAAAATAAAAAAGAAAACAAAAACAAACATCAAAAGCGGTTAGCTGTGTTAATAAACTGCACTGAACGAAAAATCTCTGCCTTTTTGCACGTTTGAAAAAAAAGTTTGTATATTTGCTTAGATTACGAATGACAAGACTACTCAATAATAACCTTCATTCAATTGAAGCTTTATCAATCATATTTTCGTGTACATTTAGCTTTATAGGCCGCACGGTAGAATGTAATTGGAGATTCATGTGACTTTGACATCTAGACTGTAGACTCTCTTAGCACGCAAATCCTGAAACACAAAAAAGAAATATTTAACATCTCAACACAAAGGTTTCTTTTCAATCAAATTACTAGCATTAAAAACGACAACACCTCGGCAAAATCCACGATGATCTCGCTTCTGACAACTAGGGCAAGGCTTTTCTTGACGATGAGCACTCAAAATCTGACCCCGGAATGCATCTGGATCACTGTAGAAAATAACCCGATTGCAATCACATGAAATTATTAGAAGTCCACTAGTTATAAAGACACAAGCTATCATTAGAAATTTGAAATTCAACGAAGCCATTTATTGTTGTGGTATGTAGTTAAATTAAGGCTACTTTATTTCAATGCTTTGAAAGTTATAAAACTCGAACCTCTTGCAGCTACAATGAAGTAAATAGATGAACTGGAGAAACAGTCTTTTAATCAGAGCACTTAAGCAAAGTATTCTAAGATAGCCACAGCCAAGATTATTTGGAATATGTCTCACTCTTTTTCACTACTAGAAAAAAGCAACTCTCTAAAAATATATTGTGGGTATCGATGATAGTTCTGTTATCATTGATAAGACTAACATGTGGTAATGGGGAGGAAAATGCTAGCGATGAAAATCCTTCTGATTTCGGAATGAGGGTAGGTTATTTCTAAATTAAGAACAGACAAGGTTTTCATTTCCAATTGTTTTGATATATCGCTTAACTGAAATTGATTTCGTTGGAACTTTTTACACACAACAAAATCGAAGCTATCTTATGCGTTTTAGTCGAAGTAGCTTTTTTTATGCCATTCAATTTGATTATAATTAGTTAACACTTTTCTTATCAAATAAAATACAACATTTGCTGTGATTACCTCGCCGCGTAATGCGAGTATGTTAATTTCCAAACTAAAAAACGAAATAATCCAGGCACTAACGCACAATTACGATTTGTGAGTGTCACTGTTTATAGCAATTATAAATTTTAATTCTTTCTTTTCTTCATCAATTGCGCAATGGCCATTGCTAGTCCTTAGATCTAGAAGGGTTCACAGCTCCTCCGCTTGGTTGTTTTTCACTAGTCATCAGCGTGTAGCATTCAATGCGTTGAGCTCAAAAGGCTTCAACAAATTAAACTGCTTAACAGACTTGAATTTTTTTTATGTCTTAGGCCAATAAGAAGCTGTGAAGCTTCTTAGAACTTTTCGCTGCTCTTAAGGCTGATTGAATTTGGATTTCTATTGAATGATGTTCAATAGGAGAGCTTTTTGTGTGGAAGTTTCCAGGCAGACGCTAGGAACTTGCAGCATTGATTGCAATCATTTTCTATTCTTCTTGATAGGTATTTCTCTCAGAGTCTAACGATTTGTTCTTCACTCTACGCAAACCTGTTTTTGTCTGCATAGAGTTTTTGATTTTAATTATTTAAATGAAGTCATCAGCAAAAACCGGGGTCAAAGCCATTGGTTTGTTCGTTGCTTAGTCGAAGGTGCAATATAATAGGTGAAATATTCTAAAGACTTAAACATTAAAAAATCACACTCTCATTCTGCCTTGAATATGTGCCTTTCGAATGTTAAGTGGGCAGGCTACGTTTGTGTCTTACTTTCCATTTAAAAGTCAGGGTTGTGTCTGCGTGAAGCTGCAACAACGGAATGGGATTTTTTGAATGTGTTGCACGGTTCCGTATAATTATATTAAGTTAGGATAAGCGAAGTATGATGAATATTAGCATTTCAAGCAGTTCAAGAAAAACATTTGGACGAAAATTGAATTTCAATATTTGCAAAAAAAATTAAAATTTTCGCCAACTTTTATTTTCCCAAGAATCAGCAGTTGGCTTGCATTGACTTGACACTCACTGAGTATCTAAAATGCTGCGGAAAACACAACATTAATTCAACTTATGGAAATTCACACTATCTGAGATTTTTCTCAGAAAAACTCCCGTTTTTTTTACACTAACCGCACTGAATTATATTTTGCCTTATGGAATTCTAGCATTCAATCGAAATGAAGCTGATTTAGGAAGACAACATTCTTACAAACTCTGGTACTTTTCAACAATGAGTTTGTTAAAGTGTGTCCGAAGTGTTTTGGTTAGGTATAGCAAGTCTTTTGCTATCTTCGATCTCGATTATCGACATAGTCAAACGTTCAGTTGTTTTTCTACAGATATCAACTTCCACAGAGGTGTGTTGATACGCTTAGAAATGTCTTAGGTCACGTATCTATACATGTAGTAGATAAAGATACATGGGTGATAGAGATGGCATCATCAGTGGCCAGTGGCGGCGCGAGGCGTCGGCAGTGTCGGCGACCACCGACCGCCTCGCAAAAAAAAAGACTATTGAAAGTCGACGACAGCGGCGACACTTTTTTGTGAGTTGGAGTTTGCCACAGTTGGAATTTGCTTTTGATTGATGCAGCTAATTCTTCTGCAACAGCCAAAACATTTTTTGGATTCATCAATAAAATCTATATATGATATTAATGCCTCTGTCTGAAACACGATGGGAGAGTAGAATCGCAGCTGTAAAAGCAATATTTTTACAATTTGATGATGTTATTGAATGCGTGAATGAACTAAAAAATAAAAGTGCTGATGCTGAAACTCTAAGCGACTGTGACGCAATCTTAAATGAAATGTTCACTTTTGAGTTTATTGTTGCGATACACGTATGGTACGAGGTACGGTTCAAGTCAACTTGAAAGTCGTTATTGATACTTTACGGTCATTTTGCTGCTGGATTCAAGAATTTCGTAATACAGGTTTTGACGACTGTCTTGTCGATTATTTGTAGAGAAAAGTTCTTTTGAAATTGAGTCTCAGTTTAAAGAAAAACGAATAGCCAGGAAAAAACGAATCTTCGGTTATGAACATGTTGATGAACCTATTCAATCTTTTGAAATGCAATACAGAGTGAACTTCCTTAACACAATGATTGATGCAATTATAGTCGACACCGAATGTCGCTTTGAATCGCTCAATAAGTATTTCGAAAATTTTGGTTTCATATAATATGATATCAATTATTGTAAATCTATACCAAATGAAGACCTTCTCAAGTATTGTGTTGATTTGGGTACAGTACTTCGGGATGGCGGGGACAGTGACATTCAGCCTTTCGAATTTTATGAAGAACTCCAACTTTTAAAAAATAATTTACAAGACTATAAACGATGCGAAACAACTAATTCAATACATTTTGGAAAATAATTTAGAAGAAGTATATCCAAATGTTTACATAACAATTAGAATCATCGTCACAATACCCGTCAATACGGCCTCCGCTGAAAGAAGCTTTTCGAAGTTGCAATCGATTAAGACATACTTGATAGTAGGGGAGTCCAGGATGCTAAATTTGCAGTTACTAAATCTTCATGGGGACTTATTGGATTGTGAAGTTTACGATCTAGAATGAAAAAAAGTGTATGGCAGTTTTACATTTTAGTGGGGCGAAGAGCGTGTATGAACTTTTAAAATGAATGCTTCTTACGTCAAACCTCAATTTGAGTAAACACCTCAACGAAAAACTAGCAAAGGCAAAAGCTGCAATCAATGCGACGTGGAAAGGATGTTTTTCAAATGGAGCAGTTGCTCAAAGCAGTATATATAGAGTAAATGAAAAGATTAGTAAAGTTTTTAACAGTTAAAACACTTATTTTATTTCCTCAGATGTACATTTCAGAAGCAATGCTTCCATCGTCATTTATTAGATTAAAAAACACGTGGAATATCTCAACTAAAAAACTCATCAATATATAGAGTCTTTAAAGCAGTGGCTGAATCAGTTTTGTTCTATGGGGCACAGGTGTGGGGATATAAAGAACATGAGGCAGTAGAGAAGTTCCTACGGTTCTATATAAAACGAATTTTCTATATTCCTGCTAATGCTCCAAATTATCTGTTGATGATCGAAACAGGACTTTCACCCTTGTTTATAAGAACTTGAAAGTAGCAGATAGACTACATACCGAAGGTAATGAAAGTGGCGGATACAAGGCTTCCAAAAATAGCGACGTTAAAAGCCGGTGGAAAACAAGTCAAGCTGGTATGCGCAATGGATGGATCTGGCGCTTCAATGCAAGATGGTGGTTGATTTTAGCATTGGAAATGTAGATAACTGGGGTTCAATTTTATATCAGCTGGTAGAGAGAGTTGATGAACTGAAGCTACTGGAGTACAGAGAAAAAGTAAAAAATTTCGGTACATAGAGCAGTGTACAGTCGCTTGGACCACAATTTGATAGGAAAAAACTATTTCCATGATAAAAACAGTGTTCAGGTTATATCAATGATGATGAGGTTGAGAGGTCAAATTATTAACCTGAATTACATACCACACAGGGAAGATCTACCATGTCTTTGTGATCTATGCAACAGGAGAGAATGAGAAGATGTCTTACATTTCATTGGGAAATGTCCAATATTAAGTGAAGTGAGGCGTCAGGTATTTGGAAAAAACTACCATTCGGACGAAGAGAGTATAACGGAGCTAAATTAAATTTTAATTTTGCCAAAAATGCGCTAATTTATAGGAATAAAATAATGAGTGGGAACTTTTGATAACTTATTTGTTGTAATTTTTAAATGATCGGGCAGACGGCATAATGCCATGCATAATATGTTTTTGTATTATTTTAAAGTAGTAAAAAAATTAATTTGAATAAATAAAAACTAAATCTAAAATCTAAAAATCTATAACTTTATTAAAAAAAACTTTGAATTAATCAATTAAAGACTTTCTTGACTTAACTCTAAGAAACCTCTTTTAGTTCAAAGCATATGCACAAGCACAAGTGGTACCCGTGGCGTGATGGTTAGCATGTCCACCCGCCGACCCAGAGGTTTGAGGTTCGAATCCCAGCAGAGACAAAAATGCTTTTCCACGGGTGTCGCCTTTCGCGAGGAATTGGCAAGTCCTCCGTTAGTGAATTAATTGCCATGAAAAGCGCTTTCTCAATTAGCTGTTTGGAGCAGGCAGAAAATATTAAGTACCCTCCATTCCCTCACAATTCATGGTTGTGAGAAAAGCACTAGGCCCAGGGGCTCCTCGCTCTGTTGCGCAACCCTATTTATTTATTTATTTATATGTACAGAAAGATGTGTTTGAAATGCAAAGTGCATTTCTGTGCATTTCCGATTTTATGATGGCAATTCATTTGATAGTTTATTTGTTCATGCAAATATGTTTGGTACTTCTTTGTTGTTAATTGAATTGGGGGTCAATTCTATACCTCATTCGGAGTACCTTCACCTCAGTTGCTGTCAACTTACTCAACTTACTTTGTTCATTATACAACATTGTGAACGGTATGTGACTGCTGGACACACAAACGCGGTATATAGAGTCTTCCCTGCAGCTAAATGAGTATTTTTCTATCACAGATTATTGCAGAGTTTTCTCACCACTTTATACACACTACGCTCATTCAATGACTGATTTCATTCATCATCACAAGTTGCTTTTCTCAAAGAATTGAATCACAGATATTTACGTCAAGTTCTCAGTTCATTTTGAATGGTAACTATACCTTCTTAGTTTTTTGACAATTTGTTAAGCGATTCTTACAAGGCGATCTAGGCCCGAGGTCTCCCATCTTTTCCGAAACTCACAAAGTATCTCATCGGGCCTAGCACCTTTGCTGTTTTACAGTTTGAAGCTGCCTCATAAACTTCCTTGACTGTGATATGGGCTATTTCCTTTAAGTTATGTTCATTTATGAAATGCAGGTTTGCAGCGCTAGTTTGTTTGGGCCCAATTGGACACCTGAACGGCAGGGCTATTTTCGACACTTATACCAACCCGTTATCGCACTGACACATCAACATTACACAACGAATATGTAGGTAACTAAATCACGTTTAATATTGCAATAAGAAACTCTGTGCAGCTTCCAAAAAAACCTTCTTCTGTCAAAAAAAAAAAAAAAAAATACAACAAAAAAGAACAGGCAAAACAGTTTCAGAGAAATAAAATTTCAATTTTATATAACAGATGTTAAAAATACGCAATTGTCTTTTTATTGATTACACTGGCCTGCAAAAATGAAACCCTATTTTGCCAAAGGAAACCAGTTTTTGTTTTTCTAAAAACTTTTTTTGCACTGAATTCAAGGAAACTAGAGAAGTAGAATTTTTGGATTGAAGTCGTGGAAATTAAAAGATTCAACGTTTTACTCATGTATGTTCTAGTTTCTAATATGAAATGGCTCTTGAAAAAAATTTTTTGCTTCTGGATCCGATGATCTTAATCCAAATCTGGTCTTAGAATAGTTCTACCACATTTCAATTTTTATTAACCATTACTTTACAAAGGTATAACGATTAACGATTCTAACCTTGCGGTTAAGACTTGAGAGTCTAACCCATTTCACTCTTGTTCCAAAATTAGTGTTCCTTATCTTTTTATACCCGACTCCGATGTTGGTGCTCTATTAAATTGCAAACAATTTAGCATCATTTCATGCCCTTTTAAAATATTCGCTCCAAGAAATTTTCATGTGAGAACAGAAATTGAAATCTGATTACATTAAATTAAATTGTGGAGTTGTAGGTAGGTCAACTCATTGAAGGACGCTTTTTAGAAGAAACTGATCTGAAATTGAAATAGTTTGAATTGCAACGCCGAAGCCACTGATGCCTGGACTAGGTACTAATTGCTATCACATTTAAGCTTGAAAATATAGGTTGACTGTGTATTCTGTTGGACCTGACATTACCCCAATCAGCAGTAATCACTGAAAAAATGTCTACAAGTGCTTGCTTTCTTTTTAACAAAAAAGCAACTTCAATTATTTCGTTATCATGCCAGCCGTTCGTGGGAAAAAAGCAACCGCGATAATACCTAACAAAAAGTGTGTGCCTTAAATTAATGTGACTAGTCAGGCTTGTCTCTTCGTTAGGGAATACCCTGACCTAGAACATTCAATTGAACAAATCATCTGTGTTAAAAGCTCATAAGACCCAAGGCAAACAAGTTCAAATAAAATGTGTAGACACCTCGGTGCAATAAGAGAAAACATTAGCAGTATTGAGCTTTTCTCAAGAAAATCTTAATCAGTGCGAGAATTCCCCCAGTTGAATTCAAGGAAATGATGGCAAAGTGAGAACAGTTTGTTTAAAAAGATCATTTTTTTCAGAAAGTGTTGTATTCAAGTATGAAATTTGAATTAGTTCACTTCTATCGCTGAAATCGTAAGGAACAAAATTTATGCAGCTTTGCATTAAACCAAGTAAAACCTAAAATACATTTTCTTGACAGTGAAGTGTTTTTGAAGTTAAAAAGTCTTACGAGTACATCCATTGCAAAAAGATGGAACCTCGCACTGTGTTTCTCATTGTGGTGTTTGTTAACATTTTCGACGAGTCTCTAACACTGTCCATCGACAATTCCAAAAACGATATCATCTTTTGGACAAGAAAACTGTCACAGCTCCTTCATACACCCAACGAAATCGGTGACCATGTCGTGCGAAGCGTAAAAGACAGACAAAAACAATACAATTTGAGTAGATCAGTGTACCGAAAGAAAAGTAAACAAGCGATAAAGAAGAATAATTTCGAATTTATTGATCGCTGAGCCAATGCGAGTGCCAACGCTGGAAAAGATAAGAAGATTGCTCGTAATAAGTTATTAATTCCGAATCGAGACATTCAGATGGAATTTTGAACTTGAAGTAACAAGAGTTGAATGATGCAGTCCCAATTGTTTTTCGGTATGTGCCTTTTGTTCTGGAGTGTTGTGCTGTTTTCCAAATCAACTTGGACACAAATTATTGTGAGCCCACCTTTAAGTGACACAAATGACACCGTTGAAATTAACAACCGTAACCTGTTCGATACACTGAGGAAAGAAAAGAGTTGGCAGGAGGAATTGAGAAAAGTCGACTGGTCGTGGCCAGATGAGGAGAACGATGAAAATTAATGTATGAATAGTGATAGTGATAAAATTTAAATTTTAAATAAAGCTAATGGTATTATTTTAAACCTGAGTTTTGCTGTTTTTTTATCTGTTTTAGTCAAAGAAACCAATTACTTGGTATCCCGCAGGACAATAATGAGTTTTGTGTGCTTTTTTTCAATCGGGTTGATAGGGGTGACTACTTTTTCAGAGTCGTGTTCTTGGCTGCTTTTACTGCTTTGCTTTATGATTTGTCACCATGAATAACAAGTTTCTCTTCACGGATGGTTGGAAGTGTTTTAAAATGTTTGTTTGGCAACGCTTATTCATTTATTTGAAGTGCTTATCACATATTTTCGCAAAAACAAAAGATGAGCCGAGAGTGTCGTTTAATAATCTTGAGTATTTTTCTAAGGAATTGACGCGCTTTAACTGGAAAAACCAATGAATGATTTTAGACACACTGATTGTAAATTTGGCCAAATTGATGGTTTGATGATTTTGGTGTCTTGAAAAGACTATGGCATATGATACTTCGCTATCAGTTGGCAATTGACCTACTCTATCTTGAATCAGAAAAACGATGAGTGTTAATTATTATTCTTTGTGTCATTTCTGTTTTTATTTGGTATACGACAGAAAATTAAGTCATCCCCAGTACGAGCACAGTCATAGTATCTCATTTATTAACAGAGAGTAGTTGAATTCTCTCATCAGCTTCACTGCAGAACACAACATACTGGTCTGTTATTAAATAAAGCAAGACAAGATCTAGCATGATGAATTGAAAAAGGACACTCTCCACTTTACATGTCTCCGTCCAGAACTTTATAATCCTTGGGATGTATTTTTTATGATCTTGAAGAACTCTCCGACTACCAGAAAATTCACGAATGTCTCAGCATTGTTTGAAGTTGGATAATATACATACATAGATAGTTTTATAAATATAATTTATTTGGTCTTAACCCTTAAACCCTACCCATCCCGGGAGAAACACTAAAAAGTTTTTGCCCCAATTTAGTAAAAAAAACAATTTAATCAAAAATTTTATTTACTAATATAAAAGATAGGAATGTTTAATTATGAAAAATGTTTTAAAAGTTTACATCAAGACAATTATGACACACTGAGCGGCTATGTTCGCCACAAAGTGGATTTCGGCAACTGGTGCATCGTATTTTGGTCTTGCGTTCTTTGTCTCGTGGACACACGGCACACCTATTTTCTGTAGTGACTGAAGATGTTGACTCAGCCACAGGTCGCTTCTTTTTTAAAATATCTCCAATGAGGACCTGGAGATTGGATGGCAAAGTTGGCCAAGTAAACCTCTCCTCCATTTGGGGTTTAATGAGTTCCAAGGCTAAGTTTTTTAAGAGATTTCGACTTATTTGAACTTTTTCGGACGCTATTTTGAGGAGGACATACGAATTCATACCAACAATATTTAAGATCCCAGAAGATCGTTTCGCTAGTCTTGAAACACTGTCAAACTGTTCAAAAACTTTAACTATCACTACCCTGGGGTCTATGGGACCCAGAAGCTCAAATATTTTCAACTGCACCACTCGAAAATTAATAAATGACTGATTTTTAGACGTCTGCTGCGATAATATGAGAATTCCATGGGTGGCACTGGTGTGAGTTGCTTAGTTTTTAAAAAATTTAAGAAAATGTATGTTTGCAATGGCGCTGGACCCCAGGGTAGGGTTTAAGGGTTAAGAATGCGAGTCATTCTCTTCACTCATTACTCATTACCATGTGTCTTGCCAAAATAAGATCAACCTTCACGTTATCCACCTTACCTAATTTCGATCCCCTTCAACTATTTGCCGTCGACTGCAGTCGCTACTAAATTCGATTATTTTTTAAGTGCTTAGGAAAATAAAATATAGTAGCTAATTTTTTTTTTTGTGATTGTGTGTGTCGAATTGACAGATAAAGAAAAACAACAAACACCATACAACATAACAATCAAATTCATATTGTCAAACACACAATATTTATATTTTTTTTTTTCACTAAGTGTTTTCTAAATCCACAGCTAAATACAAAACAGTAAGACTGCTTAATTTAAATTTTTTGACGAACTGATGTTTTTGTTTGAAGTTTTCGGTTTTTCAAAATAGTTGTGTGTATGAAAATCAGTGTGAAAATCTGTGCAAATCCGTCTAAAAAAAAAGATCGACTGCAGTAACCAAACCGAGAGCACAATTAACGTAGTCAAAAGCAATCCAACTGAACAACGACAAACAAAAGAACTAAGCAATCTGAAAAACTTTATTTTACACAACGACATGGACGGGTTCTGATCAAAATTACTAATATCTTGCAGCTGTGCCGTTGTGCGAGGGATCCCTAGAACTGATCAACTCCGATTGATTTTGATCAATTTCTATTCGTTGTGGGAGGTATTTCTCTCAGAGTCTAACGATATGTTCTTTACTCTACGCAAAATTGTTTTTGTCTGTGTGGGATTTTTGATATTAAATGGAGTCATCAGCAAAAAGCAGAGTTAAATTCATTGGTTTGTTTGCTGTTTAGTCGAAGAATTATTATTGAATTATTATTTATTGAGACTTTTCTTTTTAACATCGGTTTTTTTTTTTTATATGACTAAAGAAAATTTAATTGTTTAGTCGAAGGTGCATCAATTCAGGTAAAAGGCGGAATCCTTGGTCAACCCAGGTCAAGTAGGTTTAAGGTTACCGTTCCCGTATGAATATAAAGGGATGAAATAAAGTATAAATTATTAAAGGATAATCAAGCACTCTAGTGCTGAAGGACATTTTTGAAATTTGTCCAGTAGCTTTTTACTTCCCGTTAACATTCCCGTTCCCGTATGAATATGGATATGAAATATAGCCCTTAGGCTGTTCCAGAGTCTAAACTATCTCTGTACCGAATTTCATTTAAATCGGATCAGTTGCATAGGCGTAACAAACAAACTTGCTTTTACATCCTTACTAATTTTATAAATGTGGCGGGTCAGTATATTGTATTATTATAATATTAAGTAAGGATATTTAGATAATTGAAACTGTCAAGTCATATAAAAATTTGGGCATGAATATCTGTAGTAACATGAATATGGAACTACATTTTAAGGAAAAGCTTGCCGCATCAAAAACAGCCATAAGTTTAGCATGGAAAAACTGTTTGGAAGATACCAATATATCAGTAAAAGTTAAATTCCAGATATTCCAAGCAGTGTAGAAGTCTATGATGCCCAGGTCTGGGGTTGTAAGCATAACAATACAGTAGAAAAACTACTTCGTTACTTTTTAAAACGAATTTTTAAACTGCCGCAGTACACACCAAATAAAATGTTACTGGTAGAAACCGGTATCGCACCATTATATGTGGAAAAATTGAAGCTTCATTTCAACTACATTTTAAGATGCATGTCTTTGGATGATGAAAGATTGATCAAACGGATAGCAAACCACGTCATAGAGATAAAAATATTGTTCTACGAAGAATGGAAGTCGTTTGCAGAATTCTGCGGATACAATTTGAACATAAACTCCGAAAATATTTGTCAATGGAAAGAAGAGTTTTACAAGTTAATTGCAACGGTTGACGAAAAAATACACGCTGACAACATTGAACATGTTAAAAGTTCGGTATACAGAGAAATTTACGCTGACCTAGATCACAATTTATGTGAAAATAATTATTTTAAGGAACGGTATTCTATTGATATAATTTCTACTATCTTTAAGGCCAGAGGTGAAATCATGGAATTAAACTTTATTCCCCACAGGGAAGATCTACCAATCATTTGCTCTCTGTGTAATCTTCGTGAAAGGGAGAACATATATCATTTTTTGTGTAGATGTCCAGTGCTGAAAGAATTCAGACTTCAATTCGTTGGAAAAGAATCATTAGAAGAATCAGAAATGCGAAACATTTTGAACGGCAACGAATAGAACAAACTGCATAAATACTGTCAAAAAGCATCCACATATAGGAATTATCTATAGTTATCTATTTATCTAGTAAGGATAGTAAGGATGTTGAGAATTAACACTTCAAGCTATTCACGGAGGCTTCAAAGAGAATACTTGGTCGAAAATTTAATTTTTATATTTGCAAAAAAAATTTGCAATTTTTGCCAACCTTTCTCTTCCCAAGAATCAGCAGATTGTTTGCATTGTCTTGACACTCAGTGAGTGTTCTAAAATGATTTGAAAAACACAACTCAATGGGTTTAATAATAATTTGCCCTTACTCTGCTATTATTGTCATGAATTTAACTTAAGGGAATTCACACTGTCTGAGATGTTTCTCAGAAAAACTCCACGGTTTTCCACATTAACCGCACTGAATAAGCATTATGTACAATTGTTTGTTTTCCTCTTGTGAAACTCTAACAATCTATCGAAATGAAACTGAATTGAGATGAAATCATTCTTAGACCCGTGGGTACTTTCCCATGTCATATAAAATTTGCTTTTTTTTAACAACGAGAATTTAAACAGTCAATTTGTAAATGTACCGAAATGATTATGGTTAGCATATCCGTGGTCACACTCGAGCTTGAGGATCGAAATACTCAAACGTCCAGTTGTTTTTCCTCAGGTATCAACTTCTGCAATGGGTTAATCCGTGAGAAATTAATTACACTGCATTAAAAACGCTCTCTCGGCTTATTGTACAGATCCCTTAAGTGCTTTAGGCCTTGAAGCTTCCGGACTTTTTTGGTGAATCACCTCGTTTGCTTGCATATAATATAATGCTAACTTTCACGCCACGGGAGACACCATACTTAGAATGCGATGATGAGATAAAGTCCATGTTACTCACGGGTATTGTACCAATCTAACGGTGAAAGAATTTTTTCCAATAAGGACTTCTTTTTTTAAGTAAAACACGAGCCATTTGCGATAAATCAAAAACTTTACTATGAGTTTGAAATACATTTTGGACATAGGTCATATAGCCACCGCGGGCACGTATGCAGCGTTCGGTTTGTTGGATTCAATTTTCGATGACTCGGCCACGCGGTCTCAATTTCACTTTCAATTTTAGCTCTGATGTCTTCCAATATTGCGTCGTTGGATTTTTGTCGTAAGTAAATGACTTTACGTAGTCCCAAAGAAAATATTCTAGAGGCGTTAAACGAGACTCGTTCGTCAATCAACTGTCCTATATCTCAAGATAACACTTTTATCTTGGGGCCAGATCCTGTGGAAACCTGATTTCGTCCAAGTCCATGTCTTCCAATTTAGGCCAAAAACAATCAGTTTTCGTGGTGCGTTATCGCTGGCCATTCACAGTAACGTGACTATCGTTATCGTCGAAAAAAAATGCCCAATAATGCCACTGGCATGCAAATCGCACCAAACAATTTCATTTTGTGTTCACAAAATCGGTCGGTCCTCAAAAATATTTTGTATATTTTAGAACAAACTCAGCTAAAAAATGAGCTCCGCCACAGACTTTGCGATGAAATTCATCATCTTGGCCCAACTTCTCCTATCGGAGAACGTACGTCCTTTCAAATGGTCTATCGGCTTCATTTCTTGATCTTGTACGACTATAAACGAAGATCCTTAAATAAAATACGACATAATGTGACAATGATAGTTTTATATTAGTAAAGCTGTCAAATGTCTATTGGAAAACCTTTCACAAAGTATACTGTTGTACGGTTTCATTGAAATCCATTCAGTAGTATTTGCGTTCACGAGAAGAAAACATACATAATTCATGAGTACATGTCAAGCATTTTTTGGAAAATAGAGAATTTATCTATCTATCTATCTACATACCTACATCTACAATTCTACATATAATACAAACTTTCACGTTTATTATTGTTCTGCTCAACTTTCTTAATTTTTCCTTTCAAAGAACCTTCTTCTGGCAAATAAAAATACAACAAAAAGAAATACCAAAACAGTTGGATCCGTACTCGCGTGATGTAACGGCCAAGTGAAATAGAAACTCAATTTTATATAGTTGATGTTAAAAATACGCACACATGTTTTAAATGATTACACAGGGCTGCAAAAATAAAATACCATTTTGCCAAAGGAAACCATTTTTGGTTTTTCTAAAAACTTTTCGCACTGAATTCAAGGGAACTCAACAAGCAAAGTTTTTCCATTGAAGTCGGCGAAATCTAAAAAAATTCAACGTTTTACTTATGTTTTAGTTTAAGAAAAAATCTGGCTTCCGAAAGAAATGCTTTGCTGCTGGTTTGGATGAGTGGTCTTAGAATAGTTCTACCACATCTAATTTTTTAAATATTTACCCATTAATTTACATAAGCCTAATAACCCGAGCAGATAGAGCTACTTTAAGGCTCGATTTGGATTGTTTGAGAATAAGTTAGTATTACTAGCAGAAGCTTTCTTTGCAATTATATTGCCCCGACATCATGACCTGAGAGTCCGTTCTATATTAGCTTAACCCCATTTCACTCTTGTTCAATAATTATTCACTATCCATTATCTTTTTATACCTCAGATTGGTTGATTGGCATGATTGATAATTTCATGCCCTTTGAAAATATTCGCTCCAAGAAATTTGCATTGTAAAAATAGAAATTAAAATCTGATTAGATAAAATTAAATTGTGTAAAGCATTTGAAGGTCAACTCATTGAAGGGTGAGATTTCGTTAAGATTTTTTAGAAGTAGTATACCAACCAAAAATCTGATCTGAAATTGAAATAGTTTTGCAACACCGAAGCCACTGATGCCTGGACTACCAATTTATTATCACAATCAAGTTTGCAACCATTAGTTGACTGCGTATTCTGTTGGACCTGACATCACCCCAATAAGGTGTAATCATTGAGAAAATGTCTACAAGTGCTTGCTTTTTTTTTTAACAAAAAAGCAACTTCAATTATTTCGTTATCATACCATTCGTTCGTGGGAAAAAAGCAATCGCGATAATACCTAACAAAAAGTGTGTGCCTTAAATTAATGTGACTAGACAGGCTTGCCTCTTCGTTAGGGAATACCCTGACCTATAACATTCAATTGAACAAATCATCTGTGTTAAAAGCTCATAAGACCGAAGGCAAACAAGTTTAAATAAAATGTGTAGACACCTCGGTGCAATAAGAGAAAACATTAGCAGTACTGAGCTTTTCTTAAGAAAATCTTAATCAGTGCGAGAATTCCCCCAGTTGAATTCAAGGAAATGATGAAAAAGTGAGAACAGTTTGTTTAAAAAGATCATTTTTTTCAGAAAGTGTTGTATTCAAGAAGTATGAAATTTGAATTAGTTCACTTCTATCGCTGAAATCGTAAGGAACAAAATTTATACAGCTTTGCATTAAACCAAATACATTTTCTTGACAGTGAAGTGTTTTTGAAGTTAAAAAGTCTTACGAGTACATCCATTGCAAAAAGATGGAACCTCGCACTGTGTTTCTCATTGTGGTGTTTGTTAACATTTTCGACGAGTCTCTAACAATGCCCATCGATAATTCCAAAAACGATATCATCTTCTGGACAAGAAAACTGTCACAGCTCCTTCATACACCCAACGAAATCGGTGACCATGTCGTGCGAAGCGTAAAAGACAGACAAAAACAATACAATTTGAGTAGATCAGTGTACCGAAAGAAAAGTAAACAAGCGATAAAGAAGAATAATTTCGAATTTGTTGATCGCTGAGCCAATGCGAGTGCCAACGCTGGAAAAGATAAGAAGATTGCTCGTAATAAGTTATCAATTCCGAATCGAGACATTCAGATGGAATTTTGAACTTGAAGTAACAAGAGTTGAATGATGCAGTCCCAATTGCTGTTCGGTATGTGCCTTTTGTTCTGGAGTGTTGTGCTGTTTTCCAAATCAACTTGGACACAAATTATTGTGAGCCCACCTTTAAGTGACACAAATGACACCGTTGAAATTCAAAACCGTAACCTGTTCGATACACCGACGAGACGAACGAATTGCCAGGTGTCAAAGAAAATAGTCGACTGGTCGTGGCCAGAGGAAGAGAACGATGAAAATGAGTGAAAAAGTGATAGTGATAGAATTTAAATTTTAAATAAAGCTAATGGTATTATTTTAAGCATAAGGTTTGGTGTTTTTTCTGTTTGTTTTTCTGTTTTAGTCGAAGAAATTAAATACCTGTATGTTTGTATACTTGTTATTTTTTCCAATCCGGTTTTATGGTGGTGACTACGATATACTCTGGAAGTAGTGTTTGTTCGGAAACATCTGATGTGAACTTTTTGGTTTTTTTTTTTTTTGAATCTGTGTATTGAAATCCCATCCCTTTTGACAGCAATGATTTCAATTACATTACGGATCACAATGTAAGCCGAAGCCCTGTTTCAATCACTATGGACGACCTTATCCGTAACCTTGGAACCATCGATGTTAACAAAGGTAGTGGTCCCGATGGCATTACTCCTTTGTTTTTAAAAAAGACCGCTGAAACTATTTCCAAACCTTTGCTTCAACTTTTCAACCAATCCCTGTCTAATCTGATATTTCCTAACTCGTGGCATAACTCGTTTCTAACGCCAATATTTTAAAACGGAGACAGATCCTACATCAAAAATTATCGAGGTATTGCAATCCTGTCAGATATTCCCAAATTATTTGAGATACTGGTAACTGACAAGCTGAACGTGGAGCTGATTTCAGTTTTAAGCGAGCATCGACATGGCTTTCTTAAAGGTAGATCTACAACTACCAATTTAGCAGATTATACCTCATTCATTCCTTTAGAAATGGAAAAAGGTAACCAAGTTGATGCTATCTATACTGACTTCAGCAAAGCTTTCGACAAAGTTGATCACAATCTGCTTATTTTTAAATAAAAAAAATATGGCATTCATGACACCTTATTATTATGAGACAAGTTTGTTGATGTCTTGTCACGTCAAATTAATGTAACTTCTGGTTTACCCCAAGGTAGCCATCTCGGCCCAATTTTATTTCTCCTTTTTATAAATGACTTGCCCTTACTGTTTGAAGGTTGTAGATTTTCGATGTATGCCGACGACCTAAAGTTGTTTCATACAGTTAAAAATATTGCCGATATGCAATTATTGCAGCAATGTTTAATCAGCCTAGTTAAGTGGTGTAAAGCTAACGGAATGATGTTAAATGTGGAGAAGTGCAATATAATTTCTTTTTAAAAAAAAACATGTGCAATAAATTTTGACTACTCCATAGACGGACAAAAGTTAGTTATGTAGAATTGACGTAGTAAAAGACTTAGGTGTTTTAATTGACAAAAAACTAACTTTTAAACATATTGATAAAGTTCATTCCAAGAGTATGGCTATGCTTGGTTTACTGTGTAATATGGTCTCCGTCTCTCCGTTGTATGCTGTTGATATAAATAAACTTGAATCTGTCCAAATGCAATTTTTGTTGTTCGCCTTGAGAGGTCTTGGATGGAACCCCGACAGTTTTGTCCTACCTTGTTACTCACATCGACTAAATCTTATTAATATGTGCAGCCTTGTAAATCGTAGAGAGTTGTCCGAAGCTTTATTTGCGTCCGATCTTTTAAATGGAAATATTAACTCACCATTTTTGTGTTCCAAAATATTTGTAAATCCTAACGTTCGTATTTTACGACATACCAAATTTTTAAAGGAGAGCAACTCAATGACTAATTATGCTTCTCATGAATGTTTCAACAGATGTTCAACAACATTTAGCTGATATTTTGACTCGTTCAATGTAAATATAAATTGGGAAAACTTCTGGAGAAAAATGCTGAATAGAATGATGTATGAAGACTCTTTTTGACTTTCTTTTGTGTATTTTTGTATTAAATCAAATTTTCATAAATAATAAACTACATAAACAATGTCTATAAACAATGTCCAATTTATATAGCAAATCCGTTTTGTCAATGAAAAAATTGGTTTTATATAATACTTAGTACAACAAATGTATTTTAATTTATTTTTTATGTAGTACAATCTTTGTTAAATCTCTCTTATGTTTTTTTTTATACTTAATGTTGTCTTACTTTGGCAAAATAAACTTAACTAAACTACACTAAACTAAAAAGACTACTTTTTCTTTGCTTTATGATTTCTCATCATGAATAACAAGTTTCTGGATTGAAATGTTTTAAAATGTTTGTTTGGCAACGCTTATTCATTTATTTGAAGTGCTTATCACATATTCTCGCAAAAACAAAAGATGAGCCCTGAGTGTCGCTTAATAATCTTAATAATAATTAATTTTCTTAGGAATTGGAGCGCTTTAACTGGAAAAACCAATGAATGTTTTAAGACAAACTGATTGTAAATTTGGCCAAATTGATGGTTTGATGATTTTGGAGTCTTTAAAAGACTGTGGCATATAATACTTCGCTATCAGTTGGCGATTGACCTACTCTATCTTGAATCGGAAAAAGGATGAGTGTAAATTATTATTCTTTGTGTTTTTTCTGCGTTTGGTTGGTATATGGTATACGTCACAAAGTGAAACCATCCATAGTTAGAGTACATAGTCATAGTATCTCAGCTATAAACAGAGAGTAGTTAAATTCCCTCAGCAAAACTACAGAACACAACATACTGGTCTATTATAAAATGAAACAAGGTGGGGCTATGATGAATAGATTAAGGACATTCTTCACTTTCTATGTCTCTGTCCAGAATTATATAATCCTTGTGACGTATTTTTTTACGATCTTGAAGAACTCTCTGACTACCAAGAAATTCATGAAAGCCTCAGCATTGTTTGAAACTGGTTAATATAGTTTTAAATTTATTTTAGGTCTTAAGCGCTCTACAGACGATCAATGTTACTTGACAATATTTATTGTTCCAAGCTCAGGCAGACGGCAGATTAAGCCATGTCATTATTCTTAAGAAAAGAAATATCGTTAATCAAAATTTTTTGTTAATAAAGATGTTATCTATCTATCTATCTATCAATTTATTGTTCCAAGCAACAAAGATCTATGTTCTTTTCCAATAAAGCAAATATCTTCTGGTTCAGTAACCTGTGGTTCCAGTACAATTGATTTTATTTTCTATAAAAAAATGTATATACTCTTCGTATTATGAATAAAATCTTTTCTCTTAAAATCTCTGCTGAAATATATGTTTGTGTAGGCACAAGTAGATATATACCAATGCACACATTAGTATGTGTAAGAGGAGAAATAGAAATGCTAGTTTACCTATGCCTCTCTGTATAATATAATAAGTAAGTTACTAATAAATCGTTGTCAAATTAAGACGTTCTGTTAATCTGAGAGTTGTCTTTTATTCTTCCACATTCCACTCCACCGACTTATTCTCTAATAATCTCTAATACAGCAGTTTACCAAACATTACTGTATTAACAATCCAGGTGGTGCTCTTGCTAACCTAACAGTGGAAAATCCTCAAAATTGTAATCAGGACATTTCTTTTTTGATCGGCCAAGGGTACGACGGATCAGGCAATTATTCGCTAAAAAGCTCCACATGCTCTGTACGTCCATTGTGCAGCACATTCTTTGAACCTTGCTATGTCTATTTCCAAAAATACCAGCCATAAGAGATTGCCAAACCAGAATTGAAGCAGTTTACAATTATTTCAATACACCAAAAAGAAAAGATATGCTGCAAAAAACAATAAGCGAAAGCGGCTGAATCTGACGCTATAGATCTCAAAATCAAGCAGTTGAAGATTTTTAGGACCTATTTCCGTTTGTGTTCGAGACTCTTAACCAAATAGGAACATTGGAAAGTGACACAAAGAACTTAAAAACGCTATGGATTTCGAGTTATTGAATAGCTTATCAACTCTCGATGCCATTAAGTACATCTTCGGGCGCAAGCTTCGAAGATGGACAGAGTCCGAAACGCGTCGCCAATTAAACTAACTGAAACTAATTTGTGAAATTAAGCAAAATAGCTAATAAAAAAATATTTTTAGTTTTTATATTCAAAATAATTTTTGAATGTCAAGTCGTCAACACAATCATCACGATGTCAAATTACTATTGGGCCCAATTAACTGATACGCATTACTGCTACGGTATGGCTCATGGTCGAGGTCGAGAAGCGCAAAGACTCTACGCTGAATTGTATCCCAATAGGAGGCATCCCAGTCATACGATATTTTCAAGAATTCATCAACGTCTTCGAGAACGTGGAGTACTGGAGCAACGAGGGAGAAACAGTGCATCTTCCGCAGAGGTGCACAGAGAGGAAAGAATTTTGGGAATGGTCCGACGAAATCCCTCCATTAGCACAAGGAGGATAGCTAAGCTACTATGCTTCATTTGCCCCAAACTAGAGTATGGGGAGTGATTCATACCGACAAGTTGCACCCGTACCACACTACACCAGTTCAGGAGCTAACTGCCAACGACAAGATATTAAAAGCTGCATTTTGACGAACATTATTGCTAAGATATGAAGCTGATCACAATTACTTTCGAAGGATATTCTGGACGGATGAAGCTCAATTTACCAGAGACGGAGTAACAAATTTCCACAATTCACATCACTGGAGTAGCAGCAATCCGCATAACAAGAAACAAACCAAATCTCAACACCGCTTTAGGTGTAATGTTTGGCTTGGTATTGTTGAGAGAAATAGAGAATCCTATCTGCAGTTACTACGAGACCTTCTGCCCGATTTGATTGACAACGTTCCATTAGCCATAGCAGACAATTTAATATACCAGCAAGATGGAGCTCCAGCACACTACAGCCGCATTGTAAGGAACTGGCTTGATGACCATTTTAGTGACCGTTGGATTGGAAGAAGAGGTCCCACAGAATGGCCACCTAGATCACCAGATTTAACTCCGTTAGATTTTTATGCTTGGGGATTCATGAAGGGCTATGTTTACGAAAAGGAAGTAAAATCTTTGGCTGAACTGAAACAACGGATTGAAACGGCTGCAGTCAAATTACAGGAAAATTTATCAGGTATAAATTTATTTGCAGAAATAAGAAGGCGCTATAGTCTTTGCCTTCTTTAAAATGGGGATCATATTGAAAATTTTTTATAAGAAGCTTTAGATAAAAATATTATAATAAATAGTAACTTAGTATTTTTATCTGAATATGCAAGTATTTCTATTTTAATTGATTTCAAGATTAAGGCTTTCTTATTTCACAATTGCATTTTTCTTCCACTGGCTAGGTAGCGCGTGATGTTGCATGATTAAAAAAACAATCATAAGCTAATTATAACCCTAAGTTCTCAGGCAGGTGTTCTCAATAAAAAAAGTAAAGAGAAAATTCATCCTTTATTTCGTAAATTCACTTAAGAATCCAATAACGAAAAAAAAAAAATTTTTAAATGTCGTTTTTGTAATTTTTGGTTTTCTCAAAAACTACAAGTTATTTTGACATCCGGTTTTTTGTGTTGGATCAAAAATAAATAAGAGCATTGAAAATAAGCCAGAAAAATACTACTTAATTACGTAAAATTTTGAAAAAAAAAATGGTTTGAAAAAAAAAATTATGTTTTTTTTCAAAATTTTGATTTTGAAAATTAATATTTCAAAAACTATTCATTTGAACAACTTATTTTAAAATTTAAATGAATGTATAGGTTTCTGGCTTTTTGAAATGTTATAGCACAAGTCTGTAGGTATTACCGTTATTTTTAAATAATATTTTTTCCGTTTTAAGTGATTTTTTTTCTTAAATTGCCCCTCCCGCCTAAACGGGGGAAAATGGACCCCCCCCCCCTCCCATAAGATATTTTGCTTGTCTAAGTCCAACCTACACATCCTATCTTTTTGTCACACCTTATGCAAATCACCCTGTATACATATATAAAATAATGTAAATTAATTCAAGCACATAACAAATATATAATTTCCAAGCTTTATTTAAAAAAAAAAACAACATTTTTGTTCTTTTCCTTAAATTCTTTTTTTTAATAGTTTTAATTCTTTTTTTAAATAATTTAAATTATTTTTTAAATACAGTGAATCTCCCTTGGGCGGACAGCCTTGGTGCAGAAGTTTTTGTCCGCCTAAGAGAGTTGTCCGTTTAAGGGAAATCAAACTGAAATACAAAATTTTAAATATAATTTGCTGATGCTTTAAAATCTGTGATTCCTAAGCGCGTTGCAACTTCTGTTGCCTGATGTCGAATTGCTCTTCCAGATATCTTAAACCCTTTGTTTCGAAATGCATTGAACCACTCGAAAACATTTTTATCAAGGCAGTTTGACGAAATAAATCGTCTTTTAAGATGAGTTGCATTGTAGTTTGACTGCCATTCACTCAAAAGCTCATTCTTTTTTTTTCAGTAGATCAGCAACTTGGGTTTTTCTTATTTTAAATTCTGTTGCTTTTTCTCGTATGATTTTTTTTATATTATGAGAGAATAAATAAAATTAAAAGATCCCACACATACATGCCAATCCTTCAAATCAAATACTCATTCAACAGTTACACAAAATTAACACATACAAAATAGAGTTTCTGGACTCGGAACTGGCACGTATGTCCATATTTTTCAAAGAATTTTATGCTCGCTGAAAACTGCAATTTAAAAAAAATTACCGCTGCCAAAATTATCAGCGTGATGCCATGTTCAATCCTGCTCTGGTGTACGTCTAAGAGAAAACATTTTGTCTTTCATACGTGAAATTTCTGTCCGCGTCCGTCCAAGGGAGTGTCCGTCTAAAGGAAAACAATGAAACTTATATGGAGCAATTTCCGTGCAAAAAGATTTGTCCGTCTAAGGGAAGTGTCCGCCTAAAGGAGGTGTCCGTAAAGGGAGATTTCACTGTAATTACTTAAATTTAAATGTTCCATTTCTAAGTGTTTCTAATAAGACACACTGTTTTAAAATGCTTATCGTCTAATAAATAAATACAAATACAAATATGCTAGATACATGCTTTTAAGGACTTCGAGAAATAACCTGACAAAACTATCTCAATATAAATCAGCAAGGCATTTGAATATAGCCTCATTTCAAAGAAGACGTATCTACGAATTCAAAACCAAATAAGAAGAAGAGCACTAGTAACCTGAAAACTACAATATTGTTTCATTTTTATATTTTTATGTTCACAAAAAAGACTATTCGCACAGGCATATCTAAAAATCTCTGTTATTCCATGAATTGTTTCATCAAAGCATCACTGTTCTCATTCTATGATGATTTTCTATAAAAAAGAAAACATCACTTCAAAAATATTTTTACTGTGCTGGATAGAGCTCAATGTCCACTTTCATAATAATTCACTTTAAAATTATGAATACCTCTCACCTCTCGACATAAAAATATTGAATAAATCAATCACTTTTTATTGAAACGAGAACATTTTTGCGTCACTCAATATATGAGTTGGATGTTTGAGGAAAATGTAAAATATCACAAAAACATTAGTATCCCCCATTTATATGAACCACACTGCCCCTCATCACAGTAAACAAGTGTTTTTCTCTCTGTGCAGCTCCAATCCCTCACTCTGTGTCTTTTTCACCCACGCACTTCGACAACATAAACATAAAACGCTCACCACACAAGCAACAGCAGCAAGCTGAAAGATACTCTGCCTGGCCGAGCAACGCTAACACCACTCAGTCTTTCAATTTATCTCTGCCAACAAAGGCTGTCTTCCCAGAAATTTCAGAACCGTGAACGCTTTCAACAGCAGCCGTGCAGACGTCACGTCATACGCCCGCCGCAGTCGCCGGCCACCGTCATTTCGTCATAACATCAGTGGTCTTTTAAAACTGGTGCATGCCTTGCTACCGGGGTTGACTAAGTGCGCGACAAATTACTCGTAAATCGATGAACTATTTTTTTTTTTTCCTTTTTTTCTGCCTCAAATTCCCAAAACCTACTTATCGATCTCGTTTATCTGAATGTGGTGCTAAAAATAATTTGAAAAAATATCTTTTTTTCTTAATTTTGTATCTAAAGAGCGGTTCTTAAATAAACAAAAATTCTTTGGCGCACTTCCAGTAATATTTTCGGTTGTATCGTGTCTTCTTCAATTGGGACTATAGGTCGCGGAATACACGAGTCGATCTCCCGAGAAATAAATAAATTAGGTGATTTCATATTATCTCAAGCTCTCTGTGGGTGTGTATGTGTGTCTAATACACTGTGTGCATCTATCGTGTATCTAACAGGTGGGGTTTTGCTGAAAACTACAAGGTCTTCGAGGCTGTGTGAGTCATTGCCTGTTTACAATGTCAAATTCATGGATTGACGGCGGCGGTGGTGCCGGTATATACTGCGACGCGGATGCAGACAATAATTTGCTTCAGCTAAAACTGAAAAAGCCCGATGCTTGGAAATGGGAACTCACAACATCGAGGTCGTCGCCAAATATAGCACTGCCGAGAATCATGTTGTTTGATCATGAGGGAACGCTATTGGTTGATGCGAATCAACAAGTAGACGATGCCACTTACAGGGCAGAGAAGAATGTTTTGAAAGTTCCGAAACGAAGGACAAAAAAGTTCAACAGAGCTGCAACAACTAATCTAGAAAAATCAATTCAGGACGATGAGGACACCGGGTTGGGCTCATTGGACTCTACAGAGAAGCAATGGTTTAAGCCATTGTCAAATGACAGTCTAAAATTCAAAAGAAAACCATCAATCTTAAGGAACAGTCAGAGAGCAGACCACATACCGAAGTCTTGGAGATATTCAGCACCCAATGAGATCGACTTTGAATCCTTGGAAATCTGTGATGCTACAGAATCAAATCCACGAAGCCCTTTGCAGTTTTACGGATCAGCAATAACAAGCTCTGCATCACCAAGTCCCCTGCATATATGTGAAGTAACTGACTCAAACACACAAAGTCCTTTCGAATATCAGAAGGACCAAGAAGAGGACTCTAATTTAGACACACCATGGCGGCGGAAATTAAGTCTTCAAAGCAAACACATTGAGTCTCCCGAAATTGTGAGAAGAGAGCTGCAGAATTACCCTCTAATCTTATCTGACACTGAGGAAACTCCTGAGAGACAATACGTCTCCAAGGCCACATGGAAACCCTTCCACTCAAACGGTTGTCTAAATGTCACCAAACCGAGTAGCAAACATTTCGAACGACGAGCTACATCGTTTAAGGAGGTCCGATTTAATGTTCAACCAGAAGCAGAAAACAGTGAAGAACAAAGGACAAAACGTCGATTTCGACGATCGAATTCGAATAGTCTGCCATCTCTGACTCATTCTCGATCAATACTCGAACGACAAAGTGCAATGAAATGCCGCCTATCCTCCCCAGAGTTCGAATCAGCTGAGAGCCATGAAATTGAAATGGGACCAAGGTATTTTCTTCGCTCAAGCAGAGCTGGAACGTTAGTTGTTGCCGATGAAACCGCAAAACATCGTCGAAATCGAAGAAGACTTCCAAAAACTTCTTCAACAGAAAATGTACTGAGTCATTCAAGTTCATCGGTCAAACAGAAAGGATTGTTGAATACCGGTCTTGGTGATCCGTGTTCCCAAAGTCAAAGTGTGAAGAATTTCGGAGAACTAAATGGCAACCAGCGTAGACGGAAGATCGTACCAATTCGAAGGAATAGAAGTGATGGGAATATACTTTTAGTGTCGTCTTCATCTGACGAGCACTTAAAAAGCTGTGATAACTCAAAGTATCGACGGAAAGGAATTTGGCAACAAATAAACGGAGGTAATAGAACAAGGCATTTTAACTTTGACATTAGTCAGGGTGAGACTTCCTTTCAAATGTTTTGCTCATTTCATTTGTATTTTTATTCATTTCACCTTCCATCTGATGAAGTGGTAATCGCGAATTTTTTATTTCATTTGTAAGAAAATGAGTTTTTGAGACTGTGTATTTCCATGCACTAAGGTGAAATCATATCTGCGCTAAATGTTTTTAAAATGTAGACGAAAAACAGAAATTGAGTGGAAATAAAAGCGCAGGATCTTTGTCAAATGTAATTTATTTAATATTGATGATTTTAGTTCATATCAATTGGAAAGAGTGGTGAATGGTGATTTGATTGTTTTGCTTTCACTTCACAATATGTTCTCTTTTATCAATTTTTTCAAATTTCCATCTCGCGTTCACTGTTAATCGGGCACAAGGTAATTAAGTGAGTTACCACCTCCAACGTGCGCTAAAAACGCTCGGCTTTTATTTTTCTTTTTGTTTATCTTTTTATTTTATGATAATTTTTGCAAGGAATGCAACCATAAAGTTTTGTTTCTTTTTATGAGCGCGAATGATGTGCAACATCTTTAAGTTTTATTTCTGCGAAGAAAACGCTATGATCAATCGTCTCATCAACAGAAAATAAACAGACAGCTCATGAAAAAATTACCTTGAAACTGTGAGGCATTGTTTTCTAAAAAGGCTTGCCAATATTCTCATTCACTTGTATTTTCTGTATGAGCTTAAGCTACAAAGTATTGTGCTTCTATTGCTGTCCTTATAAGCTCCACAAGCTTCGCCGATTTCCAGTTTTTTTTTGCACCTCAAGTTGACGAAGATCTTCACCTTCATGATTAATCGTTCAGATTTGATCATCCATTTTCAAGAATGGCATCGAAGTCTGTGGGTTCTGTAGATTTCGATGTTCAATTCTCCTGCCCCAGTCACCTCAACTATTGGTTTTATTGTTAGGCATTAGTCATGTGCTCTGCAGCGACTTTTTTTCGAAAAACCTAAACAGGGCGCGTGAATGTGAAACTGAGTCTTTTTTCGCCCTGGGTTTGCCCTCAACTCATCCTATGTTTTTGCTGGGGCAATGAAGGAAATGCACAGATCTGTCAAATGGAATATAGTTTTATTTTATTGACTGGGATGTGTGGTGATTTTATGGTTTTTATGGCGTTTTTCAGGAATTTTTTTTTTTTAAATAAACGCGCACATCAAGGTGTTATGACTACCCTTATAATGTTTCGAGCATTTAGGAAAATAGGGGATGATTTGAAAGGAGACACCGATGCACGTTGATTTTGAATTTTTGTAAATCGTAATGCAGGGGAAAAACAGGGTCAGGCAGAGCATTCCACATTCGGCTGGTGCGACTAAAATATGAATCTCTATATGGAATGGAAAACCTAGGTTTTTTGACAACTCATGGGTTTGGCAAGGAAACCTGAGTAATCTCTGGGTAAAGTTCATCGAACAAACTTTATACCTGACTATTGTATCTTCTTCACCAGATTTTGTTTCATTCCTCTACGCAAACAGTACCATTAAGGACTTTTCTCCATGCTTTAGCAACATACAACAGAAGCGCAGAGAAAACATCAATTAACAAGTGAAGGCATATTTTTCGAATTGGACCCCGTTTTGAGTAAAACCTAAGTAGGCAAATTAACAGACTGTATGAATCATTTCTTGATTCCTCGTACTGCAGCGCTAATCTGATCAGCAAACTCAAGTAATTCTGATGATACTCAGTTTGGTGTTGAGGACCAACCATCCAAGATGCATGTTTCTGCTTTAACCTGTAATTGAATCGGTGATTGTTAAAACAACATAAGTGAAATTTTTATTTTTTTGTAGGAGAGACAAAAATGTTGTGTTTTCTACCCATAAGCAATGAAAATACGCAAAAATAACTATTTTCAATAATCTGTTACTTTTAATAATTATTATTTTTATTATTATTTTTGCGTATTTTCATTGCTTTAGGGTAGAAAACACAACATTTTTGTCTCTCCTACAAAAAAATAAAAATTTCACTTATGTTGTTTTAACAATCACCGATTCAATTGTGGTACGTGTGCGTGATGTTTAGCATGTCTGGTGTTATCCCAGAGGTTCATGCTTCCATTCCCAATAGAGGCAAAAATGTTTTTCCACGGGTAACGCCTTTCGCGAGGAATTGGCAATTCCCTCATAAAGCAAGGTTGTGAAAAATGCGCTAGGTCTAAGGGCTCCCGGATCTGTTGCGCCACCCTACTGATTTTATTTTTCTTTAGTGGTGACGAAGTTGTACCCATGATGTAATGGTTAGCATGTCCGCCTGTTAAGAGGTTTTTTTCGTTCGGTGATTCGAATTCCAACAAAAAATAAATGTTTTTCCACGAGTATTACTTTTTGCGAGGAATCGTCAAATCCTTCACTATTAATTTCATTGCCAAGTGTTTTTTCTTATAGCCTATCGGAATTCGAAGAAAACTGTGCGTCCCCTTCATTCCTTCATGGTTGTAGAGAACGGGAACTCCCGCTCTGTTAAGCCACCCTATTTAATTATTTTTAAAATGGTGTCATTCGCACTACGAAAACACTTTGTAGGTCCTCTCTACTCCAAACAATGTATGGCTTGGAGAAATACACTAGGCCCCGAGGTTCCCTGATTTCCGCTGTGCCATTTTATTAATTTTTGTTTTTAAACATTTTTTTTTTTTAAATTACTTAGTGGTGTTGAAGGTTTCAGTTTCTTTCACTTTCAACACAGAAGCGAGTATTTTGCTAGTCTTATAGGGCAAAACAGTGTAGCCAGAATTCTTAGGCTCGAGATGGCGCGTTTCAGTTCTGCCCAATTCTCACTTAGGATTTGATTAAAATTTATTCGGGTATCACTGTTGAATTCAAAGGCTTTCTCCAGGATGTGGTGCAATATAAAGATTCGGTTGGTATCTTATTCTGATTGTCTCAAGTCATGTTAGTAAAGACAGATAAATGCGTCAGCTTGACGCGTTCATACAAAACCCGGAGCCACATGCATTCGAGGTTCGATGTTTAAGAGACTTTCGTCTCAAAATATTCGTTGTTTTTTAGATCACCCGCATCCATATTTGACTCAGGAGTTGGAATGTTGTGCTGTGCTCCGTACCAGATATAACCTACCATGTTTATTTAGTCTGACGTTCATTGGTCTAGCTGCTTTCTTTCTTTTAAGACTCTTCTTATTTTCATGTAGGTTGACTGATATTGGTCATGCACAGACGGGATCTTGGCCATCTAATAACTGGCATTGGAAGTGTGCAATATTTCCACCACCATTCAAGTCTACTCGAGAATCGTGACGTTGATTGCTATTCATTTTATAGCGTTCTACTAGATTTGAAAATTAAACTTATTGATTCAATTTCAGACTAACATTAGATCTGTGTCTCTGTTCTGTAACTGTCGCATCAATAACATCGGTCGAGAAACGGTGGAAATTGGAAAGAAGTTCTATCAAATTTGTAGAACTTCGTTCCAAGGAGGACCGCTAGACTTTATCGAGGAGATAGTAACAGAACAGAACATGTGGTGCTCGTGGTGTGATGGTAAGCATGTTTGCCTATTAACCGGGAAGTTAGTGGTCCGAGTCCCATCAGAAACCATGTTGTTTTTTCGCTGGTATCGCCCTTCGGGAGGAGTTGGCAAGTCCTCTGATTGCAAATTCATTGCCATGAAAATTGCTTTCTCGTGTTAGCCTTTCGAAACCGGCGTAAAATTGTAAGTCCCTTGCATTCCCTCACAAAGGAATGTGGCTCCTAGGTCTGTTGCGCCACCTTTTAGAAACAGAACTGGTGTCTCATATTATGGTCTAGCTCTATAAACTTTAGCTACCAAGTCTTAATAAAAAAAGCTTTAAAAAATGTTTTCTATTTTCAGATGTCCAACGTCAAAGGAATTGTTATGAATGACAGTAACCACGGAATGGATCATCACATTCCTTCGTATTGTTTGTATCTTAAAGATGCTTCTGGCGGTAAAATTAACGAAAAGTTGGCTCAGATAGTTTTTTATAAATACAGAATACTTTTTGGCCCGTCGTTAGCCTGTACATATGCAACAATATTTTAACGAATATTTCTATGCAAATATTATTTGTTGTGTTTTTTTTTTTTTTTGTTTAAATTTTTTAATAGGAGATAAGAACTCCGCAACCCAGAACGTATTTCAACGCGATATTTTTCAAAAACATTACCCTAATGGTAGTGCGAAAATGTATTTCAAAGCGATAAGTTGGATTGTGCTGATGATAGTCGTGCTTGGTGGCAGCCTTCCTACAACTACCACAGCTCCTAAGCATGTAATTTTTTATAATCCTGGGCCAAAAACAGTAGACGCAAGTTTGATGGTGGCTCCAAATCGATGTCGTGTTGACTTTAGAGGACGCTGTCGTCCATATTAAATATTAAAAGTAATGGAGAATGACACAAAGAAAAGAGTATCCAAATCGCGCAACAATAATATTTAGACTTGTGTATTAAGCTCAATTCAAAATTTGTATATTTGTGAAATTTTTGTATGTAGCGAATATGTCTAAATCGAAAATAAAATTGTTAGAAAAGAAAGTGAAATAAATGATTTTTATTGTTTGTCACTGAAATTCAAACAAGACAATCTATCGCAGATGGTAAAGGGAAGAGATAAGAGGAGCATTGGATTACAATTACAATAAACTTACTCAATCCATGAAAAAAAACCCAAATTAAATAAAAAAAATTGGTGTGGTAAGTAAAGAAGAACAACAGCGTTGATTGTTTACATGTAGAACTTGTGAGTCAATATTGTAGCCGCTCTGAGTGTTTGTAGAAATTTTGTTTGACAGCCCCCCACATACTCTTTCAAAATGATTTTGGGGCGATTTGTTATTAAACTAAGAATATTCAAATAAAAACCCATTTCTTTTGTTTTTTACAATTCCATCAGAAGACTAAAGAAAAAAAGAAAAATTTTTTACGGTTCATTTTGATTCAAAACATAATCATCCTCCCTCGAAATGATAGCCGCTGTCGCGATTGATATCTCCAGGGGTGTAACTTGTTTGTTTTAAAGGTCTTTTAGTGCACTTGACTTTCACTTCACAGAGTGACAACAGTTCCTCCCTAAAGGAAAAGTCATAAATACTCAATTTCTCTCTCGCCACTATATCTGTTTTAAAGTCGCTGTATTAACAAAAATATATTCAACATATTGATTAACGATATGTTTGAAATGGGCATGATTGGGTAGTACTAACTTGCTCTTGTGTGCTAAATATGTATACGATAGGAATAAGATGTTTAATTTCTGCTCTTCTGGTCTTAAAGAAGCCGGCAGAGTTACTCGCTTTTATATTTTTCATTTCAGCCATTGTCACCTTTAAGCCATTTGTCTAAACACAGGTGTTCATACGCAGATCTTATTTGCTTAGTCCCCTTTCACATGTTGAGACCACAATTTCGTTTTATGCATTTTAAGCCAAAAACTAACACTACAATTCAATGTTGTATTCATGTCACTATTTATTTTATGAATTTCAGCTTATAAAACTGTAGTGGCTGGGGTATAATGGTAATCATGTCTGCCTGTTACATGGAAATAAAAAGAAATCTTTTTCACTGGTATCGCCTCTCGCGAGAAATCACAATCACACATTGCCATGAGAAGCGCTCCCTAACGCAGCCATTCCGAATCTAAATAAATTAGTAGGTCCTTGAATTGAAATACACCCTGAAGTCTCCATAGCTTAATTGCACCACCCTTCTCTTTCAACTGTATCGGGTTATCAGCGTAGACTATAGCGACTTTATATAACGGCAACAAAGATAGTCCAGTGGTGTTAAGGGGCTCAACCAGTGTGACACTTTTATAATGTATGTAGTTAGTTTAAGCCTTAGAAAATATTTTGTGAAAGCGGGAAGGTTTTATCTTAAATAGTTTTTGAATGTCAGCGTTCTAAAGAGCGCCCACTCGCCGGCTTAAACCACGATAGCTGAAACATGAAACTTAAAACGCGTTTTCTCTCCAAACTACATTTTTCAAAATTGTTGATATCATAACTTAACGAGATATTGAATGATAGACTTCAAATTTAAACTGAGTATTCTTGAATATATTTCCTGTACGATGACTTACGATCTTTTTGATTGGATGAAAATTGTCAGTTTGGCATAAACTTTCAGATTTTTTTTTTTCGGTTACTCATTTAGCTGGAATGATGTCAGCAGCACATAACTGTCCAATTTTTCAAAATTCTTATGGAAGCAAAAATCCTATAATATAGCTGAAAATAAAATTGTGTTCAAATAACTTCAAAACATTCCATTGAGTGCTTTCCTTCAAAAAAATTCACACTAGTCTCCCGATTTTCCATTAATTAACTTTTACAGTCCCTTAAATCGCCCGATCTGGAAGTTAACTCACAGGGTCACATGTTTAAGACTCGAAATTATGTATAAATTGGCTTCAACAAGTACTTCGTTTCGAACACAATTTATCGAACGTACGATGTGCCCAGTAATCGTGCGGAAACGACAATCCAAGTTGAGCATAAGGCAACCGACAGCTGCCAAAAAGACAAACTCCAAAAAAGTATTGCCAGGCTTAAAACCGCACTGTCAAAAAACCGCAAAAAAAACAAAAAACAAATACCCCCTTACCTATATGATTTTTGTTTTGTTTTTCGACTGCTGCAAAAGGAGGAGTGGAAATGTATTATGAGAAGAAAAAACATTCATTGATAACATTATAGAATCACCAGTGTTGCCGACGATTTTTTTTAAATAAAACAACTGGTTTTGATTGCAAAAGCGGGATATGGAAATCAAAATAAAAGAAGCAACAAGTGATTTGTTTGGAATACATTTATTGTAGCGCTAAGCAAATAACAAAAATTCAAATTATCAAAATAGATTATTATTATAAATGGTACACTAAAAAAAAAAAGAACATAGGAAAGGAACTAATAATCATCAACAATATTTCTTATAATTTTATGATAGTGTAATTGTATGCTATGAGCAATGCGACGTAAAAACCTTTTTTACTAATTTTTTGCCCATTTTTTACTCGTATTTAGTTCATGACAAAATTCATACAGTCTTTTATAAAAACTTGAGCACTCCTTATTCGCGAAAAAATTGTGAACTGTACGATAAGTGTTCGTTGTTTGATAAATAGAGGACAGTTGAAAAAACAAACTACTGGGCATGTTAAATTTAATGCACTCAGGCGAAACAAACTGTCTGCCTAAACAAATATTTGTATTTGCTTTGCAGTTGCAGCATTAGTCACAGTTAGCTTATGGAAGGTGTGAGGGCAATCACTTTTTGCGTCCCTAAAAAAATTTCAACGAAAACTGAACTGCACGACGAAAAATTTGGTAGACGAAGAGCTAAAGCAATCGACACTCTTACCAACTAAAACAGATAACATAATGTAACACCTGTTGAGCTTCAGAGATCTCTCTATATAATTTTACCAACTTTGGAAAATCTACATGATGAAAGGCTGCTTAAAACTAAAGATCTAAAGATCTCCAACCCATCAGTCTATCTTCTTTTATGCTTAAAACACTAGAGAAATTGATTGATATGCACTTACGAGATACGCTTGATAAGTAACCTCTTTAATCATCAACAATATTTCTTATAATTTTATATTAGTGTAATTGTATGCTATGAGCAATGCGACGTAAAAAACTTTTTATTTCAAATTTTTTGTCCATTTTTTTCGTAGTTTGTAAAATATTAAAATGGATAAAAACGGGATTGGCGGGATCTTAAAAATCGGGATTTGAATAAATAAAGATTTGGAACGAGCGGGATCTTAGAAGTTGGGATAGTAAAAAAACAGTAGGTATTTTAGTAGACGGGATTTTAAAACTTTTTTTTCCGGATTTTTGAAAAACGGGATTTTGAAAAGTGTGATTTTGATACGCTCCCGTCCAGATCAGCCTCACTTCTTGCCGAAAGCCGACCTGATTTTCAACCGAATTGAATGGATGCGATTGCCGCTCTTACGAGACAATAAATGATTATTACAAATTTTCAATCGAACCAAGCCTTTTGGATTCTTGATGTGAGGCTGCATCAAGCAGTTGAAAACAAAGCAGTAATCAGTTATAAAAATCCAAAAAGTTAAAAAACTTTTCAATTTGTAGAAACCAGATAAGTGGGAGAGTTATGGTTTTTTCGAGATCACGATGTAAGTTACACCGGGAAAGGAAGAACAAGAAAACATATCTTCATTGTCAGTTGTAAGCTTCCCCTGAATCGTTTTCGCCTAATATGGCAATCAATTTCAAGGCTCTTTATTGGCTTCACTGTTTATCAAAAAATGAGTGACCTACGGGTGCGATTTGAAAAGAATTGAGTTAAGTTTCATGATTTTTTTAGTTGAGATATTCCACGTGTTTTTTAATCTAATAAATGAAAAGATTAGTAAAGTTTTTAACAGTTAAAACACTTAATAAGTGTTTTAACTGTTAAAAACTTTACTAATCTTTTCATTTATTAAGTTTCATCAGAATACAGAACTGTTCTTTAGTTGAGAGCCAAAAACTATGGAGAACACAGACTTTTGTCTACGCAGTGGTTGACTTCGAAAACTGCATAATCTATTATGACACCAAAAAACTAAAGAGATCGAAGATTTTGAAGTTTTCGTTGTGAAGCCAATCTGTAGCGAAGTTGAAGTTCAATTTAGACACACCAAAACGCTAATAAGTAGTGTATATTTGTTCATAGCTGCTGAAACAATTTGTATTAATTTTCTTGAACTTTCTTCCTACAAGACCGTTTACATAGGTTAGTCAACGGAATCCTTTTGTTAGAAGAATCTTTGAATTCTGTTTCTGTTATCCTTTTCCGAAAATTGTCGCTTTCATGTTCCTGAGAGTTCGAACCTCATATATTCATATGTTCACATTATTTATTACGTATCCTACGAAGACACGTAGTATCGTAATTGAGAATGTGTTTTCAAATAGAAACAATAAACATCAAAAGGCAATGACTGCGTTGAGCGCTGATATTAAATTTTTCACTGGAAAACATATTAATCATGAAATGCAATTTGTTCAGACAAATGCAAAGTATTTCTCTCGTAGCCGATTCTTGTCATTTCCAAATAATTTAATCGAATCATTATTCGGGGTTAAAAGTGGAGCGAAAAGCTGGGGGCTAACTATCACGTCAGTAATCGAATAAGCGAGAGGCATTTTTCTTTTGAAACTCGGTCGAATCAAATTCTGTTCGACTGCCGATGAGAGAAAGAAAAATAATTTTGCTAAATTCGTTGGTAACGAAAGTGGTAATACCAAGTTCACATAATTCAGTCACGTATTGCTCGATAACGTGTGTTGTTATTCGGTCCCTGGTTGGTTTACCCAAGCAAGTGACGTCCATGAAACGTAAATGCAAAACTTTTCCGTTGTTTGGACTTTATTTTTACAAATTACAAACATAATCAAATAGGCACGTCAATTGTAGAGAATATGAGTTATTTATTTAAGTAGATAGCTATTTAAATCTGTTTGTTTCCTTACTATGCGCTCTCTCTTATCGCATTTGCAGACCTCTAAGTTTACACAAGGCTTTAAAAAAAGCCCACTTTTCTTCGTAGCACCGTGTTCCCTTTTTCATTACTTTACTGTAGTAAAACTCCTAAGACTATGCAATGGCAAAAGTCATCCGCATGCACTACTGATAAAAAGTTGCAAAAGGTTATCAAAAAAGCAATGCGTTTCAATTTGTTTCTGAATAAAACTGCATATTAGTTTTTCTTCGATTAGTTTAGTTAAGGTCGGGATAGCTATGGCTTTATCCCTTCATTCTGTGCATTTGTTTGTAACCGTAATAATCATCGCTCTTGCTATTTCCGTTGAAGGGTTGCCTTCTCAGAAAAAAAATGTTGTTTACACTCGTTACGTGAATCGTCGACCTATCCCAAATTCACACAATGTTTACATCGAGGAAGTGTATGAAGTTTTCAACACGCGGCGAAGGCCACCTCCGTATGCATTTTTGCATGACGAGGACTTGACTAGATTTGTTCGATGTGACTATAATCCCAATTTACCAGATTGTATGTTTCAAATATGATAGTTCCTAGAAATGTTTTATGAGTGAAGTAAATTTTTTTTTTTTTTTGATAGGTGATGATGGTGAAAGTGCTACAGTGACCATAAGTCCAACAGTAACTTCCACCTCAAGCTCGTCATTATTTGGTTTCAATTTTGGATCGCCATCGACTGAAACCACGACAAATAGGCCAACGAAACCCTCCACAACAACGTCATCAATCTTTGGTTTAAATTTTGGATCGCCATCGACTGAAGCCACGACAAATAGGCCAACGAAACCCTCCACCACAGCGTCATCAATCTTTGGTTTCAATTTTGGATTGCCAACAATCACAACTACGACATCTGAAACAGAATTAGGAAACGACGATAGAACTTCCAATTCTGAGACTACACCGGCTTTGGATGCAGAATCTAGAGAAGAAGAAGATTATGGGGAGGAAAACGAAACGGAGGATGATTATGAAACAGAAACAGCTAACGAAACTGATGGCGCAGATGATCAAAATGCAGACGACAACACAGAAAACACAACTGAATCAGAAGTGACAACTGAAAAAACAACAAAAAAGTCATTTTTAAATTGGTTCTGAAAAAACAAAATAAGGATCGGCACAGAATAGGATATCATTTATTACTATTTATGTTAAACTTCACTTTTAACTTCTTTTTAAAGCTTACTTGTAACTTTAATTCTTATTTTACTGCAGTTTTGGAAACAATTCACAAGAACGAAGAGGGGGCCGAATTTCATTTCTGCTTTTTATTTGAAATTAAGAAAATATAAAATATACATTCAATAAATATGCTCTGAGAGATCAATCGACATTAATTCCTACGAAAATCACTTGAAACGTGTGCATATGTACGTAATGTTTTTATAATTCATGTAAAAGTTCTTGTCTTTTAACACAGGAAGTAACCTTAAAATAAGGAAGCATAAATGCTAAGTCACCAAGGTCAGCCAGTGCTACGTATTCCCCGATTACTTAATGGAGAACAAGACTACAATAAACCCACAATATTTTCTCATTACATGACTTATACAAAAATTTATTCTGAAATGAATCACTCAGTCGCAACTGATTTAAACGCAATACCTTACCTACTTGTTCATTCAAACTGGAACACTTTTTATAACGTAAATGAGTTTTTTAACTCAATTGCCCATTCAACCGCTGCGCTGCTGAGCTCTAAGGCCTATTTACTCAACAAGATCAGTGTAGATCCGATTATTTTCAATTGCTTGGAATATTGTTGACGCGCGGTTGTTAAGATTGTTGTTCAGATGTGATCTCTTTACTTATGACAATGAATGAGAGGCAGCCCGAGATACTACTTAAGCCAATCAAAATGACTTAAATTGATGGATAGTCTTTGTAGTGGACAGACTAAGGGGTTGATGCTGCCACTTTATTTGCATTGCCAGGAAAATGAAGAAGTGTGAAATTTATGGGAACATCTTTCCATCGAATAAGAAATACTTAGCAGCCTTAATGATTTAAATTGGTCAAAAGAGACTTCTACTTTATAAAAAGTTGAATTCTTGAACAACATCGTTGTTTGAAACCTGTTTTTTAGAGGCCTGAGGATAGCAGCACAGCAGAAGATCTTTCTGCTAAGTGCCATGATTGCTCTGAGGGAATTATTTGATGTCTAGGGCATGTTCTCAACAGATTCACTTCCTCATTAGAGAGTTTGATTCTCTGTCGTGTACCGACGCAAATTGTTTCTTTGGATAAGGCGTTTTTCTAGAATTGGCTTTCAAGAATCATTGAAATTATGTAGAATAAATTGAGCTTAGGCAATATGACAATAAAAATGGTTAAAGGGGCTCGGCTAGTTTCTCGAGCTCAAATGGAGGTGATTTTTTGAATGCGTCATAGACATATATTCATGTAAATTGCCAGGAAATTTCGAGTTAAAATATTGACATCCAAGAGAGATATGGACCATGTCTTGAACTCCTTGAAATTAGAAGACGTCAATTTGCCACATTTTTTTGAATTTTTCTGGTACCTGAAACAAGAAAATAAAAAAATGGCGTTAAAGTAGGCCCTTTTTCCCATACAGCCGTCTATAATTGGAGTGAAAAATTGGAAATTGACAAAATTGCCGCAATTTAAAAAAAGAGGTCCAAATTTTGTCAAAAAAATAGTCTTTCGATGGCAGCTAAATTTACAATTTTCATCCGATCGTAAAAGTTGTTAATGGTTGTATATAAAAACATATGGAGAGTATGCAGTTAAGATTTCAAGACGATTCGTTAATATTTGCGTGAGTTACAGCTGCGGCAAATTTGAAAAATGCAGTTTTGAGAAAAACGCGTTTAAAGTTTTCAGAGCAGTTTTCGATTCAACTAACAGGAAGGGAGTACAAAGGATCTAGATGTCCTTGAGCATTCAAAAATTTAAGCCGCAGGCAATACAAGGAATTGTAGGACATTACGGACGAGGCAGCTGTCGGGCGCCCAGCTGCGTTGGGATGGGTGGAGTTCGAAATCGAGATGCTTCTCTTCTATACTCTGCCATTTCAAAAATATCCAAGATATAATTCCAATATTTTAGGACATCATTTTTGAGATGTTTACAAAATGATTTTTTAAAGTACATATGACTGACTCTTCCCCAATAATTGGCAAGCCCAATAAAGCCATGAAGCCGTGAAAAGTGTGTTCTCACCTTAGCCATTCAACAACAGATAAAAATTAAAAGTCTTCCATTCCGATGTAAATGGTTCAACAAATTTGTACTAGGGTCTAGGGACTAGACCTGGGCCCTATTTCATAAAAATTGACAATAGCGACAGGTGACAGGTGACAATTTGTAAATGACAACTGGGAAATTGTCTATATTCTGTACCATAGAAAAATTGACCATTTTGTAGAATTGTCGGGAAATCTGTGACAATTGTCGTAATTTCGTTTCATAAAAAAATTGTCATGACAATGAATTGTCAGGGAATTTTTTAAAATTGTCATAAATTCCGCGACAAATTTGTAGTGACAATTTTTTTATGGAACAGAAAAAGTTATAAAAATTACAATTTTGTCAGTATCTATGTAATTGACAATTGTGACAGGCAACAGAGTTTCGGTCGAAAAGTGACAAATTAAATTAAAAATCTCGAATATTATTTTTTCAAGTGAAAGCGATTATGAGTCTGAGATACAAGTTCGCGAAATACGTCGTCCTCGAATTTTTAAGTACAGATTTAACAATGATTTTGGTGCATTAAATGATTTTCAATTTAATGAAAAATTTCGCGTCGGCAAAAGTACTGCGCAATATATTTTGAATAAAATCGGTCTACACCTCCAGCATCCCACTAAAAGAAACCGTGCTCTTGATGCTATACATATTACATACATATTATGTACGCATATATTTTCTCATAGGAGTTTTATCTGTATTAATCAACACCAAGGTTGGTAGTCAAAGATAAATAATTGGTGTGTTTTTTTTTCTCAAGCCTATAAAGGCTTGATCAAAAAGAGAAAAAAAAACACGATTTAGCAACTTGGTAGCACTATGTATTTGGCATATGACATGACTTAAGTGCAAATTTCAAAATAAAATAAAAATAAAAATTAAAACGGTTGGTGAGGACTTCCAAACGAAAGTGAATGTGCTCTTCAAGATACAGCTAAAAATCTAATATCTCATACTGTAAGTATTAGAATCATTTAATGTGAAAGAAGCGTTTAAGAGGTTTTCATGTATGTATAATTCCAGGAACAAATCGAGTTTCTTGCTACCCAATGTGAAGTCTGGTCTTTGTATATTTATTCTTTTTTCATATACAAAGGTCTGGTGTAGTAAATTCCTCGTCAGCAGATATCAGATATCAACAATTTCCATGCAGTCCTGAGCAATAAGCGGTACTAATATGTCAATTACAAAATGAGCACTACCACCAGTACATGCAGCAACTGCACTTGCACTCTAATCCCAAATCGCTAAACATTTTGCAGAATGTTGGAGCAGAAGAACCAGAATCTTTAGATTCCAAACAATCGCTAGCATCTGAACAGAAAAACGATTCCGACAACTATTAAGTCTATGTCTAGCTAAAATGTGGTAGTTGCTGCTGGCTGTGGAGATTGCGTCATAAATGTTGGCCATGGTGATACTGTTACTGTAAGTAAAAATCAAAAAGAATATTAACTTTTTACTTAAAACTTATGATCTTTTTCCAGGTTCGTGTTCCGACCAACTCAAATGGCAAATGTATTTTATGGGAATTCGCAACGGACAACTAATGACATTGGATTTGGTGTTTAATTCGAATGGAGCAAGCCATTAACAAACGACGTTACAGTGCATGTAAGCGAAAGTGGTGAAGAGTTTAAGAACGACGACGACTAAGGCTCCTATTTCAGTAATTGTTCCCGAAAAGAGTATGTTTATGTGTTGTAAGCCAACAAGAAAGATCAAGATAAATGCTAATATTGTGTTCAAATTGTCATTTTATTTGTGGTGCAATATTTGAGACATAATTTTTTGAATAACATCAACCGTTTTATCAGGTAATATTCGCCCAGTAATATACTTATGCGGAAAGTTCCGCCGCAGGCCTAATGGCATTCTTTGTATAATATACTCCATGATACCCTTCATAGTAGTGCTTTATACCTTCTAGTATCTCTATTGTTTCGTTAACAGAAGATTCCTTAACATTAATTTTTTGAAACATCCTCGCTAATACTTTATCTTTTTCAAAACTATTATTGCTGTATTCTATGTATGTATACAACGCAGTGTACCTCTTGCAAGCACAGGTTTGAGTAGGTTACCTGCAACAAGAAAGCTACCACTTGTAGAACCTGCTCCAATGATAGTGTGTATTTCGTCAATAAAAAGGATAGCACCTGGTTTTGCCTCAATCGCTTTTATTATAGATTTTATTCTCTCTTCAAAATCACCTCAACAGACACGCTATCTCTGCAAGTAAAGTACCGTAAATCTAAAGCATAAATTATACTGGAGCTGAGCGCACTTGGAACACTGTTTTCAATGATTTTGAGTACCAAACCCTCAACTATTGTGGTTTTGCTTGAAAACCTCCGACGAGAAGTCCTGCTGTGTTTCTGGGCAACTGGGCTCCTATTCATTCGCTGCATCTAGGCAAGATTCTCCAACTGATTTGCAATAAGTATTGCTGTTGTTGATGGTGATTGCTGTTTATTGCCAATTTCTAATGAAAAACCAGCAGCAGGCAGAAAAAGTTAATACAGCTGATATAGCCTCAAGATCCGATTAACTGGGATTTGGATTAGACTGTTGAATTATAAGTCCATGCTTTGAGACCTCACCACGCACCAATGAAAGAAGCAACAACTGTTTATCGGGACGACTAAGAATTGCATTTAGGTAGTTGCAATTGAGCGAATGCAGCATTTTGCTGTTGTTTGTTATGAGGACGGCAAGCCAATGATGAAACCTGTAGGAACAAACTGAAAATTAATAATTCCAAATAAAAATATACGATTTCTACTCACAGCCACCAATTTTCTGTCCTAGAACTGATGTTATTAATTGAGAAATGTCATTTGATACATTGGGTATGTTCGATGAGTTTACAAATTGCACATTTTTGTCAGCTAAAAATTCATGAAATTGTTCACAATTGTTAGCATTTATATGAGTTTGTAGCTACACCGAACATACCCAACGACAGCCTTCGCCATTTTCGATAAAATTTCCAAAAAATAGTTTGGTAGCACATTTTTTGTTATCGGGCTAAGGAAATAAGCCCGAATAAATTATGAGGCTAAGTGAAGCCCAGATAGCTAAATTTTTGTTGTATTTAGCTCGTGAATTTTTCTAAGCCATATAGGCTTGAGAAAAAAAACGTACCTAATATTGTAGCTAAGTTCAGTCTCTTGTATACATTGCAAGAAATTTGTCAAAATATATGACAGTGACAAAATTGTCAAGACAAATTGATCACTGTCTGACAGCGACAAATTTGTCATTACAAAATTGTCATATACAACCTGTCAATACGATATGAAATGGAAATTTGTCAGATAACTGCGACAAATTTGTAGAATTGTCACCTGTCAATGTTTATGAAATAGGGCCCAGGGCCCATGTTAAGTGTTGTATTGCATAAATATTCGTTGATTTACTCTGTTTACTTGCTAAAAACTCCCGCTATACACTATACCGGGTGTCCCCTTATTCATATTCTAAAAAAAAACTAAATTCGTATGGATGGGTGGGTGGGTGTATATTGATTGCTCATCCAAATGTGCTACCAGAAACCGAGATCCGAAGCATCGCAAATCTCCCATTGCTCTTAATAATTGTATTAAATTCATGAGCGACGTTAATGTTGAACACCACGATGACCTTTCGTGATTTCAGCGGGTATTTCCAATACGAGCAGTCCAAACAACAACAACAACAACAACAGCAACCGACTATTCTTAAAAAGAAACGCACTAAAAAGTTAAGACGAATTTTATTTCCAATGAACTTGTTACTTGCGCGCTGTTAATCTCCCAAAGCCGGGTAATCTGATCTGATTGTCTGGAACAAATTCGATTGATGAACGAAATAACTAGTTGCACAAGCCATGCAAACTAAGTCAGTAATCAGAAGTCGGTCGTTGCGAGAGGCGAAAAGAAAATTAAAATAAAATAAATTATACTTCAAAAGAAAAATGAATAAAATTTTGATCGTGTGTATACTGGTCCTGGCTGTTGCCGCATTTAGCGCAAAGGCAGAGTGTGTTGATGGTGAAGTTGTTAAATCTGAGGACAATGAAGAGAGCAATGTTTCGTTGTTTTTCAAAAATGTTGGATGTTCTTTGAAAAAAGGAGCAACCAAAGTCCAAGAAGGCGCTAAGAAGCTAGGCGGTGAGATCAAAGAAGGTGCCAAGAAGTTCAAAGAGGGAGCGAAGAAATTCGGATCAAATGTCAAGACTAAGTTTGGTGAATTAAAAGACAAACTAAGTACTTCCTCGGAGGAAACAACTGATAAGCCAGCACATAGTTTGATCGCACAGAATGTAGAACTAATAAATCCAGATGTACTCAAGGCTGAACAAAAATGCGGAAATGGATACATTTTGGATGTATTGGGAGATTGTAAGAAACTTTAAAATGAAGTGATGTTCAAGTAGTTGTTGTGTTGTGAGACTTTATGTTATAAGTGAATTAAATAAATTAAAATAATTTTTTTGGTGCGTATTTTAATTCGAACATGATTGTTATCGAAAAACCTTGGTGCTAGTTTTTTCATAGTTTTCCTCTTTAAATTAAAAAGATTTTAACAGTCAATGAATAAATACTAAATAGACTACGATTGATTGAGTCCATTCAAAGCCGCACATAAACAAAGACATAAAATGCATTTGCACTTTCAGCAAAATAATAAACTTGGAATTAAAGGGTTTTTCATTTAAATATCAAATTACCTTTCTTTCACGGCTCTTACGATTATCAACTGATGTTTAATGATATCTAACCCAGTACTTGTGGTTTGTTGTTGTAGTTTCTGTATGAAATTTCGCTTATCATATATCACTTGATTATCGTATTAGGCCGCGAGCTTACTTATAAATAAAATATGAAAAATGTGTGTTTGACTTTTCAAGGCTTGCTCAAAAATGGTTGCAAATTAAAGAAGGCTTCTGAAAGCTGATTTTTAAATTTGTCTAGGTCCTAGTTTGACGAACAGGCGGACTGAGAATGACGTTATTATTTTACCGCTAGTGATTTTTAGCTTTTGAACTGAAGATTTTTTCCTGCTGAATGAGTTTAATTGTAAACTAGCTGACCCGCCTGGTGAAGCTTAGGTCCCACGGTATTCTAGTATATAGCATCTACTCTGCTCTCAATATTTAGATAAAATGAAATCAATGTTACAAGGGACTTTTGAAGCATTCTAATGTTTAAAAAAATTTGGAAGCCTGTTCAGCAGTTCCAAAGTTCCTTACCGTTCCCGAGGAAGAAATAAAATAAATAATAGGCCAATTCTTCGCGAAAGGCGATACCCGTGAAAAAAATATTTTTGCCTCTGTTGAGCTTCGAACTACGAACCTTTTAGTTTACAGACAGACATGCTAGCCATCGCAACATGGGTAGCATTCTCGAGGGAATATGGGGATAGAATATAGTCCATTCTATTCGGGAGTAATGCAGCACTCCAATGGTGAAAAAAAATTTTAAATTGGTCCAGTATTTTCTTAGTTCCCGGTTACGTTTCCGTTTCCATTCCTTTCCCGTAGGAATATGGGGATGAAATTAAATCTATTTCATTTCTTGGGACCTATAGACTATCTCTATTCCAAATATTTTTCAATTCGCCTCAGTAGTATTTAAGCCTATTCAATACCTAGCTCTCGTTTGAAATATTGCCTATGAAACTTCGTAGGTTCTAACCCTGGTCTCTGTTCCAAATGTCATTCAAATTGTAGTTTTGGACTCTATTCAATACAAACTAGCAAAATGTTTCCTCTTTATCATGACAATAACATCCTTTGGTCGTATGCTGGTGCAAGCAAGAAATAAAAGTATGAAGTAGGTAATGGGAACAGTTCTTGACCAAATTCTAAATTGGGTATCGCAAAAGAGCGGGCAGTCCTGGGGCTCAGCGATTTCTTTCAATCAAATCTTGTGTAGGAATGGAAGAGACTGTACTATTACTATTTTTTTTTTTTTTTTCAATCCGAACGGCTAATAGAGAAAGCGCTTTTCATGGCGTGAAATTACATGGGAGAAATTGTTTATTCTTTGCGATGGTATTGTAGATGCTTATGGGGTTCGGACCGCTCACGTACCAGACATACACGCTAACTATTACGCCTCGGGCACCATACTAGTTCCAATACAAGTAAGTGTTCGTTAAATTTTTAAATCACATAGTGATGTAAAAACTTGCGAGGGACGGTGATGTCCCTTCATCTTTCCGTGTTAACCCTCGTTTACAAACCGGCAAAAGTCGTGTCCACCTGAACTGGGGTCCAAATGAACCCCACGATTTTTTCTTCGAAATTTTTTTGATTTCTGACTTATATTGTTCAGTTATAGTTCTTCTGGCTATTGTATGAATTGTTTCTAAGTATTATATATAGCAGGGATAAAGAAATTTAAGCAGAGATGTCATTATGCAGGTATGTAGGAGGTCAGCAATAAAATTTTTCAATTTCAAAAACGATGAAAATTGCCTAATTTCGCAAATCTGGGATACCCGCTTATCCTTTTAAATATGTCTTTTTTACGTAATTACTGATTGTAAAATTCATCCACATCAATTGTTCCTGGCAGGTATGCCTATCTCAAAAAAAAAAAATAGTCATTAGTTCAGTTTGGTCAGGTCATCAAATAATTTTATGACCTGAAAAGGATTGAATTTCCCCAATACATGCCAATCAAGCCTGCCATATATGGCTTGAAGTTTAGGTGGCTTAGTGAAAGCTCAAAGGGCTATCCACTGAAGTTTTCTATCTACACTGGTAGCTCTGACCAAAGTACAGGACTTGGTCATGGATATGATGTGGTGATGTCGTTGATGCCATCATATTTCAATTCTGGACGCAACCTCACTATTGATAATTTATTTACGTCGGTGGATTTGACATTGAAGTTGCTGGATAAGAAGATCACTAATCTTGGCACGATTCGGAAAAACAAAAGAGATTTGCCTAGACCTTTTGTACCGAAGGAGGTTCTTGATGACCAGAATGAGCCTGTAAAGGTCAATAACAAAAAGCAGTATCGTCCAGTCCACTCATCCATTTTTGGATTTTCTGGAAAAATGGCGTTGGTGAGTTATGTTCTGAAGCCAAACAAACAAGTGGTATTGCTATCAACACAACATAACTGTGAGAAAGCCACTTCCGGTCATCAAAGTAAGCCTGCAATAATACATACTGGATTATAACCGCACCAAAGGTGGAGTCGATGTATTCGACCAAATGGTCTCAAATTATTCATGTACACGCAAAACAAATCGCTGGCCGATGGTTGTATTCTACAACTTACTGGACGTAGCAGCCCTAGCAACTGTTATCATTTTTCGACACTTCAATCCACCTAGAAGAAACAAAACTTTGTACAGAAGTGATAAACTCATCGAACTAGCGGAGGAACTGGTTGAGTCAGAATTGAATAACCGTTCACAACCTGCAACACAATCTGGCATTGGAAAATCTGCATTGGATGCTCTCTGTATTTTGGGGAGAGTTCAGGAAAAACAACCAACAGTCCCTGAAAGGTTCTCTTGTAAAAGAAGCAGATGTCACCTTTGCCCAAGAGCAGATGACAAGAAAACCAGAACCACCTGCGATGGATGTGGCAGATGTTGTTGCCTTTGCCACACTAGAACCTTATGTGTTAAATGTCTCCCGAAACTACCCACAACTTCAAGTTAAATTCTTCTAAACATAAACTAGGCTGCTTTTAAAATAAAATAATTATTTATTAGAAAAAATATGATTTTTCATAGAATTTCAGTAGTGGGGTCCAAATGGACCCCAGTTCGAGTAGACGGGTTCTTTTCACAAAAAAATCGCAGAAAAATCTGTAAACATCTGATAATCGTTTCAACTTAAGAAATGAATAAAAAATTGAATTTTGTTCACTGAGTAGAAATCCCATTTAAAAAAAATGAAAAACAAAAAAGTTATGAGTGTTCAAACATGCTCTGGGGTCCAAATGGACCCCAGTTTGTAAATTAGGGTAAATTAGTGTAAATTAGTTTGTAAGTGATAGTTTATCTTATTTATTTATGGCAGTTAAATGAACACAAGAAGTCATTTAAGTGAAAGAAAATAGTACATTACATTGCATTGCATATTGCAGCTTATAAAAGAACTTTGAATTTTTGTACGTTTCAAATACGACGAAACCGTTCTTGGTGTGAATTATCTCTGCCATGCTCTTAAATCTTTTATCAGTATGCGATGGTTTAGCAATTTACTTACTTAAATGCGTTTGAAAAATCAGAGCTTCTTACATCAATTTGTTAACCATTTAATCAATAAAGATTAACTCTATTTGGGTTAAACGGCCAATTTTCAACAGTTTTCTTAGTATGACAATTCTAAGCATGTACAGTCTTGAAGATAATCATTTAATAATTTAACATAATCATTTAATAAACAGCTATTGATATTTTCTCAAAAAAAAATGTTTAAAGCTCCTCCATTAAGACTTGATTTCCGGCAAACCCTCGGTAAAAAATTAAGTACGCATTTACAGCAGAACTAAGTGAAAAAGCGTGTTTTAGTTAAGCCCATAAACTTAAACTTGGACGAAGAAAAAAAAAAATAAAAAGTGAATTTTTGTCACATATTTTTACAAAATTACAGTCAATTATGCCTCCTCTTTTTTAAAAATAATTTCAATTGAAAGGAAAAGTCCTTCGCCCTATCCCTTGTAAATTGTATTTTAAGATAAACTTCATTGAGATCGGTTGAGTACTCATAGTAATATTTACATAGGGTGGCTCAACAGAGCGGTGAGCCCAAAGAGAGTGGTGCCTAACGTGTTTCTCACAACCATGCCATGTGAGCAAATGGAAGTGACCTACAATATCTGCCGGATCCGAATGGCTAATCGAGAAAGCACACGAAGGACTTGCCAATTCCTCGCGAAAGACGATACCCGTAGAAAAGCATTTTTGCCTCTGTTGGGAACCTCCCGCGTTATAGGCAAGCACACTAACCATCACCCCACGGGTACCACAAATGACTACTCGATTAAAATAAATAGAAATTAAATAACATTTGTGTATGGAATGACAAGTGCTTAGAGATGAGCTCTTACGATCGCAATGGAGTGATGCATATTGTCAAGGGTTCAACTCATTGTATGTATAGTGGCTAGGCCATCTGGTGCAATATACATCATACATGTTACTCAGGGCCTAGCATATTTCTCACAACCATGCCTGTTGGGATTCGAACCACGAACTCCGCGTAACATGCAGATATGCTTACCACTACGCCACTGGCACAACAGATCGGCTCAGTAGGTCTCGAGAAATCTTGACAGCTAATTAAGAAAACACGGTTTCGAGAAAATCATGGAGTTTAGAGTGGTCAGCTAGGTCTAGACCTCGAGTGTAAGACCTCTCAAGTCTGTATCACCAAAGCTGTTGCTCGGTTAAACTTGAAAATCTAGGAAAATATTTTGGAGATATTATAGACTCTAAGAAACAGTAAAATAATTCGATATCTTGAAGTCTGTTTCGAAACTAATATAACCCATTTCTGGAGCTAAGTTTGAAGTATTGATTATATGAAATTGAATTGAAAAGCGTGTGGCAGTGCGAACTCAATTTGTCAACAAATTAATTGGTAATTGTTAGTTAGCACAATAGTAATAAAAACAAAATGGAGCTATTCACCACACTTAATCGGCGCCTGGTTGTCGTTTTTGTAGGATGCTACCAAACTCCGTACGTGTATTGAGCTTTGGTTGGTTGGTAGTTTTCTCTATATTCAATTTGGTAGGCTTTTTTTCTATTTAAACATCAGAAATACAACTTTTTAAAGCAAGGGAGGTAGTTTTCCAATAATTGACCAACAAAAACAGAAATACATAAAAGAAATGTAATTCAAGCAGTGGCGGATCCAGGATTTGGGCATGGGGGGGGGGTCCAATACTCAAAATTTTATTTATATATACGAGGCTTAGCAGATTCAATCAGAATTTATTTACATGATGTTGGCGTCGATTGCTCATTATATGTATGGCCAAGGGTTCGACGGAGCTCCGGCAATGAGTGTCCAATTCATTGGTGCACAGGCTTATCTGAGATCCTGGCAATTTATGTACATTGCGCTGCACATAGCTTTAGTTTGGCAGTCAATGCAACATGCGAAGTGTCAGGAATCAAAAATGCGTTAGGAACTATCGGAGCGATTGAAGCATTTTTTCACTGGCCTAAAAGACAAGACGTTCTACACCAAGAAATTTAAAAAATTACAAACAATAGTAAGAAAAAAAAACAAAAGTTGAAGTCTGTTTGTCCTACAAAGTTGGCTCAGTCTCATGAACATGGGCGTAGCCAGGAATTTTTTTAGGTCTTTTTTCGAGGACAATTTCTCAAAAATCAATGAAAAAACGAGGACGTTTTTTTGAAAAAAAAAAAGTATGACATATTTATTGACAAGAATATTGAGAAATACTTTAAAAGTATCCTTTTTTGGTTTTGGAAATTTCATTGGAAAGTCCTCGTTTTTCGGCAATTTTGCGAATTGTCCTCATTTTTTAATAATACTTAAGAATACTCTTTGAAAAGTCCTCGTTGTTTCAGCATTTTCTCCAAATTTTCTCGAGCACAAAGATTAATTTTTTCTTAAAAAACGCAGAATTTTTCGAGGACATTTGGCTTAGGTTGGGGGCATTTGCCCCTACCTGCCCATGCTCATGAAGTAGTTGGAACGTACGTTGAATTGCAGCCGGCTGTTATTGAATCTTTGGAAGAAATCAAAACGTGGAAAGATCGAGATACTTCGCAAAATGCATTGCATCTATTGACAGCGATTTCGATGGTTGAATTTCAAATCGCCTGTCACATTTAAGTCGGGAATTGCAATCTAAAAACCAAGATCTGGGTGAGGCTACTAAGCTGGCAGATTGATTGATTGATTGAATTTACGTACAAACGCGAAAACGCAGATTCTACTTTCCACGTTATTTATGAGCATGTTGCTAGAATTTGTTCTGAATACGAAATCACAATGAAATTGCCACGCCGCCGCCGCGCCACCGCCGTTGCAATCAACAAAAAAATCTTTGCAACGTTCAAGAACAAAGTATTGAAGACTACTACAGAACTTCTTTCTACATTCCGTTTCTTGATACGTTCATTTCTCAACTCAAAAGTCGGTTCTCGGAACACAAATTCACTTACCAAAGTTTCGGGCAACTGTTTCTTAAACAAGAATTGAACGAAAAGAAATGCGCTGACCTCTACACATTTTATCGGATTGTTCGAAAGAAAATTTTCTGTCAGAAGTCAAGATGTGGAGGCAACGAATCCACGGCCAGAACATCCAAAATGCGCTTGATGCTTTACTGGTTAGTATCTTTCGATCAAAAATTTACATGTAAAAAACTTTATATGTGACCCGATGTGAGAGAAAAGGCACCTTTCAGGCAAAAAAGAAAGCTTACACGGCACGCTCTGAAAGGCGCCGATGTACCATTCAAACCCATCTAAAAAATCGTTTCTCTGAATTTATATTTTGTGAAAAAATAGCGATGTTACAATTTCTGATTGCGCTTCATGAATATTCAGTAAAAGTACTTGTGTAATCAATCATGATCCAACAACCGATTTTTTGCCTAGTAAGTCCCTTTTATCGGATCGAGTCACGCATGCAAACATCAATCTGACGATATTTTTCAAGTTATCAATAGCAAGTCGTTCAAGAATGTCGATTATATTTTGTGAGTCTTGGCAGTACTACCTGTAACTACAGCAACTCCAGAACGATCATTTTCGACGTTGAGGAGGATCAAAACTTACCTGAGAAATACGATGGGAAAGGAACGACTAAATGGTCTTGCTTCTTTAAGTAAATATCCATACCCATATTGAACTTACCGAGGACGAAATTCTAGTGGAATTTTTCAAAAAACCTCCAAAATATACTAGTATTTGAGGTAGCCTGCTCTTCAGTTTCTTATGAATTGTAATACCTAATAATCAATAAAGTTCTTGAATTTTTAAAATAATAATATTACTTCTCCTTTACTTTTTTGTCTTGCTCATGCTATATTTTTCCGTCCCGTAACGAAATTTGAACATTAGGAGCCGATAAATGTTACAAATAACATTTTTTATTTTCCCGATTGGGGGGGGGGGGGGGGGGTCCGAACCCGAAAACCCCCCCCGTGGATCCACCTATGAATTCAAGAGTTAGAGAATTAAATTCAAGTGTGAATGCATTTCCCTTTTCTGTTTGGCTGAATTCACTCATTTCTTATCGAATCGCAACACACACTTTTGAATTATCAATCAATACATTATAATAAAAACATAACAGGTCGCTGTCTGTACATGGAAGATATTATGAGAAAAAATATTATAGGAGACCTTTATTAACGCAATATAACCCAAAACAAAATTTTTTGAATTTTTGTCTGTTTGTCTTTTGGTTTGTGTACGCTAATCGCAGAAACGGCTTATCCTATTCGGATGGGGTTTCCAGTAATATATTGTGGTAAGCTTCACTTAACATTTAGTTTTTATTTCATGTCAATCGGTTGATAAATAAAAAGTTATGCCAATTCTTGCGGACGAAGTCGCTGGCACACCTAGTTTTAAATATATTTCAAATGCGCACATAATTTACTTCAGTTTTAATTGCGTCCGGCCTTTCTAGCTTTTCAGTTTCTTAGCATACAAAAAACATGGAAATGTAAACATTTTATCAAAATTATTGAATCCTGGACGGTTGATGTGAAGTAAGAAGTCCTTTAAGGATTTGTGATAAGAAAAAACGTTATACCGATGCAGAAATCAACTGTGATTCCGAAAAATGAAACAGTAAACACGACAACATAAATATTAATGAGGAAAACAATTTATAAGCTTTTCAAATGAATTGTTCTTTTACGTTTTTTTTTTTTTTGTGAAGAGTTGTTGTCTATCACGCCAACACAAACGTTAATGAGGAAAACAATTAATTCGAAAAGTTGTTTTTCCCATTTTTTCCTATCACCAACAATCTCATTTTGCAGCAGACGACAACAAAGATGGTGTATATTTTAGAGTTGTGTCGATTTTCTTGACATACATAAATTTCACCAGGTTACTCTATTGAAGTCAGTTTGATGAGCCTACTGAATATAAAATCAAAACAAAAACGATTGCTCACATAACTTTTATGTCCTGTAAAACGAACTAATTTATTGAAACATAACAAATCGTAAAACCTGTCCAAAAAATTCAAAATACTGATGCATTTTCAGGCCAAAGGTAATATTTTATTAATTTCTTATTCCAAAACATAGCACAAGCGAAATAGTTTCATTCACAGAACTGGTTGGCACTTCCTATTTATGTCAAGAACTTGATTCTCAGCACATTTCTCTGAAGACCCATCATCGATTTCGTTTGTTTCAATTGAAATGTCCGTAGTCTCCTTATCAGCCAATGCGTTAGGAATTGGTGTAGTTGTGGTGGTAGATGATGATGATGATGATGATGTTGCAATTGGGATAGTTTTCGGTCGGTTACCCGTGGCAATTAACCTCTCCATAATATTTGTCAACCTATTGATGACACTTTCACCAAATCTCTTGGCACTCTCCTCGAGTCGTATAGCCTCCTTTTCGATCTCCTCGACTAACGGCTTTGCCTTCTCTAAAGTGCATTGAACTTTCGAAAAGAACTTATTCACTTCGCTTGCTGAGTCTTCTTTGGAAGATTCACTGCATATTGCTGGTGCAGCTTGGGCAGTTGATGACACTGCCACCAGCACAAGACAAATGCCCATCAAAACAGCAAGAAATTTCCTCATTTTAAATGCGGGTTAAAGAACGACAACTTTACTCTTGCAGTATAGAACCGATCGACAAGAAGAACAAACTCACACTAAACGTGTTCTAAGATCTGGGATGAACTCTTCGCGTTCAAAGATGACCAAACCAGATGATGCACAAGATTGGTATTTGCTTGCAGAAGAGTATCACACAGAAGATGGTAAAAACAAAACAGAGACAAAGTGTGAGTCATTGTGAAAGGGAATACCTAGAAATCGGGCCAAGTTAAAGCAAAACCTGAAAAGAAGTCTGTTTGTGGTCAGTTAACAAGTGAAAATTGTAACGCTGAGGCATAACATTTCAAAATGACTCAAAGTTCAAAAGCCCAAAACAAAGTTGGACAAACGAAACTCGGTCAATGTACTTTCATTTAACTAATTAGCAATATGATAAGGAAGTTAGCACACTGTGCGAAAAGTGTTACGAAACTTAAGTGTAGCGAACTAGAAGTCACTATACTACTTTTAGGCTTAGAATAAAAGTGTAAGAACCAGAATGAGGTTACTCTTCGAATTTTTGTAGATTTGTTCGGCTTTTGATTAACTTCGTTTATTGGCGTCTTAGCAAATTTGAATCTATTGTCCCTATAGGCAGATTCTTAAAGTTCGAAAATATTTAAGAAAGTTTTCTTTAGAAAGTTGTTTTAAAAGTAACTTCATCAACTGCATGATTTAACAGACTTAACACACATCTTTCAAATTGCTTCATCATCACAAAATAAATCCATTTCAAAAACTTTTAAGTTCCACATCGTCTGGTATTTCAAATGATTGAAGCGAATATGGTAGTTCGGCATTGATGAAATGCTGCTAAAGCTCACAAAGAGTACCTAAGCCTTCTGGGACAAACCAGAATCACAGTTTGTTCATTGCATTTTCTTCGTTTTCCATCACTATTAGCGGGGTTCCAATTTTCTTATATAGGATTAAATTTCAAGATTCTACGTTTTTGACGTAAGATTAAAAGAAAAAAAGTAAATAAATAGGGTCACCCAACAGAGCTAGAAGCCCCGGGCCTAGCGCATTCTTCCATTACCTTTGTGATAGCATCGAGAGCACATAAAATTTTCTGCCGATTCTGTATGAGGTATGACTATACGAGAAAACGATTTTCATGACAATGAATTTAATATCGGAGGACCTGTGATTTTCTACGATTTTCTGTTTGGATTCAAACCACGAACCTTCCGGTTAACAGGCAGACATGCTAACCATAACGCAACTGTATGGTTTTTTTTTCTGTTTGAGATTTTTGAAATGCCAGCTGCAGCACTCAGACTGGCCCACTGTACTACCATTAGCAGCCTCCATTTTGTTATAGCTTTCCAGATGTTCGGGAAAAAGCCAAAAGACGCTACAATGACAAGGAGCCTAAGTTACCAGCTCTTCCCATGTCTCCGTCGAGTATCCACGGTGAGGTTAGGTTAAGATGCAACCGTCAAGAAAACAACTGACACTTGACCAATATTTGGTCCATTTTGGTGCCATACGAAGTGCATGAGGGAGCATTTGGAGATTTTAATTCAGCGATAGAGGTGCAGGGTATCTGTGTTTACCAGATCGTTTTGATTATCAAGGAAGCATTCTCCTAAATACAGTTTTCTTTTGAGGGAGAACAATAGCAGAAGTTTGGGAGATGATTCTGCATTTTGACGCTACGAGCATCGTGATCTTGAATGGATCACAGCTCTCCAATTACTTGCTCCACACTAGTAATCAATTCGTAAGGAACACCTCGTTGACATCAAAAGGCGGTTCAAAATATTGTTCAGCAAACAGCACAACCGCGGTGTGGGGTCTAACTTTCAGCTTAATGGCGAAATTTTCTCGTCATGCTTAATCGATGATTGATCTTGTATTCACAAGCTGCTTCACTAACGTAACCATAACGCTTGTCTGATGAGTGATTAATCGGATAGTAATGTGATAACTTTTACCTACGACCTACTGAATTGTTTTACAGTTGATGTTCATTGTTGAAAACATCCTAATTCATATTTTTAACAAAACCGTTTTAACATTTCTTTTGCTCATTTCTATTTTAAAGCATTTAGTTTGCATTTTATTGGTATGGCTATATAGAATTCTAATTTTATTTTTATAGAAAACTCTGTTTTGCTATAGCCTAGTGCGTTGCTGATGCGAAACGGAATTTTTCATTGGTCTCCATAAGCTCGACGAACATTCGGTGGAAAACATTTGTGTAGAGTATTATCAGCTGTTTAGAAAAAGTGACAATCAAAGTCAAGTCAAAAGTGTCTCAAAAGCATTAAAACAAATTAATATTTTTATCATTAAATGAGTGTACAAAACTATGGAGAAGAATTACTTCTTTCGACAATAATTTGCTCATCATCTGCACTTTTCATGATGCTTTTGAGAAGAAAGATAAACTTCCTTCAATTCAAGCAACAGAAAAGGCAAACCAAAGGACGTTTCATGACCGATTGGCTCTTTTATTTTCACTGGAGGCTAGTTTTTTTTTCATAAGAGTTTATGTCGGCCTTTTTTTGCTTTTTCATCTTCGTATTCAACAAGTTCATCTAATTAAAATTCTTCTATTTCCGTTTTACAAAATTCAATTGAACTGACACAATACATTCTCTTGCGAAAATTTTGACAGTTCTATTATTTTTTTTTTTTTTTTTTTGTTTCGGGAGATAAATGATGGACGAAAAAGTGTGGAGAATGTCAGAAATTGTAGTAAAAGATCTACAATTATCCACCTATGAAACCCTTTCCGCAGAGTACTGCACAACAAAAAGGAGAGCGAAATTTTTCCTTTACGATTCCGTCCTGTAATTTTTGTATGAGATTTTTCTTATCGTTTCAGCAGCGTACTAGACAACCAAGAAATCTCATTTTGTAGCTGTTCTTAAGACATAGTGAAGAAATATATGTTATCCGCCTTTTAATAGTGGCGCGGTCATCTAGGATTTGCAATAATACCGAATGTGGTATCATCAGAACTTTAGGTTCAGATCAGCTCGTCAACAGGTCGAATTTTAAACACTAACAGCCGTATTAATAATCGCATTGTAAACTCCGCGAAACTTTGAAACACGCTTAATCGTTGATTAAAACAAAAATCGTATTTATAATCATTTTTCGTCAGTGAATAAGGGCTGAAACCTAAAGCTTAAACGCAGAAATGCGTGTTTTAAGCGTGTTTTAGCGTATAAATGTCATTTGATTTTGAGTATTGAGTTATCATTCAGTGGTTTATTTACAACTTTGAGAATTTTAAAAATAACTAAAATGGAAATGTACTCAAATTACATTAGCTTTCTACATAATTTGGATGTAGTAAATGTGTTTTCAACTGAAAGAAGTAGAGCGCAGAAAGTCTACATTGTATAATTTCCTGAATCGCTATCTCATTGGCTACAAAGTCGCATCATTTAATTTCACATGGGGTAGTAGCTCACCAAACCACCCCCGCAAATTAAAAAATTATAAATTGGAAATACTTTAGCAACATTATTTTGGTGTCAATTTTAAATGGATGGACTTACAGCTAAGAGTTGTGTGTTGTGGGTGGTTTAGTGAGCTACCGTGTGACCTTCAATATGGCCCTTTGCAATAATTGTTTTTGCATGCAACAGATGCGCTTATTTTTTACATTTTGCAGGTACCCAGGTACCTCCTACTGGATACCTATAAACTAATAAAGCGACCTACTTTTCCAAAGCAATAGAAATAATATTTGTATTCACACTTTTCTACAATTAGACCGAACAGCCGAACAACGAACGAAAATAAAAACAAAACAATATTCTGTTGTCAGTTCAACCACTGAGAAACAAAAATTAGAGAGTTTCTTTATGATTTTGACATAAGGGATGATTAACTAGTATGGGCGAAAAAAAAGATTATAAATAAGGATTTTTTATTCACTGATTAAAGTCTTAATAAGTTCTTATTCACTGCAGTGCATAACTAATATGCGTTTTAAGCGTGTTTTAGCGAAATCTAATAAATACGGCTGTATAGATTTGTACCAAACAAGTAAATAAGCAAACAGGGCAAGCTAAGTAAAACCGTTTGCAAAATATGTGTTCATTTTAAGTTAAACAAAGTACTTCACAAACAAACAAATAGTTTCACTTTCTGAAGTACTTTATTCATGCAGCACACAAACTTTTAGTTTTAGTGAGAAATAATCTGAATGTTGTGCAATTCTTGTTTTCCTGCCCCTTAAATTATGCTTACCGCAATGAATTCAAAAAATTTATCACCTAAGTCTGCTCTTTATTAGAAATACCATTTCGATTCCCTGAAGCATTCATTGTTTTTTTCTGGGGTATGCTTTTGGGGGCTTTGTAGTTTGAGTTTGAACAATTTTCCGTTGGAAGTTCAAAGCAGTACGCGTCACAAATGGTGAAACTGGTGGGCATTCCAATAGCAAGTAGTGTCATAGGTTTCATTTGGTAACTGCAAGACATGCAATTGGCTAGATCATGAGAAAACTGTTTAGAAAGAGCAAAAAAGATGAAAAGACAAGCATCATTTCGTCAGTGTGAAAGCGAATCAATTGATCGTGGAACAAAACCATTACCGAATCAGCTTATTCGTAATGTTTTGAACTCGCAAACTATAAGTTAAAATTCAATTTGAAATAAAATAAAATAAAAATTATTTGAATTGTCCTTTTGCTATTTAGAGGCGCGAAATATAGATAATAATACATTTTATTATTTATCAAGTCAAGTTGAGCGGTGGTTGTGGTTAGATGGGGGATCGTGTGTCCACACAACCGTATGCTATTGTCATTTGTGAATTGTTCTGTTGTGTCTCTTGTGCGTGTACCAGCCGACGGTCTTTGTAACCAGTGCATGAGTATGTAATATTTCATTCGCTTTTTATTTAATTCATTTTTTAAATAAAACTTTAACACTACCCCTTCTCTACGACCTTTATAGAAATAAACCATTCAAAAAGTGTTCACCCTAGCACACTGGGAGGCGAAAGCTCCGAAAGCATTGCCAACACAAACATAGTCAATCGAATTTCGCCACACTTCAAAATTTAGTGATTTAAGCGAGGGTTCGCCTCCATTCGCCTTTTATATGAGGTGTAACATAAACCCATATTTGGCGGATGCCAAAGCAGCAGCCAAAGTTTATGCCCAAACCTAACTTTTCTAATACTGAACGTAGCGTAAATTTCATGTAATGAAATCGAAATACGAAAACCGCACGAGCGCTGGTTAGGGTGTACCAGTCTTTTGGGATTTTTTCATAACTGCTGCTTTAAAAAGTGATGTGAAATTTGGTATACAATTAGCGAAGGCAGTTTTTTTTATTAAATGAGAGGGAATGTGTTTCACTATCTAAGTTTGTATGTTAATTACCAGGCCCCTCTAAAAGAGGTTCTATGGTGGCCAAAAGAAAACGTAATAACCTCAGCGAATATCCGGATCTTCTCAGACAGTCAAGCAGCCCTCAAATTACTAGGCGCTGTTTCCACGAACTCAGTAACTGCCCTCAACTGTCACCTATCTCTTGAGGAGATGTTTGAACAGTTCAATATACACCTTATTTGGTGAGATATTCTAGGTATTTGCGAAGCCGAAGAAATCACCAGAAATGGAACCGTTCTACCGACCTCAACCAGTAGGTTGAGTATTTGTACCAATCGCTACATGCAAACTTATGCTAAAGCAAGAGGCAATGGACAGAACAAATAATATATTGAACAATATCACTACGTGTCTGCCAACAAAACAGATGTGGCCAGAATTAGATCTAAAACGCACAAGACTTTTGCTATCTATCAACAGATTGCACGTTAGCTCCGTAATCAATGTCATCATCGGACATTGTCTTGTAGGTAGACACGCCATAAGACTAGGCGTTTCCTCCAATGAAGTCAATGAAGTAGAAGCTGTTTAGATGAGAAGAAAGAAAAGACAGTCCCACACCTCCTCTGCCCATGTCCTGCACTCTCCCTCAAAAGAAAACTGCATCTAGATGATGGTTAACCCAACCTAACCAGGCCTCTCTGTCATACTTTTGCCATACTATTACTCTCTACGTAACTAATACTGAACATACAAACAAAGATGTTGAAACACATACCCACTCAATTCATTGAAAAAAACTCTCTGGGCCACTTATATACCGAATTTAACTTTACTACGATGACGGAAACCCGTACCGACTTCGTTTCGAAAAGTATTTTTGTACATTTGTCGGTTGATTTCAACTTGACACATTTTGCAATTTCTAACAGTTTAAGATTTTCTCGAAATAACCCCAAACTCCGTTTCTTAGAAACTAGTACGGAATTCAATCGATTCAGCAGCTAAAAAAACTCAAAAACCTGAAACACTTCAGCGCTGGTGTTGTAGTTACCAACCATTTCTCACTCAAATCTTATTTCTAAATAAACTTGTTCTCATCGAAATAAGAAAACTATATTCTTCTATGCAACAGGTTGGCGCTTTCTGCATTAGACACTCGTATACCATCATCAAATATGTATATTCAAACTGGTTAAAAATCATTCACAAACACAAAACAAGAAATAAAAACAAAACTCATTTGAAAAAGTACAGAAACATTTTATTGGCTCGAAAATGTCATAGCGATTTGTTTTTTTTTTATCTACCACTTCCTCTTCCGTCTAAAACTACTTAGTATTGTTTGATGAAATGGTTTTCATAGTTTTATATTTGGTTGATTTTAATTATCCAACCAAGTCACCGACCTTCTTATTCACATCTGAACCAAAGTCCTTTACACTGTCCTTTGCGCTAACAGCTCCATCCGCAATTTTTCCTCCAAGGCTTTCAGCTCCATCTTTCGTTGCCTTGGCACCGTCCTTAACTCCATCCACAATTTTCCCACCCAGACTTTCCGCACCATCTTTTGTGGCCTTTGCTCCATCCTTTACTCCGTCGACAATTGAGCCACCAAGACTTTGAGCTCCTTCTTTTGTAGCCTTTGCACCCTCAGCAATACCCTCACCGACCTTTTCAGCACCTTCCTTTATATTACAACCGACTTTCTTCAAGAATCCCAACACAGCCCCATCGTCGGAATCTTCACACTCTGCCCGAACACACACCAAAGCTACGGCAAGGACCAAAAAGGCGAAAATAATTTGCTTATTCATTTTTGATTTTATATCCGTTAGTAGTTGTGACCGACTGGAGAACTTTTAGTCAACTGACCAGATTTAAAAACACAACTACTAGTTATAGGATTGCTTAGTGGAAACATTCCACACAATTAGACGGACAACAGAGCGAATTTTAGGTACTTGACCGATCATTCTTGCTTTCTGATACAACTTAAAGCTTAACAAAAGACGCACTCCAGATGGGTTCTATAAAATGGATATAATGCTCGCATTATCAATTCGAGCTCAAGCTGTCAGTGGGGCTCAAGCGTAATATTAATTTTTGTGTTATTTTGAAATTTCCTATTGTCGCCGTAATGATACAAGGTCAACTGAGTGGTGTCCATTAAGTTGTGGTTGAAAAAATATGAATTCATCTATTGTTGTGGGACTTTTAAATTGGAATCTACCCTGGAGATAAGCATCAGTTGTTCTGATTTAGATTAATGTTAAGGGGCCTTTTTGATACACATTACACAATTTTTTTTATGTGGGAGGGCATGGGTCACAAGACGTCTTTTTCTTTTGTAAATGTGCTTTTGTTCAATTCATAAGTTGAGGCAATCTGCTGTTTGATATTAGACAATTAACGCTTGTCACGGAAGTTTTTTTAAGAGGTAGGTATGGTTGGGGAAGATTATCAAACTCTGCAATAATTATGTAAAATTGGGAAAGGAGAAAACTATGCTTAGACTCGGTCAAGAGCGTACTCGAACAGTAAACAATTTGCTACAGGGATGGATCTACATACGTAGTTTGTAAAAGTATGTACGATGCAAGATGTAGGGTAAATAAAATAAATAAATATCTAAATAAATAAAGTAGAGATGAACTGAGACGAACATAATTCGCTTTAGGTATTTTATTTTCATGGCTAGAGCGCTATTTTTAAATGTTCCTTGCGATTTTATGCGAGGGTTCTAAAATTGTTCTCTTAATGCGAAAACACTTTAGTAATGATTGACTCATGCAACTGAATATGAATAATTTCAACAGCTTATAAACAAATTTTTGCAACTAACCCCCAGTGCGGGATCACTAACTACCAAACAATTGAAATATTGCGTACTCAGACAATGTTTAAAGATATTTAAAATTTTATACCAGGGTTGGCGAACCAATTGCTCGTGTTCCGTGTGTCGCAAGTTTAGTTTTTTTTTTTTAATCTCTATTTGACAGCAACAGCAAAAAATCGTTATTTTGAATATGTTGGCTCGTAAAAAACTTTATTTTAGATGTTGAATTGTTTACTTTTCTCAATATATGTTGTATGCTCTACATTTCTCTAATACTTACGGTTAATTTAAGTCACTTTAATAGAAGTTAATGAGACTCATGGAAGTGCATGAAATAACCCTTATATTCAGTGTTGTTCCTCTACGCGTCGACTTTGATTGTCTACCTTTCTACGTAGACAATTGTGTCAACAATGTAGACAATGTCGACAATGTAGACAATGAAGTCGACAATGTAGACAATGAGGATATTTCATTCTCATCTGTCATTCTCGATTGTTCAATTAAATATCGAAAAATTTAGTTCTTTGATAATAAAATTATGTCTGGTCGACGCAAAAATAAAGCATTTGATGAATTGGGTCTCGTTTTAATGAAATCCAACAACAAATGTGTAGCATATTGCACAGTGTGCAATAAAAAATTACATAACACTGCAGAAAGCCGTCTGCGCAGCCACAGGTAAATATAGAAACGTATTAGATAAACCATAAAATCATATTATTTATTGACCATTGACCATATGCTTTAACATTCTATTTGGAAAGGAATGCCTGCAAACCATCCCAATCACCTGCGGCATCTGAACCCGGTGATGTTTCTATGATTGTTTTTATTGATGACAATGATCTAAGCCTGAGCTCCGGCATTCAAAACTCTGAGACGGTAGTAAAAAATTGTGTTTTTGTATAAAATTAAAATTGCTGTGTAAGTATTTTTATTTTACTAAAATCAATCAAATTGAATCTGACACATTCTCTGTAGGAAGCAGCTGACAAAACCGACCTATTGAACAGTTGTTCAACTCATGATCCAACAACTCTTACCTATACTGATTCAAGCGAAATTCAATCTCAAGTTGCGACAACAATCTCATCATTTTCATTGAGTTCCAACAGTTGCAGTTCCTCATCATTGTCGTTGGGCCCACCCCCACCTGTAACAACTTTCAATAAGAACATACATCGATTGTAACGTTGTCCAACCCCATCAAACTCTGTTTCTAAATTTATGGACCGATTGACGGAAAGAGAGGAAGACGAGTTGAATGAACCTTTGGGTAAACTGGTGTTTGGATGCAATATTCCGTTATGAATTGTTGATTCAATTCATTTTTAAAATTTTATAAAAAAAATTCGACCTGCGTATGCAGATAAGGTTACAGGTCGAAAAAAAACTTTCAACAACGCTTTTGGATCAGGCTTATGATAAATGTGTTTCTTCAATTAAAGCATCTATCAGTTCGGATTTTGTTTTGCTGATTGACGGCTGGAAGAATAGTTCCAGCAACATCAAGACTGTCGTCTCAATGCTACATAATGCTGAAGGCGAACAAGCATTTCTTCAGGCCTGGGACCTATCTGGAGAATCAGAGACTACAGAAAAGCTAGCAAACATACTTTCAGAATCTGTTGATATTGCAAAAGAAATTTACTCCACTCAAGTTTACGCTGTTGTATCTGACAACGCTAGGCACTATGAAGAGAATGGGTAAAAATGCAGAGCATTTTATATGGCATAGCACTTGTAGTAGTCATATTGGAAATCTGTTAGCCAAAGACTTAATCGACAAAATTAAAGCCAAGGTTGCTTTGATTTTAAAAGAGTTCAAACAAGTAGATTTTGAAAAAATGGTAGTAAATCGTGGAGGCTCCAGAGTTAAACTGCCATGTGAAACCAGATGGTCTTCATACCGTGATTCATATAAATGCTTGGTAAAAAATTATGATATAATGAAAATTGTAGCAGCAGAATCAACTACCAAAAAAATAAAGCAGACTGTAGTTTTTGATGTTTGATGAAAACTTTATTGATGATGTTAAGGATTACATCGAGCTTCTTGATCCAGTCTGCACTTTAATAAACAGGTGTCAAGCGGTTGATTGTTCTGCTGGAGAAGCAGTTCATCTTTGATTGAGTTTAAAACTCCCAGATGGATTTTTTCAAGTTGGTCGCATGTTCATTCCATGTCGAGAAACCGCTTGACTTTTGAACGATCGAAGAAACTCCTTCATCTTATTCACTGAGAATCGAGGATTAGAAATATAACTGTTTTGATGAAGACGTCGAAGACGAAATTAATAATTTTGTATTTACGAGTATGTACATAAGAATTTACGATTTTTTATTTTTGTTATTTTTGTTGAAATAAATAAAAATGCAGAGTGAAAGACTCAAATAATAAAAATTTGTTTGGTTTATATGATTAAGAAGACAAAAAAAGTTAAAAAATTGAAATAAAATTGATTGTCTACATTGTCTACATTGACATGTAGACAATGATGAATTGTCTACGTTGAATTATCTACACGTAGACAATCGTGTAGTCTACATTTTTTGTCTACATATGAAAGATATGGAAACAAAAGAAGGTTCATTTGATTACATAAATGTTGTACAGAATCAATCTTCTGATTTTTTTTTTAAATATATTCACTACGTCAATATCTATCTCATAGTGAATATTCATGAGAGCCAAGCCGTTCAGTCTGTTTTCTCTCGTTATGTTCTGCAAGTAGTTTTTAAGTCTCCATATGCTTGAAAATGTCCTTTCTGAAAGCTGAATCCTGTTATGAGATCGGTGTTAACTGTTTGCAGTTGTTTTGATAGCAAAAATATAAAGAAATGTAAACCTCATGAATTTTTGAAGAATCGCTAGGCTAGGCACATAACAAAATTCGAAGATCGAAGTGTGTTAAGCATTTGAACAGCGTGCTGCGATGTTTCTTTACTGTATTTAGTTTGGAGTGCTTCGAAAGTTTGGAGTTCTTCGAGTGCATTGACAAAAGCTGGATAAATTTCATTAAATCTCATAACGGCATCATTCTTGTCAACCCACCGTGTTTCACAAAGGGCTTTTTTGATTTCCAGTCGGTAATAGCTCCCGAATTTTACCATTCAAAACAGCAGTGTGCGTTCAGCAGAATGTCTAAAGTAGGAACCAACAGGCTGCACGATACCAACGCAATTTTGCACATCTGCTTGTGAACACGAGTCAGCAATAACAAGGTTGAGAGAGTGTGCACTACAGTCCATAAAGAGCTGAAGCATATTCTTGACGAATATACGCTTGAGCACCGTGCAAATACAGTGACGCCAGATCGTGGCATATTTCCCTTTTTGTGGGAATTTCAAGTCTAAAATAAGCTTAAAGGGAAAAAGGGATTTTTCGAACTTCATAGTGCAAGCAAAAGGGATTTTACTATAAACTCAAATCTTGTCCTGCATTCCTTATTCTATTCAGAGATATAATAAATTTTATTCAGTTTTGGTTTACCCGTTTACGTTTCAGATGTATATTTAAATGTCCCGCTGGGACACTAAATATCCCGGACTAAGTGTATGCTTTTCCTTAATGTTTGGAAAACATCTACTGCATTAGGGTTTTGTTGAATATCAATGGCATTGTATATATAAAGAATAGTACACTCGATTTCTCATTTGGCAATGCTTTGGACCCAAGGTATGGAGTCGCACCAATCGCTTCTTTATATATACAATGGAACATACGAGCTGAGACTGGAGCCGTGTGGTGCGCCACCATTCAAAACGAAAATCGAGTTTACTATTCTTTATACAATGATGTCACGTAGCCAAATTGAGTGGTGTCAAAAAATGCTAAAAGACTGTTTATTTTTAATATTTTATATTTATTATTTACTTTACTATTTATGTTTAATACAATGTGATAAAAGAAATTCGATTTTGAGTATTAATTAAAAAACGTTTATAAAAAATGTTTTTTTTTTTTTCAATTTAATTTGTCCCGGGTGAAAGTTGAAAATCTCAGTATTTTCCACACTTCAGTAAATTATACCGAAAAAATTCAAAAAAAAAAAGCTGGCATACCTAATGGATAATCAGATTGCAATTGAATTTGATCACCCTATTTAGTGATCATGAAAATAGGATATATGTATCGTTTGAGTCGTTTAAGTTTCTTTTACGTTAATGTTTTCCCACTAAATAAAATGTATTAAATAAATATCTTAATAGGTATTCGAATACATAATTCTGCTTAGTTCTCCTCAATTATAAATGCTATAACTATTAATAAACTAAAAAGGTTGAATTGTTATGAAAAGTGTGTTTTTTTATGATTTATAATTTAATGGGATAATTTCGGGATATTTATACAAACAGTGTGGGAAAAAAGGGAATTTTCGCTCATCACTAAGGGAAAAGACGCTTCCAAAGTCTGGCGTCACTGTGCAAATACCCATTCATTATTAGCTATACTCTCGTTTGGATCTTCTTAAAACAAAGCGAATTTTATAAATAGTCTTATGTGACCCACAACGGAAAAAATTCTCTTAAAGGTTAGAGTGAGACTGCTTTTAGAGAACCATTATGCAGGGGTTTTGTGGGGTTTTGAGAATGTTTTGCCACAAATGAACATTTTTTAGTAATTGCAATTTCTAAAAGAAAATTCTTTAAATAAGCCTTTTCTTTGTCCCATTCTCAATCAGTAACTTATCGATTCAAAGATCGAATCATTTAAATAGCCGATGATGATAAATGAAAGACGATCGATTCGGTTTTTGAAAATGATCGATTTATCCAGGCCTAAGAGTGCGTGCTGATACGGCACGAAAGTATTCGAAGGATACCTAATGCGATCAGATTATCGACTACGGTCAGCGCCGCGGCCGGCGGACGGTAGATAATCGAAAATACATTATTAGTGTATAATACGTAATAAAATAAGTTATCGTCGCCCGAGAATTGGTTTGTTCCATACGTCATTGACACTTTTTCGAGAAAAACGCATCTAAAGGTTCGCGTGCTTAGTACTCCGAAGCTGTGCGATAAGATTTTTTTTTATTTTTTTAAATTGAAGTTAGTCTTATTGAGACTTCACCTACCAATTTTCAAAGTATTTTGCCTTACCGTTAACAAGATACGTTAATCAGCACAAAAGTCTACTTTTTTGGGTTGTGTCCCACCTCATACATTTTGAAAATTATTCTTTTTCCCATACACGTGGAACACACAAAAATGGATATGGCACAAGCCAATTCTCATCAATATATAATGTGAAAAGCAAGAAAGCATGTAGTTGGATGCTAAAATTTTAAAAGAAAATCGATTATATCTTTGTTTTCAATAAAGTCTTTATTAAAAAAAAAAAAAAAAACACTTTGCTTTAAAAATAAACAAACAAACAAAAAAAATTAAAGCAGTACTACTGCTATGACAAAGTTTTCATTTACAGTACAATATTCTTATTAATTCATTGCAAAGATAGTATGTACATTGTAAATACATATTAATTTGGTCAAAGTAAAAAAGCAGTTCTACTGCTATCACTTTTTTAGTTTCTAAATATTAAGCAATGTTTTAAGATATTGCTTATCAATTTCAGGTAAAAACGGTAACAAGTCTTTAAGGTCTTTTTTTTTCTTTTGAGATCGGTGTTTTAAAGGTTTGTGTTAATTTTGCACAAAGCATTTTTTTCGGTGTTGGTAGTGCACCCTTGGTGGCTGTCTTAAATAAGCTTACAGTTTTGTACTCTTTTTCTTTTACCGAGTTTTCAAATTTTATTTCAAAATCGAAATTTTTTTCATAAAGTATTATTTTTACTTTGGAAAAAGGTACTTTGCTGAAGTCCATTTTGTTAGCCAAAATGGAATACGCCTTAAAATCTTCAGGAAGCATTTGAATAATTTTAAGTTCAACTTTGTCTGTGTTCATGCTTGTTGAAAGCTTGACTAGGTGAAGTGGACTATGAATCTCAAGGTTTTTCAAATACTTATCGATTGCCGAATGAATACAATCCACCTCCTGAATTAAGGAATGTCCCAGCTCGGAATGTCTCTGGACAATCATCTCTACATCACTTCAATGCACAAAAATAACAATGCACTTCCTTCCACTTTGGCAGCCAAGCCACGACTAACTGATTTCATACAATTGTCTCGGGATATCTACACAATTGTAATGGATATGGCACAAACCAATACTAAAATTTTCTTTGCGATCATTGTCCCATAAACATAGCATTTCTTTAACACAAGTGTACGTAGGACAAACCAATGCTCAAAATTCTTGGTATTTTTTCTATCCCTTGTCACCGTAATATGTACGTGGAACTAAACAATTCTGACAAAAAACTTGACAAAAATTATATGGAGAAAATGTCCCAAACGCCAAAAAATGGTTCATGGCACAAAATAATTTTAGAAAATGTTGATTTTGGTGGATATGGAACAAAATTGATGTTGGATATCACGGGATTGAAAAGACGTAGCGCAAATCTGATCACAGATTGAGAAAGAGCATACACATACACAATTACCATAGAATCCATTCCAAACTCAAAACCGACAAAAGTGGCGTATGGAACAAACCAATTCTCGGGCGACGTTATGCCAAATAAGAAGAGGCGTTATTTCTTAGGTTGTCACCTAACCCCCCCCCCCCCCCCTTGGCTACGCCCGTGTAAGATAGTCGTCTAAAACGTTACGAAATCTTGGCCCTATATCAATTCAGATGAGGCCTCAAGCTAACAACAGAAAAAGCCACACTTAAATAATTCTGTTCTGTTTTTTGCTTTGCCTTTCCGTTACTTTCATCATTTTTATGAATAAACAAATTGGGTGGTACAAAAAAGCTATGTAAACAACGGGGCCGATGGAATTCGAACCTGGAACCTTTAAAGTAACAGACAGACATGCCTACTATTGTGCCATGGGCACCAGATCTTTCTATTTTTTTTACAAAATGGCACTACCCACACTTTCAAAAAAGGTTTGTCTTCCCTGTACTATACAATAGCAAATAATCGTTTGTGGCCTTCAAGTTTTTGCATTATAGTGATCGTTTTAGGTACACAAACATGCTCATCAATCAAAATTGACAATCTTAACTAAATGGACTTGCGAGTATATTTGAACTTACAAGTAATTTGAATTGCGTCTTTACCATATTTACTTAATATTAACATAAATTAATTAACAGACTATAATTTTTCAGCAGAAAAAGTCTCCTACACTCTTTGAAAGGTAGACACACCACAAGGCTTGAAATAGCATTAAACGACTGCTGTAGAAGATACATGGATGAAGAGGCAGGGGAAATTAAACGTCTCATCTTCTCTGTCATCTCTCTGTTTAAAGTATGTAGTATCGTAAGTCTGGACTTTCGTTCAATTCGTAAAGACCAACCGTTAATGCTCGTTACATGGATGCAATTCGACTATCCCACTTCGTTCTTCTTCTTTTTCTTCTTCTTCGTCATCTTCTTCATCATAACCATCATCATCATCATCTTTTATAATTATTTTCTCTTGTGTGCGTAATACTGGTGCGACAGTTTTGCATTGTTCCAATTCAGAATGCAGCTTGCGATTGCATTAATTGCCACAAAAGACTTACTGATCCGAAAAATTCAATGTCATAGAAACTATACGCCAAGGAAGTGTCTTGAGATCTCCATTATTTATTGCAGGCCTTAAATGAAAATGTGCCTCTTAAGTATGAAAAGTTCTAATATCTTCGAACTATGACCAATAGCAAAGCAACTTGTGGTGAAACACTCTTAAGATGTATGATATCTCTTGTAGCTGCAAAATAAGCTTTGAGCTGAAAAAATCTCTGCTCTGCATGACCAAGTATCTCATATAGATGACTTTAGACGATGTCGAAACTACGTTTTCTATTTAAGCTGAAGCTCTCACGCTTCTTAAGAGGAGCCCCAGGGCCTAGCGCACTTCTAACAACCATACCTTGTGGGGGGAATGGAGGGGACCGAAAATTTTCCGCCGGTTTCGAACGGTGGCGAACCGAGAAAACGCTTTTCATCTAAGTGAATCTACTATCGGAGGACTTGCCAATGCCTTGCGAAAGGCGACACCTATGGAAACCATTTTTGCCTCCGTTGGGATTCCAACCACGAACCTCTGGGTTAACGGCGAACATGCTTACCATCATGCCGCGGGTACCACAACGCTTCACGATTCTTAGTTATTCTAATTCTATGAAAAACTAGGCATCATAGTTTCACCGTCTGTCAAGGTTTTAGTGTTTGTCATTTTATTGCAAGGGATTCCGGAAGCGTTATTTCTAAAAAATCAGTGATCTTTGACAATAGACCATTTCTGGAGGTTATATATGGAGATGGGTGGATAACTGGGCATTCCGGAAGCAAGGGAGACGAGGCAACAGCTACTTTGCCGCGACAACTGCTATCAATTGTCTACTCTACAAAAATCTTTCATTCAGTATTATAAAAACGTTTGTGAATTCTAAGAATGAAAAATCGGCCCTAAAACTAAGTTTTGGTTTTTAGGGACGATTTTTCATTCAGTATTAAATTTCAAGCGTGGTACCCGTGGTGCGATGGATAGCATATCCGCCTGTTAATCCAGAGGTTCGAGTTCGAATCCCAACAGAGGCAAAAATGTTTTTTCCACGGGTATCGGAAAAGCGCTTTCTCAATTAGCCGTTCGGAACCGGCAGAAAATTGTTGGTCCCCTCCATTCCCTTACAAGGGATGGTTGTGAGAAATGCGCTAGGCCCAAGGGCTCCTCGCTCTGTTGCGCCACCCTATTTATTTATATTTATTTATTACTAAATTTCAAGCTGTCTAATAAACAATAGAAATATATTTAATAAACACTCATGATGCCTGTAAATACAGAGCGATTACTTCAGTTCACTTTTTACGGCATTTACTGTATATCGGTCTGTGATTGTTGATCGATTATTTAAGTATTCCCTCACTCCTCCTAAATACTAAATAAGTCGAATTTAAAATGTCAGAATAATAAAGCCCACTATAGAATTACGTGCTATTAATTTTTTGTTATATGTTATCTTCATTATCGTTGCTAATTAACACCTGTATAAGTACCTACCAATCATCATCCCAAGCGGAACGGTTGGAATAATAATTTTAAGTGGATAAAAACGGTGCTACTGGCCACAACACTTATAACAAGACCGGTGGTTGGTTTAACAAAAATGAAAAGGAACAAAACAAAACCAAGCTTTAACCAACACCAGCTTTTTTACCTGCAAGCTAGGTATTCGAAGCTTCAGTTATCGTTCGAAGCTCTATCGATCAAGTTCGTCTAACAGGTCAATTTTACCAAGCAACAAGCCTTTACTATAGTTATTGTGTTGCGGTCGTTTACAGATTTTGTTTATATTTTCTTTTGATTGTCTAAAGTTGTTGTTGCTAAAAAAATGACGATGCGTTTGCAACTTGTTCTTACACTAACGATGATCGTATTTGTGTCGTACGCTTATTGTGGTTGCGATAGGTCAGGTGAAGACAAACCCTCCGACGATGGAGAGGTGACACAATTCTTTAAAAATCTCGGTTGCGACATCAAAAAAGGCGCGGAAAAGGTTTCAGAGTCGGCGAAGCCCTACATAGATGAGATCGGAAAATCAGCAAAGAAGTTTGGCGGTAATGTAGCTGAAAAATTCAATGACCTAAAGGAAAAAATCAGCGGTCCTGCTGACAACAGCACAGTTCTTGCTGATAACAGTACAGTCTCAACCACAGAAGGTGCAGTTAAAGACGACGATGGATCTTCCAAATCATCATCAACTACCACCGTCTTCCCCGAAATCGATGATCGTATCCTCTTAGACATCGACCAGCCAAAGTGTCCCGAAAACACAAAGAACGACGGTAGGGGACACTGTCGGTCATTAAATTAATATTTTTGTATCGTACGTTTTAACTGTTTTTCAATAAAACAAAAATTTAATTTTACTCTTAATGAACGGGTTATCATTTTGTGATGAGAATTTCAACGTAAGCAAACCCACTCCCCTTTTACTGTCATATTTGTTTGTAGTTTATTGCTGCTGCGTTCGTAATCGACGAGCATGTCATGATCCAAGGTCAAGTAAAACAACTTTAACTTGCCGATAATGGCAAAACAAACATCTTAAAGGCCAGTTGAAAAAAAAAATCAAAAACAAGCATAGGCACTCCCAATCAGGAACTGAACTTAAGTGATCGACAAAATTACTTTAGATGATGACTGATCGAGGTATTGTTAACGCTTGTCACATTAATGAGAATTCATTTGGTCATTTTGATGAATTTATAGCTTTTTTTTGTCAAAGCCAAATCATTTGTAGTGATCAAATCAAGTCGGTGCGGTGCCTGCAGCCATAATAAGTGTTTTGAATACCAGTTTTTTGATTGCGTGTGGTCCTAACCCTTTGACAATAGTTTGCCATATACGAGTGAGCAACAATGAACATTAAAAACAATAACTCTTTATTCACGTGATTCACTGTTCAATGGGTTTCCAGAGAACTTATTTATCATTTAAAAGAGATGCACGGAAACGATTTAGTTAAGAACTTGTTATTGCTATAGATGTGTTTTTCTGGCCCACAAATTAAGTGATTTGTTTTATAACTTGACGCTTTACTTTATTTTGCATATGGCTCTGACGACATCGCCAATGATGCCTTCAGAAGATTCTACTTATAACAACAACGAAGTAGGTACCATTTTTTCAAGATGTTTTGCAGAACCCGGAGGATAGTGTAACAGAAGCCTTTGCTTGAATTTTTATTGTTTTTGTCTGAACTTTACATAGTGACCAATCATTTGCACACGTGGTACCCGTGGTGTGATGTCCGCTTGTTAATCCAGAGGTTCGTGGTTCGAATCCCAATAGAGGCAAAAATGTTTTTTCCACGGATATCGCCTTTCGAGAGCAATTAGCGGGTCCTTCGTTAGTAATCATTGCCATGAAAAGCACTTTCTCGATTAGCCGTTCGGATCCGGCAGAAAATTGTAGGTCCCCTCTATTCCCTCACAAGGCTTGGTTGTGAGAAATGCGCTAGGCCCTGGGGCTCTTTGCTCTGTTGCGCCACCCTATTTATTTTCCTACAATTCTTCGAAAACAATAAGAAGCTATAAGTTGAAAACTACAGAAAATTCATTGGTCATAAAAAACTATATTATAAGCCTAATCAAAAGATTCATTATTTGTATGAGCAGTTTAAGTGAAAAGTTTTTTCGATTCTATAGCTTTTATGGCTTGAAGAAGCCGTTGTTTAAGGACTTAAAAGTCCAGATATTATATAAACAACTCCATAGTTAGAAATCCAAAGCCATACCATTAAGTTTTCAGAAAGCCTTCCGTCAATTATGAGAAAATTTATCTTTTAATTATTCAATACACCGCTAAGGCTGCGGAACTTAGAGGATGTTTTTCAAACCCTCAGTAACTTGATTTGTGGTACCCGTGGCGTAATGGTTAGCATGTCTGCATGTTAACCAAAAGGTTCTTGGTTCAAATCCCAACAGAGGCAAAAATATTTTTCCATGGATATCGCCTTTCGCGAAGAATTGACAAGTCCTCCGTTTGCAAGTTCATTGCCATGAAAAGCCCTTTCTCCATTAGCCGTTCGGAACCGGCAGAAAATTCTTTCCATCCCCCCTTACAAGGCATGGTTGTGAGAAATGCGCTAGGCCCTGGGGCTGCTTGCTAACTTGACTTTCAAAAAAAATAAAATTTCATTCGAAGACCATTAATTTGTTTTTAATCAAAGGAACAGAGCTCGGATATACCTGGGCCTGTTACACAAACCTGCAAGTACTTGTAATACAATTGAACTAAGAATAGTGGAAAAAATTTCCCTAACGCTACGCTGCAAGCTTGCTTGCTCTTCTACAAATGTAATTGTTATAGCATTTTAAATAGCCCTTGACCCCTGAGGCCTGTTACACAAACTTACAAGTACTTGTAAAAGAAATGAAACAGTAAGAAATGTCTGTAACGCAAGGCTGCAAGCTTGCTTACTTTTCTACAAGTGTTATTAACATAATTCAAACAACTCTCTCTTGACTTGTAGACTTTAAGTTTTGTGCTAGAAGCCCCTGGGTCTGTAACACAAACCTACAAGTACAAGTAAAAGTGAATTTTAACAGATTTTAGAAGAATGTGTAACACAAAGATACATGCTTGCTTGCTCTTCTACAAGTGTAATTGACATAGTCCTACAAGTGCCTCTTGACTTGTAGGCATATAACTTTGTGTTAGAAGCTCCTGGGGCCTGTTACACAAACCTACAATTAATGAGCTATTACAATTGTAGGAAATTTTTGTAACGCAAAGATACAAGTTTGCTTGTTCTTCGACAAGTGTAATGGATATATTTCCACAAGCTCCTCTTGACTTGTAGACTTGTAGTTTTGTGTTAGAAGCTTCTGGGCTAGTGACATAAGACTACAAGTACTTGTAATACAAGTGATTAATGACAAATACTAGAAATTTCTGTAACACAATGATACAAGCTTGCTTAAAGTCGAAATGGCGTAATCCTTTTAGTGACCCTTGATTTGTAGACTTGTAACTTTGTGTTGGAAGCCCCTGGGGCCTGTTACACAAATCTACAAGTCCTTATAATACAAGTGAGCTATGACAAGTGTAAGAAATTTCAAGGACATAATTCAACAAGTGGCTATTAACTTGAATTTTTGTGTTTTCAGGCCCCGGATGTTCTCTGAAATACAAATGTTACGATTACATTTTGAATATTTGTCCTCAGTGTTATCCTCAATGAGTCTAATTTAACTCCGGTTGTGTATTTACCAATGCAGAATTACGATAACCATCGGAATCGCTAAAAACAAAACCGTTGGTGTCAATTTTGAGCCCATCAAAAGAAACTATGAGTGAATCGATCAATTCATCTCAATTTGAACTTCTGAGCAGTTTTGACTCCTGACTATGAGAAATAATTGATTTGATTCTCACACATTACAACCCATTTCAACTAAGCTCGCCTAAAAAAATTGTGCATCTTCTACTGTATTCGAACAACCGTTGATTTGTTTACCTTAGCAAAAGCTCATCTTCAAATATTTCCCAATACCCACCAATATGAAAATTTAATGAAGCTCAAATTGATAATATCTTCTAAATCAGACCTACTGTGGTATTAGAGTATGTGTCATCACAAATTAGCACCAAACAATCATTAACACAGATAGAACGATTGAGGGAAAAACGGTGCTACTGACAAACAAAATAAAAAAAAAAACAAGACCGGTAACTTGTTTTAACAAAAATATGCAAACAAAAATCAAGCTTTAAGTTTCACAGTTAAACTTTTACCTGCAACTTTGTTGTATTATGAGTTTTAGTTTTCTTTCGAATCTCTATCGATCAAGTTCATCCGTCAGTTTGATTTGGCCAATCAACAACCTAGCGGCTAGTTACTAGTTTTATTAAAATTACTATCTTTTTTTGTCAAGCTAATTCTGTGAAAAGATTATAGTGACAATGCGTTTGCTACTTAAATTCGGTTTAACACTAACTCTAGTCGCTTTTGTTGCATACGTCGATTGCGGTTGCGATAGGTCAGTTAAGGACAAACTTTCCGATGAAGGTGCTGTGTCAGAGACCATTACGAATCTTGACTGGGTAATAGAAGAAGAAGCAGATGTTGACCAAGACCTTGAAGAAGAAGCTAGCGATCCCGATAATAGCAGCACTTATGATCCTGAAAACAGCACTGATTCCAAGCCCTCAACCTCTGCAAACTCGGTTAAGGACATTAATGAATCATCAACACCCTCAACGTCAACAACTCCCATTCTTCCCGAAATCGGCAATCGGATTCTCCTTAGCGTCGATGGCATAAGGTGCCCAGCCAACACAATGAACGACGGAAGGGGACATTGCCGCAGCGTTGGCTGATAAGTTTTTAATTAGCATCGCCATTTTTAAGTTTACGCTAGAATTATTTTGTAATAAAAATAAAATGGAAAACTTTACCAAATCAAGTGGTTATAACTTCGCAATGAGAACGCAGCCCTGATTCTCTCTTCGACTGCCAAAAACTTGTTGTCTGTGTTGAACTGTTGATGGTCTAATTAGGTAAATTAAACTCAACGTTAGTGACAAAAAATCTTCAAGATCAGCTGACTAAAAACAAAATCAAAAACACGCATAACCACTTTCCTTCATTAGTCGAACTTAAGTGATCTACAAAATCGGTTTTGATGATGTTTCGGGGCAGTATGTTAGCGCTTGTCATACTAATGAATCCTAAATTCGTTATATTGGTAAGTTTCCAGTTTTTTGTTGACATAAGCCCGGAGTGATCAAGTTGAACCGGTGCATGAATGCGTAGCAAAAATATTACAGAGATTTTTCGAATATTGAAGTTTCTAGTTTTGTCTTTTGTTATCACTTCATCAGCTGTGTGGGAGGTGATTTCACGCTAATTCAGCAGTCCAACATTAGCAGCAATTCTGTGAAGGTTGATACCGAAATCAGATTATGCATGAAAGCAAAACCCTGTTCATGTTCAATGTATTTCCAATGAAGCCACAGATGATTTCGAAGCTATGCGCGTAAATGTCAAGAGAGTGTATGCGGGTGTTTTTCATACTCAGTGATGAAGTGCCTTTTTATATGACTTGACTCAAACTTTACAGCAGTAGTTAATTAGTGATAAATGTGAAAATGTTCTTACAAGCTCACGAATGATGCTTTCGACTACGCGACGTTTCTAATGCGCAATGTTTGCTTTTATATTTGTTGAGTTAAAAACAAATTTCTCATCATGGAAATGCAGTTGACATTATTCCCACAAGCAGAGGTGACTTAAGTGTTTGTTTTCTATATCTTTTGTCTCTCTTTGAACAAAAATTTCAGTTTTCCCAGTAAACTGATTGTAATAATTGCAATAAAAGGTTATCCATATCAAACGATTTTGCAGTTGCGTCAGCGGCAGAACCGCCGCTGATAGGATTTATGTTGTCGCGACAATTGTAAATGTTTTAAAGCGCAGTATGCTTCTTATATCATCAGTGGATGCACTCTCGTATAGCGCCATGTAAATATAATTTGACAGCTGAATCAGCTGCTGCAACAATTATAAAACTGCGTTGGTTTTGGTGAACCCAAGTGTTCAATATTTTTGCGAAAAAAGAAATACAGAAGCTCTAATTCAAGAATAAATCATGTGTTTATTTTAAATTCCGGCTATGTGCTAATTTCTTGAAATTCTTTGGACCTACTTCACTAAACAAATTCAAGTTCATCCGATTTAAGTATCAAAACGTTATTTCGAATGCTGCATATTATTTGGCTTAAGTTCGTGAAGGGATTCAACGACTTCTTACAACAAAGTGAGAAATTGCTTTTTATCATCGACTGGAGAAGGCTCGTCAGGGTTCAATAAAGAACCAACTAAAACTACTAAAAAGCCATTTCAATTAATTTTTCTATCCCCTATACTACTTTAAATATTCTTGGATTTGAAATTTAATTGATTTATTTCGTAAAATCTCTTTAATATAATAATTAGACAGTGAACTGGCAAGTAATTACATTGCCATAACGAGCTTTCTCACTTTGTCGTTAGGAATCGGTTCAACTCGGTGGTCTTGGCTCGGATCTTAACATTTTTTGTGGGCTTGGCTTGGTTCTATTTCTATGCTAGTTAAGGGAACTTATTTAAGGAATATGAAGTTTCTTGACTCAAAGCTTAGCCCTGGGAACACATGTCATGCTAACAATGATGCATCTTACTTTAAAGTCTTATGGACTGGTTTTTCTGAATGTTCCTCAACTGTCGGTATTTTAAACTCAGGGACTTTAATCGGATATAGCAGAATCCACTAAATTAGCAACTAGCATAAATTGGACACATAATTCAAAGTGGGGACGGCACACTGCTCACTTTAATTCTATAACTGACCGATCATCAGCCACTGTTGGACACATATTGCATTTTTTCGTAAATGAAGAGCACTGTGTATCGTGTAATTTATTTATTTTTTTTTTTATTTATTTAAATTCTTTATTTCATGATAAATACAATTTCAAGGTTTAAGTATAACGTAAGGTATAATTGTATTTCGTTTGGTGGTCGTTTCCAATCGCGTGCTATGGTATCTCTTATCATTACAGTTGCAAACTTAATCGAGCTCAATTGTTGATTTGTTTCAAAGACATTGCATGACAAAAATTCATTTAAACATACAAAAGATTTGTTGGCGAGTAGGAATTACTTTTATGCAAGTTTTTATTTTTGTTTAATAAGTCAAAGGTTTTTAAAATGTTCATGCACTTTCAATCCTATCAGAATTGATATCAGTTTCAAATAAATATTTTAGTTCAAAGTAAAATAATTGTAAATATTTATGTTTTTGAAGTATTTAATCTAGACCACCTGATCCGCTCAGTGTTTCTTGCGGTTAAGGTGATCAAATGGAGTGAATGAAATAAAGTGGTTTCCTAGCTTCCATTCTAATAATAAAGTGGAGGTATAAATACATAGACCATAAATATGGTCTATGTTACTCAAGGACAATGCAGCAATCTAACGATGAAAGAGTTATTGGAATTGGTAAAGTATTTTCAAAGTTATCGCTTATCGAATATGTGTCCGTTCTCGTCCCGTTCCCTTTGTCATTTCTCAAGTAAAGGACCACTCTTTTACCAAAGTTCATTCAAATCAACTCAATAACTTTCAAGCATTTTCGACACAAGCACTTAGTAAGTTCTTAGTTTTAGTTTAACACCCCGGTCCCGTTCCCGGTCCTGTTACCGTTCCCGTTTAAATATGGGAAAAAAACATACACATGAACCTTTTTCTTGATCACTCTATGAATTTAAAAAAAAACGCATCAAAATCCATTTTGTAGTTTTAAAGATCTAAGCATACAGACAGCGAAAAGCGATTTTGTTTCATACTATGAAAGGATTAGTAAAGTATTAGTAAAGGTGCAACAGTTGAAACACTTCCGGTTTTCAAAAGCAATGCTTTCATCATTTGAGGAAATTTGAGAAGTTTCTTAATTATGTACATAATTAGAAAAAAGATTTTCTTATGCATCTTACAAGAGTATATAATGATATCTTCACCACAGGAAATGCACCGGGTGCTTTTAGAAAATCAATAATCTTTCCCTTACATAAAAAAGGAGATAAGATGGACCCATCGAACTATAGGGGTATATCTTTCCTTAACGCTTCGCTTAAAATATTTATGGAAATCTTAAGAAGCCGCCTTACAAAATGGGTCGAAAGTACGCACCTTCTCAGCGAAGTGTAGATTGGATTCAGGAAAGGATATTCAACAGTGGACCACATCTTTAGCTTGACAAACATTGCTGAAACCTATCTTCGTAGGCGCAAAAAATTATACACCTTTTTTGTCGATTTCCGAGCAGATTTCGATTCTATCGACAGAAAAGCCCTAATTTTCAAGCTGTTTAGAGACGGAATATCCCTTAAATTTGGAAGGTTGATTGAAAACATCTACAAAGAAACAAGCTACACAGTATGGGATGGTCAAAATTTGTCAGAGTGGTTTCTTGCGTTCGTTGGATTGAAACAAGGATGTAATCTTAGCCCCTTACTATTTTGCCTTTACATTCAAGATTTGAATAATGAGTTGCCATGTGGCATAACAATTGATGGGTTCCCCATTAAAATGCTTATGTATGCAGACGACCTTGTTCTGCTATCGGAATCACAGAAGTCTCTGCAGCTAATGATCAACAAATTACGGGATTATTGCTTTAAGTGGAACCTTACTGTAAATCTCAGCAAATCCAAAACGATGGTCTTTCGGAGAGGAACTGGACCTTTGGCTGCGAATGAAAAATGGCACTATGGTGAAGAATTAATTGAAAACGTTAAAGAATACCAATACCTGGGTTTTACTGTAACGAGCAACCTGAATACAGAAAAGCACCTAGAAAAAAAGCTATCGGCTTCCAAAAACGCTGTTGGTACAGTATGGCAAAATATATACGGAAATTCGGATCTCTCATTCAGCACCAAATATCGAGTTTTTACCGCAACGTCTCAGTCCATCATGTTGTATGCTGCAGAATCATGGGGCTGGCGCCCGTCGGAGACCACTGAAAAACTCCTCCGATTCTTTTTAAAACGACAGTTTCGCCTACCGGACACAACGCCAAACTATATGCTCCTTATCGAAACTGGTTTATCACCACTGTTCTTAACATCACTTAAACTTCATTTCAACTATATTATTAAACTGATGAACAGCCACACCGATAAAATTGCAAGGAGGATTGCAGTATCAGTTATAAGGTCCCAAAGTTCATGGTTTGAAGAATGGAAAAATTTAGCAGACACTTGCGAAATACCTTTCAGCTTGACTTTGGAAAATGTTACAGAGTGGAAACCTTTTCTCTGTAATCTACTTGAAAGCCTACATTACAAAGCAAGGGAAGACAATATAGAGAAGGCGAGAAGTTCACTTCACAGAGAAATATATTCAAAACTCCAATACGATCTAGGAGAAGGCAACTATTTCAACGACAATTTTAGCTATGAACAAATATCCTTCCTGTTCCGAGCAAGAGGAGAGTTGTTATCTCTGAATTTCATACCGCACCGCAATGACTTAGCCCTGATTTGCTCCATGTGCAATACCAACGAAAGGGAAAATATAGTTCATTTCATCGCAAGATGTCCAATTCGGGCAGAAATACGACGACAAATATGGCAACAAAATATTTTAGATGAAGGTGACCTTCTAGCGATTTTAAATGGGAAAAACTGGCAACAACTATCACAATTTATTAAAATAGCAGTAAACTATAGAAAAAAAATAATAAGTGAAAGCTTTTAAATTAAAATTTAAAAAAAAAATCAATTAATTTACAAAATTCAATTAAAAACATTAAGCAAAGCTATCATCTGGCTGACGGCCCCTCTGGCCATGCCTTAAAAGATAAAAGATTTAAGTCAATTAAACAATGATTTTGTAAAATTTTTCTTGATAAATCAATAAATCTAATCTAATCTAAAATCTAAAAAAAAATCTACATAATTAAACTTATGGTGGTACCCGTGGTGTGATGGATAGCATGTCCGCCTGTTAATCCAGAGGTTCGAGTTCGAATCCCAACAGAGGCAAAAATGTTTTTTCCACGGGTATCGCCTTTCGCGAGGAATTGGCAAGTCCTCCGTTAGTATTCATTGCCATGAAAAGCGCTTTCTCGATTAGCCGTTCGGAACCGGCAGAAAATTGTAGGTCCCCTCCATTCCCTCGCAAGGCATGGTTGTGAGAAATGCGCTAGGCCCAGGGGCTCCTCGCTCTGTTGCGCCACCCTATTTATTTATTTTATTTTATTAAACTTATACCTTTTTAATCAGTAGAAGACACGAGACTTATGTTAACAATAAAGTTTAACATTCATGTTCAATTCCCTCTTTTTGAAAAATTCTGACTAAAAACATTTCAGAAACGTTTTAAATTTGTGCGAAATTTTCGCTCTTTAAATGACAGCGAATGTTTGATTTTGACAACATATATTTATTCTCCTACTGGAAATATTCAATTGCAATGCGGCTTTGTGGTAGGAAAATAATTGATTTCTATATTTCAACAAATAAGGTGCCTGACTTATCTTTGATTCGTACAAAAAACTGTAGGTGCAGGATGAAAAAATCAAAAATACAAAAACTAAAAAATGGTATTTTAGACAAATTTTTCACAAAGGGTATTTGGTGAAAACCCCAAGGCCACCGCCACATGCTGAGCGGCCAAGCGGCAAAGTTAGTTAGTAAAAATTTATGACAATTTGTTTTTAAATCAAATAAACATTGAAAAACCTAAATAATAAATTCAGTGTTTTGTTTGCATTTACACCCGAATCCAATTAAATGAAATTGAATGCTGTTCATGCATGAAGTAACTCGATTCTTTTTCATTATAAAAAGCATCTCATAACGTTATAAGCACAGAGCGGTAGATTCTGTTCGTTTTTCACAGCCTCTACTGTATCTTAACAACCAGTAGTTTGTTTGCCTAAGCAAAAGCTCATCTATGATGATGGTTTCTCGATTGTGTCCACAATGAAAGTTTAAGAAAACTTAAAATAGAATACGTCTACCAGCTGACACCGATTAAAGAACTACTCATTTTTATATGTATTTATTATGTGTCATCAAAAAATGACCTACCAATCATCATCACAAAACTTAACGTAGATCGAACAAAGTAGAAGCGGTGCCACTGACAAAACCGGGACTTGTTTTAGCAAAAGTTTACAAACAAAAAAAAACATAAGCCTTAACTCTCACTGCACAGCTTTTGCTTGCAATGATGATCTGTTTGGAGTTTTAGTTTTCATTCGACTGTAATCCGATCAAGTCCCTCTTGCAGCTAGATCTTGCCAACAAAAAGTAGTATCGTGATCATTTATCGTTTTCATTATTTTTTTTTGTACTTAGTTGTTGTTTTATAAAAGACTAAAGTGACGATGCGGTTGCAGTTCGTATTTGCATTGACGCTGGTCGCATTTGTGTCATACGCTTATTGTGGTTGCGATAGGTCAAGTGACGACAAGCCCTCCGATGAAGGTGAAGTGACGCACTTCTTTAAAAATCTCGGTTGTGACATCAAAAAAGGAGCTGAAAAGGTATCAGAGTCAGCAAAACCGTACATAGATGAGATTGGAAAATCGGCGAAGAAGTTTGGCGGTAACGTGGCAGATAAATTCAACGACCTCAAAGAAAGAATTAGTGGTTCAGGTGATAACAGTACAGCGCTTGCTGACAACAGCACTGCAATTCCTCTATCCTCAACCAACTCAGAAGGCTCTAGCAAAAATGTCGATGGAACATCTACAACCCCAACACCACCATCGTCAACTCCCTTTCTTCCTGAAATCGATCGCCGTGTTATTCTGGACATTGACCAGCCAAAGTGCCCCGAAAATACCATGAACGACGGCAGGAACCACTGTCGTCCGAGTGGTTAGTATTTATGTTTTGTTTTTAATCTGACGTAGTAAGCATAAGAAAAAATACAATTTTATACCTCCTAATGATTGGGTTATCATTTCGCGATAAGAATACAGACTATCATTTGGCTGTCGAACATAATTCGGAGTACAGTGTGTTCCAGATCAAAGGTTCTATGACTTATTTTTGTAATTGAATATTTTTTAAGTCCAGCGAGGAAGATATTTCATTAAAAGAAATGTTTAGATAGATAAATAGATATAGATACAGTTTACTTCGTTCTTTTCAACTGATTTTCACGAGGTAAATAAGTTCGAATTGCTTACACTTGTGGTACCCATGGTGTGATGGTTAGTATGTCTACCTGTTAACCCAGAGGTTCGTGGTCGAATCCCTACAGAGGAAAAATGCTTTTACAGGGGTATAGCCCTTCGCGGGGATTTGGCAAGTCCTCCGGTTGTAAATTCATTGCCATGAAGAGTGCTTTCTCAATTCTTTCAGTTAGAATTTCAATTCTCAAACGAAAGTCGTATACATACTCGTGTTCTTCGAATTTGCTCATGGAAAACAGTCGAAAAGAAATTAAGAGTGAGTTGAATAGTTAACTCAATCTGTCGAAAGCCAAGTTTCTTGATTCTTCACTGAAAGGGTAATATCTGCCAACGGCGACAGAAAGAATATTTATCAAACTCTTCTATGGAATGGTTGTAATAATTTTGAGTACAACAGCTACAAAAAATGGTGGAATAGGAAACAAACCAAAAAATCAAGAAAAACAAACACAAGCTTTTACTCACACAACCTTGCTTTTACCTTCTTCGTAGATCAATTAGGAGCTTTAGTTTCCACTTGAACCTCTGCCAATTTAGTTGGTCTTCCAGCTTCGTTTTACAAAATAGCAGGCCTTCGATATTTGTTACGCAATCATTACACTTGTTTTTTTTTCGAAGTGTTTGTTTAAAAAAAAAAGAATAACTATTGAGACAATGCGTTTTCAATTTGCTGTCACCCTTACACTGGTAGCTTTTGTGTCATACGTTTGTTGTGGTTGTGATAGGTCAAATGAAGACAAACCCTCTGATGATGGCGATGTCACACACTTCTTTAAAAATCTCGGTTCTGACATCAAAAAAGGCTCAGAAAAGGTCTCAGAATCAGCAAAACCGTTTATTGACGAAATTAGAGAATCGGCAAAGAAGTTCGCTGGCAACCTCAAGGAAAAGATCACTGGTCTTGCTGATAACAACACAGTTCTTGCTGACAACAGCACTGCAGCTCCAGACTCTTCAACTATATCGGAAGGCTCAACTATAGATGTCGATGGATCATCTACAACCTCAACACCACCATCACCAACAATTCCCATTCTTGTGGAAATCGGTGATCGCATTCTGTTGGATGTGGAGGAAAGGTGCCCACCGAACACAATGAACGATGGCAGGGGACACTGCCGCAAAACTGAAAAATGAACTTTTTTTTAAGTTTAAATTTAAAGCTTACCCTGAGACTTTATTTCAATAAAAGCAATACCTTCACTTTTGTATTATGAGTGCGAGTTTTCATTTCGTGATGAGAATACCGCCCTTATCATCTTTCTATTTGAATGTCAGACGTTTGTAGTTTTGCTGCTGCGATCGTAATCGATGAGCATGTCGCTATCGAAGGTTAAGTTAAACAACTTTAAGGTAAAAAACATAGTGAAGGTCAGCCAAAGTACATTAACAAAAAAAAACAGTCGTACACATACAATCCCAATCGCTAGCAGAATTTAAGTGATCTACAAACAAACTTGTTGGTGATAACTTGGGGCACTGTTAACGCTTGGCGTACATACTAATGAATCGTAATTTTGTCATTTTGATAAGTTTCTAGTATTTGTATCAACCAAATCACGAAGCGATGATGCCTGCATTGGTTGCGAACTAGAAATTAAACTCGTAAGGTTTCAAGTTTTGTTATCAGCGTTGCAAGCCGATTGCGCATTAACCCTTTGAATGCAGTTCAACATGCACAGCCTTGAAGGGAAGATTGAAGATTAGAACGCATATTAAACGGGATAGTGTAGAGTATTGCTTCTCAAGGTGTTTCCAGAGAAGCTACATAACATTACAAAGTAATGCACGGCCATTTCAATGGTCAGCATTAAGAACTAGAAACTTAACATGCGGATGTGTTTTTCTGACTCACAGATTAAGTGTTGTGTTTTATGGCTTGGCTCACACAGCACTATACCAACTACAATAATTGCTTACTGAGAACTTAATATGACTTTGCGAATGATGCTTTCGTTGGCTTCAAGTTTTAAGCAATGCCGCTTTACAATAGTGAACTTTTCTTCTGAGATTTTTCAATAATTATTCATAGGGGCAGGCAACACCTGACTAATTTATTCCTATGGATTGAAAAATAAAAGTAGTAATTGTTAACTGGTTACTAATGCCACCAGTCCCCTCAATGCTTGTTTTAGTTTTTTACTTGGGAGGTCTGAGTAGTTTGGCTTTTATTGACGCTACTTTGTAGTAAGACGGTAGGTATGTGAAGTAAGTCAACACTTTAAAACCTTCGTAAACAAGATGGAACGCTTCCTCTTTTTGTTTGTGTTTGTTTTTAGAAGTATACAGTATAAACGTTGATGGAAAACTAATAAATCAAGAAGATACAAACAAAAATCACTTTGAGTGCGAATTATTAGAAAAAATAAAATTTGTATTGGTCATTGAGTTGACAAAATCTTCACTCTATGTTGTAAGATTTAAGTACAGCAAAATGGAAGGACCACTGACAGTCTTACACTGTCGTAGTAAAGGCAAAGGTCATACTATTCTTTATTGGTTCGTCGTCCTCAGTGTACATTTAGGCGGAAGCAATATTCTGTCTACCCATATACTTATTAAATACAAAAGAATAGTCCACTAACAATTTAAGTATCAATCATAATAATCTATTTGCTTCATTGGTGAAGTTGCACGGCTATTGAGCACTGCGTACGTTTTGTAAATTGTCTCGAAACGAGATCCAACAGCTATCCAAATTTTACATAATTTTGAGTCTTCAACCTGTGCGTTGCCACCAAGGTTGGACCATTAACACCACTGAACAATTTTTTGTGAGGTTATGTGAAGTCGTTTGTCTACACAGATAAGCCAGAGGCGATTGACGTCTTGGAAGAGAATTTCCGGCACATTTTTGCTGACATACAAACCCAAAAGTGGTCAAAAATTGGGCTTCTTGGCTGGAACTTATTCGACCCAGCCGCTGGGATTCGAAATCCTTCTTAAGACATGATGGCAAGCCTTTGTGTTTATAATATAACTAAGAAGTGCAAAGAAGAGTCTTGTGTTCCGATTACATCACTTATCAACAAATGCTTCAAAGACGGACAGTTCGTTCCAAGTATGATGAAGACAACCCGAGTTATCCCTGTCTTTAAGAATGAAGATGTTAAAGACCACAATAATTATCGCCCCATCTCAAAACAGCAATCTTATCGAAGAGTATAGAAAAGTAAAATATATCGGGCGAAAAAAACTGTCAAGCACCAAAAAATAAGGTTTCCGGAAAAAATCAGACACAGAAACTACACTGGTAGACATGATATCATTTCTTTAAAGTAATAAAGACAGTCGCAACCTTGCCAGCTCGCTTTTCATAGACTTGTCAAAAGCATTCGACACCATCAACCATAAAATCCTGCTAAGAAAGCTTTTTGCTCTAGGAATAAGAGGTTTTTCATTTAATTGGTTAAAATCTTACCTCGAAGATCGATATCAGTACATAATTTTGGATGGATATACATTGTACAAGCCATATATGCAACCAGTTGAGTTGTGGGTACCACAAGGTAGTGTACTTGGACCAAAACTTTTTGTCTATATATCCCAAACCTTACAAACTTGATCCTCAATGGACATGCTGGTATTATTTGCACATGACATAAGTCTAGTGTATTCTGGACGAACTGTTACTGAACTCGAAGAACAAATGAATAATGATATAAATAAGATTTAATCTTGGATGAATGGCCAAAAACTATGTGTAAACGCCAAAAAAAAACCAAATACGAATATCGTCTTCAGCAAATCGAATACACCACTTAACATTGTCTACCGAGGCTCACCTGTGGAACAAGTTAGTCAGTTTAAATATCTTGGACTTTGGGTGGACTCATCACTGAACTGGAAATACCACATATCAAAACTATCAAAAAACTTTCATCCCTAGCTGGATTTTTGGTCGAATCCGTAGAAACCTACCTGAAAGTCTAAAAATACACATGTACTTTCCCCCTTTTCATAGTCATCTGACGTACGGAATCAACGTATGGGGTACAGCAGTTCACACTTCACAGCCTTATTCAAAGTTTACAAGTTACACAAAAGAAAGCATTAAAAAATTTATTCGGAATTGGATGGTTTACAAAAACTCGTTGGATTTATAACCAGCTTCAAATTCTATTGGTTAAGGATGAAGCCGAAATGAAAACGGTGCTCGACATTTACAAAATTGCACATTCAGTATTTTCTAACACCGATTTATCTTCAAGAAGTAGCCATCAGAACAACCAAGTGAGAAGTCGAAATAACATCCATCAAGCCACAACCCATTCGACAAATTTCGGAATCAGATCTACACTATATCAGTCGATTCGGTATTACAAAAGAAATCCTAACGAAATTAAACAAAATAGTGATATTATAAGGTTTAAAGCGCAGGTTTAAACAAAGCTTCTTAGCAAATACAAATCAGAATAAAAGCAGTGTTAAATGTGTCTAATGCAAATCATTTTTTTTCTTTTGTGCTCATTTCTCTTTTTATATGTATAGTGTTTAATACTAAATGATTTATGTCCCTGTTGGAGTTTCTTTTTTCCATTTTTGTTTTCTCATTAGAGTTGTACTTGCCAAGATATATGTATATTGTACAAACATTTTAATATCTACTTTTTAATTATAAAATTAACATTTCTGCAAAAAACTTTATGATAACATATAGCCTATTGCCAGATTTCGTCTCATAAGGCATTTCAAATGAAAAAAAAAATCTGTGAGGCGAAGTGAAACTTCCTAATGTGGAAATGAAAATAGGAATGGGTAGAAATTAATTTTTAGCGAACTCATATTGTTTCTTTAAGACAAACTTTTGATACAACTGTTGTATCAACGAACTGCGATCAGTGCCGAAAAGTATGCAATCGATAATCCGCGTTAAACCTTGTTGGAACTCGCATAAGAAGTTTCACTTCGATAGAAAAAAATATAGCTAGGTTCTTGGTGATATTATTAAAATATAATATGTGTCTTATTTCTTCTTTAAAACCACACGTTCAAAACAACCACTCTTTAGAGCAAAAAGTATTTCTTAGAGGCTTGGCGTTGGCAGTACTGTTTCTAGTAGTCGTAAGCTTTGCAACTAGTCGGATGCTTGCGGTCGGAATGTTTTGCCATCTCCATTTGTAATCTGATGAGCTTGATCTCAACTTGATGAAATAAGAAAAATTAATAAATAAATAAATTGTTCAATTAATATACTTCTGAACAGCAGTGCTTTAGTGAAAAAGCCAATGGCATTCCTCCTTTGAAACAATTTAGCCGCATCACACGCGTCGCTAGGAATGCTCATCAGTTTTACTTTGAGTCCAGCTTCGAACGTACAGTGAAGTATGTATTTCTGTCGCACTACGCGAATGTGAAATGTTTTGTCAGACTCTTTCTGCATTGCAATTCACAAAAACTCAAAAAAATGTGCATCGGTGTATCCCATTAAATCCTCTACTGTTTTCCTAAATGCTCGCACTATGTTTTATAACATTATAAATTTATTCATAGCCCTTTGATCTGCACGTTAATTATAAAAATTAAAATAAAATTAAAACAAAATTTAAAAGAAAAGGATGCAAATTGTTGCTCGAAAAAATGTTCGGGAATTGGGTATCTCAAATAATTTAAGCCAGGGTTGACCTAGGCCTCTTCGACAACCCTATGAGTTTTTGAAAAAACCTGGGTTTTCGGTTCTCAAAAAACACTAGGCCTAGGCTAGAAATCGCCACACAACCCTGTCGCTTGAAAAAAAAATGCATAGCAGCCCTCTTCGTTACCATAACTCACTCCAACTAAAACCGAATGCCACTTCATGGAGAGTTCAGGACAAACCCAGGTCGCAAGAATACACTCAGATTGAAGTCCAGGGCGAGTTGAGGCTTTCGAAAAACGCCTTGCGGTCAGCAGAGGGCAAACCCAGGGTTTCAACTTACAAAGCTAGAGTCGGTCGTGGCGTCCATATGACCGAAATCGGTTACTTGCACTATAACATAAGAATATTTTGTATTAAAAACCAAAGCCGTGATAATGATGCTTTTTTTACGTGTTTTATTCCATTTTGAGTTTGTATATCTCTGAAAATATTATTTTTAACATGAAGTTATAAGTGATTCCGGTTCAACACCGATCCGTTGTTACAAATCGTGCATTGGATAGACTTAGAACAAAACAAGCGACTATACTGTCGAACGAAATTCCGCTACGGAAGCTCCCAAGTGTGCTGTATGGCAGTTTCTTTTGGCTTTCCTACGAATATTTAGAAAGCTATAACAAAAGATGGCACAACTGACCGGTACTTAGGTCTGAGTACTCCAGCCCAGTATTTCCAAAACTTCAAAAAAATAAAAAGCTGTTATAAGTGTTTGCATTAGGTCAATTAATTCAAGGTTTTGTTAAGATCTGAGTAAAACGAAATTTACAATGATAAAATATCATTTATTTTTTAACTGCATGGTTTTTATTCATCATTTTCATCGACTAAATTGTTATCCCCCACGTTTACATCCGATTATTTTTACACTATTGACGCATCTGCTTTGTATGGCTATGATGCCTCCAGTATCAGGGTCTCCGATTGAAGATCCTTGGTCCATTCCTTGAATATAGGGCACTAGGGCAACGAGCACCAAAGCAAACACAAAGTACAAACGCATCATAGCAACAAATTTTAAAATATTTATTCTGGGACAGTAGTTAGAACAAGAAATTAGCAACTGATCTGAAGACAGCTATGGTTAAGGAAATTTTTTGTACTGAGCTTCAAGCGATAGCTCAAATTGTAATTTTAATAGAAAAATGTCACTTTTTTTTACAAAAACCTTATACCAATTTTATTTGGTGGTGTGACTAAACTTGTTTTCCGCTTGTGATAATGATAACGTAATTATGCTAATTGGCGATGATAAAGAATATTCCTAAGGTATCCAATCAATAGGGCTGCAAGGCTTGGAGTGAATAGATAACTACAAGCTCAGAGGTGGACCTAAAGTTTTTATGGCCCTAACAGCATTTTTCCGAAATGCCGCAGTAAAATCTAGAATTTCAATTCTATGACAGTTATAGAAAAATGTGCCAGTAGTACAGAAATACACGTAGGTACTTACTTACGAGTTTTAGTAGGAGCAGGCAGAAAAGTGGATGTGTTGTAATCCCTCCAAGATCTCGATGCTCTTAGCGTTGTAAAAGAAGAAGAAAACGAGGATATTGATTAGTGCTTCGAACTTCATTGATGTAATAAATAAAAAAGCAAAAATGTGAATAGAGTGGATCCTAGGGTCTGACGTCTTTCTCTCACCCATATCTCTTAAGAAACAGAGGAAATCTACAAATGTTTCCCGATTCCAAAGAGCTCGAAAGCGTTCTTCATGCCAATGTATACTCACTTGGAATGCTTGCTAGGATAAAGAAAAAATATTTTTTATATTATGTATGTATTTATATTTGATAAACACATTTTTTTTTTATCCTTTAATTAAGATTTATAATGAAAAAAAGTCTTCAATGCAATTCACTCCTCGTGGCGTAATGGTAAGCAGGTCTGCCAGTTTCGTGGGAGGTTCGTGATTCGAATCCAAAAATATTTGCCCACAGCCATTATCTTCTGCGAGGTATTTGCAAGACCGCCAATGGTAACTTCGTTCGGTTAGCTTCATTCCCGTTCAGCGCAGTGTTGTGAAAAATACGCTAGGACCTGGGCTCACTGCTCCGCTGCGCCATGACGATTCGGCAAATATCTTCATATAAAAGTATTAGAGGCGCCGAAACTCGAAGTCCGTCTCTGAATTCATAGTTATGTGCTGATATAAACGAAAACCAATAACAATATCACATAAAAACTCAAGGCAATGCAGTCTCATTAACAGACTTAGCTAATGAAATTTACCATCACAAATTAGCAATCAGCAATCATCATCACGTGTGGAAAATCTGCAATAATGACACCAGCCCTCTGAGCCCTGCTAAATTTTCCACTGCAGTCTTCTTGAAATTTCAATCTTAGCTTGAAACTCAGTAGAGAAAATCAGCTTACAATTAGCAACAACTGTCTTTGGATTGCTTGCTTACAATTTCCTTTTTCATCTTCTTCCAAAGGATATTTCAAAATTTCTTGTGACAATGCATTTGAAGTTTGTATTTTTCTTCGTGCTCATCGCCATTGTGCCATACATTCAATCAAGTTTAATTGATGACAACATGAGGGACCCCGACACCGGAATTATTGTGGCCGTTCAAAGCGGATGCGAAAATAGCTCCATAATTGATAAATCCTGCCCCAATAATCCAAAACCTAACAAGGGTAAGGGCAAGGGCAAAAATGGCAAGAACAAACCATAAAGGCTGTTCTCAATAAATTATTACTTTGCAGTCTTAAATCAATTTCATAAAATAAAATGACACTGAAGATTAAATAACAGCTTTATCATTTTGTGGTTCATGTCCGAAATTTTCTTCAGAAGACATTCGTAAGTCCATGCAAACATATTAGCTTCGTTGCAAAAGTTTCCTTTCGTTAAGGTAAATATTTATTTTGCTCTTAAATTCTTTGACTTTCAATTCTTTATTGAAATGCATCTAACCTGAACGCAAATTTTTCGAATAAAGTCATCAAACGTTGTGTTTCTTGTTTTATTTTTTATCAAAGTCAAATTTTTTTTTCATTTTCAACAATAAAGTGTTACATCTCATTTTTCATTTTCAACAACAAAGTCTTACATCTGGTAGGGTCATGACACCAGTTTTCGAACACTTTTGCGACTTCAAAGATTGGATGATCAATAAAAAATATTTGCCTTTGACTCAAAATAATACTGTTAACTTACTTTGTAGCAAAACTCAAATACTTTTGTGTTCGGTAGCAGTTTTAGTGATATATTAGCATCAAAAAATTAAAAAATGTGAAAAACAGAAAAATATATGTTTTCTCCTATTTTCGAACACGAGTTGCCTAAAGCCTATTTTTGAACACTGAGATTGTATGAGATTTTTCACATGTTAAGTCATAAAATGGAAAATTTAAGAAATCTAGATCTGAAATGGAATGATTTCCGTTGTTTTTATTTCACTTAAAATAAAATAAAATTAATTTCAGTCGATAATAAAAAAAAACATTTTGTTACTCCTTTTTTCGTTGCTCGTTTGCCATAAAATTCCATTCCATTTAATAGAAGATGTGGACATATGTCCTCTATCTTTTGCATCTATTGAGATGAGATGCCTTTCTTGTCTTTTATTGCATCCGGACATTTTAAAAACTTGTTAAAGCTCAAAGAGGGACTGTAATTTAAATTATTTTTTTTTTAGCTTACACGAGTTAAATTAGTAGTGTTTGAAGTGACTAGTCTTGGATCTGGAGAGCTTTTCCTAATTGCTGAAGTGATTGGGATGTTTAAATTGAAAAAAAAAAAAATAGACCTTAAAGTTATTAGCATTAATGAATAAGAAGAATTCTATCCAAACCTAGGGCTTCGCATTTCTTCATAGTCTAAAATTGGCTTCATGGCATCTCCCAATCAGGATTGCAGCATCGTTATATGAAACATCGATGTTGGAAAATATCGATGGTCTTCGACAAACATCATCGATGTCAAAAAAACATCGGTCATAACAGCGATACATCGATGTTTTTCCACCGTTTTGCCGATGTTTTAATTTTCTTGTCAATAATGAAAAGAAAAATGACTTTATTTACGTGTACTGTAGCTAAATAAGGAAATTTACTAGTCTTACCAGTTCCTATTCCGAACACAACTGTTCGAAAATAAGCAACCTATATATATACCTATAGGTAAGAATGAGTTTTCTATTTACGAACAGGGCAAAAGCACATGCTAACTTAACTTTTTATGTTCAAAATTTCTAAATTCTCAATATCACAATTCCTTAATATACAGGGTAACCCGTAATTCGTTTTACATACTTTGGGATATGATTTTGAATTTTTTTTAATGCATGCCAGTGCCTGTTTTTGGATTTCATTGTGGATGTTTGCTCATGATAACTATTGTCTTACTTTTAGTCTTGTAATCTTTGAAACTGTATTTAAATTGGACTCCTATAGGCTTAGGGCTGCCAGATTATCCTGTTAGGATAAAGTTCCTGGTATCTTTGTTGTGCTTTTCTTAAATTTCCATTGCAAAACTCATATAAGAAAATAATGTCTGCGTATTCTTCTTTCCTAAATGAAGGCATTTCAAAAAGCACTCTGATCAAACTGCAATCGTGACTTATTTTGATAAACTGATGAACAAATTTGTTTTCTTATTCTTTTATACGACTTATTTACCTATTGAACATTCGTACCCCAAACTTAAAGCAAACATCCACAATGAAATCCAAAAATGGGCTCTTGCATTCATTCAAAACGATGGAGGGCACTTCGAGTATTTGTTATAATTGTATTTGTATAAAATACATAAAAAAAAAACTACTAAAAGTGCCTACATTATTGTTTTATTCTTAAAGCTTAAATTTTTTTTAATTTTTTTTTTAATTTTAACTATTTTGTATTTTTTCAAGTATCATCAAATGTATCGGTTTTTGAGTGCACTTATTATTGTTTTGTTCATCTGCAAAAAGTAAAGAAACTGTATGTTTATGAGGCATTTTCTGCCAAAAAATGACCTCAAAGTCAAAACTTTGCTTCGGGAAGAAAAGAAGAAAGAAAATCTGGCAACCCTAAGCCTATAAGAGCCCATTTCAAATACAGTCTTAAAGGTAGTTATTTCTACAAAAAATTAAGTCTAAGATTAGGTCTCTGTCATCTGAATTGACAGAGATATCGAATTTAACACAGGTTAGGGTACACCAAAGCTAGCCTTTTTTAAATTGTCGAAAAGTGATGTCAAAGTTGAGAAACGGACTTTACTGTAAAACAATTTTTTTCTTAGAATATGTCCAAGAATCATATCCCAAAGTATGTAAATCGAATTACGGGACACCCTGCATAATAAAAACCAGAGGTTCAAGTACGTACGTACATTAATTGCTTTTTAACTGAAGTTTCCCACACGTGCACTGCAAGTTTTTTTACTGCTACCAAGCGTCGAACAGCACGGACTGGCAAACTGAATTTTTGTAATATCCTGTGCTGTATTTGTATTAGTGAGCATATGCGGAAAGTGAAAAGGGAATATGAGGGCACACATATATAATCCTTTCAAGATTGAAACACCAAAAACAACGAAAATATAGGCATTTTCGTTTAAAGTGTTCGAAAACTGGGGATGTTCGGAAATAGGTGCCACTGGAAAATATTGAGTTTAGTCCTGTCGCGCATAAACAGATTTTAAATCGGCCAGTTTTGATTTTATTTTTGGAATCGGAAAATTCCAAATTCTAAAACCAAAACTCCTAACGGATAATTGCAAAGTTCTCTTGTGCGCCTAGGATGAGTATTGGATTTCATTATAAGAAATTTGTTAGAGCTCGTTTGTTGGTATAGATGGCAGTCTAGAAGATTCTTGCTAGGCTTCAATTCTTAGTAGGGGTTGTAAGTCCAAAAAGTCTTATTAACAAAAGTAAAAAAAGAATAGTTAACCCAAAATGCGATCAAATGGTAACGGTAAGCATGTCTGCATGTTACGAGAGAGGTTCGTGGTTCGAATCCTAAAAGAAAACAAAAATGTTTTTTCTTCGCGAGGAACTAGCGAGTCCTCCGATAGCAAAGTCTTTGCCATGAAAATCGCTTTCTTGATTAGTCGCTAGGAGCCGGCAGAAAATTATAGGCCCCTCTATTCCCTCAAAACTCATGGCTATGATAAATAAGCTAGGCCCTTGGGCTCACCGCACCGCTCTACTGCACCGCCTTATGTATTTTTGTATGTTTCGGCAAAGAGCTTCATATAAAAATGTTAAGGGCGCCGAAACTCGAAATCCGTCTCTGAGCTCATAGTTATATACCGATATATACAAAAGGCAATGCAGGCTCATTAACAGACTTAGCTAATGAAATTTACCATACCAAATTAGCAATCAGCAATCATCATCATGAGCGGAAAATCAGTTATAATGACACCAGCAAGCGAGATCAGATTGTGCCTTACTATATTTTCCACTGTAGCCTTTTTGACATTTCAATCTTAGCTTGAAACTCGTAGAGGAAATCAACTAAAAATTAGCAAAAATTTTTTGTGACAATGCATTTGAAGTTTGTATTTTTCTTCGTGCTCATCGCCCTTGTGCCCTACATTCAATCAAGTTTAATTGATGACAACATGAGAGACCCCGACACCGGAATTATTGTGGCCGTACAAAGTAAATGCAACAATAGCTCTATAATAGATAAATCCTGTCCAACCAAGCCCAACAAGGGTAAGGGCAAGGGCAAAAATGGCAAGAACTAACCATAAAAGCTTTTCTCAAAAAATTACTACTTTGTAGTCTTATATCAATCTCAAAAAATAAAAAGACACTGAAAATTAAATAACTGCTCTATCATTTTGTGTTTCAAGTTCGGGACTTTCTTGATGTGTTACAAAAGTCTCCTTTCGTTGAGGTAATTTTTTTTTTTTTGTGCAATTTGCTCTTAAATGCTTTGAGCTTTGACATTCATTATTTATTGAAATGCATCTTACCTGAACCTAAATATTTCGAATATGCATTTAAAAATTAAATCAAACGCGGATGTTCTTGTTTTATTTTTTATCCAAGTCAAAAAGGTTTTCATTTTCAACAGGAACTTCACAAAGTTCCTGGTAGCTGAAAAAATTTGGACTAGTTCCGGCGCGCGTAGACGGATTTTAAATCAGCCGATTTTGATTTTATTTTTTGAATAGGAGAATTCAAAAATAAAAGCTCCTAACGGCCAATTGCAAAGCCCTCATGTGCGCCTAGGATAAGTAGATAGATAGATAGATAGATAAGATTTTTATTAGTCATAAGCTTCAGAGGTAACATACAATATTTATGACACATTAATTTGATCATGGCATTCGCCGTCTTCCAGATTGACAAACCACTTTAACTCTATTTATGTTTTATAAAATTATAATTTTTAATTTAATAGTTTAAACATTGATTTTTTTAAGGATTTAGTATTCAATGTTTATTTGTTTATTCGTATATATGTTTTTTTATTATTTTGTTTTTTTTATTTGGATAGGATAAGTATGGCATTTCATTACAAGAAATTTGTTAGAGCTCTTTTGTTGGTTTAGATGGCAGTCTAGTAGATTCTTGTTGTAAGGTTTCCCTTAGTTGGGGTTTCAAATCCAAAAAGTCTTGGTAACAAATGTCAAAAATGAATAGTTAAAAGTTAACCCAGAATTTGATCTAATGGTAACGGTAAGCATGTCTGCATGTTACGTGGGAGGTTCGTGGTTCGAATCCTAGCAGAAAACAAAAATGTTTTTTCTTAGGTTATCACCTACCGCGAGGAATTGGCAAATTCACCTACAGCAAAATCATTGCCATTCAAATCGCTTTCTTGAATCGGTAGAAAATTGTAGGTTCCCTCTATTCCCTCACAATTCATGGTTGTGAGAAATACGCTAGGCCCCTGGGCTCACTGAACCGTTTTACTGCGCCACCTTATGTATTTTTTTTAATAAAATTAAGGGTGGTTGAGCTTGCGCAGCTCTGGGCACTGCGGTGTCTGAATGAAACCTATTGTGCCAATGTATTTTTGTATCTTTCGGCAAATAGCTTCATATAAAAGTGTTAAGGGCGCCGAAACTCGAAGTCCGTCTCTGAGTTTATAGTTATACAGGTTGTCCCGTAATTCGTTTTACATACTTTGGGATATGATTCTTGGTCATATTCTAAGAAAAAATAGTTCTACAGTGAATCCGTTTCTCAAGTTTGACATCACTTTTTGACAATTTAAAAAAGGCTAACTTTGGTGTACCCTGACCTGTGTTAAATTCGATATCTCTGTCAATACTGATGATAAAGACCTAATCTTAGACTTAGTTTTTTGTAGAAATAACAACCTTTTAGACTGTATTTAAGTTGAGCTTTCATAGGTTTAGGGTTGCCAGATTTTCAAACACCCACAATGAAATTCAAACACGGGCTCTTGCATTCATTCAAAACGAAGGAGGGTGCTTTGAGCACTTGTTATAATTATATTTGTATAAAATACATAAAAAAATACTAAAAGTGACCATATTATTGTTTTATTCAAACAAACCTCAAATCAAAAAATTTTTTTTTTTTTTTTGCAAATTTTACCCATTTTGAATTTTTTCAAGTATCATAAAATGTATGGGTTTTTGAGTAAACTTAATGGTGAGTTTTTTCTTTATTATTGTTTTGTTCACCTGTAAAAAATAAAGAAACTCTATGTTTAACAGGCATTTTCTGCAAAAAAAATGACCTCAAAATCAAAACTTTGTTTTGGGAAGAAAATTTTAACACCACTTAAAATTGAAAATCTGGCAACCCTTAACCTAGGGAAGCTCAACTTACAAACAGTCTAAAAGGTTGTTATTTCTACAAAAAATTTAATCTAAGATTAGGTCTCTATCATCTGCATTGACCGAGATATCGAATTTAACACAGGTCAGGGTACACCAAAGTTAGCCTTTTTTAAATTGTCAAAAAGTGATGTCAAACTTGAGAAACGGACTTTACTGTACAACAACTTTTTTCTTAGAATATGACCAAGAATCTTATCCCAAAGTATGTAAAACGAATTACGGGACACCCTTCCTCTTCTTCTTTTCATTTCCGGCGTTACGAGTAGTGATCTTGAAGCGATAACCACTCTCTCACTTTTCTGCTTCACACTAGTGATCCGCCTTTTGGCTACGCCGCAATTACGGGACACCCTGTATACTGATATATACAAAAGCCTCTAGTAATTAACAAATGAAACAGTCTCATTAACAGACTCTGCTAATAAAATTTACCATCACAAATTAGCAATCAGTAATCATCATCACGAGCGGAAAATCAGTTATAATGACAAAAAATTCCCTTATATTTTCCACTGCAGCCTTCTTGAAATTTCACTATTAGCTTGAAACTCAGTAGAGAAAATCAACTGTCTTCTGCTCGCTTGCTAATAATTTCCTTTTTCATCTTCTTCCAAAGGATATTTCAAAAATTACTTGTGACAATGCATTTGCAGTTTGTATTTTTCTTGGTGCTCATCGCCCTTGTGCCCTACATTCAATCAAGTTTAATTGATGACAACATGAGGGACCCCGACACTGGAGTTTTCATAGCCGTACAAAGTAAATGTGTCAATAGCTCCATAATTGATAAATCCTGCCCAACTAATCCCAAGCCGAACAAGGGTAAGGGCAAGGGCAACAATGGCAAGAACTAACCATAAGAGCTCTTCTCAAAGCATTACTTTGCAATTTTATAACAATCTTGTAATAAAAAGACACTGAAGATTAAATAACTGTTTTATCATTTTGTATTTCAAGTCCGGGATTTTATTCAGAAGACAATCGTACGTCCATGCATTAGCTGTGTTACAAAAGTTGCCATTCCGTTGAGGTAAATATTTAATTTATTCAATTTGCTTCGACTTTCATTATTTATTGAAATGAGGAACGCCAATATTTCGAATAAAGTCATCAAACGTTGTTGATCTTGTTTTATTTTTATCAAAATCAAAAGTTTTTTCTCAATTTCAACAGGAACTTGGGAAAGTCTTAAGCCTCGTTCCTGGAAAACATTGTGAGTAGTCCTGTCGCACATAGACAGATTTTAAATCGGCCAATTTGAGTTTTATTTTTGGAATCGGAGATTAATAATTACGAAGTCCTTATGTACGGCAAGGTTGGGTATTGGATTTCATTATTAGAAAATTGTTAGAGCTCGTTTGTTGGCTAAGATGGCAGTCAAGTAGATCTTCCTGTTAAGCTTCAATCCTTAGTAGCGGTTGTAAGTCCAAAAGTTCAGGGTCGGAGTAACAAAAATCAAAAATGAATAGTTAACCCAAAATATGAACAGAGTGTCAAGCTCATGAAATTCAAATGTGCTCAAGTGCATTCTCCACGGGCGGATTACTAGTGTAATGGTGTAATGATTATAAGTACAAGAGCTATACTACTTTCCAAATCGTGATATTCGTAGCGCCAAAACAAAAAGTTGAGATGCGGCCAACAATATTTCATTCGCGCTTGCTTGTGAGCGCTGCTGCAATAAGTGGTGCTACTCAAAAGCAGGGCCTAAACCCTTTAACTTTGAGGAAAGGTCAGCGTTCTAAGTCAATGACATTCAACGATAGCCGCTCTAGAGGATACGTGATCTGGCCCCAAGGTGTAAACGTTTAAGTATGGTAAGTCGATTGAATTGTGCAGTACAAATTAGAAATGTATACCTATATACACCAACGGTGTTACTCGTGAATGGTTCTGTAACACCACTTAATTGGAAAACACCTCTGATGGAAAAAGTTCCATATTGGTCAATATAAAATGAGCTCATTGCGGTCGTTCGAGTTGAAAATCTTATGTTCTTTGTCATTGAAAAAAAAAGTTAAAACATTCTAATTTTTAAATCAAAGTACTTGCAGCTAAAAAAATAATAACTTGAAATTCACGTCGAATAAAATCTAATTTATTATAAAAAGAAATTAATTTAACTTTGAATATCAATGACAAAACCAATTGATAAAAATAAATCGATGATCTTTTGCCTGAAATCTTCCAACACTAGGCGATTTTCAACTCAATTGACTGTAATGAGCTTTTTTATGATTGAGCAATTGGAAACTTTTCATATCGGAAGAAAGTGGCTTCGTTTTGAACGAACCAACACGGGTCACACGCTCTGCGGTGTTATTAAACTAAACTTTTTTACCCTTCAAATGATTCGTGTAAGCTCGTGTTTAGTGAATATAGATACTAAACACGTCCGCACAAACTCAAGTAATCTAACTGTTAAGAGCAAACGTACAACATTGACAGGATATAAATATGTACTAGCTAAGTTTTTTTTAGAACCAAAATAATTGATTGGTACCAGGACCCTTTAGACTTTCAACTTTCAATCTCATTTACATTGTTCCTCGGACCATAGCAGGATTGCATTGATTCAATTCACCAGCGTATATTTTCAATCCCTTTTCCTACGGTGCGGTGCGGTGGTTGGGTGTGCAATGACTGGTGTTTGAAACTAACTCCTGCACTCATTGGAATCAGACTAACATGCACGCCTTGAAATCCATAACAGTCCTTCCATCAGATCGAGCAGCCTAAATTCATCGGGTTACCTGTCAGTGATTTTAGAAAACGGAGAAAAATATTCTTATTTTTTTATTTAGAGAATAAAAACCAAGTGTGATGGTGGGTGTAGCTATGAATTATTACAATTGAGAAACTGCACAGGTCTATCAAAATATGTTAACTCTGTTTGTAGACAATCAAAATCTTACTTACTATGGTGGGCATTACATTTCACGGTGAATCTGAGCATCAGCCTACATCTTACGATACCGACTTCGACTTCGGGCGAGCTCTCTCCAGACATTCAAAAACGTGTGGTACGTAATGAGGCTTGAATATCACAAATTAGAATTTGTTTTTTGAACCGGAAAATCGGCAAGTGTAACAAAAAAATCGAGTCACGTTTCATTAGGATCTTTGTAGTATAAATAAAGCTCTAAGTAGGATTATTTTGCATTACTTGTTTCGTGATCATTTTTCAAATTTTTTTATTTTGTCTTCTCTTTATTTGGTCAGTAAATCACTCCAAATTTTAGCCATTGTTGCGATGCATTTACATCTGTTTTTTTTCCTAGCAATGGCAACTCTTGTGTCCCACATTAAATGTGAGATTTGAACAAAAGATCCCGATACTGGTATCGAGGTGGCTGTTCGATACAAGTGCATCAACTGCACTATATCCAACGCCAACGGTAAAAAACCGTTTGTCAACATGAAGATAAAAAGAATTATTGAATAAAACGAGCTTTTTAAATAAAAGTGGCTGAAAATATTAATGAAATTTGATTTGATGGTTAGTGGGTAAATATCACCCCTGTCAAACTACCATGACAAAGTTATTATTTTACCACAGTAAATTGTGTACCATTTAAGGAAAACAACAGTGAAGCCGGCAATTGATACACGAGACGTTCTTTTACACGAAATTGAAACCCAGTAATAAATCCACTAGAATGTTCTGTTTTATTGATAGATAAGTGTAGCTACAATTTAAGTTTGATGTGTCACAACCCACTTCGAGTGCACACAAAGTTCACTTAATTATCCAATTTTCCGACAGTGGCCCCTGCCATCGTTCATCATTCCCTTATCGCACCTAGTCGGTGCGATAAATATTGGGCCCGGATAAGGGTTTCCTGTGTAAGGCTCGGGACTAACCAGACATTGCGTGTAAGCCACAAGAATAAGCTGTATCACTGTCAAAACAAGTTGAAAACGCATAGTTTAAAAAATATATTTTTTCTTGTGGGCTTGAATGAAAAAACTAAATGTGAAGCTACGACTGCTGATTCCGAACTTTAAGCGACAACTTCTATTAATAGCCTTCTGGCGTTGGTATCAGAAAGCTGTTTTTATTCTTTTCTTTTCTATTGCATCCTATCTCCCCTAATTATTATTGCCAATTTTGTGCTTTGGTTGATCATTTCTAATTCGTTACGGATATTATCATGAAATATGATACTACAGTCTCATATACTTTCTTAGAATACAATTAACGTTGTGCAATATAAACTCAACTTTTAGTTTGTTTGGTTTTTCTCATTTCATTTCTTTCACAAAGGCTTACTTTAACTTTATTTTTATATTTAACTTTATTTTGTGTTTCTAGTCTTCAGAAGAGAAGTCCATGCAATCTCATTAGCTGTGTTTCAAAAGCTTCCTTTCGTTGAGGTGAATATTAATTTTATTCAATTTGCTCGTAAATGCTATGACTTTCATTGTTTACTGAAATGCATCTAACCTGAACGCGAATATTTCGAATAAAGTCATCAAACGTTATTGTTCTTGTTTTATTTTTCATCAGAATCAAAAGATTTTTTTTTCATTTTCAATAGGAACTTGACAAAGTCTTACAGTGTCAGCCTGAAAAATATTGGAATTAGCCCTGGCACACATAGCCGGATTTTAAATCGGGCAATTTTAATTTTATTTTTGGAATTGAAGAATTAAAGATTCTAAAACAAAAACTCCAAACGGCCAATGTAAAGTTCTCATCTGCACCTAGGTATGAATTGCATTTCATTACAAGAAATTTCTTAGAGCTCGTTTGTTGGTTAAGATGTCAAGTAGATTCTTGTTGTTAGGCTTCAATTCTTTGCAGAGGTTGTAGGTCCAAAAGGTCAATGTGACAAAAATCAAAAATCAATAGTTAACCCAAAATATGAAGAATGTGTCAAGCTCATATAAATTGAAATTTGCTCAAGTGCGGATCCGCATAGGCGGATAACTCGAGATCGTGATAATCAAAGCGCTAAAATGGAAAAAGGGTACAGGGGGATACACACAGGTAAAATTAAGATGCGACCTACATATGTGCTGATATGATTTCCTCCAAAAATTCATTTGCAAAAAATGCTTGTTTGTGAGCGCTGTTTTCAAGTGGTGGTGCTTAAAGCAGGGCCTGAGTCTTTTAATTTTGAGGAAGGCTAGTGTCCTTTATCGACGATATTCAACGATAGTCGCCCTAGGAGTTACGCGATTTGACCCCAAGGTGTTATCGTGTAAGTGGGGTGGGTAAGTCGATTGAATTGTGATGTACAAAATGGAAATGTGTTTATACCAACGATGTTATTCTTGAAGGATTTTGTAACACGACTTATTTGAGCCATCTCTGATTTAAAATTTTTCCTATTGGTCAGTGTGAAAGTGGCTTCGTTTTAAACGAACCAACACGGGTCACACGACTTCTTTCTCCCACTTTAAATAATTCAGAGAGGTGGTGTTAAAGGAACATTTTTAACCTTTTAAATGAATCGTGAAAGCTCGTGTTGAGTCCGTGGAGTGAATATAGATACTAAACAATCTAACTATTTAGAGGAAAAAATATATAACAGGATAAAGGTACTAGCAGTGTTTTTGATTTAGAACCACAATAATAAATTGGTCCTAATAGCTCCCTTTAGACTTTCAACTTTCTATCACCAATCGTCTAAAAGCTCGTTTACATGGTTACTCGTCCCATTTTGCATTGATTGAATTCACCAGTGTATATTTTCATTCCTCTTTCCTACGGTAGCTTGTTGTGCAATGACTGTAGTCCGTTCTTTTATGGCTTCGATGTTACGCGATGCTGTAGTGTCAAAATCATCGTTGTTGTTGTGTGTGTTTGACTTTGTTACAAAATCATGATTTCATTTCGGAACGACTCGATGTTACGCTTTGCTGGTCTGTCATAAATATGAATAAAGTATTTCTACGAACCCAGCTATATGAAACTCGTTTTTGATGAAGAAAAAAGAATTCTGAAACGAACATGACTGAAAATCAATAACTGTTCACAGAATTTGGAAGATTAATGAAAAAAAAAACCAAAACAAATCTGACCAACAACAATTTTAAAGGGGTTTGACAGATTAACATCGAAACTCAAGTCCCAGAGATGAGTTGGAAAAAGTTACGAAACGTAACATTCTGACACTTCAACATTGCATTTAGGAACGCCATCGATGTTACATTTCGTAATTTTTTTGCATTTAGGAACGACATAATGTTACCCGATGTTACATCGTGTAACATCCAAGAATAAAAGAACGCAGTACTGGTGTTTGAGGAAACTCACCACTTATTATAATCAAACTGTTATTTTTATTTTTATTTTATTTAAGGTGGCGCTACAGTCCGGGTCGGACTAGGGCCTCAACCAACATGTTTTCCAGCCAGCTCGGTCCCTAGCTAGCTGCCTCCAGTTTTGCACGCCAAGTTGGTTGAGGTCTTCTCCTACTTGCGTGCGCCACCTGAGTCGCGGTCTTCCTCTACTGCGCCGTCCCTCGGGATTGGATTCGAAGACTTCCGGGCCGGAGCGTTGGTGTCCCTTAGCTCTACATGACCAAGCCGTCTAAGCCGCTGGACCTTGACTCGTTTGACAAGGTCAGTGTCGCTGTACAGCCCTTACAATTCGTCATTAAATCAAATCAAATCAAAATCAAATCAAATCTAATCAAATCAAATCAAATCATAAATCAAATCAATCAATCAAACTACCATGAAAGCCTTAAAAGCCATAACGCCAGATCGAGCAGTCTAAGTTGATGGGGTTTTTTTTCTGTTGGAGGTTTTTAAAATAACAGCTGGAGCACTCAGACCTAACCGGCCCATTGCACTACCAGTTAGCAACCTTCTATTTGTTATAGCTTTCCAGATGTTCGGAGAAAAGCCAAAAGACGCTGCCATGATAAGGAGCCTAACCTACCAGCTCTCACCGTGTCTGCGCCAAGTATCTGTAACCTCATGCTAGAAAAATCAGGACATTCATAGAGGAAGTGCTCTGTTGTGTCCTCATCTTCTCCCCAAGATTCACAGAGCGTGGTATCGCGTTTAAGTGCTTGTCAAAAGAGAAGTGGTCGCTGGCAACGCCGATAAGCTTTCTACAGTCTTTTCTGCTACGGGATAGCAAAAATGATTCAGATGGTGTGATTTTAAAAACTAAAAAAAAATATTCTTATTTCATTACCTAGAGAATAAAACCAATATGTGTTGGTGGGAAGCTATGGAGCTCTCTCCAGACATTCAAAAACGTGTGGTACGTAATGAGGCTTTGCATATCACAAATTAGAAATTGTTTTTTGAACCGGAAAATCGGCAAGTGTAACCAAAAAACCGAGTCACGTTTCATTAGGATCTTTGGAGTATAAATGAAGCTTTAAGTAAGAATAGTATGCATTACTTGTTTCGCCATCATTTTTCAAATTGTTTTATTTTGTCTTCTATTTATTTGGTCAGTAAATCACTCCAAAGTCTAGCAATTGCTGCGATGCATTTACATCTGCTTTTTTTCATCGCAATGGCAACTCTTGTGTCCCACATCAAATGTGGAATTTCAACAACAGATCCCGATACTGGTATCGATGTGGCTATTCGATACAAGTGCATCAACTGCACTATATCCAACGCCAATGGTAAAAAACCGTTTGTCAACATGAAAATAAAAAGAATTATTGAATAAAACGGGCATTTTAAATAAAAGTGACTGAATATATTAATTAAATTTGATTTGATGGTTAGTGAGTAATTAATACCCCTGTAAAACTACCATGACAAAGTTATTATTTTACCACAGTAAATTGTGTACCATTTAAGGAAAACAGCAGTGAAGCCGGCAATGATACTGATATCTATTTTCATGCTACAGATTGCCAAAAGTTCAAGCTTTTGAATTGTTTTTGTGGCTCAAATTTCACTCCTAGCACTTTCTCTAGTTATGGTGGATGCACCGATGGGTGTTTCCGGATTGAGAATGTCAGTGAATTCAAATACTTAGGTTTGATAATTGATTCGAATATGAGCTTATATAACAACAGTGAAAGTCTGAGAGAGTATTTTCGAGGAACTTTAAGATATTTTTACTATCTTAGAAATGTTTGTTCGTTCCAGCTCCTTATGAAAATATATTACGACATCTTTCACTCGAAATTACAATATGGAATTTTATGTTGGGGAGGAACTTATTTCATCAAAATTCAACCCCTGTTGGTATTGCAAAAGTCTGCTCTGAAATCAATTGAAGTAAGCCGCGTTTGCATCCAAGTTTTCATCTTTTCAAGGATTTGAAAATTCTTCCAGTTCGCCATTTGTTCTGTTTTAAGGTTCTTAATGAATATGTTAAAAGATCAGGTAACCGTAATATAAGAATCATCTCGAATTATAATATTCGAGGGAATATGTTAAGCCAAGTTTCCATACCAGCTTCTCGTACAACTGCATTTCGTAGATCTTTCCATGTCATGTCTTGTCGCCTGTTCAACAAGCTTCCACATTCTACCAGAGTGCTTACTTCACATTTGTTGTTTTTGAAATATGTAAAACTATGGCTTATTTCCCTTGATGTTCAGAGTATCGAATATTTTCTGAAGAATTAGTAACCCCTGATGTTCTGATGAAATAGTAGGTTGCAAATTAATTTTTCTTTTTACATCTTAATCTTTATCAAATTATGTATATTTTTGAATACGAACATTTCAGTTTTTTCTTGGGTCACCCCACCCATTTTTAATTATATGTTAAACTTTTTTTGCCTAGTAGTGATAATAACTCTATTTTTATTATATAAAAATAATTTTGTTACTTAAATATTTCTTGTTAATACCATTTTCATGGACAAGCATTTTTTGTAATGAATTTTAATAAATAATAAATACTTACTTACTTATTGATTTACGAGACGTTCTTTTACATGAAATAGAAACCCAGTAATAAATTCACTAAAATGTTCTGTTTTATTGATAGATGTTAAGTGTAGCTACAATTTAAGTTTGATGTGTCACAACCCACTTCGAGTGCACACAACGTTCACTTAATTTTATCCCATTTTCCAGACAGGGCGACAGTGGCCCCTACCATCGTCCTTCATTCCGTAACCGCATCCAATCGGTGGATCTAAAATTATGTGGCCCGTATTAGGGTCTCTTGTGTAAGGCTCGGGATTAACCAGACATTGCGTGTAAGTCACATAAATAAGAATAAGCTGTATCACTGCCAAAACAAATTGAAAAGGCATAATTTATATTCTCTTGTGAGGTTGAATGAAAAACGAAAGGTGAAGCTCCGACTGCTGATTCTGAACTTCAAGCGGCAGCTTCTATTAATAGAGTTTTGGCGTTGGTATCAGAAAGCTGCTTTTATTTCTTTCTTTTTATAAACATCCAATATCTCCTAGTCATTCATTATTGCCAATTTTGTGCTTTGGTTGATCATTTCCAATTCGTTGCGCTTCATTTAATAGATTTGGAACAACATTTTTAATGAAGTTTGCTTTTAGAAAATTTCGTTATGGATATTATCGTAAAATATGATTCTACAGTCTAATATACATTCTTCGAATACCATTAACTTTTTTTAACATTAACACAGCTTTTGGTGTATTTTCCTTTTTTTTTTTTTTTTCATTTGTTTGGAAAGTGCATAAATTCACAAAGGCTTAATCTAACAAATTAATGAACACTAACATTTTTAAGTCTCAGTCTTCATTGCTACTTATTCCCTCCTAGCCCTTCCTTAACCGAAGAAAATTGTCTGGCCTCAATAATGGTTGAAAGAAAGTGGAGCTTGGTAAACTTTCAAAAAAAAATTGTTTACATCATTGGAAATACAATTAAGAAATAATCCCGCACATTAAGTTTTATCGAAATTGTAACAGTCGTTTTTAAGAAAAAAAAAAGTATTATCATATCGGTCGTATGGCAGGTAACTTTATGTCAAAACTTACAGACCTAAATCCAAAAACCGCTCTGTAGACTGTCTCGTTAGACGCTTAGGTACTGCAAATTTTGAAGTAAATCGGTCAAGCGGTTTAGGATGTAGATCCATAAACGAACTAACAGACATGGTTCACCTTTCTGGTTATAATCCTAAAGTAAGTACGGGATCCTTACAGTTAGATCTCAACGATGTCTTAGACAGATTGCATGATCTTAAGCCAAACGCTAAACCTGGTGTTTTAAAAAGATGTTCCAGTTCCCTTGCTCTTCAATTACTAATCATTTTCAATTCTTCACTGTCATCTGGACTGTTCCTAGATGAATGGAAATTCTCTTTCTTGATTCCAATTTTTAAATCGGATTCCAAAAACAATGTAGAGAACTACAGAGGAATTTGTAAACTATCTGCAATTCCTAAGTTTTTTGAAAGCCTCGTCAAAAAAAAAGCTTAATTTTCTAGTGATGGAACATATAAGTGATACCCAACATGGGTTCATCTCGGGAGGATCAACAATCACCAATTTAACATGTTTCTCTTCTTTCGTTGTTGACGCTATTGAAAGCAAAGATCAAGCGGATGTTACTTATACCGATTTTAGCAAAGCGTTTGATTCGGTTTGTCACAAAATACTGCTTCAAAAATTGGAGTTTCTACTCAAGCCTCCTTCAATTTCCTCATAAAAAGGGTTTAAAAAGTCAAAATTGATAAATTTACCCCAAGGCATACAAATGTATCTGGTATTCCACAGCGTAGTCATCTAAGTCCTCTCCTTTTTATCATATTTATTGATGATATTGTTAGTTGTGTCAACTTCAGCAAATGCCTCATATACTCAGACGATCTGAAACTTTTTCTAAAAGTAACCTCTAATAGTCATTGCCAAAAACTTCAATTCGATCTCGATAATCTTTCTCGCTGGTGTGTGTTAAACCACTTGCATCTTAACGCCAAGAAATGTTTTGTGATTTCTCTCTCAAGAAAGAATCATACGCATGAGTTTTCATATTATCTTAATTGCAGCCCTCTTCAGAGAACTGAAAAATTTAAAGATCTAGGCTTACTTTTTGACTCCAAATTCTCTTTTACACCACAAATAGAAGCTATTGTATCAAAAGCTAACTCAATGTTAGGATTTATCAAAAGGAACTCAATACACTTTACTAACCCCTTCACACTTGTGTCTCTTTATACCTCACTAGTAAGACCCAACCGTCTGGAACCCTCACCAACAATCCTTTTCAGATCGAATTCAGAAAGTTCAGAATAGGTTTACGAAGTATGCATTTTACAAAATGCGATGGTGTTTTAATCTAAATTCCATAGCTAGGCAAAATCTTCTAGGTTTGCAGTCCCTCAAATCACGTAGAACTAGTCATGACATAGTTTTTGAGCGAAAAATTTTATGTTATCTTATAAAGGGTCCTTCTTTGTTGTCCTTAATTTGTATTTATGCTCCAGAGAGGCCGTTGAGAGATTGAAATCTTCTTTTTCAACCCTAGTTATGGCATGAGTGAACCAATTTCAATTAGAGAGTTTAATGAAATTTGTGGTCATATTGACTAAGCCTTCTCCAGAGATAAATTTCGAAACAAGTTGTAGTGCTTATTTTTGAGAAATTTATACCTACCTATTTTGTTATAATATCTAATCTGTTGAGCTCATTGCTCGTAGGTGAAATAAAGAGAGCCTCCTTTTTTTCATATTCTTTATCATCGTAATGTCATATTTGATATCTAAAAATTTTTTTTTGCAAGATTTTTTTTGTTAAAAAAATTCTAAGTACTTCTGAATTGTATTTTGAAGACGAATGGAAAATTTCATCAAGGCCAGCTGACACCGATTGTTTGACTTCTCAAATCTGTATCTGAAAAACTTTTATTCAATAAGACAATAATTTGTGACACCCATTTAACCATTTATGAAAACTTAGTATAAATTAAAAAAAAAGTAAGAGTCACATGATAATTTTCTTAGTTTCCCAAAGGCGAACTTTGATCTTCTAAGGGTAAGATATATACTGGTATGTGGATCCCTAAATGTTTTTTTTTATGAAAGAACCAAAATGATTAGATACACCAACAATTTCGTGACGAAACTTTTGGACCTTTTTGCCAAACAGTTTGAACATATTTTTTTCGTTTTGTGTTTTGTATTGCGAAAGGTTTTATTTGAGGGAAAGTTAAATTAAAAATAGATCATACATATCATCGCACATATTTAACTCTTAAATTTCTCCCCAACTATAGGCCATAAGAATTGTCTATCTTGTAAGTTGTGGCTGATAGGATAACTTATTTGTGTTTTGTAGTTACTGGTTAATCAAGGTGGTTTGTTAAGATAAATACACAACGCTTCCAACTTTTTGTTCGAACAGGAAAAAACTTGCAATTGCCAATGGCCTACTTTTGCCTAGAGTGATACGAATGACTTTTGTAAAGTCATATCAGAAATTTTTCTAAAACTAGTCACCCTATATAAAAAAATGGTGTCAGTCCATATCACGAACAACAATCATTTTCGCAAGCGGAAAATCAGTGGTAATGGCATCAGCAAATGAAGTGAGTTAAATTTGATTTGATGCAGAACGAAATTAGCACATGCTTTTTACAAAAATTAATAAAATTCATATTTCTTTCAATTTTTTAGTACTTTAATTTAAGATAAAGTTTCTTCCTATCACTCTAAAGAATTTATTTTAATCAGAAAATATAAGGTATCCGCTCCAAGTCCTTTCTGTCTTGTGTTAAATTAGAAACTAAAACGAAAACTGTTTTTTTTTTTTTTGACAATGCGTCTTGTTTCTGCCATGATATTGTTCGCTCTAGTGGTATGTACTCATTGTAGTATAGGACAGGTTCCTTTTCAACCATATTGCCCACCTGCTCATATAAGGGATTCGAGAGGAGACTGTCGCCCGAAATATGGCCGTTAATATGTAACTTGTTTTACTTTTTAATACTAGAAAATAAAAAGAGAACTCTTTGATCTTATCCAGAGACATGGATTTTGAGTGTTTTTTTTTATCTGCTAACTGCAGCCAAGTAGTGTTCCTACCTTTCAATCTTGGTATTTAGAAACAAAAAAGATGTAATTTCTAGTGAAAAATTAGTACAGATAAGAATAAAATGGAAAATTCTCGTTTTCAGGGTCTGTTTTGAATAAGTTTTTGAAAGCTCATGAAACTTAAGTAAAATTTACTGAAGTTACGTATTTACTATTGGACTTGAACTGGACGTGGTTCGAGATTCTGGAGCACAGCTTTGGCTTGCATGTTTCTTCTTTTATCCTTTACTTAATTATAGTTTTTTTTTTCTAAATGTGCGACATTATTGAAAAACCTGGTTACACAGGGGGCTCCGTAATTCGTGTAACATACTTTGGGACATGATTCTTGGTCATATTCTAAGAAAAAAATTGTTAGACAGTAAAGTCCGTTTCTCAACTTTGACATCACTTTTTGACAATTTAAGAAAATGCTAACTTTGGTGTACCCTTACCTGTGTTAAATTCGATATCACTGTCAATACAGATGATAGAGACCTTATCCTAGACTAAATTAAACTTAAATTAACTTTCAAGACTGTGTTTAAGTTGAGCTTCCATAGGTTTAGAGTTGACAGATTTTCAATTTTAAATGGTGTTCAAATTTTCTTCCCCAAGCAAAGTTTTGAATTTGAAGTAATTTTTTTTTCAGAAAATGCTTGATAAACATAGAATGTCTTTATTTTTTACAGATGAACAAAACAATAATAAAAAAAAACTTATGAATAAGTGCACTCAAGAACTTATACATTTTATGATACTTCAAAAAATACAAAACGGGTAAGATTAAAAAAAAAAAATTTAAAAAAATTTAGCTTTTAGGTTTGTTTGAATAAAACAATGATTAGATTAGATTAGATTAGATATAATTTTATTTCCATAAAAAAGGTATAACAAAAACATTGTATATGCTGGTATAAAATTAATTATGACAATAACATAAAGTTGCCTGTCAGGTTAAAAAGTTACAATAAAGAATTTAGGTTAGTGAGTAATATAAATTAAGAAAATTCATTTAGAATCAGATTTCGGTATTTTAGTGAAGATTTCAAAAACTTATATAGATTATAGTAGCAGCTGCCATTCAAAACATTGAAAAATTGTGTTCGGGAGAGTACGTCGTTACCAAGAAATGTTCTTCTATAACTTCTAAAGATCGGGCATACTCCAACGAAGTGAAAAGTATTTTCAGAGGCATCCAAGTTACAGAGTGTGCATAAGCCATTGGTGTTTCTTTGGAAAGCTCTTCCATTCAGATTGAGGAGTCCACAGCGGGTTTTTAATATAAGGCAGATCATATCACGTGGGTTGGCGTCATTAAAGTAGTTTGGAACTTCGGTGTAAAGCACATTGCAGTAGTCATCGTGAAATTGTGATTGCTTCGCATTGCTGACAAATCCATTCCAATGTTTTTCCTTAAGCTTTGACAAAAGTATGCTATGCAATCCTTTCCACTCATTTACATTTATGGTGAACGCAAAGTCAATTGACGTTTCGTGGAAAAGATCTAACCATTCCTTAGCCCAGAAGATTTTCTTTCTAATAATTGCTTCCGACAGTATTCTAGATAGCCTACCGTTGGAATGATGCAGTGTTTTCCGTATATAGGAAAAATGTAGCTCCAGGGTTGTTAGGAACGCTTTAGGAAGTCCAGTCTCAATATGTAAGGCATAGTTGGGCGTTGTATCTGGTAGGAGAAAACATCTTTTGATAAAAAATCTTTGTAACTTTTCGACTTGTATATGCTCACTATATCCCCACACTTGAGCGCAGTACAGCATAATTGATCGCGTAGCAGCATCGTGAATTTTAAATTTTGCTGAGTGTTGAACTGATTTATTTCTGAGCAGCTTGGCCCAAGTAGCGTTTATGGAGTTTTTGGATGATGCGAGCCTGTTATTTAGATGTTCGTTCCAAGACATGTTGTAGTTGAACACAACACCAAGATATTTATATTGGTTCGATACCGTTACTTCTGTGTCGTTATATCTTCAAGAAATTCAATGAAGGCGTTGCAGTTGCTATCACACGTAGAATCCTTAGAGCATCGCCCTTCTTCCACATTAGCTGGAGAAATTGAGTTGCATTCTATGGTACCCTTAGTGCCAGTTCTTACGTTAAAGTCGCCACCAAGAATAAAGTTTTGCAAGTTGAATGATGAGAAAAAATTTTTTAATGTTACAAAATCTCTGTTCCAATGACTACAGTTTAAATACAGTGGTACAAGGCTCAAAAGATTTCCAGCGAAGTCCCCCTGCAGAATTACCATATCATCCAGAATTGAAAACTTAAGTTTATAAAGAGATTCGATGTCTTTTCTGTAGCCAAAAACGCAGCCTCCACTTGCCCTCCCAAAGATATTTATTTTTGTTGCTGAGATCCATTTCAACTTGAAACCGGAAAAGAATTTTTCAAATTTTTTAAAGTTTTATAAAAAAAAATAAAACAATGATATATGCACTTTTAGTAGTTTTTTATGTATTTTATACAAATAGAATTATAACAAGAGCTCAAAGTACAATTTTTTTCTTAGAATATGACCAAGAATCACATCCCAAAGTACAGTGGTGGTCCAGTATAACGTACGATATAATGTCCAGAGTGAATTCGCTAAATCGAAAATTTGTTGTATCGAAACGTTCTTGTCATACAAATCTTTAGGTAAATAGACTTAATTTGTACTCAAATTTAAGAAAAGAATCGTTAATATGTATTTGTTTTCCGGGGGTTGAATGTTATTGTTGAATGTCTCTTCCCGTAAACTTTTTAGAACTAGGACTTTAGAGTTTTCAGTGCCATTTTGTCTGAAATTCGTTATTTGTTCGTCATAAAGAATACCTAATGGACTTGAAAAAGTGTTCTTAATATCGATCATTCGTTATATCGGCATTCGTTATACTGGACCACCACTGTATGTTACACGAATTGTACACAGAACACCTTGTATACTCTTTTGTAAGCACTTGAAACAATTTCTAAGGCTATCCTAAATATTGGTCTTAGGAACCGCTTCGATTTTGAAATTGTGTCTTTTAAAAGGTAATAATTAACGGATAATCTTTGGAGAGAAAACAAAATTTATAATTTCGATTGTACGCTAAAAAAAAAACCAAACGCTTGTGTTGTTTTCAATCTGGCAATGCTTTTTAGAAGTTAGTTTTTTTATAACTGTCACCTGATTTATGCTCAATTTGGTTTTCCATTTGATATTGGAAGAATTGAAGCCACATGGCTATTAGGCACTACGTACATATTGTCGAGAAACGAATTCGTTGTTGACGACGACATTTATATAACCTCGAGTTTTTTAACTTGTGATTTAACCTCCAAGATCGGATAAATTAAAACTACTGAATTTTTTTTTGCCAGGTTATGTAAAGTCGTTTGTCTACGGAGACGAGTGACGTCTCGGAAGATATACGGCCCCTATTACTGCAAAAAGTGGTGGAAATTTGGCTTTTCGTATGGAATTTATACGAACCAGCCGCGTTGGCCATTTGCTTGAAATCCTTTTAAAAAAAGCTTGGCCATAACACTCAATCATAATATTCAAAAATATGTAAAAAACTTTATGTAAAATTGACTAAGTTCCAGGCAATTTCGTGGGACCAGGTGATTCGCCCGCGTAGAGCGGTCAGGTAGCGCGTCCAGCTGCCTCGTGATCATTATGGCCCTGGATTAGACAGTTTGATAAAAATATCAATAAAATAAGAAAACAATAGCTTTCCCTAACCGGGTAGCTTAAAATAAGATGAAACTAATTTTTCGAGAAAAATCATGAAAAACGACTTTTTTCGACCTGCCCCATCAATTTCTTAAAGACCAATAAACCAATTTTCAAGTTTTTTTTCTTTTTGAAATTTATATAATCGCAGTAGTTACATCAGTGCGTGCTGTTTTTTTTTTTTGTTTAAATTTTTTGAATTACTATTTTTCTAATATCATTTTACAAAAAAACTGCTATTATTACTTAGAAAAAAAATTAAAAACACCGCCATTTTTCGAACAAAAAAATTAAAAATAAGAAACGGCTACGCACAACGACAGCTGTGTATATGTAGATGCGGAAGATCTTCCTATTAAAATTAAGAGCTCATACTTAGTGAGAATTTTTTTAATTTGTCTAGCAACCCATTTTCCATTGCATTTGCAAAAAAAAATCGATTTTTTTTTATCCACCCTAATAAGCACGTACCACTATTTGAAGACCTAGAAATCCAGTTCCAAAAATATCCCTGTAAGCTGCCAATAAGACCCGAACGGCTAATTTTGAAGAAAATCCGTCAAGATGTTCAGACAAGGACTAAAAGGTATTGTTTGTATTCGCTGACATTCATGCATACATTGATTCCATGTACTAACGTTGACCTCAAGAAAGTCCAAATCGAGCTTTCCAATCACATTTGTAGTCTTTCTTCTGTTAACTTATTTCAAACGTGAAACTCCCCAGAATTTGGACGTTGATGAATGGTGTGGCCAATTAAAATGATTTATTTTGCGTATCGCCATTGCTGAGAAACAACGAATCGCTTTATAACGTTGGCGTTGGTTGACCAAAGGAATATCAAAATCGCAAAGTTGTAATGTCTATTTCAGTCGGTTCGTACGGAAGGGTCATTTTTTAAACAAAATTAGGCTAGAAATCTGTCAAAAAATGCCAGTGAAACAATTTTGTGTTGAATAAAACTTTCAAAAACAAAACACCCTGCAAAACATGAGCCTCATTCCGAAGCGTGTTAAGTTTTTCGATCAGTCACACACGAGCAATCATGCAAATTGGAAATCGATGGTAATGATCACAAGAAACGAATTGAATTTAATTTAATTTGAAACAGATTCGCTTCAAAAAAATTAATTTTCTTTTGAATCTTCGAGCGCATATTTTCTATTTAAAATGACATCTCTTCCAAAACTCTTAGTTTACTTCATAATTCTGCAAGAGTGAGGTGTCTTCTGTTTTTTAGTTGTTAATCATTCAATATACAATGCGACTCGTTTTTGCTATGGTACTGTTCGCCCTGGTGTCCTGTACTCAATGTGAATGGAGATTTGTGCATAATAATCACCTTTGCAGTCCACACGTAATGTATTTAATAGGAACTTGTCGATATGTAAAGGAAAGGGGTAAATAATTTGAATAGTTCCAGTCTCGCTGTTATCTTCTCCTCTCAATGATTTGATTTGTGAATATCTTCTGTTAATTCCTTGAAATTAAAAAAAGTTACAACTTTGCGACCGTTTTTGTTTCAAATTTCATTAAAATCGGCTCAGTAGATTTGGAGCTTATTTAATACAAACAAAAAAAATCTTAACAATTTGTTATTGAGAGGAAAAATTAATTACAGGCATATTATAAAAAAATATGTACAAATCAATTTTTGAAAAATTTTGTTTTACTAAGGGAATTTCTTCCTTCATTAATCAATGCTGTTGCTCTAGCTCAACGCAGGTGTAGGTTTTCTGTACGGAAATATTTTGTTAACCTTTATGAGAACAAATTCAAGTATTTACTGTTGAATTAGGAACTTGTTTTTATTTCAATTTCTCATAGAGAGGGTTACAAAATTAGTCTTTGTTTACCTTTCCTTATGTAGCAGCCAATCCAGAGGTCGAAAATCAAAAGAAACAAATTTCTCTGGCTTTCGGTCCTGTCACCATATTCGCACAATGGTGTTTCGTCGAGTTTTTGCTACATCCGCTGTTCAGTTGCATGGGCAACTATTAAGTGGGGCAGTTCATGGGCAACAAATGCTCTTACTAATTTTCACTCACTTTTACAAAACTGAAGGAGAAATTTTCTCCAAGTTGTTGAGCAAACTGAAGCCCACTTTTTCCAGAAAATCGAAATTTGTTGGTTCACCGCTGACTGGACTTCTCTGAGCAAAAATTGAGATTTTATGGCCAAAGTACATTTTTTTAATTTCTCAAAAACTAAGGAAGATTTTTTCCTTCCGTTTCCTGTGCTTGACTCAAAGCTAATGAGAGTATTGATTGAAAAAACCAAAAAAAAATGTCCTTAACCACGAAAAATTTAGTAAAAGTTTGAATTTTTTTTCCAAAATTATGACTTTGAAACTTGATTCCTCGAAATCTATTCTCGAAGTAGACAGGAATTGAAATGCTTAAGAGAGAACAAGCTATAAGCCTATATGACATTATGGTAGGTGGCAGTAAGTGGCTTAAATGATTTGCAATTAAGTTTTTTAGAAAACTACCCATCTGTACGGGTGGATATTCCCACCCCCCACCGTCTTGGTAAGAGTCCAAGTCCATACGCCTTTTGGAAAACACCCTTTATAAAATTGTCGTGCAACACTGCCAGTGCTTGTACACCTCTGAATCGGCTCTATCGATTTCGATGAAATTGTGCATGGCAAGAGTGTTTTTTAATACGTCTGATTTGCAAGAAGAAAGTAAACGTATTCAATTTAATGTTATGTACAAGAACTTAGCTATATTATAAACATTAGGGTAATTATATCAGCAATTACGTGCCGAATATTCTCTTCCGAGACGTAATTCGTCTCAGGCTTTTCTGCGTAGGCAAGCGGCTTAATATAACCTACCAAAAAATAGTTCAGCTGCGTTTGAGCATTAATCAAGCGAAAGATATCAATGACCAACTCTGGAAAAAGTTTTGAAAACCTCCATCCCTAACATAGACTGTATTTTCTCATATTCGTAGGTTAACGGATACGGGAGCAGGCGAGGGAAACTTGAAACTTTCACTCAATCTTCAGCCTGATAGTAGTTATTGTTTGTTTTTCATACAACCATAAGCACAACAAGACAAAAATTTCAAACAAAATGAAAAACACTAAAATCGGATCAACCGTTCCAAGACGAGAACGTATGTATTTATTCTTTCTGCTGACAAAGGCAATATGACTGTTGTTGTCAATAAAAGTGACTACTTCGCAAGATGAATGTTTTGGTTGAAGACACACGCACATATTTACCTGAAAAACTCATCAATGATAATAGAAATATTTTACCATCTAAAGTATTAATTCCTTCGTGTACGCTACCACCAAAATTGTATAGACTTCCAAAAATACACAAAGAGGGGAATCCTATGCGTCCAATTGTCAGGCAAATCAATGCGCCATGCTCTTTGTTATCACAGCATTTGATTAGATCGACATACAGCGTTAAAGAATCTTCGCACTTTGTGTCCATTTTAAGTGGCTTAAAACTCGCAGTAGATGAAATGATGGTGAGCTTTGATGTTGAGTTACTTTTTACAAATGTAACAGTACAGGAGGTGATTATTGTCTTTCGAAAGCTTATGTCAACTGTGTCCTATTTCACCAAAATGAAAGTTACAACCACAAATTTGTACTTGTAGTTCACAATTACAAATTTTGTAAACCCGTTTTTTGTTTCACCAATTGCAAGATTTTAGTTCACAAACTTGTGATCGATCCTAATAATATTGTAGGAAAAAGATTTGTAGGCCACAAGCGTTCAAAATTCCTGTTGCACCGGCATCAAAAATAACTTGTTAATTATAACAGTTTTTTCACAATATTGTTGAACAATGTGCTGCATAGACATCAAAGTGAACAAGGAAAATATAATATTTGTAGCCTCTTTGATAAGAGACAAAAAAGATATATTGTTCGGAAAGTTTTCCGATTACTTGATACATTCAGACAAAGTAAGAGAATGGGAAAACATTCTTAATTTTTTGCAGTCTCAAGCGCTTCTCATCAATAAAGACTAGAAATTTTGATGTTCGTTAGTTCAGCATATTACGTTATCGAACATTAATTTGACGACTGCGGTGCAAACTCTATGTACGCATCCGAAAACGGTTGACTTAGAAATCCCGTGCATATCGGCAATTCCATGGTATTGTCCTCCATTCCCTAGCCAACGCAAAGCTGTTAGAAACTGCTGACTTAGTGAAAAAGCACAGTTTTTTCACTCGAGTGAGCTATGAGCTATTTAGGGTCCAATAATTAAAATTATTTCCTCTGCCTTGCATCGACAGAGACGAAATTTTTCATTAAAATGAAATAACTCAAATATATCATAATTTACACGCGGGCGATAAATCTTTTTTTACTATCATCACTTTGCCTACTATCGCTGCTGCTATGGCTTTGTCGTAAAGACATTATAGAATTACAAGAATTACAAATTTGTTACAAAAATTACACGTCTAACTTCACCTGTAGAATATTCCTACAAACTTTACAAATTTTGTAAGTCTATTTTCTTTGGTGAAATGAAAACTCACAAATTAGTGTTATATTAACAAGTTTGTTACTTGTAAAGTACAACTTTAATTTTGTATTGGTGAAACCGAAAAGGAAATTTTTCCACAAATTTCCTTTTGTAAAATACAACTGCAATATTGTAATTAACAAAGTTTGGTGAAGCAACATTTTTACAAAAACTCACAAACTTTGTTAAAAAGCACTTGTAATTACAAATTTGTGAGTTGGTGAAATAGGGCACTGTATGTAACTGCCTGTAATGACTTTAATTCATTTTTAAACGAAGAGGGAATCAAACGACAGCTAACTGTTATACGCCACAGCAAAACGGAGTTGCTGAACGTGCCAACTACTCCGAAACATTCTCGCCGGAAGTTCGTTACGCAACAATAAGGATGTTGTTGGCTATAGCTACTGAACTGAATTTGTTCTTACACCAGATGGATGTTTCGACAGCCTACCTCAACAGCGAATTAAAAGACGAAGTATACATGCAGCAACCTGAAGGATTTGTCGATTCACAGTTTCTTGATAGAGTGCTACGGCTCAACAAAGCTAAATATGCAGTGATACAAGCAGTCGGGTCGGGAATGGAACTCAAAGCTCGACAAGGTTATCTTAAAAGAAACTGGAAAGGAAAATTGTCTGTGCCACAATGCCTCTGGATTCCGGTTACCAGGTAAAATGTGAAAAGCTTCAGAAGAGTTGATCCCATGTCGTATCAATCCATCGTCGGTGCTTTAATGTATCTCGCAATATCAACTCGTCCGAACATCTTAAATGCCGTATGTAAGTTAGCGCAGCGCAACGTTAACCCCCACATCGAACTCGAAGCAGTAGCGAAGCATATTCTGAGGTATTTGGCAAAAACAATTAATTATAAACTCCATTACAGCAAACAAAACCTTAAAAATACAGACCTCAACAACGCCGTGAATGTCGAGGGATAAGGGGTATATGAGTATGTCTAAAGCAGCATAGGGTGTTGAGCGAAGATCTCCGCTGACTCATTAACTTGCTAATATTTGGACTATGCGCGCTTAGTGTGACACGATAAGTCAGCTTTTCTTTTGTTTTTTTTTTTTATAGAACAGTGTTTTGTTTATAACGAAAGCTAACGCATTGCATTGATGTCGTCTATGTTGCACGCTGCTTTATTTTTATTTGAGTCAATGAAACGATAGTGAATGCCCAATGTCGGTTTTTTCTTTTACTGCTTATTTTTCCTTTTCTCATTTTAAGCATTCCGTTTACATTTTATGTCTGTGGCGTGATAAAAATGTTTTAGACGGGGTCGTCTCCTTGTCCTTCGAAATTGGTCAAATAGTTATATAAGGTTGCGTTCCCAATCACGTTCGAGCATGATCCTTAATTGGAAAGAATTTTTGAAATCGGTCGAGTAGTTTTGAGGTCCATGTTTTCGTTCCCGTAGGAATATATTGATGAATTATAATCTTAGTTACTGAGGGATAATATATCATCCCCATTCTGAAAGATTTTGTGAAATCTTTCCAGTAGTATCTAGGTTTCCGATTCCAATCCTGGATAAAAAAATATATAGCTTAGCCTTCCGGCGTTGCCCGGGTCCCGTGGGAATATGAGGATGAAATAATTTATGTAAATGTGGGATATTGATAATGCACCATCTTAAAGTTGAAAACATTTTTGAAATCGGTCATGCGGTTTTAAGGTTCCCGTTCTAGTTCCCGTTTCTGTTCCCGCGGGAATGTATGGATGAAATATAGTCTATGTTACTGAGGGATTATGTAGCATCCTAGAGCAGAAAGAATTTTTAAAATCTGTCCAGTAGTTTCGAAGTTTGCGTTCCCAATCCCGTTCCCGTGGGAATATGGGGATGAATTAAAATTTATGTTACTCGGTGATAGTGTAGCATTCTAACGGTGAAAGAATTTTTGAAATCGGTTCAGTAGTTTCTAGGTTCCCGTTTATATTTCCGTTCCCATAGGAATATAGGGATAAAAAGTATCCTATGTCCGTCTCCTGTTCCTAAACTACCTCCCCAACAATTTTCAGACAAACCCGTTCAGCCGTTCTTGAGTTATAAATAGTGTAACTAACACGACTTTCTTTTATATATATACTAGCTGAGCCACCCGGCGCGCGTTGCTCGGGTCTATAGTTTTAAGGTTCCCGTTCTGGTTTTTCCGCTTAAGTGGGAACTTGGGGATGAAAAACAATCGTTTTTACTTTGGGATTATGTGGTATCCCAATGACGGAAGGATTTTTGAGATCTGTCCAGCAGTTTATAAGTTTCCGTTCCCAGCCCCGTTCCTGTGGGAATCTTCCGTTACAGTGGAAATACGTGAAATAAAAGTCTATGTCACTGAGCATGGGCGTAGCCAGGTAGGGGCAGGTAGGGGCAAATGCCCCAACCTAAGCCAAATGTCCTCGAAAAACTCGGCGTTTTTTAAGAAAAAATTAATCTTTGTACTTCACGACATTTTTGGAGAAAATGTTGAAACAACGAGAACTTTTCAAAGAGCATTCTCGTAAAAAACGAAGACACTTTGGGAAAAAAGCGGAAAAAAGGAGTATCAATGAAAATTTTTATAAAAAATTAGGACAATTCGCAAAATTGCCGAAAAACGAGGACTTTTCAATGAGATTTCTCATCAACACTCATCAACATCTAGAAATATTACACGGGCATATTTGGGCATTTATATTTATAGTTCTTCGAATCAAAAAATTCTCCAGAAATTCTGAATTATCTGAATGCGGCATTTTGAATGCGTCATTGCGGCAACAACAATTAGTCGCGATTGATCGTTCTAACGGTACAGCTCAATACAACAAGTGGAAATAAAAGTGGAATTGTGAATACTAATTGATTTTTTCGTTGTCTTGTGATATCAATTTTTTCTTCGCTTTGTGAGAAACCAAAAATGATACTTTTAAAGTATCTCTCAATATTATTGTCAATAAATATTTCCTACTTTCTTTTTTCAAAAAAATGTCCTCGTTTTTTCATTGATTTTTGAGAATTTTTTTTCGAAAAAAGACCTAAAAAAATTCCTGGCTTCGCTCATGTCACTGAGGGATGATGTAACATCCAACCTAGAGTTGAAAGAATTTTTGAAATCGATCAAGTAACTTTAAGGTTCCCGTTCTCGTTCCCCTTTCTGTTCCCGTGGGACTAAAGGGATGAAATATAATCTAAATTACTAATGGAGGGGATAGTGTAGCAATCCTAATGCAGGAAGGGTTTTAGAAATCTATCCAGTTGTTTCTATGTTTCCGTTCCCAAACCCGTTCCTGTCGGAATATCCGTGCAATTTCTTAAATTCCGTTCCTGTGGGAATATGGATAAAAACCTTGACAGGAACAATTTATAAGTCATTGTAACTGAGGGATAATGTAACATCCTAGAGTTGAAAGAATTTTTGAAATCGGTCAGGAAACTTTAAGGTTTCGGTTCTCGTTCCCGTTTCTGTTCCCGTGGGATTATAGGGATGAAATATAATCTAGGTTACTGATGGAGGGGGATAATGTAGCACTCCTAATGCCAAAAGAATTTTAGAAATCTGTTCAGTAGTTTCTAAGTTTCCGTTCCCAACCCAGTTCCTGTGGGAATATGGGGATCAAACCTTGACAGGAACCATTTTTAAGTCTATATAACTGAGGGATGAATCTAACATCCAAGAGTTGAAAAATTTTTTGAAATCGGTCAAGTAACTTTAAGCTACTCGTTCTCGTTCCCGTTTCTATTCCCATGGGATTATAGGGATGAAATATAATCTAAATTACTAATGGAGGGGGATAATGTAGCAATCTTAATGCAGAAAGGGTTTTAGAAATCTGTCCAGTAGGATCTAAGTTTCCGTTCCCAACCCTGTTCCTGTGGGAATATTGGGATCAAACCTTGACAGGAACCATTTATAAGTCTATGTCACTGAGGGATGATGTAACATCCTAGAGTTGAAAGATTTTTTGAGATCGGTCAAGTAAATTTAAGGTTTCGGTTCTCGTTCCCGTTTATGTTCCCGTGGGATTATAGGGATGAAATATAATCTAAATTACTGATGGAAGGGGATAATGTAGCACTTCTAATGCAGGAAGAGTTATAGAAATCTGTCCAGTAGTTTCTGAGTTTCCATTCCCAAACCCGTTCCTGTGGGAATATCCGCGCAATTTTTTAATTTTTTAATGTCATAAGAACCTTCTCCTGACAATTACAAACACAACGAAAAAAGAATTGGCCAAATTGGTCCAGGCGTTGTTGAGTTATGCGCTTACCAACACATTTTGCGATTCATTTTTATATATAAGACAAGATATATAATATATATAGACATAGATATATATAGATTAAGTATTCATTACACATATCGAGTTTTCATTGTTTTTAAGATGTATTATGCTATTTGGGGCGGAGACAAATCCAACGAATCAATAACCATGAATATTGGTTTAGCAGATCTTGAGTTATAAGTGTTGTAACAAACCCGTCTTTGTTTTATATATTAAGATTAAATGATATGATATAATAAAGTAAAATTTGATATTGGCAAACAAATAAATAAATAATTAGGGTGACGCAACAGAGCGAGGAGCCCCTGGACCTAGCGCATTTCTCACAACCATGCCTTGTGAGGGAATGGAGAGGACCTACAATTTTCTGCCGGTTCCGAACGGCTAATTGAGAAAGCGCTTTTCATGGCAATGAATTTACTAACGGAGGACTTTCCAATTCCTCGCGAAAGGCGATATCCGTGGAAAAACATTTTTGCCGCTGCTGGGATTCGAACCTCGAACCTCTGGGTTATCAGGTGGACATGCTAACCATTTCGCCACGGGTACCACATATTGGCAATCAACAAGGATAAAAAACAATACAGCTCTTACTATAAACTTCATGGAAACTAAATTTCAGGACTCGAAAAGTCCTGGATCAACATGTGCAAAGAGTAAAAGTGTTAAGCTTCACAATTTGTGATGACACATCACATCTCTGTGATACACATTCTTAAGGGAGGTTTGTGGAGGGTAGGGTTAGTAAGAAGCCTAAAAAAAGGGATTCTTTAGAAAATAATGTTTAAAGAATACTTTGTCAACATTGGACAAAGAAATATCAAAAAGTACGCCAATGGCAGCAATTACTGTGAAGCGTCTTGACAAAAAAAGGTGGGTTGCGGTGCCCCTTAAAACTCGGTAATGGTCATCCAAAATCAATTAATCAATAAAGTTTCATTCGATAATATTTTTCTCCAGGCAGAGTTTTTCGAAATTTCAAGACAGGTTTACTGAATTGGCCTTCTCTCAAATTCAATCACAATCAAGTTTTCAGGTTTTAATACTGAGCAAGTGCACAGTGTTTTTATTGACTTTTTGGTGCTTTAACTTTATAAACTCACCACTTACAATTTGACTGCATTTGATTAGCAACTTAATTTTAAGGGCAATTACCTGCTCAATGGCATTGTCCTTGTGCCCTGACAGATTTTGGATAAGTTGGGATTCGTTTCTTTGCAAATGACTCAGCGTCAAAAAAAAGCAAAAGTCAATATCGACACAAAAAATGTGACACACTTTTACATCATACCAGCTGCGCAGTCTTCATGGCTTCTCACTTAATTGCATCATATTAATCGCATGAATGAAAACGAGATGTATCACGTGAAAGAACTTTTCAAGGATTACATACTTATTCAGTAACAACAGGATTACGATGAGGTATAATTTTATTTATTGTGGGTCAAAAAAAGAAGTATTTAAATTTCGGTCTGTTAATAATATTGTAATTGTTAATATTATTGCCGTTGTATTCATGTAATCGTATCGAATGAAATGGAGTTCAAGGTGAGGTAATTTGCTTAGCACCAGTCATTACTAGTCCCCTGTCGATAGGTCTCATTTCCATTTAAAGAGCAAAATAACAACTGTACCTGGATGTCCTCTGAGATAAGGTAACAGAGTATTTGCTCACATGAAAATTAGAAAATCCTGGCTTATATTACGAACTGTGTTTGTTCATATATCTAATATTCTAATCTACATTACTTGGTCATTTTTATGATGCCGAACACAATCGTGGTCGACATGAGTTAACATAACTTCTCATCTCTCGTATCAGTTTAATCAAGTCCAAAAGTACACATACCGTAAAATAAAGCTGATGAACTACAAATTTGTTGGAAGAACAACATTTTCTCGTAGGAAAAAAGGAAAGGGGTTTTCGTTTATTGTATATTTTTCTTTCTATCTCCTCAAATGAAATTACTCACATGAACTTAGCAATTTTTTGTTGTTTTCGTTGTGTTGTTATTTTGGTACCATCAAAACCCTTTCTACAAGATTCGAATGTGTATTCCGACATTTGATCTCGCCACTTACCCTTTGTATATGAGAATAGAGTTTGGCCAAATGAAGGGTCGTGTCAGATAGCTTAGCAATCCTTCTATGTCCTTTCACCTATTCCAAGTCCGTGTCGTCCTCTTTTGAGTCTTCAGACGAACGAGTTTTACTGAAAGGAACAAATAAATAAATTTACTGACATGACGATGATTATCCTTTTTGTTGTCTGTTCTGTTTTGAACACTGGTTGAAGTTTTTTTTGTTGTTGTACAATTGTCTGTTGTGCTGCGTGCTGTTTCCGTTTGTGTATATGACACAATTTATCCTTTTAGAGGAGCATTTTTCGTGCTTGTGCGTTATGTAGCTAGGTATGTCGGTGACTAGCATGCTCGCTCTATTTTAATTTAAAGGAGTCAGGATTCGGTTCGGTCTATTGTATGGGTATGGGAAATGGGAGCCTTGTCTGTTTTCTCTACTCCCTTATTGGGATCTATTTTTTCTTGGGATTTTATTATTTTTCTTGATGTGCGTCCTTTCGCTGTTCCACTCTGTTAAATGGGCTCAGAAGTCAGCATGCATGGCATACGAATTGAAATTGAGGGCGGTCGACGATGACAGCGACGAAGTATGTTGGGTTATTCATTCTTGAGTTTGTTGGCTTTACCTTTCAGTTGTAAGAAGTAGTTCTTAAATCGTTTGTTTAGATTACAATTCTCATAGATCCTATGCAATTATTCTCCTTTATGTTGTTGGCACTTCTCGCGAAAGCGTTGAATTTTTTTGTGTTGATTCTTGGTTGTGTATGTAAGCAGAGTTCAAAGGAAAATATGAAAGGTGTACCTACCTACATTTTCCAAAAAAGTTCTATTGAAATACGAGTAAAGGTTTCTGCAAACAGTTATTGGTCGTACCTATTGTGTCTAATTCTTTTGCTTTTGTGTAAGGACACAAGCAAATGTTGATGTGATCCTTTATTTTGAGGCAGACGGTTATTATTATTATTTTTTTAATTGGAATCAATTAGGTTTTACTTGGTGAGTTTTCGTGGCAGAAACTGTCAGTAGAATATTTGGTAAAGGGAGGCTTTCCAGCTTCGTCGAATTCGGCCTAACTGGCCTTTTTTGCCTTTTCTTTGAGCGGTACACAATGCTGCAGTCTCAGAATTGCTCAGACATCATATAGGTATACTGTCATTGCTTTCTTAAACAGGAATATTGTTATAAATAGGGAAAATTATTCATTCAAGTTTTGACGGTTTTCTCATGATAAAGATTGGATCAAATATCTATATTATAAAGTGTGTTTAATGACCTGCTCTAGATCGATCTAGAGCAGAAAAAAGCAGCTTTTTGGTGTTTAATGACAATTTTTCTACTCCGAGCAAGAACTTTTTGTGTTTAATGACCTGCTCTAGAGCTTTTAGAGCAGCATTTTCTGCACTTACTTTTGAGTAAGAGTAGAAAGGAGCAAAGTGTCAAAATCAGCTGTTGACATTTGATTCAAATATTTTTGTTTATATTTTGCGTTTTGCAATCTATTTCGAATCGAATTTAACTTAAAATCAATTGAATTGACATCGCATGTTAGTTTAGTTTTGATTCCAATGTTTCCGAATATATATTTTTACTAGCTGTGCCCGCGACTTCGTCCGCGTGGAATAGTGACTTTCGGCAGCATTTTATTTTTTAAGCTACTTATTTTGCAAATAAGACACATTCATGCGTTTTAGTAAACTATTGTTAGTTATACTATTTTATTTCAGTACATTTTTGCACACGACGTTCTTACTTTTTCCATCATTTATCAAATAAAAAGGTTTTGCCTTTCGCTGCTCCAGTCATTACTAAAACTTTTATAATGGCGCATCCCAGATGTGTAATTTGTAGCTGTGTACGATTCTAGATTACTTATTATTGGCATTCACCAACTTGCAGCCACTCCTGATAATTCTAATGAATTGAGAAACTCTATAGGGTATGATGTGACTTGCTCAGTGTCCATAATATTGTCCACTGATAGATATTCGACATATAATTGATAATAATAATTTATTAGTTTATATAATTAACTATCTCGTTAGTCGGCGCCGAAATCGATTTTTCCTACAGCCATTACCGATTGCCAATATTTCTTTGAAGATCAAGATAGACATTTCTTCTCAGGTCAACTGTGTAATCGACAATTTATCAGAAATCACCTCACGGTGAAAGAACTTTTGAAATCGGTCCAGTAGCTTCAAGGTTCCCGTTTACGTTGCCGTAAACGTAGGAATATTGGGATAATAAATACAGCCCATGTCCTTCCTCAGGCTCAAGACCATCTCTGCACCAAAATTCATACAAATAGGTTCAATAGTTTGGGCGGTAGATAGTAACAAAGAAAAACAGACAGACAGAGTTGATTTCGGATCTATAATGTTAGTAAGTACTTCCGTTCCCATGGGAATATGGGGATAAATTAAAGTTAATGTTACTTTGAGATAGTGTAACATTCTAACTGGGAAATAATTCTTGAAATCAGTTCAGTAGTATCAAGGTTCCGGTTAACGTTTGCGTTCTTGTGGGAATACAGGGATAACATATACCTATAGCCTTTGTCCATTTTCAGGCTGAAGACTATGACTCTGTACCAAAATTCATATCAATGAATTTAATAGCTTGGGCGGTTTTTGATAACAAATAAAAAATTAGACAGACAGATTTCATTTCAGACTTATGATATTAGTAAAGACTTCAATTCTCGTGGGAATATGGTGACCGTTCCCGTAGAATTATGGGGATGACTTACAGTTTATGCTACTCAGGGATAGTGTAAGCATTCTAACGGTGGAAGAATTTTTGAAATCGGTGCTATAGTGTCAAAGTTCCCGTATGCGTTCTCGTTCCCGTGGGAATATAGGGATAAAATATATAGCGTATGTCCTTTTTTAAATTTTAGACAAAATTTATCATACAAAATTTCATTTAAATCCGTTCATTAGTTTGGGCGGGAGATGGTAACATAGAAAGGCGAACAGACAGAGCTACTTTCGCACTTATTTTATCAGTAAGGACTCCCGTTCGCATAGGAATATGGGGATGAATTAAAGTTTATGTTACTCGGGGATAGTGTAGCATTCTAACGGTGGAAGAATTTTAGAAATGGCGTGCTGTAGCTTCTAAGTTCCCGTATACGTTCCCGTTCCCGTGGGAATTTAGGGATAAAATATATAGCATATGTCCTTCCTCAGGTTCTGAACAATCTTTGTACAAAAATTCATTTTAATATGTTCATTAGTTTGAGCGGGAGATGGTAACATAGAAAGGTGAACAGACAGAGCTACTTTCGCATTTATAATAATAGTGAGAACCGGTTCCCGTGGGAATATTCGAATGAAGTAAAGCTTATGTCCGTCCTAAAGTTCAGAATAATCTTTGTACAAAATTTCATTTAAATCGGTTTATTAGTTTGGGCAGGAGATGGTAACATAGAACGAAGGACAGACAGAGATACTTTCACACTTATTATATGAGTAAGGACTCCCGTTCCCGTAGGAATATGTGGATGAATTAAAGTTTATGTTACTCTGGGATAGTGAAGCATTCTATCGGTTGAAAAATTTTTGAAATCGGTGTTGTAGTTTCTAAGTTCCCGTATACGTTCCCGTTCCCGTGGGAATTTAGGGATAAAAAATATAGCCTATGTCCTTCCTCAAGTTTTAGACTATCTCTGTATCAAATTTTATTTAAATCGGTTCAGTAGTTTGGGCGGGAGATGGTAACATAGAAAGCCGGACAGACAGAGTGACTTTCACATTTATAATATTAGTTAGGATTAGTTAGGATTATAATAGGATACCAAACATAATTTTGCAAACTAGCAAAGGTCACAAAATATATGTTGCTTTCTTATCAGCTGACTTTTGCCACCAGCTGACTCTGCTCTAAGTTGCCTGACATTTTTCATGTTTCTTGCTTCTGCTCTGAGCTGCGCTGCTCTGCTCTTTTTTCATTAAACACACTTATAATAATGAGACTGAGGTTCTGTTCAAAACAGCTGCATTTGTCTGAAAGGTAAGAATGTTTAGATCTTAGTTGTTCACGGGCTAAACATTTTCACTCATCTCGAAAAAAAATTGAACTTCAGTTTTCATTTCGTTGACATAAAAACACAACCCCGAAAGAAGTACATCCGTCGTCAAAGCAGAACTTGAAGTGTACAGCAGCTATGATTATCTCATCCCCTAGACCAAAATTAGCTTTGGAATGCTTAAATAAGTGCGATAAAAAATTATATCCAAATATTTACACGTTGCTACAGATATTGGCTACCATACCTGTTTCTACTGCTACACCAGAAAAGACTTTTTGAAGTCTGCGGAGACTGTCTGTCGCCCCTATGGTTTCGAACAATGAGGCTATTATAATATCTGATCATGATAGACCCCCACGGTTTGTGGAATCAGTGCCTAAACCAAAGACTATATTTATATCTCGTCTCAAATCAGATACTACTCCAGAAGACATAATTTTCCACCTTAAAACTAATAAATGCATCACAAACGATTCGTTTGTTAGGTGTAATAAAATAAGTAAGCCTAACAACTATGTGGCTTCTTTTAAGATTATTGTTTCTCCAACGCTTTTTGACCCTATTTGCAACCCTCAGATTTGGCCGGCTGATACTCTTATTAAAGAATTTTCAGCTCGTCATAGTAAAAGTACCGTCAATAATGGACCAAAAAACTTGAAAGTATCTCCCTCTTCTACCAAAATGTAAGAGGGCTTCGCAGGAAAACTGCTAATCTCTATAACAACTCCCAAGCATTCTCTCATGACATTTTTGCTCTGACTGAAACTTGGCTTAACTCTGCCATTTTAGATACTGAATTGTTTGACCACCAGTACTTAGTGTATAGAAAAGATCGTACCTACAATAAACCCTCGGAAGTTGGAGGTGGCGTACTTACTGCTGTTCGTAGCAAATATATGTCTTCTCTTATAACCTTTCCATTTGATTTAACTGTAAATGTATTATGTGTCAAAGTCACAATCAAATCAAAAATTGTTTATATCATAAATACATATATTCCACCAAAGAGCTCTGCTTCGTCTTATAAAGAATTAACGTTAGTTTTAGATTATATTAATGAATTGCTGTGCGTTGAAAATTATGTATTGTTCTTAGGTGACTTTAATTTACTTTATATTCAATGGTTACCATCTTCAGATGAAACCTATTTTAAACCATCTTTGACTTCACCTCAACAGGAATTAATGTTGTTGGATAATTTAACATCATGCCGTAAGTCGGTTGTAAGCTGTAAGCTGTATCAAAAACTCTAAAAATCGAATTCTCGATTTGGTCTTCTCTTCAGACTCTGTTAGTACCGTTGTTATTGAATCTAGTTTCGGTATTACTGATCCTAGCCTTGATGAAACTAACATAGATGACTACCACCCACCTCTTAATATTTTTCTTGACTTGAGTGGTGAAATCCACACTAATAGTAACTCTCATGATTGTTCCTATGTTTTTGACTACCGCAAAGCTGATTTCGATTTGCTCTGTGGTGAATTAATTATGTCTGGTATCGAAAACATATCAGTTTTTACCAATATTGACGAAGCTGTTAGCAGCTTTTATTTGATTCTCTATAGATGTATAGAAAAATCAATTCCTAAAAAAAATTTTAAAAATTCTGACTCCAACCATCCATGGTATTGTAACGTGCGCTTAGTTCGCAAAATAAAACTTCACTTTTATTTTATTTCTACCACTTTATTCAGTATCTATACTTTATTCGAACTCAACTCGACTATTGGACTATCACTGGTTAACAACGTTTCACTCTTAACTTTATCACTCTATAATCAAAACTGACTGCTCGTTGCGTCAGCGGTCCTATTTATATAGAACAACACTCATCTAGAGCGTTCCAGTTTCTTCTCCATGGTTTCCACATTTGCTGTCAAAAATCTCTACACTCACACACACTGGCTTACAAGCAATGCCTGTCATTTTATACCATTCCATTATAGTGTTGCCAGTTGTGTTTTCGGTTGAACGTTTTCGATTAGGAAATTGGTATAAATGTTGGGTGTTCATTACAGTATACTAAAGAGTTGAAAATCTTAAGAAATAAAAGAAATAAAGCTTGGAACACTTATATTAAAACTCATTCCGTTTCCGACTATGAGTTTTACGTTTTTCTTTTTGAAGAATTTAAAACTCTTTCTAAAAATCTTTATTCAAATTATATTGACCGAATGGGATACTCTTTTAAAAAGGATCCAAAAACGTTCTGGCAGTTTGTTAACTCAAAGAAAAAATCAGATGGTTATCCAGCTAGTTTTGTTTATGAGAATTGTTCTTATGAGAACATCTCTGATATTTGTAATGCATTTGCTGACCAGTTTCGCAGCTCATTTTGCGATACTACTGTTGACATTGATGCTGATTTCTTCAGTTATCTACGTAACTGTAATCAAGTATGTTTTAGTAACATTGTTATTGAAATTGATAAACTTTTTTGGAGTCTTGAAACCTTAAATGACGATTTTTCTTCCGGGCCGGATGGCATTCCTCCCATTGTACTAAAAAAATGTAGGTCATGCTTAGCATACCCGTTACAATATTTGTTCTTACTTTCTTTGAAATCTAGTAAATTCCCTCTACTTTGGAAAAGATCATTTATCACTCCAGTTTTTAAGAAAGGGGACAAATGTGATATAAAAAACTATAGACCCATTGCCAAACTTTCTAGCATTCCTAAACTATTTAAAAAACTAGTATGTGAACAGCTGGCTTTCAGTGTAAAAAACGTTATTTGCACACAGCAACACGGTTTCGTCAAAAATAGATCGACTGTCACAAACCTGCTATGCTTTCTTCAAAAATGTTCTTTAGCACTAGAAAATGGTAATGAGCTCGATTGCATCTACACGGATTTTTCTAAAGCTTTCGATCAACTTTCACACAATATTATTCTGTTCAAACTAAATGCAATGGGCTTCCCGCCTGTGTTCACTGATTGGGTACTTTCTTATCTATCTATGAGATCATACCAAGTAAAGTTCCGTAATATCCTTTCCCATCCTTTTAATGCTGGCTCAGGTGTACCTCAGGGAAGTCATTTAGGACCTCTTCTATTTATTTTAGCTATCAATGATGTTGCGTCTTGCATTTCCTTCAGTGAAATATTAATTTTTGCTGATGATATGAACATTTTTAAAAAGATAACTGGTTCGCTTGATCGCTCTCATCTCCAATCCGATGTTAATCATTTTGCAGTTTGGTGTTTTAAAAACGGGCTCAACCTAAACCCCAATAAATGCCAAAGCATGACTTTCTCTAAAAAGAAGGAACCTAGCAACCCAAGTTATTCTATTTCCAATAATATTTTGAGTCAAGTGAAATGTTTAAAGGATCTTGGCGTGTATTTTAGTTTCAATATGGACTTTACTCAACATGTCAACTACATCGTTAGTAAGGCCAATAGTATGCTTGGTTTTATGAAAAGATGGTCAAAAGAGTTTCAAGACCCATATGTTACCCTTGCTCTATACAATTGTTTAGTACGACCTCATCTAGAGTATGCTTCTCAAGTGTGGTCCCCTTTTTATGAAATACACAACTCAAGAATTGAATCAGTACAACATAAATTCATAAGATTCGCTCTTAAAGGGCTTCCGTGGGTAAACCCTTATGATTTACCACCATATGAGCACAGAATCCAATTATTACATATGCAACTTCTTTCTCAAAGGCGTACCATTAACGATCTGGTGTTTTTTCATCAACTTATTACCGGACATATCGATGCACCTGAGTTACTTTCTTGTGTTCAATTCAACTTTCGAGGCGGATCTTACCACCTGCGCAACTTAGTTTTAATATACTGCCCTTACCATAGAACGAATTATGGTATGAATGAGCCATTGACTCGTATGGGTAGACTTTTTAATCTTAACTCATGTTTAATTGATTTCAACTTAAGTAAATCTAGTCTAAAAAATTTGTTAAAAACCAGTGCTCCACTTTCTTAAGTTTAGTTTGCATGTTTGCATGTTTCAATTAATTTTAGTTTATATATCACATTTTGTATGTTTTTGTTTATTATATCACATTTTGTATGTCTTGTTTATTTTATAGTGTACTTTATTGAAGATAATTTTGTAATATTTATTTGAAAGTTCTTGTTTTAATGTCTTTTTTTTTTTGTTTTTACTATTCTTACGTTCTCTATGTGCTGGTGTTGGTGTTATACTAACACTTGCATTCATGATGAAGAGCGTATGTACATATGAGCTTGTTGTAAGCTCAGTACTACTTAGTCTCTGAAAAAAAAAAAAAAAAAAAAAAAAAAAAAAAAAAAAAAAAAAAAAAATTTTTTTTTGTGTGCTGATACCGAAAAGTGGTATCAGCACACAAAGAGTCTTCAGAGAATTCTCAACTCAACATATCACCGATCGATCAAAACTACACCATTTCAATTAATGATTGGAACTGAGATGAAGACAGGTAACGATGTAATGTTAATGAAAATAATTGATGATGAATTTCAGAGACAATATGACGAGGCGAGGCTTGAGCAAAGAAACCAGGCGAAACAAGCAATAGCTAGCATTCAAGCCGAGAATTCAAAGCAGTTCAATAAGAGACGTAAACGAGCAAAAACGTATTCTGTGGGTGATCTGGTGGCCATCGAAAGAGTGCAGTTTGGTACTGGCCTCAAAATCAAACCGAAATTTTTTGGGCCATACCGCATCACAGCAAGCAAGGGCTTTGATAGATACGACGTGCAGAAGGAAGGTGAACATGATGGTCCAAAATCAACTAATACAAGTGCCGATAAAATGAAACCGTGGACAGACAACGAAACCGAGGCAGAAGATGACGATGTTTCGAGCGATAACAACCAATCTGAGGCAGATTTGGAATTGGATGACCGAGTGTAGTATGGGTGCTATGTGACAAAGCGATACCTACTGGCGAGTACACGAGCAGTCAGTCTTGTACCAACCACCGTGGACGTAGATAACCGTGGTCCGTGGATGAACTATTCTTTTTTATAAACCTTGTAATTTGAAGTAATTATTTAATATTAATAAAACTTAAAACTATCATTTGTAATAAATCTTTCATTTTTGGAGAAAAGATCCCACAAATGGATTTTTTTTTCTTTTTGTTATTATGTAAGCTTCAGTTCATTTCAAATCTCAACTGAGGGGCGATATCAAACCAATTCCAGGAGTCAATAACCAAGTATCTATAATTTCTGCTACAAGATGGAACCAGATACAGAGAAATCGTTTTCTTTTTCGCTTTTTAAAACCATCACTAAAATTTTTCCAACTATAGTTACTGCTTGCCATCCTCAGTTTTCACATCGGAAGAAAGTTTAGGCTATGTCTTCGTAGGGATTCTAAGTCATTCAGCCCCAAACAACTAATGCTGTGAGAATTTTAAAATTGATGAAAATCGCATAATGCGTTGCTTAAAGCTAAATATATTTTTAGACTATTTATCTTACAGAAATATTCGCGAGTGAAAATTCAATTAGCTTTTTTGGAGAGTAAAGTGTATGGCTGATTGATCCATTGCAAAAATTTACTTTCAAAGGTAAGAATCTAAAAAACGAAAAGAAGCAGCCACTTTTTCAGGCCGTTTCAAGTATTCTTTTATTCATAAGCTCTATTTTGAATGTTTATTTCCTTCTTTTTCATTCCATCAGTGATAGTAATTACTCTCATAGCGCGTAAAGAAATTTCAATCCAAAAACACAACTGAAAGGTTATTCTCCGCTGTCGAGGTCTTATGTAATAAGGAACTTTGTGATCTAATTGAGTATTTTCCAAGTTCCCATTCCAATGGGACAATTGGGTAGAAGTATAGTCTATGTTACTAAGTAATATAACGTTGAAAAAACTTTTGGAATCGTTCCAGTTTCTTCCAAGTTTGTAGTTATTTTAATTAAAAATCTAAAAAGAAATACATTTCTTATTAGAAATGTTGTTTGATCGTGAAGATCACCTCAACTCCTTTTTGCGTTTCGCCCGGGCACGGCAATGGGCTCATCAGTTAGATGTTGCCGTACCCTAAGACGCAAATTATGTTCGGTTTACACCGACACTTTGTAGTTATGTTTCAATTCCCCTTTTTGTCGCCGAGGCAATATGGAAGGGAAAACAGCTGAGTGAATTAAATACGAATCTCTGTTCTTATAGAGGATGGTGTTCCCGCTAAATAGTTTCAAGGGAGGAATGCGTCTTTTTACCACACCAGACACCACTGTTTGTGGAAAAAGTGGTAAAAGAGAGTGAGTCAGGTATAATTTCAATGATATTCAAAAGAATCAATCGATCATACTATTGAAATACCAATTATCAGCTTTGAAACTATGTTTTGAGCCCTTTCAAGTAGACGCAAGTATGTGGTCATTCGAACCAAGCTCATAGTTTACACACATCCCAAGTACTGATAGCTTTTAGGGTTTTTGTAGTCAAGTGCCATTCATGTACCTACAGTGGCAATAGGGGACTGTTGAGTTTGAGCGACAAAAGAAAAGTCTTCGAAACAATAAATTTTACTTGCTTTTTAATTACATTAGTATAAATCGCCCATTGAAAACAAAATCGGCACTATACAAAAATGTTCACTTTTGAGTTAGAGCAATGGCTAGGTTCCAATTTATGCCACGCGCCTTTAACGTAGCTCTCCTTCTAATACCTTTTCTAGTTTCCGCAAAAGTTCGCTAGTGTCACTTATTAGTTTCAAGTAAATCGCTCAATCGATAATATTTATATAAAATGATACTTTTAGCATTATGTCAGTTAAATTTCAAGCTAAGAGTTGTTATTATAGATAAAAATTCATAAATGGCATAATTCGTTTAGTGTCGGTTTTCTCCTCAAAATAAAATTGATTCTATGTTCATTGAAAATAATAACTAACAGGCAATTTTGATTTAAAATCACTCTTCATATACATACATAGAAAAAACTCTAAAAGTACAAATAACAACGAAAAAACTTGGAAATGTATAAATGAAGTCATATACAATGGTAGTAAGCAACAGAACAACTGTGCTCTTCTAAAAAATTGTTCAGAAGACGAAAAGAAGAAAAACCTTCCCACGTCTTATCTTCATTTGAATTGAATATGCTTTCAATATCGCTTCGGGTCTACTATCATCTTTACAGCACTAAGTTATGATTTCAAGTATTTATAGTCAGAGCCAGGTACGCTTTTCCATACTACCATAACACAATTAATACTAATGTAGAGCAGAACAAATTTATTTCTTAAGTAAAATTTATTTTATATTTTGAATAAGAACAAATTTATGTAAAAAACTTATTATATTCCCTAACATTGACTTTAGTTTAGCTACGACAAACTTATTAATGACTAATAAATTACAAAGAAAAAGGAATTTTGTATTCCAAACTTCTTATTCACAATAAACCTATAAATAAATAAATAACATAGTGGTACGGTATCTCAATTACAACAGAAGCCTTTTTATATTAACTATTTTCCTTGTCTTATTTTTATTTTCTTAGCCCTTGTTCGCAATCTTAAAAATTATCTCTGTTGCAAAGTGTGTTGGATTACACATCATGCTCTTCAAATATATCATCGAATTATTTGCTACAAATTGTCTAATAAGTCTCAACCTTGAAAACAAACATAACCTATGCGTTAATATTCCATACCACAACTTATACCTATTGGGGACTTGAATTCTGAAAATATCCCACTACCCACCATTCTGGATTAAATAAGGTCTTTAAAAATTTCGCATATCACAGGCAAAGTAAAAAATATTGGCAGTGATTTTCATGCTTCAGCTTTTGGCATCTATGGTTTGTGTTGTTTTCTTGTTCAGCCTCACGTTCGCGTTGAATTAGTATTCGTTTGGAATCCCTTGAGAGCGTCCTTTTTTTCAGCGATTATACTGTTGGAAAATTGCATTCTCCCTTCACGCTTGTATTCCGCAATATTGTAGGTGCTTTGCTATGGAGAGAGAGTGAGTTGGGAAAATATTTAGAAATAAAAAGCATCATCGCCTAGAGTGTCCTTACATTGAGTGCGTCATTTATCTCAATTTGTAGCAGACGCTTAAGGCCACGAAAATTGCGCCCGAGGATTCGTCCCAGCTCGTAGCGGGATATCCGGTATCGTTCTGTCGTTGTTGACATCTCCGAATTACCATCGTCGTCCATCATTTTGTCCTTAAAGGATTTCCGAAAGGATATTGCTTGTATTGCTATATGGAAATTATTCAAAGTTCTTACCGGACTCGATGTGCTGGTTGTAGTAGTTGGTGGACGCTTAGGCTTTCTATCCGTGAAGCCATCGTCAATGAGGTTATAGATCTCATTTAGAGTAGTCTTTGTGTCGTTGTATTGCTGTAAATAGATGGTCACAACTCACAATATTATTATCTGAATATTTTAAACAACAAAAACTAAATGGCGAACGAAACTTACGTCATAAGCGAGATTTGTGGTAATTGCGATTTTCTGGAAAAAATCCCAAAAGGCACCGCGTTTTGAACGACTTTTCAGTTTTGTGTGGTCGTCATGGTCGTCGTTTATGTTGTCTGACGTTACTGATATTACCAGTAAGAGAAACAGGTAAAATTTCAATGACATTCTCTTCTTATCTTAGCCCAGGTACCGGTTGGTAAAGTTGTTTGTAAAACAAGATGGCACTGAAATTGTAATCAAAAATTTAGTAAAACCCAAAAATAGAAGTTGATGATGGTTTAATTTTAGGGCCAAAAATAACATGTGTCTTATTGAGAGAGAGTGGATTAGACGGTTGTCACTGTAAGTTGTGGCCGTAATGAGTAGTATCTTATAAGTCATCGATTTTATGTGAAGCGCACTTTATTGTTTTACTTAGAGGATAAGGGGTTTGATAGTGAGCTCCTGAAAAGGCTTTAGATAGAATAGAATATGTGCTTTGGTTTTGTGCATTGCAAGCAATAATATATTGATGATATTGTTGAGTTGTTAAGCACTTGTAGGTGTAAGAGATTACAATCTCAGGTTCATTTTCGTCAGCAGTAATGTGGTGCTCGTGTTGTAATGGTTAGCTTGGCTGCTTATAACCAGGGAGGTTCAAGGCTTGCTTGAATCCCTGAAACTTCAAGGAAAAAAGAAAATGATTTTCTTCGGATATTGCCCGTCGCTTCGTGAGGAATTAGTCAACTTTTCTGATAGTAATTTTATGGCGTGGAAAGCGCTATCTCGATTACCCGTTCGGAATTGGCAAAGAATTGCAGGCCCTTTCCATTCCCTGGTATAATTGAAAACAATGCGCAAGCAATCCCCATTCTGCTTCCCGACTCTATTTACTTATTTACTTTTATTTATCTTCATAGTAGTCGTTCATAGATTCAAGCGAGTAAGAGCTGTAGTTTGTAAAATTACGTGAGGAGACCACTTCTTTACACCTGACACATTTTTTTAAGTTCGCTTACAAGTATGCAATAAAAGCCAGTGGGTATTTTTTGAAGCATGCAATTGTTATTTGCATCAACTCTTTTCATTCAAATCTATTGAGCTTTTTGAAAAACTCCCAGCATAACAGTTAGAAATTGAAAGTTTTAGTGAGTCGTAGAATAAAGCTGTGATTTCGAGAAAAACTCACCCACATTACAGCATTCAACCATTGCTTGGAAATCGTATTACTTGACTATTGCTTATGGTTTTGCAATCTGTATTTGCCTTTTGAAATTCAATTACCCAATCGATTTTGCACAAATTAATTGCCAACTTTATCGCTCATTTGGCCAACAGTTCTCCCAATACAATGGCAGACAGGAAACAGATCCTTTATAAGCCGACTATACCAAAAAGGCAATCCTCTGCTATGTAAACACTGCACTGTGTGTAAAGCTTATGGAGTTTCTGGTCTAATTATTTTCATTTCAAACGATGCTGCATTACCTGTTATCTAATGCACATTGACGTAGAATATTTTATAATTTACAGGATGTGCGCATCCTTTGCACCGCATGTATATAATATTATGCGTTTGCTTATGAGAGCACCATGTCATGGATAATTTATTGAAATGCACAATCCGGCGTTTCATGTTTCGTACTGCATCTATTCATATATCAGAGGCAATATTGATTTTGCATTTGTGAATACAAAAATATGGTGAAACGAAAAAAAGGACTTTCCATTCTCAAAGCGAATAATATGTAAATTATGTGCGCCAGTGCTACATACCTAGATGAGTTTTAAAAAATTTAATTCTTGTATATTCTAAAAATTCTAAAGCCATAGCTTGTTTCATCGCACTAATAGTAAGAGCTTTATTGGCAGTATAATACTTCAATAGAAACGTTTAATTTTTTTTTTTAAATTAGCAACAGTTTATCTATGGAAAAAAGTTTTCAAAGTGCTTTAACTAATTTGCATACCAATAAACACGATTTTTTGTGCATATCTGAGGCTTTGTTTAACACCCGTGGTGCCCTTGGTGCCCTTGCATTAAATATCAGTGTTTGATTTTTGGACGGTTATCCTCAGCCAAATTGGATTTCCAACAAAAAATTATCGGTTGTGGCCTATGGTATTTATTTTTAAAAGTTGGTATTCTTTTTCCCTGCTCGCTGTTAAATATTGAAAAAATGCCACTTTTAAATATTTCAAACGAAAAAGAAATTCTGTTCAGCGAATGAAAATACTAAAAATTTTGTTCCGTTTGCCTAAGCAAAATACAAAAGCCACATCTTGTTTGTATTACACCGGTCAACAAAAAACAATATTTTTTTTGCGCATGGGTTTTACTTAATATATTTTGATTATATATAAGCAAATCTATATAAAAAATTGCGATTACATACTGAAAATATTTGCTTTTCAAGAAGTTAAGGGGGCGGTTTTTTTTATTTTCAAGATCTTAACAATTATTTATAAATAGCTTAGAAAAGAATAGAAAAGAAAGCAATAGAGTAGAATAACATAGAATTGGAATGTCGCCAAGACAATTTTGCTCTAAAAACAAAAAAAGAACATTCTATAGATTGTCACTTTAGTTATTTTATAGTAGTAGATATTCCACGTGCCTTTTAATCTAATAAATAAAAAGATTAATATTATTTTCAACAGTTAAAAACACTTATTATATTTCCTCAAATGCACATCTCAGAAGCAATGCTTCCATCGTCAGTGAGATTAGAGATTTATAAATCTATAATACTGGATACTGGTTGTTGTTAAGTAGGTTATGAATAATCCACCAAAACTGATCCATAAATTGATTTTATCGTCCATATTAAAAGAATAAGTACTAAAAACTTCTTTTTACTGAGGAAAACGATCATTCGTTGCTTTACAAGACTTATCCAAAAGTCCCAGTATTTGAGCGAGGGTCTTATAATTGCTATTCGAGCTTGGAAGCAAGTTAGACAGTCGAGATATTCGATAAATAGACACCGAACGCAAAAGTATCAAAGAGTGGAAAGAAGAAAACCGGGAGGCAAACTGATTGCACGATCACCAAAGGTGGCTCGTAGACCGAGTCTACAACAACAACCATTGTTTATTCTAGGACTAGAACGTACAATTTTTGAATAATGGAATATTTCGTCTGCAACAATCGAATTATATTCGTAAAGTATTAATGTTCCATAAATTTATTGTCTTTTTAATATGTATAGAGGTTTTGAGTACAAATTCTTACCGTTTGTTTTCTTTTGGTGTAAATTTTCGGTTTGGGGAGAGTTGAGCTACAGTTGTCAATCTAACCTCACGATTTTAAATCAAAGTAAGAAGGTTTACTTCAAGTCAAGTTGGCTGGACATTCACAGTGTTCAATTGGCCTCATATCTCCGCCCAACTAACCTCATTAACGGAGAACGTTAAGCACATCTGACTTTCAGTTTTAAGCAATGGACACTTTTAAATAGGAATAAATTACTAATCCATTAGTATACATATGGAGTTGTTAAGGCTTAGCGTTGAGGAGCTATAACATTTCTCCAATTTATTTAAAGACTAAGTGGTGCTAGCAACATCATTTGTAAATTACGTACAGCTGGACGAATTTCGATCTAGGATTGAAAGTTAGTTGAATTTGTCTGCGCTCAAAATAGAATAAATATTTGTTTTAGTTCCACAAAAGGACCATGGATGGTGTGTGCGTGTATGAAGAGGGTAACACAAATATGTAAGGCTAGGAAAGTTCAATGCATTTGTTCAGTTTTCGCAAAGGGTTGATGTACTCAGAGAACAAAAACTAAACTACTTAAAATATTAAATTTTATTTAATTTTATTTATTTTTTTTTTACTGCAATTTATTTTTTTGGTATAAACCAAATTATAAATATATTTCCTTATTCGCCATATTTTATCGAAATAAAAACATTTTCTTTTGTACTAATTTCTGGAACTTCCTAGAGTTATTTTTATAAAGTTAGTTTTTGACAATGCAGACTTATCCTTAAAGAATACCAAGATTTCAAAAGCTTATTTCCCATGTTTCTAAGGAACGGGGTTAGGTAAGGTTAGGTTAAAGTGGCTGTCAGCTCGGCTAACACACTAAAGCGCATTGGGCACATTGTGATACCACAATGGATTTTATATTTCCTCTTCCTACCTAATGGAACCATTTTGAGCTTACATTGAAGCGGAAAGACCCAGGGCGTCGATGATGTGTACCATATTCAGTCAGAAGAAATGCACCTTAGCGGAATACGCATTGCATTTATAAAGAAAAATGTTGGTGTTTCAGCGCCCGATTTTTTGCTTCGTTACCTATGTTTAACCATCTGGAACCACAGCTCATTGGAAATTGTTGCGAATAACGGTTACGACCGCGTTTCCGTCAAAGAATCGAGTGGTTCAATTTAATTTTCAGCGAATTTTTGCAGTCTTATATTATGCGAGTAATATTCCCGAATATTATTGCATACCACAAAAACAGCGATTGGTTGAGTGAGCGAGCAATTTCAAAAATTTTCCAGAATTTTTTTTAAGAAAGTACACGATAGCATGTTTTGAAGTTTTGTGGACATAATAAAATCTATTTTCAGTTATAATTTTTTACCAAAAATATTTAAAAACAAAGTTATGAGCGTTCTTCGGAGGTGCCAAAAAAAAGTTGCCCAACTATCATGACACCGGCCAAAAAAGGAGCTGAAACAAAAAAATTAAAAAGGTTATTAGGTTTGAAGGTTTTTACTATACAAAGTCCTACGATTTTTGAAAAATATCAAAAATTAACAAAGTGGCGTTATACTGAAAAGTTTCATTTTTTGGAATACCTAATATTTTTTTTCATTTTTAATGATTAATCGACAATTTTCAACCGATCAACTATGGTCATTGCATTGTTAGTATAAATCCAACACTACTCGGCTTCAATTTGAAGTCGATCGTTTAATTTCTCTTTGAGTTATGTCACCAATTTTGAAAGTGTCTTTTCTAGAACAACGCGTTTAAGGTTTCAACTATCGCGGCTTATACTTGTCAGCGGTCGCTCTTTACAACACTGTCATTCAATAACTATTCAAGATACGACCTTGCGGCTTTCACAGGATTTGTTTGGAGGTACAAATTATCGAATATTCGAAATTAATTTTATTTCAAGTGACGAACTGCTATAACGCCTTAAATGTTCCAATTTAAAATCAAATCGATGGCACTACTAGCTATGTATATGATTCTGATATTCGATACTCGAACTTCCACGACAGGCAAACATGCTAACTATTAATCCACGGGGACCTGGCTGACTTATCTCCGCCAAGTCTACATCTAAAAGCGATAGGTAGTTATCAAATCTAAAACAATCTGAGCAATGCAATGGAACGCGTTTGTTGGTAAGAATTGATGACGAAAATGATTTAAGCAAAGACACTCAGAGGAAAATTTGAAGACAAGGAAGAATTATTCTGAAAAAAACCTTTTGATCCTAGCCGACATATGTATACGTTTCGACTTAAAGCGACTCCCGTTCCTGATGACAATTCAATCACATTTCTGAAGCTTGAGTGTTTGTTGTCTGGATTAAGACCTTCATATCCCTATGAGCTATTGAACATCGTATATTTTGGATATTTATTTTATCGCCTCAATTCAAATCATAAATTTAGTTTAACAAGAAGCTAACACTATATTTTTTGACTGACGATACGAAGTTCGCATGGCGAGCCAGTATTTTATATATATTTTTTTTTTAAGAGGAGGCTTTTATGCTAATCTGGAGAACTCAGACCCAATTCCCGATCCATTGTACTACCAGGGTAGCAGCCTTCCCTTTTTTTTGTATTTCAGTAGTTGCAAATAAGGTGTTAGTAATTTCGCATATAACCTCAAGGGCGGCAACCATATGAAACTGGGAGGCTGAAAGAAAAATAGATGCCCGGAGCGGGATTCGAACCCATGCGTCCGGCATATCTACTGAACACTCTACCACTGCACCACGGCCGCCCTATTATATTATATTACTTTGCTATACAATTTTGGACTTGGCGATACCTGAAAATGCAACAAGGACAAAAATGGAACACACTACTCGCCAGCTATAGATATATGTACATATATGTGAACATTCTTACCTAATAGTGCCTGCTATCTGTAAACACCCTATTAATGGCTTTTCCCATTCATCCTTCGTAATAAATCCCTTATTAACATTAAGATATATCATTTCAAGGTCATTAGATCTTTCTCCGCTTTTAATTACATTAATCTCTGCCTATCTGAGATATGATGTCAGTAACAAGAGCGGCACACTTAAAAGGATAAACCCTGTCATTCATACGCATATCCTTCCGCTTGTTAACCTGTTGGTCCATTGACACTGTTTCGTATTATTTCCTTTCCTTTTGAACTTGTACATTTACCCACATTAACTCCATTAAATCTGAACCAACCAAATGTGTAAGGTACACTCATAAACCTAGAGAAAACCCGGCAGAAACTACCAGCCAGCCAGCCAGCCAGCCAGCCAGCCAACATCCAACAGATGAAGGATGTGGGTCCCTTTGTGTGTATGGCAGTGGCAGCCATATACAATATGTACCTTGCTTGGAATGAATGCCAATTGCCACTGACATCCTGTGTGTGTGAGAGTATAAGTATATGTGTTTACATCATAAATGCCCGAGACCTGAATAATGAATGTTAATATGCTTTATGGTGTGTATGTGCGGACCAGGCTAACATGATTCCATTAGCCCAGCTTAGGGGGTTATGTGTATGTATATGTAGGTATATCGTATCGTGCGAGTACCCAGACCCACTATACCTCCTTCGTAAACTCTTATTCACAATTATTAATATTAACATGGTGGAGAACGTTAGGTAGGGAGATTTGCAGCTTCTGAACGTGATCATGGACGAAGTCATAAATTTACTAGACAAGGTGAAGCACGGTCCGAAATTGCACACAAAATTCCAGTCAAATTTCATCAGTTGGAAATTTTACTTTGGTTTTTGTTTGATATGTGCGTTGCAATTCAGTTTACTTCACAGGTTTTCAATAAGGAAATGCATAGGAAGTTGATGGTGGTTATGCTTGCTGATACTAAGGCAAACTCTTTTATAACACAAAAAAGAAACATCTGTACCAACGCAGACAATCGAACACAGTTTACTTTCATAGCAAAATTTTAACGAAAATGATGAGATCTTTTTAGGATTGACTTACGATTCTGAACGGCTAAGCTAGAGAGCGTTTTTCATGACAATGAATTTTCTATCGCAGGTTTGCCATTTCCTCGCGAAAGACGATACCCGAAATGAAAAACATTTTTTGTTGGGATTCGAACCACGAACCTCCCGGTTAACAGGCAGACATGCTAACTATAACGCCACGTGGTACCACTGATACAACTAAAGAGGAAAGCGCATTGCGCTTGCTTGGCTTGTAGTTGTCAACAATTGTGTGCCTCGATGATGTACATGCTCAGAGTGAGGGAAAAATTAAAACGCGACGACCACGAAGCGACGCTATCCCCGAAGAAGTCATGAACTCCTTTTTATTCTAGGATGGTGCTCTTGTGAAATTCAACTGACATTCTGCCTCACATTAAGTAGACTCCAGTGTATATCTAGTAGGTATTCTCACTTGATGCGAAAATATTATTTACGACCATATCCTGTCCAGGACGATGTGGCTAAATGACATTAAGAGCAAAGACAATACAGCCAACGAGTTCGGTTGTATGCGCGAATGCATTTGAATTAATATAAGAAAATCTACTTACATAGGTATAACCTGCAATCAAATTTTTGTGAAGTTTGCAAATTTATCCAGAAGGACAAATAAATATAAGCACAACTTTTGCTGCCAGATATAATTAAAGTGTTTTTTCGGAATCAAATCATAACAAAGAAGAAAGAAAAAAAATTACCGAAGTTGAATTACTGGTATTTCGATTTCGTATTCGATTTGGTTTCATGAGTTTCCGCAATTTTCAAGTGCCCATTACGGAGGAAGTCTTCTTCTTTAAGTTTCCTTTTGTTCACCTCACTTTAATTTCCAATTTCATTTTAAGCTCTGCGTGTAGAATGCACTAACAAAACTCTTTCGAAATGGAATGAGTAAAACTTTCAAGTACCTCTACATTTCATGTTCGTATGGCAGGAATATAGAATTGACCGGATGTACCACTTCACATTGCAGGTGCAAGATCGTCTTACGTAAGTTTCCAATAATCTCAAACAAAATTGAAATCTTGAAAGTACTTTTGAGAGTGGAACTTGAGTTTGGCCCATACCACTCTTAATGATGATGGTGGCCAACAGCCACACAAAAGTTAAATGGACTTGTTTGAGAGTTGACCGTGAAATATTCAGCAACCAACACCCACCCGTATACAATGACCATCAGACATTGAAAGAAAAAATGGGCACGACTGGGTCGCACGAACTTGCGATCGTTTGCTAAGTAAAATACCAAAATCTTAAGACTGAGCAAAAGGTTTTAGTATTCGTTCTTTATGTATTTGGTTTTACAGGGTTGCCAACTACACATTAATTGTGAAAATTGAATTAAATCACGAAAAGTATTGAAAAAAATTAAATTAAATATTCCAAAAGTTTCAAGCGAAAATCTAAAAACGCCATTTTTTTGCAATTACTTATGCATATAAACCCTTAAAATTTAATCAAAATCGTTAGAGCCATTTCTTAAAAAACTGGTTTTTTATTTTTAGTTTTTTTTTTAAATTAGGTTTTCAAAATTCAAGTACACAAGTTTTAAGATCTTGCTAAAAGATGTATTGAAAAAAAATTTGAAATAAATCAAATATATCGTTTGGAAAATATTCGGAAAAACAAATTTTTTTTAAAAAAATTAATGAAAATTCGAAAAAACTAAATTTTTCAAATGTAGATATGCAATCTTTTTCAAACAACTTAATACTTCTTAAATATGAAATTTCGTCAAAATCGTGTTAGCCATTACCGAGAAAGTCGGTTTTGAAAAAAACGGTACTATGGGGGGTACCGTCTTTAGGCTTTCTCCAAAAATTTTTTTTACATCATTAGAACAGTTATTAAAAAATAATACCTCACGTAAAATTTTATCAAAATCGTTAGAGCCGTTTTCGAGAAAAATAGGTATTGTCATATCGGTTGTATGGCAGGTACCGTTATTTCAAGACCTAGAGACCCAATTCCAAAAACCCCTCTGTAGGATGCCAAATAGACCCTGACTGCAAATTTTGAAGAAAATAGGTCAAGCGGTTCAGGCTGTAGATCCATATACGGACATACAGACAGACAGACAGACAGACACACAGACAGACAGACAGACAGACAGACAGACAGAATTGTAGGACCCACTTTTTTCGTATTCTCTATCATCGTAATGTCATATTTAGTTGTTATCTCAAATTTTTTTTTCTGCACGATTGCAAGACTTGCCTTATAGTACCTATAATCGCAAGTAAAAATAAGAAGAAAAAGCTTCATGAGTCTGTTTTAAGAAGAGATTTCCCAATTACACCTTTGTTCTTCGTTCTTTTCTTCAAGAAATTAATTATGTATGTATGTATTTTCCTGGAGCAGTCAAGGTTAAGGTTAAAGATGAAGAAAAAAAAAGAAATTATTATGTTTCAATGAAGAAGGAAAAACGTTGAGGTGAATTAGGGTTGATGACAATTATTGAGGACAAAACGGTAAGTCTCATTTAATAAAGAGACGTTGTTAGTCTGGACGTTGTTTGGCTGAATATTAAATTTCAACATCATGTCAAAGAACTGACTTTAATTACGTTTCGTCGTGCAAACAGATTGTTCAACTTTGTGGGATGCTGCAGTCATAATGCGAAATGAATAAGACTTTGAAGGAGATAATAATTTGAGGAGTTCAGTTTACTGATTTAAAATTCAAATCAGAACTTGAAACGATTCCATATTCAAACCCTTTGGCAAGGCATTAAAGTGTGTAAAATATCATTAACTCTTACCTGACTTCAAAATAAAACACTTGTAGTTGTCCAATGAAAATGAATACTTTTCAGATGGAAATAAAGTAAAATAAAAACCAAACAATATAAAGATCACTACAGTAATCTGTTGGTGAAAAGGTGATAGATTTAGTATAGGGCAATTTTGCATTCCTGCAGAAAAATGGTTTGAGATGAAATAGTGGGTTTCCGGCGCAGAACGCATTCCACTCAGCCATTAAGGAATTTAAGGGATCTAAATTTTTTTTTCGAAATTTTCATTTTAATGAAATAAATATCGGAAGACCTACCAATTCTATGATCCTTGGGAAAACATTTTCTGTTTTCTGTTGGGATTCAAACTTCTAACTTTCCACGTAACAGGCAGACGTGCTAGCCATTTTTTTTTTCATATCCTAACTAATATTATAAATGTGGACGTAACTCTCTGTCTGTCCGACTTTCTATGTTACCGTGTCCCGCCCAAACTACTAAACTGATTGATATTAAATTTTGTACAGAGATAGTCTAGAACCTGAGGAAAGATATAGGCTATATGTTTTATCCCTGAATTCAAACGGGAACGGTAACGTATACGTGAAGTTAGAAGCTACAGCACCGATTTCAAAAATTCTTCCACCGTTAGAATCCTACACTATCCCTGAGTAACATAAACTGTAAGTCATACCCATATTCCTACGGGAACGGTCACCATATTCCCACGGGAATGGGAGTCATTACTAATATCATACTCGTAAGTCTGAAATGAAATCTGTCTGTCTATTTTTATTTGTTATCAAAAACCGCCCAAACTATTGAACCTATTTATATGAATTTTGGTACAGAGATATAGTCTTGAGCCTAAAGATGGACATAGGCTATTGTGTTACCCCTGTATTCCCACAAGAAAGCAAACGTAAACGGAAACCTAGAAACTACTGAACTGATTTCAAGAATGATTTCCCCGCTAGAATGTTTCACTATCTTAAAGTAACATTGACTTTAATTCATCCTCATATTCCCATGGGAACGGAAGTACTTACTAACATTATAAATCCGAAATCAACTCCCTCTATCTGTTTTTCTTTGTTACCATCTACCGACCAAACTATTAAACCTATTTGTATGAATTTTGGTGCAGAGATAATCTTCAGCCTGAAGAAGGACATAAGTGTATTTGTTATCACAATATTCCTACGGGAACGGCAACGTAAACGGGAACCTTGAAGCTACTAGACAAAGTCCGGCAAAGCATTCCACATTCGGGTGGTGCTACTAAAATATGAATTTCTATACTCAAGGTAAAACTGATGAGCATTCTTAGCGAGGCGGGTGTTGCGGCTAGATTATTTCCGGGAAGGTGGCTATTTCGCAGAGCACTGATTGAAAAAAACAACAAAAGAGAGAAAGGCAACTTATGTTTCGACGATGTTTAAGAGATTCATCTATCAATGTCAATGCTCTTTTTTGTATCCTTTCATGTAGGAGCAAAGATATTTGAGAAGCACCTGACCAAATATGAAAATTGTACTCTAGTTTTGTATCGTCTTAAGAAACCTTTGTATCTATCAGCGTTTTGCAGCGGGTACATGCCTGTCTCTCCGTATGTTAATCATTAGCTGAACAGTTTGAAGGACTTTCAACAAAATTTGCTCAAGGGGAAATATGTGTGATCCATGATAAATTTTGAAGCAACTGGCGATGACGACATCAATAATCGAGCAAGCGTAGGGTAGATGAAGTGGCTGGAAAATTCTGTCATCTTCTGTGATAGAAATATCTCCTAAGCTGAAAGGAAAGCTCTACGGTGTTTGTCCAGAGCTCACATATGGTCCACAATGTTGAACTTTGTACAATGTAAGAAAAGTATGAGAGTAAGTTGACGGATTTATTCTCCGTATGAATTTTTGTGGAAGTGTTAGGATCTGTGGAAGACAACACGTCAAAATACCGTCTTGGAAGAAATAGAGCACGACCGGCTCAGTTAAAAGTGTCGTGTTCACAGAAGAGATCCAGAAAACTCTGTCAAAAAGGCAATATCATAAAATGTTCAGACACGATCGCGATGAAAGAAAAAGAAAGGCAAACCAAAAAAGTGCGGCTTTTAGAAAAACAGGAGAGGATTCAAAAGGAAACACCGATGCGAATTGCTTTTGAATTTTTGTGATGCAGGCGAAAGACATAGTCTGACCTAACATTTTTTTCTTGAAGAACGAAAGCTTCTTAATGACCGTCAGTACGGCTTTCGTAGCAAACGGTCCACTGGTGATTTGATGGCTTATCTCACCGAAAAGTGGAACCAATCTTTACATTGTTTTGGAGAAAGTAAGATTATTTCGCTTGTTGTTTCTAAAGCATTTGATAGAGTTTGGCATCAGGCTCTTTTATCAAAAATGCGTGCTTTTGGTATCGATGAGTGTCTTCTTCGTTGGATTAGAAATTACCTTTCCGACCGTTCAATACAAGTTGTGTTGGATTTCTTCAAGTCTGATACTCACTTCATAAATGCTTATGTGCCTCAGGGCTCCGTTTTGTCTCCGACTCTCTTCCTCATTTTCATTAATGATCTCTTGTCTGAAACTTCTAATCCGCTTAACTGTTTTGCTGACGATTCGACCCTCAGCTTTTCATATTCGTTTCCAAATTCACGTCCCTGCTCTTCGAATGTGGAACTGGAGCGTATGATAAGCTCATTGAATTCTGTCCTTGACAGCATTGTTTCATGGGGTCATATGAACCGAGTAGAACTCCAACTCAATGCTTCGAAAACTTAATGCTGTCTCTTGTAGTTGAAGCTTAACATTCCCCCATTGCCATTATCTATGAATGGTACCTGCATCGAAGAAACCGAAAAGCTGTCAGTACTTGGTATGTATGTAAACGATGATCTGTTGGAAGGACCACTTTTATTGAAGTCACCAAAAACGCTGATTAATGCTTAGGTTTCTTGAGACGATGCAGGAAGTTCTTCACCTTTTCTGATCTGGCTACAATTTATAAGGCCTTCATCCGCCCAAAACTGGAGTATAACTCCAATATCTGGTCAGGTGCTCCTCAAACATCTTTGCACCTTCTTGATAGGGTACAAAATATAGCGTTAAAATTGATAGGTGATAGTTCAATCGTAGAATCGATTGATTCTCTTGAACATCGTCGAAAAGTCAACTGTCTCTCTCTCTCTCTTTTATCGCTTTTTTTACAAACAGTGCTCTAGTGAAATAGCCAGCTGCATTCCTCCCCTGAAGCAATTTAGCCGCAACACCCGCCTCGCTAGGAATGCTCATCAGTTTTATCATGAGCCCAATTTCGGGCGTACAGTCAAGTATAGAGATTCGTATTTCAGTCGCACCACCCGAATGTGGAATGCTTTATCTGGTTCTGTATTTCCCCTGCATTACGATTTACAAAAGTTCAAAAACAACGTGCATCGGTGTCTCCTTTCAAATCCTCTCTCCTATTTTCCTAAGTACTCGCACCGTGTTTTTATAACATTATAAGGGTAGTCATAACCCTTGAAGTGCGCGTTTATTATAAAAAAAAAAAAAAAAAAAAACATTCCACATTCGGGTGGTACTACTAAAATATGAATCTAGTACAGTAAATGCATTTGGTTTGCTCGCGGGTATGGAAAAATCAAAAACCAAGAGCTTCGCCGACGCATTCTGTGCCCTATTTCACCAACTCACAAATTTGTAATTACAAGCGTTTTTTAACAAAGTTTGTGGGTTTTTGTAAAAATATTGTTTCACCAAACTTTGTTAATTACAATATTGCAGTTGTATTTTACAAAAGGAAATTTGTGGAAAAATTTCCTTTTCGGTTTCACCAATAAAAAATTAAAGTTGTACTTTACAAGTAACAAACTTGTTTATATAACACTAATTTGTGAGTTTTCATTTCACCAAAGAAAATAGACTTACAAAATTTGTTAGGTTTGTAAGAATATTCTACAGGTGAAGGTAGACGTGTAATTTTTGTTACAAATTTGTAATTCCTTACTTTCATTACAAAAATGTCTTTGCGACGAAGGCATAGAGTAGCAATAACAGCCAAAGTGATGATATTTTGATAGTGAAAAAAAAATTTATCGGCCGCGTATAAATTATGATATATTTAAGTTATTTCATTTTAATGAAAAATTTCGTATGAGTCTATGTAAAGCAGAGGAATTTCAATTATTGGACCGCAAAAAACCACTCGAGTGATTTCTAAGTCAACAGTTTGCGGATGCGTACATAGAGTTTGCACCGCAGTCGTCAGTTTAATATTCGAAAACATAATATGCTGGCCTAACGAACATCAATATTTCCAGTCTTTATTGATGATTGAGACTGCAAAAAATTAAGAATGTTTTTCCATTCTCTTACTTTGTCTGAATGTATCAAGTAATCGGAAAACGTTCCGAACAATATATCTTTTTTATCTCTGATCAAAGAGGCTGCAAATATTATATTTTCCTTGTTAGTTTTGATATCTACGCAGCACAACGTTCAACAATATTGTGAAAAAACTGTTATAAATAACAAGTTATTTTTGATGCCGGTGCAACAGGAATTTTGATCACTTGTGACCTACAATTCATTTTTCTACAGCTTTATTAGAATCAATCACAAGTTTGTGAAATAAGATCTTGCAATTGGTGAAACAAGAAACGGGTTTACAAATTTGTAATTGTAGATTACAACTACAAATTTGTGGTTGTAACTTTCATTTTGGTGAAATAGGGCACTGATGTCAACGCGATGTACCCTATCAGTCGATAACTACTGTGAAGCAAGTTAGTGGGAGAGCTGTGATCCCTTCGAGATCTTTGTGATTGTTATTGTTACTGCAGAAAAGGAAGAAGAAGATTCTGATTAAATATTCAGCTTTTATATGTATTAGCAACTAACTGAACCACCTGGGGTTGCTATCGAGTCCGTAGTTTTACGGTTCCTGCTCATGTTCTTTCGTTCCTTTGGCAAAATGGGGATCAAATATAGTCTATGTTAATGAGGGATAATATATCATCCAAAAGCTGAAAGAATTTTTGAAATTTGTTCAGTAGCTTCTAAGTTTCTGTTCCCAATCGCGTTCCGGTGGTAATTTGGAGATCAAACTTTGACAGGGTATACTTTATTTACCATAAAAATTTCATAAATATCCGTTGAGTGGATTGGGAGCCATCCTTACAAACAAACATAAAAACTAACATCCACCCACTCTCATATATATACTAGGTAGCAATATAAAGAAGTTTCTACTTTTTCTCAAAAACCTTTGCGTATTTGATTCAATTTTCTTGATATTTCATATGACTTTACAGAATTTTAATAATTGTGCAGTTGGCGGCTCTATAAAATATATAATTAAGAAAGGATACTGAAATATTCTAGATATATTCGAAAGCTTCAAAAAAATATCTATTTGTCTCTATTTTAACAATGCTACTTAAAAACTTTAAAGTTTTGCTATAGAACTAAGCACACAATCGCTAGTTCGTGAAACCCATTCGCACCCATTTTCCGACAAAACATTTAAATTGAGCATGTGGAATATGTTCAATATTAACCCCGAAAAGGCAAGCCTTCAAATAATTACCCTACACAGAACATGAACTTCTCTGTAAAGGATTCATTGTCACAAACTCAAAAATAAATTTTCTCCCATTATTCAGTAACAATATTAGCTATCAAACAACACACAACTATCAAAACCGATAGATGTCTAAAGTTACTCTGAGACAGAAAGAACGACATGACACAAAAATAACTCGCCTTAAGCTCTGACTTTGAATTCAAAGCTCATTACATGCAACATTGACATTCTATCATAAACGTCAAGATCTAAGGGGGCGTCATGTGCCATTATAGATTCTATCTGCAATTTTCACCTCATAAAATAGTAATTTTAACTTTTTAATGATGTTATTATAAAATAGTTCATAGCTAGTACCTGCTGGCGCTGTGCTGTATTCTTTTACTTTGACGAAGCCAAACAAACTCTCACTCTACACGCAATATCCTTTTTGCAATGTGGGCTGGATGTAGGTATATACTACACCCTAGACTATAGCATCCTCCTTATAGGTTCCAATGTCTCGTTCACTAACTTCACATAGGTACGAACTGCAGTTGCATTCGCACAACTTCATATCGAAGACGAGTTGAACTTGTGTTCCCAGGGCAGTAGTCAAAGTTGAAGTTAACCTTTTTGGCATTACGTGTTTATTTACACACCTTAGGTGGCCAATCCTTTTATTTTACTTTTCAAAAATATAAAAACTTAGTTTATAGCATCATGGATAAGGGTGAAGAAGAAACAAACTTTTGCATTCACTATTGGTGGAGGGTTTGGTTGCATTGCAATCGAGGAAAACTCAATAAAGCTAACACAACGTTGAGAAATTGGGTTCTGTGAAGTACCCTGCAGGGATTTGTTTTACTTTTAGAAAATCAGAAATTGAAAACAAAAATGACGGATTTAGTCTGGAAGGAGAGCTAGGTGCTTTAGAAAAACCTAAGCAAGCGATCGATGAAGCAATCCAAAAATAACTGCGTTGGGAAGGACGAGGATATACTGTCTGTTTTCGATTTTAGAAGCATATGTGTACATTGAAGCTTATCTGAAACATCAATGTTTTTACTTTTTTTTATTTTTCTCTCGCTCTAGCACAAAGGATGATGATGCCACCAAGTTATCTTAAGGTTTTTTTTAAGCCATAGACCTGATTGGAATCGTCACATGAAGAAATTGTTCATTCCTATTCATCGAATCAACTTCTCTACAAGCGCGTGATTCAAAAGGAAGGCAAATCTTCGCGTCAGATTAAAAACCCATACATCACACGTCTGTCGACCTTGACTCAGTCAGTATAAAGCCATTATTGCCGAAATACACCAATACCTACTTACCATACTGAGAAAATCTAAAAAAATGTAAAATCAAATGTGGTTCACTTCCATGGATTGGAATATCCAACCCACAAAATCCAAAAGAAGACAACACGTTATTTTCAAAGACAAACGATGAATGTGTCAACACTAATCGTTGCTCAATTTGTTTACCTTTTTGTGTATACCGAGTAGGTATAGACTGCAAACAGTGTAAATCAATGGCTGGCAATTGCGTTCCTCTCTCAAATACACCGGTGTAATCCAACAGCCAATAGTTCAGTCCATAACGACTGCGACTGTGGCTAGCCAACGAACAGGTGTTGTTGACCTCAATAAGCCATTCACAGTGAGTGAGAAGCTTGTGGCTGGCACTCTAGAGAGTGATTGTTTGGAGTATATTTTGTGTGTTAAGAGTTTATGTTGCAAAATGCCAAGATGCGGTCAATAGGTAATTAAAGACTTTATTATTCGTCGAAGACGATGGGTTAGATTTTGGATGCAAATGCATCTTTGTTTGCAACTGGTGAAGGAAAGAGCTGTGGCAGTTGAAGTATGTCTTACTTGCCTATCTGAGAATCAATAACATATCTGCCAGTCAATGCAGCTTTTATTATGACAAAGCCCTAGGACACATCATGATTCACCCGTCATTTAACTAGATCGCGCATTATTATGTAATAATAAATACCCGGAGCATCGCTCTCAGGTTAAAACAATATTTGCAATGGGGGCTTGAAGTTATGCCTTACTGCAACTCCTTTACTTTTAAGCATACTTTTTTTATTGAAGAAATATAAAATACCCCACTAATTCTTTGAGTTGACAAACGTTCAAAGCCAACAACCTTCGCTGCTGTTGATCATGCTCGTTATCATCGAAGGCAATCGGGCCTTTCTAATTGGGTTAATGGAGTCGTATCTTGCCTCTGCCGGCCCGACCGCGACCAACGATAAACGATGCTGAGTGTTCACTGTTAATACAAACAGACGCATGAATTGGCTTTTCAAGGTCACGCAGATGGCAATACACACGAAAAGCTACTGCTGTAGTTTTTATTTTTTGGAAGAAACAGATTGCGTGATTTTTGGGAATTTGTATTCCGGGCGACAAAGTGTTGAGAGTTTAAAGTTGGTTAGTGACATTTTATTATTTATTTATACATGAAAGTCGTGAATTGGAAGTTGGGCTTGGAACAGAGCTTATTATTTTTCAACCCATTTTATCATTTGTGTAGTATTATTTGAGAATTCTTCTATAGGAGAATTTTGTAAATCCTGTGATCTTACACTCCTAAAATTGAAGTAAATTCAGTGAACACAAAAAACTAGCAAGTTTTTGGTATTGTCAGAAACAGCAGTGAAAGAGACATGATTAAGAACAGTTTGTGAAAGGTTACATTGAAAAAAAGTTATAAAGTGATGTATGCGTCGTATTAATAGCTTAAATATTTGTATAAATCGACAGGCCTTGGGCAACAGTCACCAACCTAGGGCGTTGATCAGACAAAAACTAAAATCGTTGCGGGTGCGCAAAGCTTTTATTATGATAGAAGTTTCACGCGCCCAACGATTTAAGTTTAATTACGCCCTAAATTAATAGAGGGAGTGGGATGATTATTTAATACTCATAGGGCTGTAAACGAAATTGAGCCTATTATTTTTCTGAACTATGTCATATTATATTTACATTTAATTTTCATTTGTTCTGCTAATCAAACAATTTCATTTGATACCCACATTGAGGAAATAGTGCAAAAGTATGTAACCCGCCTTTCTGTATCGGCGGACATATTGGATTTACAATGATAACGACTGTGGAATGTATTAAGTTTTATTTTCATCATAGCTAAAAATGCGTATTAAATATCTGATCTATCCACCAACAGAAAGGGGGTAATTTTGACAGTCGACACTCGATACACTGGTGCCCCTGGCGTAGTGTTTAGGATGTCTACCTGTTACGCGGGAGTTCGTGGCTCAAGTCCCAAAAGAAACCAAAAAATGTTTTTCAACGGGCATCGGCTTTCGCTAGGATTTTGCAGGTCTTCCGAATGTAAATTCATTGCCATGAAAAGCATTTTCTATTGTAGGTTTCTTCCATTCACTCACCAGGCATGGTTGTGAGAAAAGCGCTAGGCCCCACGCCCCAGGGCTCTCCGCTCAATTGCGCCACCCTATTTAAGTATGCAATACACTCAAATTTATTCAAAAAAGATGTTTTATGAGGTACAGATTCATGGGTACAAACCAAAGGGGGGCTTTTTGAAACAAAAAATTTTATCAGCAGGTTGTCGCCGAAGTTATTGTCCAACCACAAGTTCAAGAACACAACCATTTGTGTATTGCAGTCGATTGACTAAAAAGACCGTCTCAGTCTTGTCCGAAATATTTCTGTTCTAATTTAAAGGCCTTACGTCCCAAAATTGTGAAATATGAAAGGCTCAAAATGTAAGTAGTTAAAAGTATTGATTATTCACTTCCAAGTTTTCAACGACTTTAACCTATAGTAAAACTCAAGTTTGCAAAATTCACTTCATATAAAATAAGACACTGAGAAGTTTGAATAAAATTCGAAAAAAAAAAACAGTTCAACACCAAATGTTACTGATGCATCTTCTAAATCTGAGAATTTAGTAGCTCACAAAATCTCAATGACTTTCGTTCCGGTTTTCTAAAATTTTAAAAAATCGCTGGACTATTCAGTGATTTGTTAAAAAGGATGTCCGGTGCTAGGCTGCAATGAAGTGCTTTTGACTGAAGCTGGGAATAAAAGGACATTCTTACATTCATGTCTGGGGCATTATTCCTATTTTTGAATTTCTGCTACTATTCTACAATTTTCGGTCATACTTCTATGGCTGATGCGAGAAGCGTTTGAATGCGAGATAAATGTTTGCATGTTTTCTTATCCAAGTGATGCGACACTTGCACGTCCATCGCAAGGTTTTGGCAAACAAAAAACTACTCCGACCACTTTTTGAAGCAATATTGTGCGAGTAATGTTTGTTTTGACGTTCAAAGAAAAGAAAAATCAAAGCTGTTAATTTCAGTTAGTGGTGCAATTTTGATACTATTTTGGTGGTGATAAAAATTGATACAAATCCATCGAGTAATAAAACCTCACAGAATTGCCCATACTGTGCGCTCTTTGTCGCCTCCAACGTCGCATCTCGAATCACTCATCACTTCTCGCATTGCATCGCTTTCTCGCATTACACTACGCGCAGCCTGAGAAGGTTTTAGGAACGTTTTGGTGTCCATAATGGGCTCTAGAAGAGCTACAACTTGAGTTTGAGTTCAAGTATTTAGTTTCAATAAGACCGGAACCCTTATCTCGAAAATATCGTTTTACCTGAATCTTAATGCAGTTTAAGTTCAAGTTTTTGAGATTTTAATGCTGAACATCTGGAAATCCAGACTTTATAGATCAGTGCTGGATACATAATTTTAAAAAGGGAGTGATTTCGTTTATTAAACTTTAGAGCTAGGCGCGCGAATTAGAAGTACTAAGATCCGTGGAAGCCTTCATGTCAAAAGTACCATCTTGGACAAAGTTCAGCACGACCGGCTCAGTTGGTATTGTCATGTTCAAAGGAGAGATCCTCAGAACCCCGTCCAAAAGGCAATATCGTACAACGTTTCAACAAATTCGCGACGAAAAAGAAAAGGCAGGCCAAAACACTCCTGGTACAAGCAAATGCAAAAACAGCAGCATTTGGTTGGCCTCAGACATGGAACAATCCAAAACCGGGAGGCTTGCCGACGCTTTCTGAGGTCAACGCGGCGTACCACACAGGCGGATCACTAGTGTGAAGCAGACAAGTGGGAGAGCTTTGATCGCTTCAAGATCACTACTCGTAACGCCGGAAATGAAAAGAAGAAGAAGAGCTAGGCGCACTAGAATACTTTTTTGTTGCTTTTTCAATAGACAATTTGGAATGCTTTTGATTGTTTTAAAGAAAATCTGAATCAGTTATTAGGTACGTTCAATAAATAGAAAGTAGGCAAAACTCGGGGAACTCCGGTGACTAGCTAATTTCTTTCTCTCTCTCATTTCTTGTATTGGATCTACAAATGTTTTGAGGAAATTTTATGTTTTTGGAAATTGAACTCCCATGTAGTGGATAGACACTCTAATCATAACAGTAGTTGCACCACAACAATTTACAGTAGAAGTGTTAAAAAGAATAACTAAAGCCTTAACTTTAACTTATTTTATTATACTTCAAAATTTTAACTAATGGCTTTGACAATGCGGACTCGGAATCTTGAGAAGTAGGCAACCACAGAATGTACAAAGAGAAGCAAAACGACCTGCATTACACTTTCTCGTGTTACCTTCCAATCTTTGACAGTATATGTGTTAACTTTGAAGGACATGATATAGGAAGTGGCATTGCATCCTCTCTATAAGTCACAACAAGAAGTATATGTGAGAAATGACTATACTACATTCATCTCCTTGATTAATACAATTCAAAATCTCATTGGAAACAAATCAAATGCATTATGTTTAACGAAAAACTAACTTTGAGGGATGGCAAAGTTCAAGTTTAAGCTCATGAAACCCTACAAATGTTTTTATTAGTCTCTGATCGTACTAGAGTAGAACGTAGGACACTCAAACACTTTTGTTTCTGTAATATAGGAAACCACGATCAAAGGATATCATTTTATCAAAGGAATTTAGACGCATTCCAAAAATGAAAAGAAATGTTTTTGATTTTATTGAAATTGTAATCCTTATTATAAGATTTTCAAAGATGAAATATACAATTTAACTTGGTATTCATAAGAAACTCAACAACATGTAACAGTGATAAATCAAATAATCCACCGTTTGGCACAGAAGGACTAAGACTTTCGCTAAAAAGGGAAACTAAACGGAAAGTTTTTGGAATCCGCTAAAAACATTTGACCTCTAAAAGCAAATGGATGGTACCTGTGAAATGTACCCAAACAATAAATAAATAAATTGGGTGGCGCAACAGAGCAAAGAGCCACTCACAACCATGTCTAGTGAGGGAATGGAGGGGACCTACAATTTTCTGCCGGTTCTGAAAGGTTTATTGAGAAAGCGCTTTACATGGCAATGAATATACTAACGGAGGACTTGCCAATTCCTCACGAAAGGCGATACCCGTGGAAAAACATTTTTGCCTCTGCTGGTATTCGAACCTCGAACCTCTGGGTTAGCAGGTGGACATGCTAACCATCACGTCACGGGTACCACAAAGAATAAATGCAGAATTAAAAAACAACAAACGCAAAAAGTACTCCTCGCATTTACACCTCGAGGTTTTTAAAGCTCTTCAGATTTTAAACTTCTCATTTGTGTAGCTGTTTTAATAGAATTGTTTCATCCAGCATTCAGAATCTATCGTTCCATCAGCTTCTTTTGTGTCCATTACATTGGCCTTGACTGAAAATTGGTTTTCATATTCAATAAACAAATAAATACATCCAATGACCTTGAAGGACATTGGATGTAGACTTAGGTATTTTGGAAAACATTTTCGATTCGCTGTTTTTTTCTAATAAACAAAAATTATATTCGATACCATATTGAATAAAAACATCTTTCGTCTTAAAAGTCTAAAGAACTATTGAGAGTGTGTTACGTAGTTTGACCTCTGATTTTTAAGGCTACCTATATTCGTTTTTTCCATTAAGAAAAAAGTAGGCAACACAATGATGCACCTCCTTAGAAACTTTGTCTTACGCAATACGCGAAAGTTATTTAAATTTATGTTCTCTCGTGTCAAGCAATCACTAACTTTCAAGCACGTTTTCCATTAATTAAATGCAGTAAACGGTTTCGAAACACTTCATTTCAATACAAACTTTTCCCAAATGGTGAACAAAATCGTCGTTCCTCTGAAAAGTCTGTAAGGCCATACTTCGCCTATACAAGCATTAGGGCCGATTTGTATTTCGGAAGGTGATCGCATGGAATACAAATTACACCTATTGCGACAGAGTGTGCTTCCGTAGACAAAATAATCGACAATCCAAAATTGAAAACCTCGTGTAGTACTCACCTTGGTTGAAGCCAGCAAAAATATGGTGGTATCCAAGTTAAGTCAAAATAGAACAGAAAACAATTGGGCATTTGGTTGATACACTTCACTTATCACACTAACTAACCACACACACGTAAAAGACTAAAGAACTGCATAAACGTATCTAAATTATTAACGCCTAAGAGCTCAGTGAAACAGCTGTCCGATTGTCCGATAAAAAACAAATAGCAAAGTTCAAATGAAAAAAATACTATGAACTATCAAAGCACGTCTAGCAAAGGCGATAGTCCGTGTATGAATCGTTAGCCATTCTGCAGATCTGTAAAGCCAACCCCACTCACTCGCATGTACAGGTAGTTAGCATGTCTTTTAGTTTCAGTACAGTCGAGTTGGTGGTGAGAAACATCCATGGCAGCAGCTCAGCTGATATTCCAGTCCATGCTGGAATGGTATTGCATAATATTTGCACTGCGGTGCCGAGCCGAACACCAGCGTGAGTTATTTTTGTCTTTGCCCAACTTGATTGTCGATCACAGACAGTGATAGTGAGGTCGGAGTTACTTACTCACTTGGCTCACTTGGGAAGCCCAAAGTAATGAAACACCAGTAACGTGATGTCAAGCCCGTTTGACTTGCAGGCCTAAAGAGAATTCAACAGAATTATGCTACCACTGCTGCTGTTTCCACTGCTGCTACGTCATGTCATGCTTCAATGTAAATTTAAATTGTGATGTGCAACTTTTCAGATGATAGTAACTTGCTTTTGAAGATGGTTTAGTGAATCAAACTTTGGTAAGCATACAGCGAAGTAGCTATCAAGATGGTGGAATGCATTGTTTTAATGGAAGTGCTGTCTCAGTAATGACGTATACCGCCCAAGGTTTTGCAATACGGGGCACTAGAGTTGGCGCTCACATTTTTGTGTTTGCTCGCTTACGACCGAGCATATACGTAGACTGCATCGGAGCTGATCACTTACTCGCCTCAGGTTGCATTTGTATTTAAGAGTATGTTGACTCTAGTTTATGATTAAAGTGACCTAGATTCAGTTTGTGGTCCCAGCAGCTGACGATTGATTGTGTGATTGTAATTTATACAGTTCCAAAGTTGTATGATAAGATTTTTTTTTTCTGTTATACATTCACTTGATGGTGACTGGGAACAAGATGTTTCTACTATTTTAATTTAGTTGCCAGTACATTTCTTGTGGGAGAGCTTTTTTGTAGCGCCTGTATAATTTTGCACTGTAGTGAACGAAGTCCTACATACAAAATATTGACAATGTAAGGTGATTACCATAAGAAAAATGAAAAATACTCGTGTCTGTACAGCAGAAGGCAAACATATGAGTGATATGGCAAATTTAGGGCCTTCGATTGTCTAAAAGTTGCAGATTTTCCGATTGTAAAAATTTATGGCCATAATTATAATGCACAATGCAGTGGCTTTTAGCAAAACCCATACTTTTGAAACGATTTTCAGTTTGAGATTTATTTTCAGGTTTTAAAAGAAACTATAAAATTTTTTCAGATACACTAACTTGATTGCGAAAATTTAAAAGTAAAATATTTTTTCACATATTTTTTTTCAACTTTCTTTTAAAAACTGCAAGAAATTCATTGAGCAGAATCAATAGGTCAGCTAGTACTATTATAAAATGGAAAGATTTCTTTGATTGTATGGAATAAGTTTGAGATCTGTTGAGCCGATTTGAATGAAATTTGAAACAAAGATGGGCGATGAGTTTAGTAGTAAAAAAATGTATTTAAATTTATTTACTCTCAAAGAATTCACAGAATAGATATTCACAAAACAAATGATTGAGAGGAGAAGATAACAGTGAGACTGTAACTATTGCTGGAGCTTGCCTCTATATCGACAACGTCCTTCTGAATCCCTTACATATTCAAACCGGCAATGGACATAATTTCGCAGAAAACAATGAGTGCTGGACACTAGAGCCAACAGTACCATGGCAAAAACGAATCGCATTGTATATTGACTGAAAAACAGGTAAGACTATAGAGACTCTCACTGTTTCAGTTTTATGATGTCGTCTTAAATAAGAAAAAAGCGCTCGAAAATTCAAAAATTTGTTTTTTTGGAGCAATGCTGTTTCAAATTAAATTAAATTCAATTCGATTCTTGTGATCATTACCATCGGTTTCCCATTTACAGTAATGATTGCTCGTGTGTGACTAATCGAAAAACTTGACACGCTTCATAATGAGAATGAGACTCGTGTTTTACAGTGTGTTTTGTTTTTGAAAGTACATATCATAAATTTGTCTCACTGGCATTGCTTTTCAACGAATTTTTTTAATTTGACAGATTTCTATCCAAATTTTGTTTAAAAAATGAACCTTCCGTCCGAACCGACTGAAATAGACATTGGTACTTTGTGATTTTTTATATTCCTTAGGTCAACCAACGTGATAAAGCGATTTGTTGTTTCTCACCAATGACGATACGCAAAAGAAATCATTTTAATTGGCATCATCAAAGTCCAAATTGTGGAAGCTTTTCAGATTTGAAGCAAGTTAACGGAAGAAAGACCACAAATTTGAGCTCGATTCTCGACTTACATTGTGAAGCTCGATTCTCACTTTCTTAAGGTCAACGTTAGTACAAGGAATCAATGAATGTATGAATGCAAACAATTCCTTTTAGTCCCCTTTCCTGAACATCTAGACGGATTTTCTTCAAAATTAGCTGTTCGGGTCTTATTGGCAGCCTACAGGGATATTTTTTGTAAGAGACTTTTAAAATGTGCCTACCAACTGACTCCTAATTATTTTAAGCTCTTTAAAAGAATACTGACCACCTTATAGGTACTCTTATATTGGGATATTGTCTGTTATCTCTCACTTAAAAAGAACATAATGATACGGTTTAATTTCAACATCTAGTTGTACTATCAGATGATTTGTTATACAGTTTTATGTGAGACTCTCGTTTCCCCATCCATTCGATGTTTTAACAGTAAGCTAAGCTCTAAGTATTAAACTGTTTGTTAAGAAAAAGAGATCAGTCTGAATAAAGTCATCGTAGAACCAAGACGTTTCAATAAATGCTTTATTATTTTGTTCTTGATTTTGCATGTTGCACGATATATGTTTGTTAAAAAGTATTACATTTTGGAACTGGATTTCTAGGCCTTCAAATAGCGGTGTGTGCCATACAACCTTTATTATAATACTTGTTTTCCTAGAAGACGACCCTATCGATTTTATTTTATGTGAAGGAATAAATTTTGGTAGTTTTTCTTATTACAACAAAAAAAAATAAAGGAAAAAGCCTGAGAACTGTACATCAAAAACTCAACTTTCTGGTTAATGGTTCTGGTCGTTGGAGCCGTTTTCGACCGGCTTGCCAAAAACCAAAATGTTGTTCCTTGAAAAAAAACGATTAAGTATATAGTATTTCATATTTTCCTTGTTTATAAAAGAAGGTTATTGCGTTAATTTCAATCCCTGCACTCACACAGCCATGTATATTTTTTCAAATCCAAGTAGTGCAAGTGACGCCAAGTAATTACTTTTTTTCCTTGTAAAAGTTCCATTGGGCACTCGAGTATGACTTAACCAGCATTGCCTTTCATTATCATGGCTTAAGGGTCACCACATCGGATTCTGTTGACACGACCAAATAATTTCATTGAATTCAATTGTCATTCAGAATAAACCAAATGAGTTTTTAAGCACTATCAAGCGATGAAATCCTTTATTGTAATTGATTTTCCATTATGACAGTCAGATCGCTGCAACCGAAAGCATACCACAAAAATTAAGCTTTGACATATACTGGGGCTATCGTCATATCTCCGTTTTTGTGTGTGGTCCCATTTTCAGGACTTGGAGCCTGCCATACGTGCCTATAAAATTATGATAATCGTTGGCTCACTTTTCAATTTTTTTTTTTAATCGGCATTTTGCAGCATGTCAACGGAAACGTGATTAAATTTACTGTTTCTATAATTTGCATTGATAAACGCATTTGACACGTGATACTTGACCACTTTGAGCCCGGAGCAGCAGACATAACAACGAACATCGTGGTGTTTTTGATTTATCCTGGACAGGACGTGTGGCTTTCGTATGTACTAACTTCTCAGGAAGAGTTATCGGATAATGACAGCTAAAAACTGCGTGTGCTTGCATTTCAACGATGTATTGCGCGACGATGCGATGATGGAACCAAACCAAGCTTATTACTCAAAGTAACAAAATCAATTCCATTGCAGTCAATGTATTTGCTGTGATCAAATGCTCACTACTTGTTACATGGGATTACATAAGCAAAATCAAGTTGCACATTATTTAAATCCATGAGCGGCCCAGTGGCGCGCGGCGCAGCAAGCTTTATTTGATTAGTTTAATGAATATACCATCAGATAATTCGTTTTACTGATGTTGCATGAGTAACAGGAGAAAAATATTCAAATTATTATGATGATTCATGTTTGAAAGAGCTTTAATAGAAGTAATGATATTTCACTGGTGCCTACTTGTATGCTGTGAAATAAAATAGAAATAGAAAGCCTCATTCAAAAATGGTAAAAACTTTGAATAAAGCAAGAAACAAAACGGATTACAGAGTTATCGACAAAAGTGTTGGATGTATCGTCCTTTTTTCATTGAACCCCGTGAAATAAGACTTTTCTCAGGACTCCGGCTCTGGGTTAGGACTTAGGACACCATAACATATCGCTTTATAAAAAAAAATTTTGTGTTGAAATTTTTTTTGTTGTTGTTAGAAACGATGTGCGAAAAGATTAAAGTTGATATTGCTGCTGGCAATTTCAATTATTGTCAGACTTTTGATGTTGAGTTTATATCACTTGCATCGATGTGTTTGGTGACATTGGTGACAGTGACAGTGACATTGGGCAAGAAAAAAAGAGCTTTTTTAATAGAGCTTTTGTTTTTCCAATGGAAGTCGACATAAGTACAATATCAAATTCTTAAAATCTAGACCAGTGATTCCCATAGTGGTCCAGGTGGACCCCCAGGGGTCCACGGGAGACTTGCTGGGGGTCTACGTAGGCGTGAACAAGAAATGGGGGTCCATAAGATGTTAATGGGGGTCCACGAAAATTTATCTGATTTTGATAGTAAAGAGCAAAAATATAAGCATAGCTTTTATAAGGGCCTACTACCTACATTGTTTTAAGTACCTAACTAATCAGATAATATTTCAATAAGGCAAGCGACTGTTACTTGTCCAAACTTGCGTATTCGATATTACGTATAATTTCGTGTACAGACTTGCAAAGCGCTATCCTCCCGACAGTGCTAAGTGCTTGTTCAGACATGAACTTGATCTACTATACTATAAATACTTGATGCCAAAGGCGAACTCATTCATTTGTTTCCGGAAATTCGAAAAAAAGGTGTGAGAAAATTTATATCATCAGTGTTTGCTAGTGCCGGATAAAAGTAGGTACCTATGTTTTTTTTTTGATATAGTAGTTAAGTATTTTATTTACGTGTACTAATCGTTTGATCACAACTGCTCGTATAGATAGGTAGGTTAGTAACTTACAGATATTTTGATTGTCCTCTTTCGATTTGAAAACAAACACAGCACGTTTTATTCAATTGTTTTTTTTTCACGAGAGAGGCACTGCCTCTCTAAAAAGGCCGAATAAGCAATATTTCAGAGCAATTAATTTTGTAATTTTTCTTGCAAATAACTACTAATTTTATAAAACAGTAATTCCACAATCATTTTAAATTGATTTTGAAGTAACTATTTTATCAAATTTCCTTTTCGGAAGAGCGGGGCTTGAGCTTCGATGCCAGTTTGTCACGTTTTAACAATGAAGCCGCAGACAAAAAACACGCAAATACACGGAGCGCGTGAACTCATTGATTTGATGAAATGTTAGTTATCGTTTTTATGGACAGTTTTGCGATTTCGACTTTTATTTTTTCCTATACAATTATGATCAGTATTCGATACTGAGTACACCAATTGGTCTTAGCGGTTTATTAGCTATTTCCTTTACAAGCCGTAATTCTATTTCCGCGTGCTGACAAAGGCTGCAGTGTGATACCTATAATAATAGAATGTATTGATGAGGATAACCATACCTACAATCAACATTTAAGTGCTCTGCATGATGACTTCAAAACCAGGTTTGAAGATATGCTGACGATGGATATACCACCATGGATCACAAATCCATTTAATGAAACGGAGGTAGCCAATGTTGTATTACAAGAGGAACTGCTCGAGCTAAGCACCAATGAGGAGCTGAAGGTGAAATTAAGAAAAGGCTACCAAACATTGTGGCTGCAAGCAGAAATACCCGAAAAATATCCTGGACTGTGGGAAATCGCAAGGAAATTTTGAATAGCTTTTCCCTCGTCATACCTTGCGAAAGGAGTTTTAGTGCCGTTGAAAACCTCCTAACAAAAAAAAAGAAGCAAATTAAACATCACAGAGCGGCGGTATTTGCGGTTATTGCTCACAAAAATAAAGCCAAACATTGATCGTTCGCTGACACTCCATCAAATGACCTGAACCTATATTATCTTATTAATTTTTTCTTGTAATTCTGTTCTTTTAATAAATTAAGTGTTATAAAATGTACCATTTTTCGTTTTTATTTTACCTATCATAATAAAGGGACAGATCTCAGAAGCGACTCAATTTTTGTTTTTTGGTGACTTTAAGAATGTGGTAGAAATGTAGCAGCAGGGGGTCCACCGAAACCAGTAAATTTTGAAAGTGGTCCACGAGAGAAATAAGTTTGTGAACCACTCATCTAGACCTTCACTTTTTAAGAAAAAAGGTTTTTTTTTAATTCTATAAACATTGAATATGTAAGTTTTATTATCTTAGGTTTCGGTTAAGTGGAAGTGGCTGTCAGCCAATGAGTACATTGCTTGACACACTTAGGCCGCAAGGGCCCATTGTGATACCACAGAGATCAGCAAGTTAATCACCTACTGATCTCAGAAGCCCGATGTAAGATTAACGTGTTGATCACCCATTTATCTTCCATTACGGGACTAGCCGGTTAATCACCCGCTAGTCGAACCACGCGGAACTTTTAATGCTTTTGGTGTTGTTAGAAAGACTTTTAGGGTCTATGTAAGCTAAGTCGCTAGTATCATCGAAGAAGAATTCACCGAGATGAGTTTTCCTCCTATGAAGTAGTGCTGAACGGTAGTAGTGTTGAACGGTTTCTTCCTCTTCTTCGTCCATGCAGCTTCTGCAGAAATCATTGGAAAAGACACCAAGTCTTTTGGCGTGTCTTCCTATTAGACAGTGTCCCGTAAGAACACCTATGGTAGAACCTACATAGATACAGGCGGCTCAGGGCTAACAAGCTCTTCGAGCGTTTTGAGTCTACACACGGCCAAACTTTTTTGGTTGCAAGGCAGTTGTTACTCTCAGTCCATCTAGTGTTTGTTATCCTTGAAGCGTCTTGTCTAAGTAGGAGTTTACATGTAGCGATACATACACCTATGTTGTTCCATTCTGAGCGTTGGGAAGTGGTCGTGCCCTTTTTGGCCAGTTCGTCTGCCATATAGTTGCCTGGTATGTTCCTGTACCCCGGCACCCATGAAAGGTGAATGTTGAACTGATTTGACATCTCCCTCAGAGACATCTGACAATTTTGGACCGTGATGGATTTTGTAGAGACAGAGGCAAGAGATTTAAGGGCAGCTTGGCTGTCCGAGAAGATTCGAATATCCGTGGAGCATATGACGTTTTCTTTGAGCCAAGACAGCACCTCCATAATCGCCAGAATTTCCGCTTGGAAAACACTACAATGATCGGGTAGGCGGAAGAAAAGACTGAGATTCAGTTTTTCTGAGTAGATTCCACTTCCTACACCTTCGCTGGTTTTTGAACCATCGGTGTAGAAGTGTATTGCTTCATTTTCCAAGAAAGTGCCATTTTCCCCAGTTTCTCCTAAAGGTATGGTTACTTGGAAATTATTATCAAACACCAACTTGGGGTGGTGTAGTCGGATCGATTCGGTAGGAATCTAAAGTTATCTAGAATGGTAGTGTGGCCGATTTAATTGCTGGTCCACTGTGTTGTAGCTCTGAGTCGAGTAGCTGAGCTCTTTTAATATCTTACCGAAAAATATTTTTGCAAAAAATTTTTGAAGATTTCAACTATCTGTGATTTGGCTTTGGCGACCAAGCATGAATCTCATTAAAATTTTCATTCATTTTGAACATCATCCGCGTAGAGATGAACCATTACTTTCTTCCAAATATATGGTATGTCATTTATGAACATGCAGAACAAGATTGGACTCAAAATCGAACCCTATGGCGCGCCTCTAGCAAACGGATTGAGTAAGTAAGTATGTAAGTAAGTAAGTAAGTAAGTAAGTAAGTAAGTAAGTAAGAATTCATTTTATTATCGTTCAAAAAATAAGTAATTAACAATAGTTTTATGAATTAAAGAGGTTTTTATGTTGTATGTGTGATTCAAATTCAGTTATTAATCTTCGGTATTTATAAACACTTTGAAAATAGTAATAAAGAGTTTTCCAATTTTCTCCATTGAGGTGAAATGCTGCTTCCTCCATCGTTATGGCTCTTTTTCCAAAATGATTTTGTCTTTGTGTAGCAAACTCCTATAATATGGACTTCATATTGCACAATGTACAAAACTGATTGCAGCTTCCATTGTACAGGGCTCTATTAAGTCCAAAGACTTCACATCTGGTTTTGAAGATTAGTGAAGTTTGCTTATAACTTAGTAAGTCACAAAAATAGTTGTTTTCCTTCATGTTGTAGTTGAGCTGTGAGCACAAGATTCTACTCTCTGACTGTTGGGCTTCTATTTCTAACAAAGCTCTATCAGTATCCTCAAACTTTTGATTTGCACGATTCCGTCGTTGTTTTCACCGTAAACATCACCACGATTCTGCCGCTGTACTATCCACCAATCATTATTTCTTATTTCATATCTAAGTATTTTATTTACGAGATGTGTATTCGCCAATTCAAGGACTTTTAAAATATAATCGGTTTGTATCTTAAGTGAATAAGTGTGTAGCTTTGGTAACCCTGTTTCTAAATACACTGCATAATTTGGTGTTCTTGGTGGAAGATTGAACAATTTTTTAACAAAATTTCTTTGCAGTTTCTCTCTCAGTTCAAATTCTTCTGCACCCCATGCCTGCGCAGCGTAACACAAAGTTGATTTCACCACTGCATCAAATATTCTAAACTTTGTGGAATGGTTAACGTTTTTATCAGAAAAAATATGTTTCCAGGTTGAGTTAACTAGATTTTGACTTGTTTTAACTTTCTCCTCAATTTGACGCTTAAAATCCAATGTTGAATTCAACACTACTCCTAAATATTTGAACTCTCTGACGACTTCCAGACGATTCTGTCGCAGCAACCAATTGCAGTTTTGTGTTGAGTAGCCTCGAATATTTGTAGAGAAAATTATTATTTTTGATTTATCTGTATTAATGACAAGCCCCCACTTTTCACTGAATGAAACAAGACGATTTATCAGTAATTGCAGGTTCTCGGGTGTTTCGGACAGGATTGCAAGATCATCGGCGTATAGTAGAACATTTAAAATGCTTCCTGCAATTCTGAGTCCACCAGGTAGTTCATCCACAATGTCATTCATGAATAGGGCAAATAAAAATCCACTTAGAGGACATCCCTGTTTCACACCACTATTCGTTTGAAACCAATCTGAAAAATTTGTACCATCCCAAACAGTTGCATTGGTTTCACAATACATTTCTTTGATGACACGAATAAATTTGGTAGAGAGTCCTATTTGTGAGAGCTTATACAAGAGAGCATTTCTATTAACCAAATCGAAAGCAGCCTTAAAATCTATAAAAAGCGCTTAGACCTTTTTTTTCCGGGCTTGGAAGGCTTTGGTTATCGCTGATAAAGTAAATATATGATCTATTGTAGAGTAACCTTTTCGGAATCCTGCCTGTAGCTCGGTTAAAACATAATTTTCTTCGTTCCATTTTTCAAGTCTAGATACTAAGATCGCACAGAAAAGCTTTGCAAAAACGGATTGATTTAAAAAATATATTTGCCAGCTTTTACTTTTTGAGTACGATGAGCAAACACCCATAACGAAATCCAAAAACGAGGGAGGGCACTTTGAGCACTTGTTATAATTGTATTTGTATAAAATACATTAAAAAAAACTACTAAAAGTGCCCATATTATTGTTTTATTCAAACAAACCTCAAAGCTAAAATATTTAAAAAAAATTTTTTTTAATTTTACTCATTTTGTATTTGTTCAAGTATCATAAAATGTATGGGTTTTTGCACTTATTTCTAAGGTTTTTTTATTATTGTTTTGTTCAACTGTAAAAAATAAAGATACTCTATGTTTAACAGGCATTTTCTGAAAAAAAAAATTACCTCAAAGTCAAAACTTTCCTTGGGGAAGAAAATTTGAACTCCATTTAAAATTTAAAATCTGGCAACTCTAAACCTATGGAAGCTCAACTTAAATACAACCTTGAAGGATAATTTAAGTTTAATTAAGTCTAGGATTAGGTCTCTACCATCAGTATTGACAGAGATATCGAATTTAACACAGGTCAGGGTACATCAAAGTTAGCTTTTTTTTAAATTGTCAAAAAGTGATGTCAAAGTTGAGAAACGAACTTTACTGTATAACAATTATTTTCTTAGAATATGACCAAGAATCACATCCCGTATGTTAGAAGAATTATGGAACCCCCTGTATAACCAGGCTTTTCAATAATGTCGCACTTTTAAAGAAAAAAACAGTAATTAAGTAAATTAAGGATAAAAGAATAAACATGCAAGCCAAAGCTGTGCTCCAGAATCTCGCACCAGTCCAAGCCCAATAGTAGATATGGAACTTCAGTAAATTATACTTCAAGTGTCATGAGCACTCAAAAATTTACTCAAAACAGACCCTGAATACCAAAGATGGGAAACAAACGAGAATTTTCCATTTTATTCTTATCTGTACTAATTTTTCGTTAGAAATTACATCTTTTCTGTTTCGAAATACCAAAATTGAAAGCTAAGAACACAACTTGGCTGCAGTAAGCAGATCAAAAAACAATCAAAAAAAACTATCAAAATCCATCTATGTGAATAAGATCAAGGAGTTCTCTTTTTATTTTGAAGTATTAAAAAGTAAAGTAAGTAACATCTTAACGGCCATGTTTCCAGCGACAGTGTCCTCTCGAATCCATTACATGACCAGGTCGGCAACTTAGTGGAGAAGGAAACTGTATTAAGGTACACTGAGTGCAAACCACTAGAACGAACAATATCAAGGCAGAAACAAGGCGCATTGTCAAAAAAATATTTTTCGTACTAGTTTCTAATTGAACACAAGACAGAAAAGACTTGGAGCCGATAGCTTATATTTTCTGATTTAAATAAAAAACTTTAGAGTGATACGAAGAAACTTTATCTTAAATGAATGAAATGTACTAAAAATTGAAAGAAATATGAATTTCTTAATTAATTTTTGTAAAAAGCGTGTGCTGATTTCGTTCTGCATCAAATCAAATTGAACTCACTTCATTTGCTGATGCCATTACCGCCGATTTTCCGCTTGCAAAAATGATTGTTGTTCGAGATACGGATTGAAACCATTTTTTTATACAGGGTGACTTGTTTTAGAAAAATTTCTGATATGACTTTACAAAAGTCATTCTTATCACTCTAGGCAAAAGTAGGCCATTGGTAATTGCAAGTTTTTTCTTGTTCGAACAAAAAGTTGAAAGCGTTGGGTATTATCTTAATAAACCACCTTCCTTAACCAGTAACTACTATAAAACACAAAATAAGGAATTCTATCAGCAACAACTTACAAGATAGACAATTCTTATAGCCTATAGTTGGGTAGAAATTTAAGAGTTAAATATGTGCAATGATATGTAATGATCTATTTTTAATTTAGCTTTCCGTCATATAAAGCCTTTCAAAATATAAAACACAAAACGCAAAGAATATGTTAAAACTGTTTGGCAAAAAGGGGCAAAAGTTTCGTCACAAAATTGTGGGTGTAGCTTATCATCTTGCTTCCTCCCATGAAAAAAAAAAATTTAGGGATCCACATACCTGTATATCTCTTACCCTTAGAAGATCACCGTTCGCCTCTGGAATAATAAAAAAATTATCAAGTGACGCTTACTTTTTTTTAAATTTATACTAAGTTTTCATAAGGCGTTCAGTGGGTTCCACAAATTATTGTCTTAGTATTAAATAAAAGTTTTTCAGGTAAAGATTTGAGAAGTCAAACAATCGGTGTCAGCTGGCCTTGATGAAATTCTACGTACGTCTTCGAAATACAATTCACAAGTACTTAGAATTTTTTTTAACAGAAAAAATTGCGCAGAAAAAAAAAATTTTAGAATCAAATATGACATTACGATGTAAAGACTACGAAAAATGGAGGCTCTACAATTCTGCTCTGTTTGTATATTTATTTTATTTATTTTATCCCAAGGTAAGTAGTTTTTTTTTTGGGGGGGGGGGGGGGGGAAGTTTTTGAAGATAAACTTTAAAGGCTGATATCTCACATTTTTGAAGATGTAGCTTAAGTCCTTCATCTTGTGAGCGCTTCAATTATACATGCTTTTTTAGTTTCTTTTATTGGAAGAGGTTATAGTATGCTTAAAGCTTTGTTAGTTTATAAAAGAAATAGTCACAAATGTATCTGTGTAGTAGAGCATTGAAGTGCTCACGTTTCGGTAGCTAATTCTGGATAGCAATTCGATTCATCCTGATTTAGTTGCTCACTTGATTTGTCCTAAGTACACTAACTAACATGCAAGTCAAATATTTAAACTCGAGAAAACTGTTTCCAAATTGTTTAAGCTGAGTTGGCTGATCATTTAGGAAGTTAGAGAAGAATCTCAAGTCCTACTGGCTACTTTGTTAGCTTTTCTAATATTATCTTTTTTTGTATTGACCAAGCAGAAAACTACTCTTCTGTCACAGATAACTATACATTTAACATGAGCCTGTTTTTTTCACATCAAAGACTATCTTCTATTTTCATTTTTATTTAAAGTTCAGTTTTGTTATGTTACCAGCTTTGATGTAATAAAATTAAATACATTATCTACCAATAATTTTGGAAAAGAAATGTCCCTATAATACATCCATACTACGTTTTCTTCCACAAACTTGTGACAACCTTAATAAACTCTTGAAATCATCAACAAAATAAATAGCTTTATTCCACTTAAAATCAATAAAATAAAATTTTTGATAACAACCAAAAATATTCAACAAATAACAACCAATACTTAATTGTAGCTATTAATATAAGTATAAATAATATGTGTGTCTGTTAAATGCATGTTAGGCATCTATTTGATGTCAAGTTCTCGAAATGATCTAGGGGGCCTCTGTGGTTGAAGTTGGCTTATTGTATCCTTCAACAGTCAATGAATCTCCAAAAAGGGGTTTGAAAAACAAAACAAATCTTGCATATCGCCTTGCGGTGTTCTGAAAAAGAAAAACATTTCAATCAAATGAATTAAAACTGGCAGTTAGATTTAAATTTAAAAAAGAAAATGGCTGATAAGCTTTTGCAGCTTTTATATCTTGGACACAAACCAAAAATTTTAAGCTCTAAGTGACAACAGAGCCTCTGCAACTGTCGTTGCTTGCTTACAATGGCCCTCAAGAGCAATGAAAATTTGTAAGTTTGGTTTTATGTCAGAAACATAAAAGAAGCATGTTTTACGTTTTAGACATAAAGTCAAGAGTCAACCCTCAACCGTTGAGCCATTAAGTCCTACGCAAGCCAGCGCGGTTGGTGCGTGCGATGCGATTGCGTTAAGTGGAACCTCCATAAGGATACATGTAATTAATTTTGACAGGAATCGCACCAATCCCGCTGGTTTGCGAAAGGCTTTAATTGACTAAAGACCGGGTGTCGACGTTCGAGATGCTTATTGAAAATTTGTATTAAACGAATTTTGCAAAAGCTTTTAACTCCTTGTGCCAACAGGCCACAGATAAACATAGTTATTTTCAACTCCGCTTACCATGATGAAGTTCGATGCAACCTTAGACACATTTGTCAATGTCGAGAAGGACTGTGTAAAAAGTTGATCTGGAATGTCCAATGAAACTCTAGTTCTGTCAAACTCGGGTAAGTCACTTTCTTTTCCTTTGCCGCTACCATTGCCACTGGTGCTGTCTGTCTGTCTTCCACTTCTTAAGCCTTTAACTTTATTTTTCTGAAATTGGTGGAAGAATAAATAGAGTCAAAGAGAGCTTCCTTAATTCAAAACATAAAAATCTATTTGCAAAGCTCTGAAAACGCAGCTCATTTAAGGCGATGACATAACGAACCACAGCTCATACCAAATTAATCGAATGACTGAAATAAAACAATTTGTTTTTTTTTTCTATTCAAATCCTCTCGTTTATTATCAGCACAAAAACAGCCAACAACATGATTTATTTTTTTTTTACAATGAATATGTATGTGTGAGTGTATATTTTCTTTTTCTTTTTAATTTCCCTCCTTAAATTTGTTTTATACAAGAAATTCACATGGGGATATGGGTTATACTTAAGCTAGAATCTAAATCATCGTATAGGAGTCTTTTTTTTCAAAAATTTACAATGTTTCCTCTTTTTAAATAAAAAATAAAAAAAAAATAAACAAAAACAAAAATTAATTCAATATATAGGTATCTAGGCATCTACTAACAATGTAAATTTAGGTACAAAATCGAATTTTACAAATATCATACACAACCACTTAAGGCATTTACAACACAATGATTCGATTCCTAATAATTATCTTCTTCTGAGTCTGGTACAACTTCCGTCGTTGATCCTGATGATCCTTGTAAGATTGGGCCAGAGAAACTTAAGAACTTTGTTACGATATTTCCCAGACCGGCTTGTGCGTTATTTGTTCCACCCGCTGATGAGCCACCACTTAGAGCTGTGAAAGTTGTTAAGACTCCGGTGGTTAAATCATTAGCTAGATTTCCAACGGCACGAATTTTGGGCGAAACTACAGCTGAGACAAGAGATTGGAGATCACGAATTGGCACCGGCGATTGAATGTTGTATTCCCTGTTCTTTTCAACATTGGTCCTATCGAGTTGGTCGAGTAAGCGGGTCTTGGTGTCTAAAAGGCTGTCGATTTTCTAAAGAAAGAGAATAGAAAACACAGGCGTGATCATGAGTGGGAAAAAATAAAACTTTTTTGAGAATCAAATGAACTTACGCCAAAGACGAATCCAAGAACAGCGTTCTTTGCTTCAAAAGTTGCTTCGGGTAACTTTCTCTTATTTCTATCAACATCACTTAGGTCTCCGTCCTAGAAATTTTAAAATTGATTTCGAAGTAAGAAAAGAGGGTTTATATGGGAAAAGGGGACTGATTATTGGGATTGGCTTGAGTTCGTCATCTAAATATATGGCAAGTCTGTCCAAAGAGTTTGAATGTTAAAAGTGAGTCTATACTCCCCCTACTACTGGAGGAAACAAATCTAACTTTATTTGATGAGGATTGGTTTTTGAAAAAAGGGGAGAAGCTCTGAGAGTCCCATGAATTAAGTCACTACATCATAGTGATCATAGATCGCAACCAAAAGAGCCTAAAAGGCCATAGAACTACATGTTAGTACTTATCCAACGTCAACCAATAACTGAATAACATGCGTTAAACGTGGCAGCTCTTTCTGAAGTGAACGCAATCAGCCTCAATCAGCCTCAGATCGCAAATGTAAGAAAGAGAACTGTAGAAATGGTGATCCATTTGAGATTTTAGTAGATGGGTATTATTATCTCGATCCAAAAAAGAACAAAGTGAGCTTGCATCTGTACACTGTACATGAAAACCTAGACATCATAACTCCAATTGCATTTAACAAGACTTCATCTGGTGGACAAATCATTTCGTGTCAGAAAATCAAGTTGTATTCTCAAACAATGAGCAGCAATCAATGGGTTATAGTGATACTCTCTTAAATTTTCTTATTAAGTTGAAGAAATCAATATTTTTATCAATTCAATATTTTTGAGATTTCAATCTCAACGCCTTGATTTTTATTATAGGGGTTGTCAATGCTTTGCCACAGCTAGTGTCCCACAGAAAACTTTTTATATTTCACTAGGGTTTCGTCATCGTAAAATCAATCCGCGTGGCTGTGAATAAGGTAGTAAGTTTAGTGTAGGCCTTAGAATCCTCAGAAAGAGTCCTTAGGCGGCGTATTTGTACAACGCAACACTTTTAAGTCGTAATTTGGCACTGACGTCAATTGACTACAGGATATCAATCAACCATCATGAAAATACATACAAAAGTGTTAAAACTCTCGGTGAACTATGACCAAAAATAGAGCGGAAAACTTGTCGGGTAAGGGTTGAAGCGTATGAAATGATGAATGGTATGGTAAGTAGTATTGGAGCTCATTGGAACGAATCCTGTGTCCAAATTTTTGAAATGAACTGATTGATATTCTTCGATCTAATTTCCAAACCAGACAGACACGCAAATGCTTCACCTGTGCTACACACTGAGCAATGACTACTAAGCAACATGTTTTGGATATCACAAGCCATTAAGTTTTCAATGAATAGCATGAATTGGTGGGTGTTAAGCTTCGATTAAAAAATATAACGATAACCGATAATTTAAAAAATATTTTAGTTGGTACTTTGGTGTTGCAAAATTTGGATCACTAGTTTGAAGAACTTAAGTGGGAGAGCAGTAACCCATGGCGATGATCGTAATGATGGAAAAATGAGGTGGAAGAGGAATAGGAGAATTTTTTTTTTTTTTGAAAATGTTTTGCCAAAAGTTCGGCGCCAACCAATTTGTTTGATTTTGTCACGACTTTCATCAAACGTATCCTGACTCAAAGTCAATTAAATTGCAAGTAAAGGGGAAGGGCCATGTTAAGTCTTCCTTTAAATTCTCAACGTCTTTTCTATCAAAAATATACAGGAATCATCCCAACGCTTTATAAGGATAAAGAACTACTGGACTAAATATGAAGCTGAAACTCATTTGCGAAGTACCATACCTTCTTCGCGTAGATCTGATCTGAATCTCATGACCCTAAAAGCCACATTCTATGAGTGTGCAAAGAAAAGCAGGATCAATTCGCACAAATAAAAATGTCAGGTTTTGAGACATCTAAGATAAAATGTTTGTGGCCTCCCTATCCTATCCTTCTTCTTGGCATTCGAGCTCAAATTTTTCTGTCAGATAAGCATTTAGTTATAGATTAAAAATGAACACGATTGTACTAAATTTTAATTTATTTAATTTTAAGTTTTTCACTATTTATGAAAAAAGAAAACTGATATCACATTCCATTAATTTTTTTTTTTTTTGAGAAAAAGTAGTGCCACAGCTAGCATCAACTTCTTTGTTTGTTTGCTTACGAATTTGAAGAATTTCGAGGAACAGAAAGAAATTTAACAGAACGCAACTAAACCAACTACCAGTTCTATGCCTATTCATTGTGAGAATGTTTGTTCGCTCTTGTTGATTCTCACGGATTTGAGTGTCATAATTTTTATTTCTCGTTTTATCGTCTTATATTTATTTTTATCGGTTTTGCTCTTTATTCTTCGGTAGCTATTTTCGACTTACAGAAATAAGAGCAAAAGATATTACGATATGATTTTTTGCATTTGGTGGCAATTCTTCAAAAAGAAAGGTGGAAATGTGCAGTGTTTTCATTATTCATTTTGACCAAATTTTGAAATAAAAAAGTGTGTTGATTATTACAGCTTTCAAAATTTATGAAATTTTGGTAGAACTAATGAATTACACCTAAAACCTTTCCAGTCAGACTACAACTTTCCGTCTTGATTAAGATTATTTTCGTTCAGTAATAAAATGCTTGTTGTTCTTGAGCTCCGACTGGTAAACACTTGTTTTTGTTTGACTAACCACCATCAGTTTTGATACCAAATATCAATTGCAAGCCATTGCTCTAAAAACCCTTCGTCCATGACCTCGGCATCGACAACCCATTGACTTTCACAACCAACCGGCTCCGTAGCTTGCCCTCCATACAAATATCTGACCACAAAAACTAACCATTGAACCCTCAAAACCAATTATTGGACAGAAATATGAACAAGGCTTACTTTACCAATTTGCATACACCATACACCGACCGACACACCGCTCTAAACTATTTATTGATTTGATTTTCAAATGTCTTTATCAAGGCAACCGTCACCTCTTTTGGTCTAAGTAGTGTTCTTGAAATGTTCAGTAATAAAAAAGAGATATTATATACGAGTACATTTAAATAACATTGACGCCGCACCACGAAGAGCCGCACCGCTTTGCATATTTATCGCGTTATCACCAAAACCACCAATGAGACCTCAACACTATGAGCTGGATTGTGTAATAAATTTAACCGATCGACCGAAGTCATCCGACATAATAATTTTATTCAAAAAAAAAATAAAAAAATCTGAACCAAAAAATACTCGCTACTTCAAGGTCAATTGATGTTCGTTAAGTCAACGCATTATAGTCAGTCATTGGCTAGTCAACACATTTAGGCCAACATACTTGGGACACCTCGCACCGCACGCGAAGTTGAATAGACACAGATTAAAAAAAAGATCCAAAAAACACGCATTGCAATAGATGTTAAACAAAATCGGTTATAAAATTCCCCAACAGGCTAGTTGTATGTTTTTTTTTTTTTTTTTTTTACTTTTTGGGCTTTTCACAACATCGAAGGTGTTATGCATTGTGTGAGGCTTTGCTATTATGCCTCTCTCTTTAACAGGTTGCAACATTGAAAACGAAATTTATTTACACAAAAACAAAAAAATACAATCCCAAAGAAAGAAACGATGCGAAACTACTTTCGCCTGGAAAGGCTTCTTATACCAAAACCGCCAGCTGGTTAATGTTCAACGTGAGTCTTTGCCTGTTTCAGAGCTTTGCTTAGAAATGCATTTTCCATGATTGCGCAATGGAAAAGCGGAAAATATTTGCAATAGAAAGAAAATTACCTGTGAGTCAATAGGGTTCAAGTCGTTTGATTTGGGCTCCTCGAGTGTTGTGGCAGTGGCAGCATCCTGTCGTTTTACCCTCTCACTGGGCAAGGCAGTGGTAAGATCGCAGATAATAGTGGCTATCACAACCAGGATGCAAATACTACTTCTCGGATGCATTGTCTTTCAATCTGTATCGGTATCTGCAAACAAAAAGGAAAAAAAAACTATGGTAATTCACGAAACTAAAGCGGAATATTTTTGCATCGCCAAACCGTCGTCTTAGGGTGAAGAATTGAATATAGCGTATAGCAATGCAGAAAAACAAGGAGCTCAGCGATACAAGCGCGGTAACAACCTCCAACGAAATGATTATAAACTACAGTGTTGGGTACGATTTAGGGGGTACCAACCTACATGCCGTAGTTGAAGTGTTTGGTCTCGAGTGTGACTACAACGCACCAATACCAAAATTTAAGCCACCAAACTTGCTGCAGCCAAAAGTTTTGTGTGCTGGCCAAAGCAACACACACCAGACAGACACCATCACAAAGTTATTATTACTCCGTGGAAGGCCGTTTGCCGAACGCGTACGATGTTTCTTAAATGTAAGCCAATATTGTGTACTTGTGTGGTGGCTGAGTTGACGGTTATGGTTGAGAGGCCTAAAAACACCTCTCACGTTATGTTGTTTCAAAAAAGCTCAAGTTGCAGCTTATGCATCTGTTACTCTCTCATTCCACTCTCAGTCTAGTATCTGGGGAGGAGAGTACGGATTGGTAAAAATATGAATTGAAGTTTGGATATGGGTTCAATCATCTGAACTACAAGTCTGAAATGAGCTCAACCCGTGCACTGAGGTGGGCTTGGAGAATTGGATCTTTAATGATTTTTTTTTCTACTTTTTACCAAATGGTTGCAATTAAATTTGGTTTAGACTGCAAATGATAAATGCACCTATTGCCTACAGCTGCTTGTTAAGTTGAATTCTATTCAATTTTCTTTTTTTCTTAACACATTTGTATGAAATGAGCACGACATGCATAATTATCGCTAAACACTCAATTAAGTGCTAAAAGTAATCCTTCATAGTAAAAAGCCTGTAATTAAGCGACTTTTAAATGATATTTTTTGTCGGTTGGTTGGTTTTATGATTTGGAATTCAATTTTTATCTCTCATCTAACCTCAAAGAAATTTTTGTAATGATAACGGATGCTCTTATTAAAAAATACATAATTGACTGCAGTTTCTTGAGCTGTTTATTAAAAGCAAAAGCCTTGAACTAGAAAAATCGAAAATTTTAAGTGAATTTTATTTCCAATTCATGGTTATGAACAAAGTGGATGCAAAGTTGGTACTTTGGGTAGTTTAATCAAAACAGTGAAAATGTCAGCAGCCAAAATTATTTTCGATGTTCAAGGTGAAGGCGTGGTATTTTTAATTACATTTTGTTTATTGATTTTATTTTTGCCTAATGCAACTTAAAGAATTGAATGATCGAAGGTCAATACTTCACGGAGAAATATATTCTTTTACTTCCGAACAGTTAAGACCTCGATTTTTTGAGCAGAAGCATTTCATATTCTAAAATGTCGATAAAAAAATAAATAAAAATAAATAGAGTGTCGCAACAGAGCGAGAAGCCCCTGGGCCTAGCGCATTTTTCACAACCATGCCTTGTGAGGGAATTTTTATTTTTTTTTATTTTATTTATTTCCTATTCTTACTTAACAAATATAATATTACTTTTAAGAACTAACAATTAGTGGGGAATAAGAATAGTTAGTGACATTTTTATTTAAATTTTTAAAATAGTATTAATGTCACTTCAAAGTGTTAGAAACAAAACAAAAACCATTGCTTTATTAGAGATAAAACTGTATATAAGAACATTGTGGGGTGAATCTTAATGTTTTTATTTGACAAAAACGAGATTTACATGAACAAAAATTAAGTATTTTTTTTTTTTTTTGTTTTTTTTGATAAATATTAGGTAGTTATTATTTTATTTATTTATTATTTATTTTTCAAACAGTGTAAGATAGCAAAACTTCAAGTTGTGTATGGTCTAAATCAAGGAGCCAAAACTTTACTTTTTTCAAAAACGATGACATAGTTCTTATTCGTCGTATTTCAACAGGTAAACTATTAAAAAACTTGCAGGACACAATTGAGTAAAATTTTCTGTAGTGAGTTGTTCGAAAGGAAGGAGTCTTAACTAAAAACCGTTGGTTACTACGCAAAGACAAAATATCAGGTATAGGATTCTGCATGTATCCACTCTTCAAAAAGAAAGCCTTCGAAACCTTATAACAATAAAGATGTTTTATAGGAAGAATGTTCAAACTTTTGAATAGTGGCATAGAGTGAGCTCGACGATTTGCATTAGAAATTTTTCTGATAACACATTTTTGCAGAACGAGAAGTGGTTGAAGATTTGTTTTATAGGCACCGCCCCAACAGGTTATTCCATATTGCAAGCTTGAGTGAAAGATAGCAAAGTATACTGCTTTCAAAGTCTTGCAGTCCAAAAACTTTTTAAGATGATAAAAACATCGCATAATCGACCTAAGCTTCTGCTTCAGATTTAAAGTATGTTGCCACCAGCACATATTTTGATCAATAGTGACACCCAGATACTTATATTCTTTAACTAACTCAACCTTAAAGCAGTTTTTGCTGCAAACCATTTCTTCGTTGAATGTAATCCCAGAATTACTTCCACTGCAGTCGCAAAATTTCAAGCTGTACCTAGCACAATCTGATGAATGAAATAATATATCAACATCCTGTTGAGCTACTGAACTTAAACTAAAAAACATCAGCTTTGTTTTGCTGCTCACAATTAATTTATGTTGGCTGAACCAGGTTCTCAGTAAGAAAATATCGTGATTAATATCAGCATTTAAGTCTAAAGGACTTTTAGTAGTGTAGGCAATGGCTAAGTCATCTGCAAAGGCTGTGATTTTTCCACAGAACGGTTGGAGAAACAAGGAATTTATATAAACCAGGAACAAAATAGGACCAAGTACTGAACCCTGAGGTACACCCAAGCTTACCACTTTCGTATCACTGGTGAAGTTTTCAATTTTCACTGTCTGCGTTCTATCCTTAAGATATGAAGCAAACCAGGTATATGTAAGTCCTCGGAAGCCAACTGAATATAGTTTTTTTAACAAAATGCTGTGGTCAACCATATCGAAAGCCTTTGTTATGTCAACAAAAAGACTAGCACAAAATTTTTTCTCGTCCAAGCCTTTGTTGATCAGAGAACAAAACAACAATAGAGCATCCTCTGTGGAAAGCCCTTCCCTAAAACCAAACTGCATTGGACTGAAAAAGTTTATCTTGTTAAGAAAGCACAGTATTCTATTTTTTACAATTTTTTCAAAAACCTTTGACATAGAAGATAGTAAAGAAATTGGTCTGTAATTATTTTTATCATTTCGTTTTCCTTTTTTAAAAAGGGGTAACACATTGGCACACTTCAGTTTGGTCGGAAAAATTCCAGTTTTTATGCTTAGGTTAAACAAATGGGTCAGAATATCGATAACATTTAGAGCAATCTTTTTCAGAGTAATATTAGAAATTTTGTCAAACCCACATGAGTTTGAGTTTTCTAATGAGTTGATAAGAGCATAAATTTCATAACCAGTAATACTTTCAAAGAAGAAGCTGTTACTACACGGTAAAGTGTCCACAATACCTGATCTTGGACAGTTATTGCAAATATTATTGCTTATACTAGAAGAGGACAGTGTTTTACCAACTGAAGCAAAGAATTCATTAAATATATTTGCTTGGCGGAACGGAGTTAAGAGAGTTATACAGTTATAAACCATATTATTATAGTACCTATCACGACTCAGTTTAATTTCTTTATTAACATTTAGTTTTAATCTATTTAAACGGTTTTTGAGCTTAGTATCAAGGGGATGTTTATAAAACTTATTTCTCAATTTGTTTTTCAATTTGATTTTTTTCAGTAAAGACCTGCTGATCCACTGGTGGATGGAGCGGACCTACAATTTTCTGCCGGTTCCGAACGGCTAATTGAGAAAGAGCTTTTCATGGCAATGAATTTACTAACGGAGGACTTGCCAGTTCCTCGCGAAAGGCGATACCCGTGAAAAAACATTTTTGCCTCTGCTGGGATTCGGACCTCGTACCTCTGGGTTAGCAGGTGGACATGCTTACCATCACGCCACGGGTACCACAATGTCGATAACTTCCGCAATATTTTGTACTTTTAGAATGCTTTAAAAATAATCGGAAAGTCGGTACTGTACGAACTAATGGAAGATGCTACACTTCTTCTCTCGATTCGATTTTCAATAACTCTTTTCAAGATACCATATCTTGAGTCAATGGAGCACTCAAAATTGGAAATTAACGTCAACACTCCCACAGGCATGGTTTTTTTTAAATTAGCCTTAGATTAGAGGAATTACACGCTAAGTAGCTATATCAGCTAATTAGTTGCTTTGGAGAAAGTAAGATAATTGCGCTTGATATATCTAAGCCATTCGATAGAGTTTGGCATCAAGCTCTCTTATCGAAAATCTATGCTTTTTTGATATCAAGTCTGATACACACTATCAAGATGCTGGTGTGTCTCCGACTCTGTTCCTCATTCATCGTAACTGCATCCAAGTAACCGAAAAGCTGCTTGTACTTGGTAAGTGTGTAAATGATAATCTTCGTTGGAATGACCACATACTAAAAGTCCGTGTTTTAGCGGCATATGTCGAATCTTTTGTTCATTACTAAAGCAACTGAGAATCGAAAGACCTTTACTTTTGCAGACTTTAACATAGCCCGGATCGACCGATATGAGCGAGGAGGACAACACAGCAAACGCCAGGACCTATGACCAACTCAATGGTGTGGTAAGAACCAAAAGGGTCGTCACACCTTAAGGAATTGCACTCCAAAACGTTTTTCATGAAGACTTCCACAGATTTTTGTTTATCTAATGCGGTCAAACTTTAAGGAGCAGAGAACCAAATTAATACTAGCTGTACACCAATTGGGAATTGGTATTCTTCGGCTTCTCCAGTTGGATATCTATCCTATATCTGAGAGAGCCAGCCATATCAGAGCCCGTGGTTCTTGACCGATGGTTTTTTGACGGCTACCAGTATAACATGCAGGTCCTCGTAAGATGTTTCTCGTCACGATCCTTCTGCTTTGAATTGTCTCCGCAACAAACCAGCAATATGAAAACATCAGCTTAGTTGGGATAAAAGACTCGGATGCTTCCGTAAATTAAGGTGCAGCTCATTGGAGAGTACCGTCAATAAAATATTTGTCTTTATTCTTTTCCTATTAGTTCTTAAAAACGATTTCGGTCATATTAACCCCCCTCCCACTGGTTGCAATAAAGCGCAATCAGAAGTCCAATTTTTGACCATTTTTTGGAGCATATCAGGTAATAAAAAATTGCAAACGTTGTTCTGTACTGAATAAAGTGGTGCCCGTGCTGTAATGGTAAGGATGTCTGCCTCATGCGCTGAGGTTCGTGTTTCGAATCCCAACAGAAAAACAGGTGCACGGTTATAGCCTTTCGCGAGAATTTTGCAAATCCTCCGATGGTAAATTCACTGCTAAGAAAAGCGGTTTCTCGAGTAGCCTTTCAAAATCAGCAGAGAATTGTAGGTCCTCTCTATTTCTTCTATTCCCTCACAAAGTATGCCTGTCGGATCGTCAAATTGACAACGACTAGGAACAGTGATATCAATTTAAAGCCAAACCTCTGAAAAAAACACCCCTCAGAAGAGTTATGCAGAAGTTTGGGGAACTGAACCATGATTTTCGAAATGATTTTGCACAATTTGCAAGAAAGCATTGTTCCAAAGTAAGTCTATCATTTGAAAAATAGCAAAGCGTACTGACCAAAAACCTACCGCCATGTCAAATTGAAAATCACAAGAAACAGCAAAACCAAACCTAAAAAAAAACAGCAAGATCTCCTCTGAGATGGCCATCTGTTTTGTAGCCACACAAGTGGTAGTGTAATTCCACCTGCTATTTGTTTTATACATGGTATCTTGATTTAGCATGAGTTTGCATGTATCGAATGGTATACCTCAACCTTCTGATTGAGATCGGTAAACCGTTTCCATTCCTGGTGAGTTCATCAGCTTTGCAGTTACCTTGGATATCTCTGCGCCCCGGTTCTTTTCGGTTATCTTCATGAGAAGTAGGCGACAATTGAATGCGATTACTGAGTTGAAAAAGCGGCTGTTTGGCTGTCTAAAAACATACTTAGATTCACTATGGATACAACGTTTTATTTTTTTAGCCACAATAGGACCTCTTTGAATTTCCGTTACAGTGGTTTGGACGTTTAGTCTGTCTGAGTACAACCCGCAACCAACCCCTTTTTCGGTTTTTGAACCATTTCTATAGAAATGAGTTGAGTCATCTCTTAAGAGTTTTTCGACTTCCTCGGTGGGATAGAAACTTGGAACTTGTTTTCAAAAACCAATTGGGGAATGGTGTAGTCGGAGTGACATGGGATTGATCTGAACAAGTTCAGGATGGTAGAGTGACCAATTTTGGTCCATTGGATGAAAGCTCCAATACGAATGGCTGCACTGGACAGCCATTTGTTTCCTGAAGATATCTAATGGTGTGAGATTAAGAAGTATTATGAGGGCAGCTGTAGGTGTTGATCGCAGTGCTCCGCTTATTCACATACACGCTGATCGTGGGACCTTGCTTAGACTATCGCATTAGGTCATTCTACTCGTATCTAGAGCGGTCCAGCATACCACTGTGTGTAAGTATTCGTCTAATGACCGCAGTATAGAGACAGTGAGTGATTTGGGGTGAAAATCCAGTGTTATTACCAACAGCTTCTTTACACGAAAAGTGGTTGTCCTGCTTTGTTTGCTTCGTCTGAAAATTTAAGTGGAACTTCATTAATTGAAGGAGTTCAGTTTTTTTAGGTTCAATTTTTCCCGCATAACATAGGATTTATCAGCTCAACTACTGAACTATCCCCTTTAAGGTTAGTCAGTACCTTTGTAATTGCCAAGTTACTAACGCTCTTTGTGTCAAGGAATGCGGCCAGAGTGAATTCTTGGTGATTGAGGAAGTATTCGATAGTGCGAACGAGGGTGTAAGGACCATTTTCCCTTGTACTAGGCGTGTTGTGCTTTAGATAAAATTTTTGAATGCTATGGTGTACGCAGATGGATATCAATCAGTCGTTCTAACGCTTTAAGAAGGGATGATGATAGACAAATCGGTCTGAGATCTTTTGGATTTGCCTGGGAACATTTTCCGTTGGAAGGAGTCACTGACTAAATCGAAGTGCGTGGCTATAAATCAGAATGGCTGAGCGATAAATGGAAGTTGAGGCCAAAGCCCTTCTCAAACTATAGACAGAGATATTACGCCAGAAAGAGTTTTGAGAAGGTACTTCTTTTAACATTTCTTACATTTCCAAGCTCTGAGTAAAATATTGTAACCTTAAATGTAGTAAATTAATTAAACAAATTAAAACGAATTACTATGGAAACACTTGCATACAATACTATTAGTACTTTTTTTGGATTGTTCAATCATCTACGATGAAATCATTGAAAAAAGAAAATAACAGTGGTATGGTGCGTTCCGTTTTCATATTTATTTAATTTCTGGGCTATGTACTGTACCTTTGACTTCTCCGTCTGTCAGTATGCCAATCTTGACTTAAAACTAACCAAACGATACACCGGATCTCCTGAAAGGTTTTATGTTATCAACCCACAAGAAAAGAGCTACTGACTTTTACCTGTATTATTATAGCACTTGCTTTTTTCCAACATATTAAGCTCGAAAATATTTTACCATAGACCTTTGCAACATGATGACCTTTCCACGCTCTTCAGCAATTAAATTCCAATGCCTGAATACAAAGTCAGATTTTTAAATTAAAATTGACGGTTGGTCGCAGCCAATTTCAAATCAACTATTTGTCGAAACTCCTCAATTAGTGGTCAATCATGTATAATTCATGCTTGGCTCTGAAACTTTTTAACTTTTTTTGACGAAAACACATATAAGTATGGCAACCACCATCATCTATTCTGTCAAATAACGATTTGCATAATTCTCAAACTCACACATGAACACCATAGCTGAATGTACTTCAGAATCGAATTACATTTCAGATTTTTCTCAACATTTGTGCGTTGTAGCCTGCAATTGCAATCGTAATGCACTCATTTTTCATACGCACTCATGCAGTGCGACTGTACTGCCATGGCTTAGAACAAGTTTTTGTGCGCAATGAAAATAATAAATAAATAGGCACACATCAGACAGACTTGAGAGTTGGCCTGGCCCCCTTTTCGGTTAAATTAGAACGAGAATTCAATGAAATCACACATCGGATCGAAAATCATAATCCAATGTCCAGAGTCTTGTTTGTGAACTCGCCTCTAAGTGGAGTTAAGTTATTAACGATCATGGGACTGAAAGTCAACTATTAAGACAAAGGCAATAGGTAAATTAGCTTAGACGCTCTTTCAAGGTTTTTTTTCTTTTCTTTTTGTGTTATAGAAAAACACTTATATGCTACCACAATCAAATTTCCTGACATTTATATGAGCCACCTTTCCTAAAATAATCAACAGCTTTGTGTTCATAATTGGCAATTAGATTAACACCCGGATCGACTTTAGACGAAGACTTCAAATGAATGGAAACAAGCGATTTGAAGTGACCGACTTGGCTGGCCACCAGGGGTCAGTGGGGTTAAGCTTTGCAACGCGCTGAAGACATAATCTCAAAACGTTGCGGTTTGTGGGGTAATTAAAATGGAAATGAATTGCAAATGTAAATCCTTGGCCGCGATCGACCACTTGAATGTTATCGAGTTTTTGGTTCAGGCTTCAGTGATTGTATTCCGAATGGTTTTCATATATATTTTTGCAAGACACAGACACCAACATTGGCTGTGGCAGTGGCTGGTTGCTGTGTGCTGCAATTGTCTCATATAAGACTGTTTACAATGAAAAAAGTCAAAACAAGAATTGGATGATATTTTTTGAAAGGCGTTACCGGTTCTATTACAATATGTTGTTCCACTTTGACTGCTACATTTTGCGAAATAAGTGCAAAGTTGATCCACGCTGATAGTAGTAAAACTTGAAATTTGGAACCAATTTGCTTTTATGAAGTAGGTTCAAACTCAGATGGCAGGTGATCGTAAAAGAATGGTACAGTTATCATAACCCTTTGCTATAGTTATTATTATAGTTACGCTTGCAACTTAAGTAGGTGCTTTAAATGCTCGATGTTTCACACACTCAAGTAGTTGCTGACAATGTTTACTAAGTGGGAGCATTTCAAAACCGCAGTGGAGTGAACAATTTCTTGTTTGCATCAGTTCGGCTTTTTGAAATAACACCATTGAAAACTGACTTAAACCAGTGCTTTGGGGAAAAATTGAGAATAGTCTCTACCACAAAAAAAATTGAAAAGATGTTCAGTAGAGCGTCATGGGATGAGATGGAAAGCCTTGTGATCGAGAACAGAAAAATTCTGAAACTGGGAAGATGGCCAGTGATCTTTATTGCCACTTTTTTGATGCAGGCGCTCCCATTCCAGATATTCATTTGAATGGAATGCTTCCTATATGTGAAAAGCTTAAATATCTGGGATCTATGATCAATAGTGAACCGACTTGTTTGAGACATCAATCATTGGGTAAGGATAGTGTGGATGAAGTGGCGAGTAAACTCCGATAACTGTTATCAAAATTGATAGAAAAATATCCGTTAAAAGTATCACCTTGCAGAAAAAAGAGCACGGCTGTCTCAGCGGTTATTGCCACGAATGAAGAAGTGATTTGGAAAACCATGTCAAAGTGGTAGTGTCTAAAAGGTTTCCTACACAATCTTGACCAGGATTTGAAAAATGCTATAAAAAAATTCATGCCGCAAACAAATTCGAGTATGTACATCAGCTAGAAGTTGGTCTAGACACTGATAAATCTAAATCTGATCACTAATGTGTCGTTGACAAGGACGGTCAGGTTTTGCTTCTTACCATCTTCTTTTTCAGCCAGGTTATGTAAACGTGTTGATGAGTGCGAACTGAATCTCCTTTATCGCGTAGGATTTCTGGCATAAAAAGCGACAGAAGCTCAAGCTCGAAATTTTGACTTTGAGACGTGATCACTCAAAAACTATTGAACCAAAATGTTGAACAAAGTGTAAGCTTTCAAAAACACTATAGTCGATGACAGTAAATGATTAAGTTGAATGATTAAAAAAGAATTAAAGACAGTTTAATACTTTTTAGAAAACTAAGTCCATTTTTTAGACTGCCACCTTCGCTCAAACAAATGCAGATAGACTCCTCCTTAGATTTTTTTTCTATTCGTTTTGAGCTGTTACAATGACGATTGTAAATCAATTACGAAAACGTAGGCGTACCTACTCCTTGGAATTGGAAAGAAAGTTGATTATTGTTTGTTTCACAACGCAAGGAATTGATTTTAGAATTTCCTTTATTTGACCTAAAGCAACATTTTTAAGTTTCCAAACAAGTGATTGCGACGGGAACTTGTGCAATTACGACGTCTTAACAGTATATGTACGGGTTTTCACTCGTTGCTGTAGGATTGACCATAAAGACGTACGATATTTGAACTACTATTATGTTTAAGCTGTTTAGTGTGTTGGGGTGTGGAAGTATGGAATTTGTAGCTTAGGTTAGATTAGGTAGAATGGGCTGACAGTTTATCTTACTTCCACCATACTTAGATCAATGTAGATCCATTGTGATACCCTCGAGTATTGTAACGTCCTAAAAAACCTATGAGTTTATTGTTGGTCAATTTTTAACCATTATGTGGCCTTAATGAAGTTCAACATGCTGTTTCTTGGAGTGTCTGACAATTCTTCTAGTTCGTTGAAGAAGTAATTGCCTTGAAATTTTTTCCTGGTGTGGCAAGATTGCTTGGCTGTGACAAAAGAAATGAGTGGTATCCTCATGTACATCTTCGTCATTGCGTCCTCTGCACAAGTCATCAGTGCAAAGACCCATTTTCTTTTTGTGGTAGCCTAGTAGGTTGTGTCTTGTTATAATACTGATAAGCGATCGTAATGAAGGCCATTCAAGGATAGTAGCCTTTCAGATCCGTTCTTATCGTATTTTGGACATGGTTTCCTGAATTTTGTAGATTGGTTTGGTTAAATTTTGTGGCCATTTATCGGTTTGTCGGTGCACAGCGTGCGTTGTACGAAAAAAAAATATTTTAAAAACAGCAATTCGTGCAGTTTTATAGGACTTTTATATCGTTCTGAGTACAGATTACACGACCTTAATCCTTATTTCAGTGTAAGATGGTGATTAGATCTTCGGTCAGACAGTTCGAGTCTATCGGTTCAATTCTCATCTCTATCAGAAACTTTTCTGACGCGCATGGTCAGCAAAAACAGAAGCATTTTTTTTTATATAATTAACGCGCACATCAAAGGATTATGACTACCCTTATAATGTTATAAAAACACAGTGCGAGCATTTAGGAAAATAGGAGAGGATTTGAAAGGAGACACCGATGCACGTTGCTTTTGAATCTTTGTGAATCGTAATGCAGGGGAAATACAGAGCCAGGTAAAGCATTCCACATTCGGGTGGTGCGACTAAAATACGAATCTCTATACTTGACTGTACGTCCGAAGTTGGGCTCAAGGTAAAACTGATGAGCATTCCTAGCGAGGCGGGTGTTGCGGCTTAATTGTTTCAGGGGAGGAATGCAGCTAGCTATTTGTCTAGAGCATTGTTTGTGAAAAAATCGATTCTGCGATTAAACTATCACCTATCAGTTTTAACGCTCTATTTTTACCCTATCAAGTAGGCGCAAAGATGTTTGAGGAGCACCTGACCAGATATGGGAGTTATACTCCAGTTTTGAGCGGATGAAGGCCTTATAAATTGTAGCCAGATCAGAAGGGGTGAAGAACTTCCTGCATCGTCTCAAGAAACCTAAGCATTTAGCAGCGTTTTTGGCGACTTCAAATATGTGGTCGTTCCAACGAAGATCATCGTTTACACACATAAAAAGTACTGACAGCTTTTCGGTTTCTTCGATGCAGGTACCATTCATAGATAATGGCAATGGGGGAATGTTAAGCTTCAACGACAAGAGACAGCATTAAGTTTTCGAAGCATTGAATTCTACTCGGTTCATATGACCCTATGTAACATTGCTGTCAAGGTCAGAATTCAATGAGTTTATCATACGCAACCGTTCCAGTTCCACATCCGAAGAGCAGGGACGTGAATTTGGAAACGAATATGAAAAGCTGAGGGTCGAGTCGTCAGCAAAACAGTTGAGAGGATTAGAAGTTTCAGACAGGAGATCATTTATGAAAATGAGGAAGAGAGTCGGAGACAAAACGGAGCCCTGGGGCACACTAACATTTATGAAATAGGTATCAGACTTGAAGCCATCCAATACAACTTGTATTGAACGGTCGGAAAGATAATTACTAATCCAACGAAGAAGAGACTCATCGATACCAAAAGCACGCATTTTCGATAAAAGAGCCTGATGCCAAACTCTATCAAATGCTTTAGAAATATCAAGCGCAATAGTCTTACTTTCTCCAAAACAATGTAAAGATTGGTTCCACTTTTCGGTGAGATAAGCCATCAAATCACCAGTGGACCGTTTGCTATGAAAGCCGTACTGACGGTCATTAAGAAGCTTTCGTTCTTCAAGATATTTCATAAGTTGAACGGTGAAGTTGACGGTTTATCAACGTTTCCATGACCTTGGAAAGAAGGGAGGTTAGTGCAATTGGACGGTAACTGCTCGGAAAAATCCCAGCAGAATAGGAAAGATGGAAAAGTTTACGCAGTGGTTTTGCCAGCGTAGAAGAACACCTCTTCAGGATAACGGCGGGGATACCATCTGGAACAGCGGATTTATGTATGTTGAGATCTTTAAGGACTCTCGCAACCGAGCGAGTTTGAAAAAATATCTGCTTCATCACAGAATCTACAGACTCGAGCTCGGGTGGAGCCAATATGCTATAAGGAAGTGTCGAGTTGGCAGCAAATTGAGCTTGAATTGGCTTTGTCGATGGAGCTGACATACAGAGAGTCATTGAAAACGAGCGTTGGGACCGATGACGTGGTCGAGTTCTTAACGTTCTTAACGTTCTTAACAAAAGACCAAAAATGTTTGCTTCCTTTTGGACACAACAGTATTTTTTGCCTTACTTTTTGGTCATGCAAAAATTTTGCTTTTGTATATGAGCATTACAGATATTTCTGGCCCGTTTGAACAAATTTCGGTTTTCTACAGTCCAGCAACAACGATTGTCCAGTTAAAGACCAATATCAAAGAAGAAATGACGACTATTCTAAGAGCAATGTGCCAGTAATTTTTCAATAAAATCTTAAGTCCAGATTGAAAAAGTGTTTGCCTTTACATACCCATTCTCCACAAACTACACCTTGTCTGCCCTTCAAATAATCGCGATCACAAAATTTTATTTAGCTCCAAGAACATTAATAAATAAGAAATATTTGAGAACTTTCGAAGAAGTAATTCAAATTTTCCCTTAAATCATTGAACTATGAAAATGCTAACAAAGTAAAGACAATCTGAGGTGTATGTCTCATAATTCAACTAAATCCAGTTCATTCAAAAGTTACAAATTGACTTCTTGCTTGAGGTACGTTCTTCAGATTATCAAGGCCAACACACTTCATAGTTATGTTTATAACTGTCATAAATCACTTTCGTTTGATGCTCCAATCTAAAGAAGTGTTCAAACAATTTGCTAGACACAAAAGAAAACCATTTAATGAATTTTAAACAATGCCTAACTAGTCTTATTTACGATGACATATTTAACTGAAAAACTTATTGTTTGGATAAATAACACTTGTGCAATCATTTAATATTCAAATTCCATCCCAAAATTGGACAATCTGAATTCACCGATCTTAATTACTACTTTTTTTTGTCTGACTTGAGTAATCGTTTTTTTGTAAGCTTAAGATCTTTTGTGTTAAATTCAAGACTCTTCAGGCTATATGCGTCACTTTTGAGTGACAGGCGTTAAATGAAACATTTAAAATTATTGTTTTGCAATAAATCTTTCGACAAATACAAAACTGTCACTCTTCAGCTTCGCTGAAAGCAATGAATTTAAAATACAACAAAACAAACATACTTCAAAATAAAGAAAAAAAAAATTGTAATGTCCTCTAACATAAGTGAGACATATATTTTTGATTATTCCGCCTTTGGAAGAAAATACTTTCGCAACTCCGCTGAAATGATTATCAGTCGCAATTCTGACTCTGGTCAATAAACCTTTTAAGGCACGACCTCAATGTATCAGCAGCTTTTACGGCATAACCTTGAGAGTGATTTCTGTCGTAAAATAGACAAAATTTACAATTTACATGCTAATGCATTTTGCCAAAAAAACTGGTTAAAAGTAATTTGTTGACCACAAACTTAAAAAGAGATATAAACCTAGTTCGATGGATAGGTTTGTTTGCACAAACAAAAAAAAACTCAAAGAGAGCATCAAGTTGAAACAAAAGAAGTGGGAGATTTCAAATCAAACGAAAAACCGATTCGATTGCAATATTAATGCCGTTTTATAATAGATGCTGCTCAGCCCGATTGATTGGGGGCGTACTATACTCATCATCTGAAGAGATGGTGAAGATTTGTTTTTGGCTTTTTCACTAAAACTTGTATCCATTTTCTGCTTACATGTTAAGGGTTATGCAATAACCAGTATCATCTTTACAAAATAAAAAAAACCCAGCCAACACATGCCATGGTTCATGCATGCGGAAGGAAAAACCGTTTCCATAAAGCACCAGTAATCACAGTATGGCATTCAAGACATTTGGGTTTGAGGTCTAACCAAACATCATTCCATTGTCTAAGGTAGTTTACAATGCGGAAGAGTTTACTACTTCAAATTGCCCTCAAAAAATCAATAGAGATCAGAAACAAGTTCACGGAAAAGTGTCTTGGTAAATTGAATGGGAAGGGTCAACCTCGTAGTATACGTGACTCTTAATTGAGACAATAGCTGTTTTTGGTTGGTAAAATTTGATTGGCATGACTCTTAGTAATTTCAAAGCCACTGTGTTCCATATGCAGATGTGATTGCATTATAGTAACTGCATTTATGCTCTATGTGACGTAAGTGTTTAAGTGGGCATTTTGTAGATAACCACATAAAGTGCAATGTGATCTATAAAAATGTCAACCAAATCGGACGCTTGTCATCATGACATAAACGAGATGTGACTAGCTGATTGCGACTCTGGTGCCTAAACTGACATTATGTAAATCACTTCTGCATAACCTTGAGTTTTAATTAAGAAGGAAATTAAATTGCTGCGAGTCATTATGCAAAGCCTGCAGTCAATAAAAACCACAGTGACAGTGTTGATACAACGCTTTTCTAGTTAAAAGTGTTACGATAACGCTATTCACAAAATACAAATTGAGCAGGGCATTCAAATTTGGTTTTACGCTAAAACAAAAGAGTTGTTCAGCGAACTTGAAATTGGACGTTTATGGTGATATCTAACCTCTGCATTTTAAGACTGACTGTCAATTAATGAATTTGGTATTGAAAGGCAAACTCAGAAAATATTTGAATATCAATTGTTTTACAAATATACTTTATGTGGTGCGCATTTCGAGAAAAGTCGAACTGTTTTCAATTTCAAGATGTCGTGAGACTGAGTTGGTAGGAAAGAGGTTATTTCTTTTTGTTTCTAGTCCATTCAAACAAAGGTGTTTGGCTCTTCTCAAAAATTAAGTTAAATTTAAAAAAAAAATACATTAAAATTGAACTTCTTTATGCTTAGTATTCGACTTTTGCAGATATTTCTGACCATTCATTGTTTTTGAAAGCAAAGAAATCGAGGTAACAGCTGAAGGAAAACCTAGTTGAACCAACAAAACACGTAAACTTTAGAATTCGTCATGTTTTCATTTTGCACTGCATTTTCTCAATTCGATTCCTAGCTTTCTTCCGAGCGTTGGAAGAGTATTTCGTAAGGTAATCAGTTTGTGTTCGGAGGGATATGAAACAAGTTACATTGAGTCTACTCGATTCCGACAAAATAGCGTTTATAATTTCAGGAAGACTATTCGATGACGCTTATTGCGATCTCTTCTTAAGGCTATTTCATAGAAATAAGACTCGTTTTAATTTATTTTAAACTCAATCTGCTGATGTATGATCAATTTAATCAGAAACTAATCATCGAAAGCTTATTAATTTCAAGAGATCTCAAAAAATGACATTTTATTTTAATAAATGAAAATATTTGTTTTGATCTGAGAAATAAAACTTTCAGCATTAATACTAATCATTGCGAATACAATATTTCGTTCGGATATAGCCTTATATTTCCACAGCAGCTCGACAGGATTTTGATGTCTCTTGATATCATTTGCAATTAAAAATAGATTTAAATAGCCCTCTCACATCAAACACTACAATTTGTAAAATATTTCTCTAATGTCACTGGTGAACAATAGGAACAGAATAGGTCCTGGGTGACCACCCTAGCTGACACCATGTTAAAAAAATATGTATGAATGATGAACGCATATTATCGGCATGAAAGTGTTGTATACGTTCATCCGAACATGAACCAAGCCACATATAAAAAAAATACTGTGAAAACCAAAGATAACTAAACTTCGTGGTTCAATCTGTCAAATGCATTGGAAAAATCAGTGTAGAAATTGTCATCCAAATACTTAAAAAAAAGGTCAACTGTAGTTGATTTTTCAACTGCAAACAGTGAGCTAAAGACAAACAACTCCTTTGAAAGCAGTAAGCGTTGATCTACACCGTAATTATAAACAAACCATTTTTCAAAATCTGTCAATGGTTATATTTAAGAGCACAACAGAACTCTCAAAAATGTTTTTAATAATCAAGGAGTTTCGTTTGGTAAATTTCAAATATGATGATCTATTATCCTAGCACTAAATCTCTTCAGAGAGTGCGATATTATCCCTTCAAAAGCTTTTCTCAATTTCCGTGGTCAAATGAAAGGTTGATAGTCTCGATTATCAGCCATGACGAGCAAAGTACCTACAAAAAATAGATAAAGTAAAACAAGAAACCTAGTTTTTGACCCATCTAAATGTTGCTATTCTAGTGTTTTAGTAAATTTTAAGAAGCCTAATTTAAACAAATAAAATAAAAAGGTGGCGCGAAATACCATTTTTTTAATTTTTTGCTGGAAATAACCGAATAACTGATATGAAACAACTGGTAGGTTTTCAAATAGCGATGTATGAGATGTTATAACATTATGAAATTACAGGAAAGGTAACTGATTACCGAATAACTGAAATGATCGGTATTAGGTAACTGGTTCTAAAGTTATTGATGAATAACTAGTCACTAATAATAATTACTGATATCTGTTCATTTCTTGCCCTTGCGCATTTCTACCAACAATACCTTGAAGTATAGTAGAAGGAACATAATTTTTTTTTGCCAATTCCATATCGTTCAGTGAAAAGCCCTTTTCGTAACAGGCAGACAGGCTTACCTTTACGCCATGAATTACTTAGTAGTCCGGTTCAGTTCAGTTTAAATTTGAGTTATTTAAACTGTGGGCACGCTTTAGTCATAATTTTTATAAGCATCATATTTTTCATCAATTATTCATTTGAAATTGATGAAGTAAAATATTATACCTTAAGGATAGTAAAATACTAAAATAATTTAAACCATTATTTTAGTTATGAGCTATTGTTAATAAGAAACAGGCCTTTTGAGTCTTTGTTATAAGGGATGTTTGTTATCGCCAAGAATTTAGCTTTATTATGATTCAAAAATAATTTCGAGCAATTGGCCGCCGCGGCTGAATACCAATTTTCTACCACCTTTTGCAACATTTGAGGTCGTAGGCAGCAATAGAGTGCAGAATATATGGTCTCGGGCTTATATCGGGCTTATCAATCGAGTTCACATTAGTCCACAAAAAATAGTCTAGTGGTGTTAAATCGCCCGATCTTGGAGGTAACTCACAGGTTTATGGCTCAAAATTATGTGAAAATCGGCGTCAAAAGCGATTTCCATTCGAGACAATTTACCAAACGTACGCAGTGTCCAGTGGTTGTGCAGCTTCTTTTACGATGAGCAACCAAACTGAGCATAAATCAAATGACAGTGCTGTCAAAAAGACCAACTACGAAAAAAGTATTCCCAAACTGATATCCACACGTCTAAAATTAACTTTAAATGTGAATATAAAGAAGGGAACAAGAATAAAACGTCCCTCTAAATACATTACTTTTAAGGAGATCAAAAGTATGGTAACGATTGTAACTTTTCGAGTATTATTGGAATTTCAAATTCTTTTGCTCTTTTTTTTTTTGAGTCGGTAGGTTCTTCTTCTTCTTTCCATTTCCAGCGTTACGAGAAGTGATCTTGAAGTGATCTCAACTCTCCCACTTTTCTGCTTCACACTAGTGATCCGCCTGTGGGGTACGCCGCAAAGTGAGTCGGTAGGTTATAAATATTAAATTTAATAGCAAAGGGTTTCATTGCAAACAATCAGGATAATCAAATAAAAACACGATTAAAGTAATTTGAACTGAGTAAGCACAAAATACTTAAATTGAGAGTTATTATAAATTAAAAATGTTACTCAGAACTAATCTAGCGACTTATGTATGCATTTTTGATGAGTGTTACTTACTAAATGAATGCAATGATTTAGGCGGCAACAATGAGCGATATTCGTTCTAGCGATCATAACTGACAAAAGTATCTACTACATAAACCCTGAAAAAGTTTTTTGTTCGACTTTCTACTGAGAAGAATCACAACGATAAAATCCTATCAACAAAATGCCTGGGTTTTAATATATGTTTGACACGAGCGATATTCCTTTTTCAGGTTAATGTCATCGAAGCAATATTCAATAACTCATATTTTTTCAATTTATGCGTTGAAAAAACGACGAGCGCTTACTTGTATTATATGAAAAAACAAAACTGCTGCAAAAATGCTTCTACATGACGAGCGATCTGAATGGTGATCCCCATGTTGCATAATTCATTTCTCAGTTTGGTTAAATGCTTAACTGCATCAAATTTATTCTATTTAGCAAAAAGCATAAAATGTGAATAGGCTTACTAACGACATTTGGTATGCCTTAGGCAATTAGCTGTTACACCTAAATGACATTCATTCGAAAAAGTGCTTTAACGTTAAAATCTCTACTACAGTGCTTTAATGACGAAATTAACATTTCTTCAGTGTGCTTGTTTGTTTTACTTATAATGAAAGACATTCTATGCCTTGTATATAAAAATGGTCTTTCATTGAAAGACAACTTCTTAGTATAGGAGCTGGAAGCAAATTTTTGGAGTGGAGTGATAAGCAAAATGCATGCACATGTATGCGCTTATTGTATCAAATTGAACCGTCTGGCAAATTTTTTTTCCAGCCATGGGTTTTGAGGTCAAAGTGATAACCACAACCACATGACTGATACGTCGAAAAATCAGAAAAATCTCCTCATTAAAGGAATGGTAGTCCGAAACGATTTGGTTTCAGCCTTCTACTCGCCAGACGCATTTTAACTATTTTCCAAATGGTTTTTTAACTTAAAACACTGATAACTTTTTTCCTATCACTACAAAACAATAGAATGGTACCCCAAAACATCAAATGCCAAACGCATTTTAACTTTAACATGTCCATCAAATATAATGAAAACCAATCACAATTTAAATATGAAATGCTGTAAAAAATTATTCACCGTCAAATTCATCGGACAAGAAATTGGAAACTAGATAGATAGATAGATAGATTCTTTATTTTATGTTAAATTACAATATTTTTGTCTTATGAATACGAACATGGCAATTTTGCCGTCTGCCGGAAAGACATTCCATAAAAAAAAGATAAAAATGTTAAAGTATAAAATAGAATTACTAACTTGTAAAAATAAATTATATACATAAAAGAATTTGTATTTTAAAGAACTACGAAAATTTTGATTATGTAATTAACAATTTTAATGAAAACTTTCAATTGAAGCGAAAAAAAAAGTTAGAGAAACGTTTACTATGATTAAAATAAAAATCAGTTATTATTTAATGTACATAATGTGAAAAATTACGTTGAACAGTAAAGTAACTGAAATTTAAAAGGCGAGTACAATTTCTAAAATTGGCTGAAATGAGAAAGCGAGGTTCCAAGATCTTCTGCAATTTGAATAATCTGCAACCCACATATAGGCTTAGTTACAAACTTGAAGGGTGATTTAACACAATAACTGGTAGAGGAGTTTTTTTTTTTTTTTATTTTTTTTTTTTTTTATTTTTTTTTTTTAGAAACTATTGCGATAAGTTAGTGCATGTTTACAATACTTGAACAAACACAACCAGCCACTCTTTCCATTCAAGACTTCGTAAAGGCTATTTAGGGACAGACAACTTTCCCGGAAATACAAACGACGAATTTCTTGTAATTGAAGAAAGATCAATATTTTGATTTGCGAAGAATTTCGGACACATCAGATTGAGCGCCAACTTAGCTTCCCTGCTTATTTCTTTAGCGTGTTTGCCAAAGTTTAAGTTGGATGTCAACAAAACACCTAAGTACTTGAACTCACTTACTACATCTATTTGCTGGTTATTAAGTCGCCAAGTTTCCTCACGTAGTCTTCTTCTCTGTCGGCTTTCGAAGATCATAACTTTTGTTTTCTGCACATTGATGTGAAGATCCCAAGTTGCGCAGTATGATTGCAATTTATTAATTTGTAATTGAAGAGCATGAGGATTTTCAGCTAATAGCACTAAGTCGTCAGAGTAAAGTAGAACTTTTATGACACTTTCGGCAAAAGTTACACCACCAGGAAGAACATCACATATACCATCGATGAACAAAGCGAATAGAATAGGGCTCAAAATGCATCCCTGTGGGACATCAGCAGACGTATCAAACCATTCTGACAGCTTGGATCCATCCCAAACGGTTGCTGTTGATGACGTCAAAAATTTGAAGTACATTAATAAAAATTTTCTTGACACTCCAAGCATTTCGAGTTTATATGTCAGAGCTTGCCTGTTGACAGTATCAAATGCTGCTTTAAAGTCTACAAAACATGCATAGAGTTTTTTGTTTTTTTCAATATATTTTCTAGCTATACTAGTCACCGCGAAAATATGATCTATGGTTGAGTATCCAGAACGAAAACCAGCCTGAAAAATGCTAAGAAGATTGTTTTCTTCTATCCAATTGGAAATCCTTCTATACAAAATCGTAGCAAAAATCTTTCTTAGAGAGTTTAGCAAAGATATTCCTCTATAGTTTTCGGCACGACTTGCATCTCCTTTTTTAAAAATTGGAAATATTAGGGCTTTAGTGAAACCAGCTGGAATACACGCATTGTCGTACATTGGAAATTGGAAACTATGTCGTCCTCTTCACTTTCACTATCATTTCGGTTTTGAATTAATTGTTAATTTGTTTCTGGGGGCACAACTCCTTTAAAAAGTTGTATAGTTTGACCATCCTTTAATCCATTTTCAAGCCACAGTGAAATGGAGAAAGCCGTTCAACAGTTTACTACCGCATTTTTCCAGGAAAAATTTTAAAATTTGATAATGCCTTAGCCAAATTCACTGATCTAAAAATAGAAGTTATCTATGTACTTATAAAAAGTAGGTCATTTATTAGTTTCATCTTTTGTATAAAAAAAAGGCAAAGTAAAAAAAGCATTGTGAATAGACATTAAATGCTTTGTGAAGATGATAGGGATAGCGGAGCTATTCTACAACCGGCCATTTTCATTTAGTTGCAAATAACTACATAGCTTTAAACCGTTTTCTAGCACTTGACTACGCTTTACAACTTACACTTCCATCCGAATTATCTCTTTACAAAAAATCCTTAGTTGCTAAGAATCTTTATATTCTAATCTCTATACAAAATAGTTATCTGCCAATGTAACATATCCAAAAATAAAAATAAGATTTGAAAAATAAAAATAACATCCTCATAGCCGAAGATATAACATGTGCACCAACTAATAGTTGCATCTTTTGTAATCTAGCTAAAAAATCATATATATAAAAAAAGAGAAAATCATTCATGTATTCGGACGAGGATCTACTTTTGATAATATTCTTTGACTTGCGTTTCAAAATGTGTTAAAATTCGTCTGGCCAGTCGAAGGCTCAAACCAAATTGTTGGGGACTACCTTTCCTTTAAAAAGGAGATTTTTCTGATTTTTCGACGTATCAGTCATGTGGTTATAACTTTGACCTCAAAGTTTTAGAAACTACCATTTTGGATTACCCATCTTCGCCTACGGCTGCAGGCAGTTGAGTGTTATATGTATAATGGGGCGTATATCTACACATACATGCATTGGTTATTACTCACACTCCAAAAATTTGCTTCCAGCTCTTGGTCTATCTATAGAAGTATACGATCGATTGCGGCAGAAGCACGCTGATTTGGTAAAAAACAATTTGATTGTTTTCAAAATTCAATCGAAAACAAAATCACTAGCATTATTATTTTAACGAAGAAAAATGCTTTCTCTTAAGTTCATTGCATCCAAACAGTTACATATAGAAGCTTATTGATACGCCGCCGGGCATCAAGGTATTCTCAACTAAGAAAAACACATTCGGTGTTTTTACGAGCTGAAGATATTTTCTTTTTTACAAAGTCGATTGCGTTTCATAGGCAAAACTACTGCAGTAGACAAAAGCTCTGTGAACATATTAAAGCAATGTTCTAAAACACATAGAAACATTTTGCCTCACTTTTGTACTCAAACATTGTTCTTTCTAATAAACTGATATTGATCAAAATGCAACTCTACAACACATTAGTCCAAATTTATCTGCGCAGACAAAGAATTAGCAGGTTTTACTGAACTACCAACAAATCAAAATTTGTGTGCAATTATGTAATAAAAAACAAAACTTAGTCAAATCAAATACTATTTGTCTATCATGAGAATACAATTCCGTAATTCTCGCACGTCTTACTTTGCGGTTTCTCTTAATTTAATAACGATATAATGATTCTAGCAATCACAATCACACCGACCGCACTCCTTGAATTGTTAAAACAACACACTCAGTCACAGTGTCTACAATTATCATTAATTACTTCCTACAATGTACGGCTGCATTTTGACACTGCTGTGGTTGCTGTTGCTGGCCAAAGTAAAATAAGAATGAATAAATTGACCATAACAATGTTTTATTTTTCTTTCGCATAAATATTAAGTTAGCATTTTAAAAAAAAAGTACCTATTAAATGAAGCTAGGTTCGCAACCCAACTCTTTTATTTTGACATAATAATTTCCCCAAGAAGAAACATTCACAAATGCATTTGGTAATTAAAACAAACATTTCGTGCTAATAAACCCGATTCTGTTGTTGTTTTAACCTACCATAATTTCAAGTTTCGAAAAAGCTTTAAGTACACACATAAACATGCATTCCAATCAAATAAAAAAAAAAACCAAATAAAACATACTTCCGCATTTTTTAGGTTTAACACACAATGTTGTGCAATAATTCACCGCCAAACCTCAAACTCACCTCTTATCTCTATCTCTCTCGTACTTTATTTCAAAGTCTCTCTCTCTCTCTTTCTCTTCTCTAGTTTCTACAACCGAAAACTGTTTAAGTGGCAGCAAGCAGTTAATCACAAAACAAGCAAACTTGAACTAACAAACACCCACGGAATAAGATCACCAACCGAAAAAAAAAACAAAACACCCGAAAGTCTGTCTTACTTTTCAAATAATCTTCATGGATCAATAGCTCGCGAAAACAAAAACAAAAACTTTCAAATTAAATGTTTCCACATATATTTCTTGTAAACCATTTGAAGATGCAACCGACTCTTGAGAAAGACCGACTGGAAACTGATTCAGAAAAAAGTGTAAGCCTCGAAAAATTGTACTGTTACCAAAGACCCTGGTCAGTGTCAATGATGAGGAACGTCGTCACCTTCATTGTCGTTGAAATCGAAAGTTTCACATAACAAGTGACGACGACAATGCTTACACAAAAAAGCTAATAAAACAAAATCGGAATATGTATAAACGGACGCAAGATAGAGAAGAAGCGCACTGCCCAAACTGCTCATCAGTGCGTGTGCCAGAGCGAGACTTTTCGTTTCCAATAACTCAATTACGATGAAATTATTTCGAATTCTTGCTCTAATCCAATACATGACTTTCATGTGCGTCGTCTTTTTCGATTTCACTTATTTCATGGCTTTCCTTCGCTACCATTTCCCACTTTCGCTGCAACAAGTTTTTTATTCGCTTTCGTTGGATAAGTGCAACGGAGAAAAATAAAACTCATACACATGAACATTTTTGAAGAAAATAAATATTAACACTTTATAATGGAGTTGTGTGTAAGTATGAGTGTTGATGGTAAAAAATAAATGGACAACAAGAAAACTTAAGACTACCATGTTGGCTTGTGGGGTGACGGCTGGGGATGTGATGAACTGGCTATCGCAGATGTTGAGGCCTGTGAAGACCCACCAGATGCACCAAGTGCTGCGTTAAGCACTAAACTGGTAACACCTCCTACTAATGCGGAAATGATCTGTTTCACGAACCCAATAGAGTCGGATCCACCCATTGGGGGGTGAGCAGCAGCTGCATCATCTCCACCACCCTCGGGTGTGCCTGCCCGATTCTTGGCTTGAAGAAAAGTTTGAAGAAAAGTTTGAAGGAAAACCAGTGGCTTAGGTGGCAAGTCATCATCCTCGGGGTCCTTAAAGAAAAAATATTAATTTCAATTAATTTGTACTTTGTTTGTTTTTTAAGTGTCAACGAGTGCAGACGATCACCCTACGAATATTTTGTGCTTTCTTAAAGTGAGTAAGTGTTAGTCGAGTTAAGGACTCCTTAAATTTAAAAAAATATTCAAAATATAAATACAGCACTAAGGGAGGCCACAATTGTTCCAACGAGGTTTCCTATAAACTTTCCGTTGTTGACCTGAAACGATATTGAATAAGTAACTAAAATTGATAAAAAAAAGTCAGCTTACCGCACCGCCTCCTCCAGATAAACCATCAAATGCAGTTCCGACGTAACCACCCAGAACCGTGCCAAAATTCTTGTCGCCCTTAATTATTTATTTGTAAGATAAAAAAATTTCAGAATTTTTATATTTCAAAGTGACTCACTGCGAGTAGTCCTGAAATGAGTGATGTTCCCGTACTTATTAGCGACTCAATATCCAATCCTCCCGGCTGAAAGGGTTTTGTTATTTTTAATATAGCAAATTTGATTTAGACCAAGATCCTAAAGCAAACATCTGGATGTGAAGCTTAACTATCAAGTGTTGAGAACATTTTATGGAATTGAATTTAAAAGTATTACATGTTGAATGGAAACTTTTTTTTAGCTATTTTTTGTAAGCTCCCTTGGCATTTTAAAAGATTTTCTGAGTACACAGATTTGAGCCCTAAGAGCATGTGCCCGGTCTTACACTTCTTCTGATCACACCGTCAGCCCAAAAATGATGAAAAAGTAACGTTGAGTAGATTTAAATTACAAATCATTTACTGATAAGTAACTGTATATTTCAAATAGCAGCAAAAAATCACCACATAATTTACCAAAAATTAAAAGCAGGTATTCATCGTGTTACTTCCAACATTATTTATCCTCCGGCCAAATATAAGTAAAACTTTTAATTCAATAGTATAAATGTAGAATTGACTTGATGGTCAATCTACATACTTTAGTTTTCTACAAACTTTGATTTACCTTTCACATCCAAAAATGTACAGTAGCCTGACTCTTAGATTATTTGTTTTACTTACGCCAAACAACTGCGCTATTACTCCAGTTAAGGCTCCAACTAACGCACCAACATCTGAACCTCCTTCACCCTAAAAATCATACATATAATGAGTTTTTATTTCATTCAGATAACTTAACCTTACACCGCTCAAGCTTGCAATCAGTCCAACAATGCCTCCAGGCATTCCTCCTCCCCCATCACCATTATCTTCATCTGATTCTTCCATTTGGTTTGCTGTTTTATTGCTGATTTCTGGTGAGTCGATATCAATAATCTTTACAAGAAATTTGAATTTTTATCATTGTGGTTTTCTATTTACAATGAAGTTAGATTGAAATTTAAGGTTTGAAGGATTCAAATACTATTAAAATTAGTAAGGTGTGCTTTTTCGTTTTGAATTTTGTTAATGGCTTTGAAGGCGTAGCTAAGCTACTCTACTACTTCTTCTGGTCCACACTACGATCGTTATGGATAGCATCTCTGACATAAAATTGTTTGTCCAGTGTCCGCAGGAATCGCTTTTCGCGAGGAATTGTAGTGCCATGAAAATAGTTTTTTTTATTTTTTTATTAGCCGTTCAGAATCGAGGTTAGGTTCCAAGGCTCCCCAAACTTTTTTGAGTCAGACAATAATTAAATCACATAAATATAATTATTTGGATAAATATGTGAGTAAAAATTTTAGATCCGTGCAGCCAAAAAGTCACATGATAAGATTAGCTAAAATCTGAAAAGCTACTTCAAAGATGTCAAAAGATCTTTCAGCTCATACGTGTGACTTTTTTGTGGGAAAATGTCTGTTGAAGTAGATAAAGTTTATTCCTTGCTTTAGAAATGTAAACAAGCAACCAAGGCTCTTTCCTTGTTAAATGGCTTTCAATAAATGGAAGTATTGGCTACAGGCTAAGGTGAGGCAAGTCACCCTACGAAACCATTCAAAGTAGTTTTTTCAATAATCACGAACGTCTTAAAAAACACAAATTGAAAGGGATGTTCAATTGGTGTTTGTAATTGGACGTAGTTTTCAATCTTGTAATACCTTTTTCAGAGTTGGTTCTTTTGACAATTGTTACTTGATTTATGCTTATGCCGTTTCTTCCGATTTGCTCTTCGAGGTTTTCATTGGAGTAATCCTTTGATATTACCTCCTTATCAAGACCGAATCAAACTCCTCAACCTCAATGCGCTGAAAGATTGAAGAGAAATATTTGACATTCTCTTCATTCACTGAATCTTTACAGGTACCATTGAATGTCCAGCCCTTAACGAATCCATTTTTCTAAATACTAACCCTCGTAACACTCGGAATCCCCGTCTCTTCTATCTTCCCACCCATCGAACCTCTTACGGCTCCAATGAACCCATCTCCCGAATGCTGAGGAATGTCAATGCTCACTCTTCTTGTTTTGACTTCAATATGAGTACTCCCTACCAAAAATTTCGTCTTCTAAGCCCTCCATTTAGTTAGTTTAAGTCTTAGCTATTAAGTTTCTTAGTTCGTAAGTCAATAGCTTGTATTAAGCCTAATAAATGGGGGTTTTGCCCCCACCAAAATTAAAATTAGTTTGGTTTGCTATTTTGTCGTAAAAGAAGTTAAGCTGCACGACTATTGGAAAATGCGTACGTTTGGTAAATTGTCTCGAAACGAGATCTCTGTGGGCGCCAATTTTTATATAATTTCGAATTTTAAACCAGTGATTTATCTCCAAGATCGGTCGATTTAACACCGCTTGACTATTTTTTATGAAGTTATATGAAATCGCTTCTCTACGCGGGTAAGCCTAAGACAATTGACGCTCTGGAAGAGACTGCAAGACATACGGCCCCAAATGATACAAAAAAATTTTCAATATTCGAGAAGGCCGCGGGGCCTTTTCCCCGAATTATTTTTAAAACATAATGGCAAACTCTTATAAAGCTAAATACTTGGCTGGTGTCTTAATTCTTTTTTAAAATCACACGTCATAAAACAAAAACAGCTTTTACTTTACTGAACTAAATGTCGTAAACGAGAAAAAGTCCTTTCGAAACTTCAAAGTATGGTAATATACTGATCCATGTGAACTATTATCGGTATGGAATGACAAAACTAGTACTTTTTATTGTCTGACCGTTCGAAATGCCAAAAAAAACTCAGCACCCTTCAAAAGATATATAATAATGAAAACCGATATCAGGCAGAAAAACAATATTGCTAAAAGGAAATATGACACTAAAATGTTTCTATATGAAAAATATTAACGATCAAATCACAGACAATTTTAAACTGCCAAACATGTCATTTGTTCTTGACTTCAATGTGGTTGACTCTATATATAAACACATACAGCAATTTTTGAACAATTTTGAACAATTTTGAACAATTTTAGGTGCATTTCACTTGCCGAAAACTGTTCAAATTTCCACACACTTATTAACACACATTGTTAGTGATGCACAAAATTTTCTCAACAAAACTCACAACGCTAGGACGATTGGGCTTAACACTCTTTTCACCTTCCTGGGATGAGTTGTTATCCGTTTCCACCAAATTATTCTCCACTTTATCCTAAAAGTAAACTCATTTTCAGATGAACTCTTCGAAACACTCCACTTAAACGTATACCTCCGCAAAAAACACTTCCAAATCATTGTCCTGCTTAGCACTCCGCTTTCGATTGATTCTAATCATATCCAACTCATTATTCTTCTCTAAGTACAGCAAAGTATTGTCAATTTTCTTCGTGATTGTCTTCTGAATAGTTAGGACGTGGTTTAGTATGGATTCCTTCAACTTGGTCATATCGACATCCGAACTTCCCATTGTTTCCCTCTTCTTACTTTTATGTTCATCCAAAGTCTTCTGCAACTCCTCCTTGTATTCCTGAACATTCAATGACTTCGTCACCAAATCCATTGCACTAGACAAAACTTGAATTGCATTTTTGTCCCGCTCAATAGTATCCTCGATTTTTTTAATTTTTGGAACAGACACTGCCTTATCCGATATATTTGTATTCAGGATGAGATCAGTTACTAATCCTGTCAAATGTTTTTCCATTTCCTTTTCGGCCTTCAAGGCTCCATTTAGTATTCCAATGGTGGTGATGGTTTTTAACTCGCGCCGCGTCAATTTCGGTTCTAATTTCTTATACGCCAATAAGGCTTTTATGTAATTCGGATCAATTTTGATCCTATTTGACCGTCGCGGAGCAGCGTTTGAAATATTCCACAAACCGAATAAAAATAAAATCCTCCAAACTTTCTGATCGTTCATATTTTGTGTAGAGTCTTGCAAATGCGTTGGGTCACTAAGCCGGCCACCCACTTTGTCATCCAATATATTCAACATTTCACGCCCGGCTACTCATGCGACAGTTACCGTTGATTGATTTGGAAATCGAAGGGCGTTCCCACGATCCGTATGTATTTTCCAGTTGTGACATTTGGGCGAATCTGGACTAAACGTTGAAACTACGTTCTGACAGGTTGTATTGTTTTGTTTGCACGTGCTCGGTGCAATTTATGCTAATCAACTTCTGTTAAGAAAAAATTTTAAGCAATCAACTGCACTACTTAAAAGTGCGCATTGGTTCGCTGAACCCCGGAGGTCTTGATGCCTGAGAAGAAATATTTTGTAACGTCACTTAAGCGGAAAAGACGCCACGAAATGTAATGAAACTATAATCGGCTATGGTCGAATGAGTTTTTTAGTTTCACTTAATTCATTCGTTCATTGTGTTTTAACAATTTTTATTGGTTTGTTTTCAATGCAACAACGTCATAATAATTTATTGCCGTTTTATTTTCGGATCTGGGAAGTATAATAGAAGTTTAATTTGTAGCGAGTTGCTTTAGTAGTATTTAACCTTTTCGAAGTGGTAAGACAATATTTTTCATGGCTGGCTAAATGACTGACATATAATTTTCTAAAAAAAACAAGACTTTGGGCATAACTCTACGTCCATACAATGCAATTCTTTCTGGGTTTTCATCGAATTCAATTATACTTATTATGTCTTCGAATGATCTATGATCGGATTCATAAATCAGTCTACGTGATCATAAAACTAGCTTTACAAAAGAAGAGGAATGAAAGAAAGGTCAAGAAATTGATTTCTTGCTTAACCTGTAATCGTTTTGCGTATTTACTTTTGGAATTCAGATTTTAAGAAGCAATACTTAATATGGCGACGTCCTACGAAACTAGCCCTGCGTCATATTGGTCATATATAAACTGCGTCCATTTCGTTCGATTTAGGTCTTTTGCAAAGTGAATGTGCCTACGTGGAGTAGTTTTCTAAATTTTCTAGTCTAGTGTTACTACAAGCTACAAACGAAGTTAGACAATAAACACTAACTCTTAAACTTAGAACGAAGCTACAAAATTCATTGGCCAGCTTGCTGACTTACTTTCTTAAGGGGGCATTAAAGTTCGGTTAGAACCTGGGCCTAAGCCAATATTCTTCGATAACGAATTCAATTACGTGCGAGCTCTCTAGAGTTCTGCACTCGATTGAGGTCTTCTTCCACTTGATTGTGCCACCTAAGATGAGGCCTTCCACTTCCGCGATTTCCTTGCAATGTGCTTTTGAAAACCCGACGAGCCGGAGCGTTTGGGTCCCGGTCCATCCTCTCTACATGGCCCAGCCATCGTAGCCTCACGATGCGTACTCTTCTAGCTGTGCCAATGTCGGTCATAGATCTCGTTGTAGAATCCGTTTCTCCACACATTGCCTTCGCATACGGGATCAAAGATCAATTGGAGTAATTTTTTTTCAAACACCCAAAGATCTCCTCATCCGCTTTCGATAAAGTCCACGCTTACGTAACGTAGAGCAGAACGGGGATGATCAAGGTCTTATAGAGGTTTACCTTGGTTTTTCTGCAGAGGGTTTTGTTTCTATTTGCCTTCTTAACCCAAAGAAGCAACGTCTGGCAAGAGTTATTCTCCGTTTGATAGCCGCACTGATGTTGTTTTCCATGTTTATAGCGACTTCAAGGTGGACGAAGTCCTGTAATACATCAAAGTTGTGTCTGTCTATTGTGACGTTTTCTCCAATTTGTCGATTTCCTCTGCCCTTATTTGATGACAACACATACTTCATTTTACTCTCATTAACCATCAAACTTATTTTGCCGTCTCTGTTTCAATGCTCGCTAAACCACCTATGACATCACACTTCCTTCTTCTCATTACGTCCATATCGTCTGTGAAAGCGAGTAATTCTACAGAATTTTGAAAGAATATTCCTCTGGTTTTGAAGTTTGAATTACGTTCAATCTTTTCAGGTATGACGTTAAGTAAATAGCTTGACAGTGTTTCGCCTTGCCTAAGGCCTTTTTCGACATCAAAGGTCTCAGTGAGTTCTCTACCGACCTTGACGGAGCAGTGTGAATTCTCCAAAGTCATCCTGCATAGTCGTACGAGTTTTGCAGGGATGCCGAAACTAGACATGGCTCTATACAGTTTGTCTATGTAAGTACTGTCATGTCGTACGCGGCCTTGAAATCGATAAAAAGATGGTGTATATCGATATTATACACTCGGGTTTTTTCCAAAATCTACCGCAACGAGAAAATTTGTCCTATTGAGGACTTTTCTAAAACCACATTGATAAAGACTTATAAAATTGTTGACGTGGGGTCTCAGACTTTCACATATCTCAGCAGACAAGATCTTATAAGCGACACGACGTTAAGGAGGATTATCCCTCTATAGTTGGCGCAATTATGAGAATCTGCCTTTTTTAAGATTGGGCTTACGATACGCAGGTTCCATTCGTCGGTCATACTTTCTTCCGACCATATCATGCAGATCAGCTGGTGCATCCTCCTTTCCAACTGATCTCCAGCTGCCTTGAAAAGTTCGTCATCAAGATCATCTGCACCTGCAGTCTTACTTGATTTGAGTTTAAATGTGGCAAGCTTAACTTCTTCTAGGTCCGGAGGACGGCATTGTTGACCATCGTCCAAGTTGAATGGGGCATTCTGCTTGACGGCGGAATTTGTTTCTTCATCGCAGTTCGCAGAAGTAGTCTTTCCAGATCCTTACTAGCAACCGTGACTTCATTCCAATGTTTCCCTGACCTGCTAGATTGAAGAAATACCTGTATATAAGAAGTAGTTAAAATAACCACATCAGTCATATAGTCACAGCACGAGCATGGCTGTATCGCTGTATGCCATCTACTGGACTGACAGTTTTTCATTAATTCATTTTTGCTTTGTTTTTGTTTTTGAAATGTTTTTTCTTTAACAAATTGATGAATGAGCTTCTTCTTCATATTTCAGTGCCAGAAGTTGGAGGGTAGTATAATAAATAGGGTGGCGCAACAGTAATGGGAGATTCGAGGCCTAGAAGGAGACCTAAGGCTTTTTCCAGTTCCCGACGGCTAGTCGCCTAAACCCTTTTCATGGAATTAAAACTACTACTGGAGGACTTTCCATCAGATCCTCGCGAAGTGTGGAAAAACATCTTTTCTTTCTGTTTGGTTCGAAAAACTAGCCTCCCATATTACAACCAGAAGTTACTGGCTCTTCAATACAAAATAGAAAATCAGTTGGTTACTTTTTCAATACCAGGATCAGTCTCTGTCCTGCATTGAAGCTCTAGATCTAACCATTTTGTGCACCAGCATGATTTGCTAGCAGTGGCCTCAAGCGCTACTATTATAAGAAGCCATGTCTCCACTATGTTCACTACCTACTGGTTAGAGTCTATTTGCAGAGTTCCTGGGTGGGTGACAGCCGTGTTTCATCAGTAGATGCTTGGGAACATTAGCGGGTATTTTCAAAATGCGCTTATAGCCCCGTACTGAAGCAGCGTAAAATAAAAGCAGGTTCACTACTGTTTTCAAAACTCTTTATTTCCTGCTATGAGCGATAAAAAAACTTTTATTTATTTAACTAACGCGTTTATCAAGGGGCTATGAACACCCTTATAATGTTTTAAAATACACCCTGTGTAGTGGGAGACACCGATGCACGTTGCTTATGAACTTTTATAAATCGTAATGAGTCTGGTAAAGATTCTTTAAGGGTAGTGCAACTAAAATATGAATCTTTTCACTTGACTTTACGTCCGAAGTTGGGCTCAAGGTAGAACTGATTTCTGAGTTGAGTTGGTTGCCACTTAAGTCTCGCCAATATTTCCCCAATGTGATTTCTTACATTTTTGCTTGAAGTGACAAAAGTCACGAAGGTTTTGTATTCTCCCACCAAATCTTGCTGATCTTACTTTAACAATAACAGCTTGATCGTTTTCTTCGAACTTTGGCTTGTGAACCAAATTTTATCAAATCTTTTTGTCTCTCACGGAGGATGTACTTTTTAAAGGGACTCCAAAACATTTATTTTCTCCAACGTAAGCTGATTTTGATCAAATATTTTACGAGCATTTGCAAGAACCTAGCCTAAGTTTATCCCCATTTTCTGATTTCAAAATTCAATTGCAAATACTTATCTATGAGCTTTTAAATACTTTAGTACTATATTAAGCTCACAGCACTACTCCATCACACAGGAATGGACATTTTCATATACATAAAAGCAATTTTGGTAAAACTCGATTTGAATAGAAAAATTTGAAATTTTTTTAAATAAATGTTAATTAAGCACAAATGTGTGTTTCGATTGAAGAGTGTGTTAATTTGTTTGTTTCATTTTTAGCCTCAGAATATAAAGTAAAGAGTGACAGTTTTTTTGCCTTTAAGCTTGAACCGTTTCAAACCACTCATACAAAAGGTTTGTCAATTCTCAAAACTAAAATTCAAATTTTCTACGAAAAAACATAAACAATTCTATGGCACATAATAGAGTTGCATCAAATGATAAAATATTTAATTATTCTTTGGACTTTATTTTAATTCAAAGCTATCAAGTGTCCGTCTTTTATCATTCAACAGCATATTTCGGTTTACATTCAGTAGCCACTACATCCAGTTCAAATACTCACAAAAGCTCTTGTGATCGCGCACTTGGTTTCAAATTAATATTTGCAATACTCATTCACTCATTCACAAACAACATCATAATATTCCTCTATTAGCTGTCGTTCATGAAAAATAAAACAAGCAATCGACAGTCTTAAAAATCAATTCATCGACCCCAAAAAACCTCACGACCAGACTTGCAAGTCAATCGATTATTATCGGATTATGTGATCTTACGTGAATGTGTTTTTTTTTAAACATTTATGTTTAAAGATTTATGGCAACATTATTGTTATTATGACTGCAGTTACCCTCAAATTTTGCAATGTCTGCAATTGGACAAAAAGCTTCAAGGTGTAAGTGAAAGTATGACAATCAGTCGATTTGAATGGCATACTTTCTCATAATTTGATTTAATCGATAACATTGTACTATCGGTACAATCAACCTGTAATCTGAAATTTGAGTACAACCCAATCTGACCTGAATTCAATTTAACAACAGATAGCTATATCCAAACGACCTTCGTAAACAATCTTTTGTGGTTTGTGCTCCACAAAAATTGTTATCGGAGCTGGAATCGGAAATAAGTCATTTCAAGAAAACGTTGACTTTGATACATTTATTTTGTTTTGTGTGGAAAGTTCATTATTCACGCATGGTGCATGTCTTGCCACCAAAAGTCTAATTGACAATCAGTTGGCCTTTGATTCAAGGACAGCAACTAAATACCGTCGCATTTAAAATACTTTTAATTGATCCGCCTGCTCTTTGCAAACAAACAAGCTACAGTAAGTGCATCATTTTTTTTTTTGTTTCTTTTGCTAAGCTCTAGATGGATAAGATAGTAGCTCAGAGTGGGTTTTTTATGTAGTCTAGTGATGACGAGTACCATTAACCTAACCCTGACCCATCCGCATTTGTATTTATTTTTTCGACGATTTACCTTTGGACAAGTTTACATTGAAATGAACATTTTAAGATTTTAGTCAATAAAAATTGTATTTTTAATGTTTGCGGAAATGAATTGGCATGTGCGGTTTGTTTGTTTGAGTTGAAAGGTTAAGGGTCTGTGCTGTTGGTTTTTTATTTCCAATTTCCTTAGAAATTATGACAAATATTGTGTGTTGTTCGTCTCTATATTGATATGTTTGAATATTTCATGTTTTGAGTTGTGTGTCAGTGGAGATATGTATTTTTTTTAATGCCAAGGTGCATTCTTACGAGTATAATTAAATCTAATGCGGGGAATATGCAACTGATCGCCTTGCTAGCAGATAACTAAGTAGAACAGTGTGTGTCATTGATGTTAGATAAATGCTCTGCAAGTAGTGTTTTTAATGACAGACCGAGGGAGCAATTATCTCTAAGTGGTTGTTTAAGGTTCTTTAGACAAAACAATTTCAATATTATGACTCAGGAAAGTCGTTTCTATTCAATCGAATCAAACTGTTTCACGCATATATCATCAACTATATGTCGTAAACTGTTTATATGATTCTTTTCTACAAATTCATTGATACTTTTTCAAAGCTAACTAAAAAAAAACACATACACACAGACTTTTTTGATGTGGTTGACTCATGAAATCGGTAGCAACAATTATTTTTAATAAAAATTAGCACGTAAATAAAAACAAATTATTCTACTTCAAAGGGCTTGTCTACAAGGCTTAGTGATTTATTTCGTCAGTGCGAGATCATTCCGGTTTTCCGGTCAACTTCAAGTTTTCAGTAGCTAACTCCATCTCATCACATCACACTATTTTTCCTTATAAATTCATTTTCATTTCCAGTTTCTTAACTCTGATTACATGCTAACAAAAATGAATGAAACTAGCTTACATAACAACTTAACCCAACCCAACCCAACCCATTTGGTACCCGTGGTGTGATGGATAGCATGTCCGCTTGTTAATCCAGAGGTTCGAGTTCGAATCCCAACAGAGGCAAAAATGTTTTTTCCACGGGTATCGCCTTTCGCGAGGAATTGGCAAGTCCTCCGTTAGTATTCATTGCCATGAAAAGCGCTTTCTCGATTAGCCGTTCTGAACCGGTCGAAAATTGTAGGTCCTCTTCATTCCCCCACAAGGCATGGTTGTGTGAAATGCGCTAGGCCCAGGGGCTCCGTGCTCCATAGCGCCACCCTATTTATTTATTTTATTTAAAACCCCCATTTATTTGGCTTAGTACAAGCTAATTCTTAATCTAACTTACAAACTAAGAAACTAATAGCTAACGTTAATGGGCAGGGTGATTTAGAAGATACATTTTTAGGCAAGGGGTGCTGAGGTTGGAGTCAAAACTGTTAAAACTAGAATTAACGTGACTCCGCATTCGGGAGATAGGTTCATTTGAGCCATATGACGTTCGAAGAGGAAGTAGGTAAAAGAGTCTTGATTTCCATATGTTGCGAGGATTAGTGTTAAGAAAGATAGAGTTGTAAAGGTTTGTGCAGTCGACGGATCCAGAAAGGACACAGTGAATGAAGAGAATATCGAATATGTTTCTTCAATCTTTCAACCTATTCATGCTGAGAATTTTGATGCGATCTAGGAAAGAAGGGAAGGATTATTTCAAGAAAGACCTCTCAAAGCAAATCGAAAAAACGGCGCTGAATATTTTCAATTCTAGAAATGTAAACTTGTTGGAAAGGGGACCAGACTTGGCAGGCGTATTCAAGGAGTGGGCGAATAACTTACTGACCCTAAGCGGGTACTCTAAATGAATTAGTATCTTTATTTTTTTTTTAAATGTTTGTTAAAATATGGATAATGATCTACCCAGAGGCCGAGGTACTTGACTTCTACTTTGCTTGGCAGTGGGTGGCCATGTGAATCAACGATCATCAGCTTTCACCAGTTCTTTCTCGTATTTCATGAGGCCCGAGCCAACTGGGTTCGAAACACAATTGTTTCCGATTTCTGAAAGTTGATCATCAACTTTCAGTAATCGCAATACTGCTGAATCTTATCAAAGTCGCCTAAAGGCGTTAAGCTCACCTGTCATAAGATACAAACTAGTCCAAGAGACAGTTATGTCGCTCTCTGAACTAGCACGGAAAAACACTGTAGTCCTCCACTGGATCCCAGCACACAAAGGCTATGATGATAACGAGAAGGCAGACATCTTAGCTAAAGACGGCGCATCTAAACCATTCGTCGGTCCTGAACCCTTCTGCGGTGTAAATAAGAGCACCTTCAAACATACTGCCAAGAACATCCTACTAGAGGAATCAAATAAAGCTTGGAATAACTCATCTGGTCAAATCTGTTCAAAACTCTTTTTGCCAGAATGTACTGAAAAAACATCAAAATTCCTACTGAACCTCAATAGAAAAACCCTAAAAATTTGCACAGGACTACTAACCGGTCACTGTTTTTTAAAGAAACATCTTCACCAAATGAGGCTGGTAGCAGACCCCATCTGTAGACCATGCCTCGAAAATGAAGAAACATCTCTGCACATTATTACAGAATGCCCAGCACTTTTCCGCCTTAGAAAGCAAATACTTGACAATGAGATTATCCTCCTAGATAAACTCAAACTCATTCTCCCACAGAAGATTGCTAACTTCTGGTTCAATTCAGGAGCAGGAGAACTGTCCTGAAACCTCACATGGGCTGCCACAATAGGCTTCATTCAGACACCACAGTGCCCGGAGCTGAGCAAGCTCCACCACCCGTCCCCTAAATCTAATCTAATCTAATCTATCGAAGTCGCGTGGTAAAAGAGTTCTGATGGCTTCGATCTTTGGACCTGTTCTGTTCATTTTGATTGCGGAGCCAGTTAAAATGCTGAATAAAATAGTCTAGTTCACCGTTCCCAGAGCTGCAAAAGAATGCAATTGAATTGAATTGAATTGAATTGAAATATTTTAACTTCATGTTAGTACTTAACTTTAATCAAAAATTCCCAATAAATTTTTAAGTCTACAGTAAACCAATCGTCTAGAGCAGTCGAAAGACTTGAAGTCAAGAGAATACAATATTTTTTTACTGGTTACAATCTTGGAAGTCTCTTAAAAGTCTTTTATATTACTTGCAGTCATGAAGTCTTTTGATTGCATTGAAAGTAATGCAGTCGTTTGGCTGCTTTGGAGTCTCTAGACTGCTTGAATTCTTTTTTACTGCGTGGAGTCTTTTAACTGCTTGAAAGTTGAAGTACTGCGATAAGGAATGTGAATGCATTCCAAATATTCGGCTAAATGAATATTACTTTTTGCAATCATTTGGTAATAATGAATGCATTCTTTTATTGCTCTGACCGCTCCCTGTTGCAGACCGTTCAGAATCTTAAAAGTTCTTGTATGAGTCTCATTGCCACTTTTGACAACACCATGAAGTATGTCTCTAAAAATATATAGCAGTGGTTTGCTCATGCCTGATCTGATCAACTTATTTAAAAGACTGTTTAACCAAACGGTATCGGATGCCTGTTGCACGAGTGAACTAAGCGCGCACCATCTTTAGTGAACTTACAAGCTGCGTAAGAACAAATATAAGAGCATTTGTCAGAAACTTTACTATCACAGTCGCTGAAGAAGTCACCGAAATCATTCATGGCGAGAAAGACTCCCCACAAGGCTATTAAATATTGAAGATGGACTTCAAATGATTTAATTCTTTTACGACTCTGACAATCTCAAAATTTTATGTAAAGTACAGTTTGACATGGTTTTAGTGCGTTGCATGCCATTTTTATTCCAATGCTTGTGCAAACAACAGTTTGCTATTCAATCCAATTATTATTCGCGAAATAAGATAGTCAATTTCACATCAATTCCCATTTTCCACAACACGAGCTTGGACAAGATCGCATGTGAATTCAGCAGACACTTAAAGCTAAACTAAGCCAATTTGCAAAGTGTTTCATACCTCGATGAATAGTTTTATCAAATTTTGAGACTATTTTTAAAAAATTCAATCTCTAAAAGTCACGGGTGTCGATATGCGATTATTTAATTTAAGTCATTTGCTGCCTTTTTGAACAGCCAATTTTTGCCTCGAGCCATTTGTGTTTCATGGCTGTAGACACAAGTTTCAGCTAAGATACAACTATGATTGTTGGATTCACTGTAGCGATGATTTTTCGTGTCGCATTCCATCAAAATAAGTCATGGCGTTGTAAATGATACAAGTTTTTCCGACTTCATCGATACACAACAACAAGCCAGCATTGATCCAAACGGACAACTCAGTTAGTGTAATTATGCAATAATATTATTTTATTGTGGACAAGATTGGATAATCTTTGTACTAGACCACCTTTCACTTTTCATTAACGTCTGCGATGTTTTGTGTAAGATGCAACACAGCAATGAATCACTTTGATAGGAGTTTTTCCTGCAAGGATGCTTAAGTACTTTCAAAAATGTAAAACCGATAAGCATGTCAGGTGGACATGGGTGAGGGTCGTTGAAAGTATAAAACAGAAACGAGTTCAGTTAATAAATCTCAGTGAATGGTTATACTGCACAATAAACTGGAACGGATGGCGGTGTCAGGTCGACATTGCAGTTGCTATCATTGACCAGCTTAAAAATTGACTTAACCTTTTCATTGTAGGGCAGCACATTAATTGAATTACAGCCGTTAAAAAAAAGAAACCGCTGGCGCCTATGAAACATACCTCGTCTAATTATTGTACAATGTAATTAGAGGTAATCAACGTTTGTCTACGACTAACATGAGTACCACCGATTTGTGTGCTTAGACATTTACACGTTGCTTTGCCTTATTACGTGATTAAACGTTTTTAGCATCAAACAGGCCTAAAATTAATATCAAACAAGAAGTATCAGTTTCTTTTTATTTCGTACAAGCAATCTTTTGGTCAAATAGATATTTGTGTGTATTTCTTGAAATGTGTTTAAGAATTTATAGTTTTATAATTGTTGATATTTCCTGTCGGTTTTGTCAATTTATGTACCTTCATCTTAATTTGCAATTACTGAGCATTGGACATGAAACTACGTGTTTGAAGGCAAAGACAATATTTGAAATGATATGTTGATTCTTACCCAACTTCTGTTTACCATCAGTTAAAGTTTCTTCTGCACAGAAATCCCTACCTAATCCAAAGTCTGGTGAGGCAGTACGAGAGAAGGAAAGACCCAAGAGTTTTCCCTTAAGACTAACTGTTAAATCAAAGACATCGTTAGAGGGGTGAAATGTAAAGAATTGAATCAACAGTTAACACCTTTCGCTACTTTTCGACACTTCTGTGGACTTTTTTGCAAATGCTCTTGCTTGAGTAATATTAAATTTGCAGATTTCACTCCTTGCCACGGTCGTTTAGTAAAACACTTTTTGGCAAAATCAAGAGATGATGTGAAGTATTTAGCAATGTTATGGACGCTTGAACCAAAATTGTTTGATTTAAATGTAAACACAAACTATTTTCCAATTGGTTAATACAATCAGCATTTGCTATTCCTTTTTGACCACTCGCCTAGACTCCACAACTCGGTCAAGAGAAGGAAAACAAGAGATTTATTTTAGGAACTATTCTTTCCATTTAATTAAACTTTTGTTCCTAATGAGTAATGACTCTTTCCGGAATTCAATTCAAATTAGGTAAAAGTATCTGCAGTGAAGTTGTTTGCGCTTTAAAGGGACACCGAGGAGTTGCAGTGGCTTATGTCCAAAATCCAAATGGTCGGGGAAAGGTATGAAGGTGCTGTTATCAACTATTCTTTGCTGACAATGGACGGAGCCATGTGAAACCTATATCCTTGCAAGAGAATCTTAATGTATGGGCAAAAGTCTTACTGCGTGAACACAATGATTCACAGCCGCATACGGAGCCGCAGGCTCAAAGTATTAAGTACACGTGAATACAATGATGCATACACAACAACGCAAGCCGGAGCTGCAGAAGTTAACTTTAAAGCTGCGGCTGCGGCTGCGGCTGCGTTTGCAGTTCATTGTGTTCACACAAGTTAGATGGTACTAGGTATGGTATTATTCCAAAAAGATCACTTGTGTTATCCATTTTATGATCAACACGTGTCCGTTCCAGGCATTTATTTGATTGGACTGGGATAAATTCCAGTGGGATCAATAGTGAAGCAACTTGTGACGACACCAATTATCGATCAGGCGTAGGGTGAATGAAGTTGCGAGAAAACCTTGTCATCTTCTGTGATAGGAAAATGCCACCTAAGCTGAAGGGATGACTTTATACCAACAAAGTCGGATCGTATTAGAAGTTCGAAGATCCGTGGAAACCTTCATGTGAAAAATATCTTCTTGAAATATATAGAGAACGGATCAGTTGGTATTGTCATGCTCAAAAGAAAGATCCAACATTCAGACACAATCGCGAAGGAAGAAATGCAGACCAAAACACTTCTGGTCCATACAAATCCAAAGAAATCTGCATTCGGTTGGCCTCAGGGGTGGAACAATCATAATGCGAGCAATTTGCCAACGCTTTCTTAGGTCAACGTGGCGTATCCTTCAGGTGGATCACTAGTGTTACGCTGATAAATGAAAGAGCTGTGATCCTTTTGAGATCACAATGCTCGTAACGAAGTAAAAAATAAGAAAATGAAATAGGTATAAGGAGCTATTGAGTTCCAAATAACATGTTTTAACAAATGACCTGCCATCGCAAATTTTACACTGTAGTTGAATAAGTCTAATGGAGAACTTTTTAAAGATTACTCCGTGAAGACTAATGGAGATATAGATAAGAGATAAAAATAAATATGATACGGTGACGCAACAGCACGGTAGCCCTTAGGGGCCTAACACATTTCTCTGAACCCTACTCTGTGAAGGAGCGAAAGTGACCTCCAATTTTTTGTCAATTCCGAACGGCTTAGCGGGAAAGCGCTTTTCATGGCAAGAAAATTACTAACAGAGAAGTTCCCAGTTGCAACCCAAAGGCGATGACCGTGGAAAATCATTTGGTTTTTTCTTGATGTTTTAGAAGTTCGATCCTTAAACCTCGCACGTAGCATGCAGACAAGTTGCCCATTTCGCAACGTGTACCACCATGAAAAAATATAACTTCTTCGATATTTCTAATAAGACTCACATTCATCTTATGGGTTTGATCGATAATTTCTGTTGCTTTTTTCTGAAAGAATATCGCGTAATTATTGTAGCAAACCTATATGCGCATACCTCTGGCACGTCAGGTATTGCAGCAGGTCGTAGTACTCGATAGATGCTTGACATAGGATCCTTCGATAATTTTTTATTTTGCATCAAGAAAGTCACTAGCAAAATTCTTGGTTATGGCCAAGGATTTTAGGCTTGAGTTTTTAAGTTGATAAAGTCATTTCGTTTGCTTCAGCTTTATAACCTGTGTATTCCCACCAAAACGGTAAGAACAGTTGTTAATCGTCACGCTGCACCGGCACCAACTGCATAGCAGATGTAAGCGTAGTAAGACAGCTTGCGATTTGAGAACCTTTGTACCACTATCCGAGCATCCAAATCAATTTTAAAAAAATTGATATTTGCAAAGAAAAAGATTCTCAATGTGTACTCTTGACTCAAATAAAGTAAATTATTTGGTGACTTGAGGACTCCATTTCTGTTGGTGCCTTTGAAGTGAATATTTCTCAATTCACTTGATTTTGCTGCCCATACTTGGAGACTTTGTAGTGGTTAATGAAGATAAAGTCATGAAGTGTGTAGTGGAAGTTAAATCCGATACAGTTGAAGAGGATGGTATGCCTATGCGTTTTGTAGAGCTTACACTCCCACTAATTACAAACCATCTCATTCATGTTTAAAACTGGTGTATCATCACTACTACTTTCCCTCATTTTTGAAAGTTGCTAAGTTGTTCCCATCGTCAAAAAACGGAACTCTTTCTTTCCTTCTGATTTCGGACCAATCAGTATTCTACAATGTCTTTCAAAGGTAATAGAAAAGTTAATTCAGATACAAATTGTAGTACATCTTTCAAAAAACAAGTATCTTAGGAGTCCCACAGGAATCAATTCTTGGTCCTTACTCTTCAGCATGTTAATCAATGATCTGATATACTGCTGTTTGCATGCTTCTGTCCACTTATATGCAGCTGACTCCAACTCTTTCTACTAAGGCGAAAATAATTCTTATTTCCTTTACAAGAGCCAAACTGTCCAAGGCTCTATGACTACGTCATAAACAAAGTTCGTAGAATATTTGGTACCAGTAGTTCCAACTGCACATTTAGTTAAACCATGTTTATATTGTTTCTTAAATTCACATGTCTGTTTTTGTTTCGAACTCAGGGAGAATTCAAGAAGACTAAGAGTAATGTTTGATTTCGGCAGAAGAAAATATTATTTCATCAGTCATCGCAATCCGGCAGCCGAAATGAAGATGCTTCGGATGACAGCAGGAGTAACAAAGCTTGATCGAATTAGAAGTACTAAGATCCGTGGAAGCCTTCATGTCAAAAGTACCATCTTGGACAAAGTTCAGCACGACCGGCTCAGTTGGTATTGTCATGTTCAAAGGAGAGATCCGCAGATCCCCGTCCAAAAGGCAATATCGTACAACGTTTCAACAAATTCGCGACGAAAAAGAAAAGGCAGGCCAAAACACTCCTGGTACAAGCAAATGCAAAAACAGCAGCATTTGGTTGGCCTCAGACATGGAACAATCCAAAGCCGGGAGGCTTGCTTTCTGAGGTCAACGCGGCGTACCCCACAGGCGGATCACTAGTGTGAAGCAGAAAAGTGGGAGAGTTGTGATCGCTTCAAGATCACTACTCGTAACGCCGGAAATGAAAAGAAGAAGAAGAGTCATCGCAATCAATGATTTAAAGCTGAGTTACTTTAACGCAACTATTGATGTATGTACTCGTATAGTTTAATAACTAAACTAAACCTAAATTAGTTAACACACTATATGAACAATGCTATTTTACTCAATAACTATTACATTCCTTAATGCACAGGAGACTGTAAAGGCTTAGTTCTTGACTAATGCTTAACTACTTACAGAACGTTTTGTGCTGTAAGAACAACGTGCTTTAATCGACCTATAATCATTTAATATTACTCCAACAATGAGTTGGACAAATAAACTCTACAAATCGAATGCACAACATTTTCCAAATGGAATAGACCTCTTGAAATAATGTCTCTTGAATATGGTAGTGCCGTATTTGATATTAGAGTTAGAAAAAAGCAGACCACACATGCATTTAAAAAGTGATTTTTTCATAAGAAAAAAATGTTACGTATACACCAGAGTGTCCTGAAAACTACCACCTGCCATTTTCTGGGTTTGAAAGTCAATTTGAAATTATTTGAAATTGGGCAGGATACAGGAAAATATAAACAAATATCTTGATTTTGCACTACCGCAAAACAAACGTAAGCCACTCGCTTCCACAACTGCTCTTCACTTACTTTTCTTCTGTCAAATTCGTAATCGACAGTATTTACACATCTTTTGTATTAATTTTATTAGAAGTGCTACCATTAACCCTAATGAACCCTCTTAAGCCACATTCGCTTGTTTGCATGACACAAAATTATGCATTTCTTATCGCTCTCTAGTAGTCGCGCAACGTAGCACAATTAAATTGTCAGCCCAAACCAGTTCCCAATATGTGCAACAGTCACACACAAATTTACAGTACAAAGCCTTTTGCCTTACTTTTGCACAATATTGAGTCCTCTTTTGGAGTCCAACTGATCGCACATTGATCCTACCTCAATCAACCCTCTCTCTCCACCAAAAGGTGTAACCTGATCAGAGCCAGTAACTAGTGCGAATACCAACACATTGTAGACCGAGCTTTCGGTCTCACTCTCAATACAATCTCACTTTCGATTTCATCTCCAACTTCAGACTTGAGACTCTGGCAGAAAAAAGCTTTTGCATTTCAATAAGCATTGAGCTGCTTCCGTTGTTGCAAACTCTCTCGTACAATATAAACAAAAGACATAAAAATACTTCTCAGCTCAAACGACTTTTTCTACATAGCCACCGATTACACCACCATCTGAGAGGCGTGGAGCAGAGGATGGTTAAGTTTCCAACGAACCTCTACTGTCTGGTGTGAACATTCTCAGTTGAAGTGTCGAACAAGGCAGACAAACGTTCAAACATACAATCAAACATTGAGTCTTGGCGCCTTATAGCAGCTCTTTCAAAGCTGGAACTGAAACTTACACGAACCAATTTTGTTTTGTCTATTTTTGTGAACGTTGTGTGATAAAAATTCACTAGTAATCAGTAGTTGGTCGAAGTGTACGGATTATAGCTGTTGTTCCCTCCATCACTACCTGTGACACCTTTTAAGCCGAGTCGAAGACAGAGATATTGTATGTTTGTTTGCTAAGAAGTGTCAATTTTTGATTACGATAACCAAGTTGATCATTCTGTTTGTTCAGCAATTTTGTTTTAATTTTGCCTCTTTTTTTTTTTGTTCGTCTCTGTCGGAGCTTACAAGTGCGATTTGTTTACATTTCTTACGAAAGCCTTTCACCTAAACACTTGAATGAAGTACGAGTATATTGATCTGTGATTTTGATATTCTGCTGATATAAGATTTGGACAAACAAATCAATGTCCGAGTAAACAGGGTGGCTTAAGTTGTTCGTGCGGGAAAAACCCTCAATTTGTTCGATCAGCAGTGGTGTGCCAATGTTTGCATAATTCAAGACTTCACTCGATTGCTAATCATCACAAAGCCAAAATTGACTCAAAATGTTAAAGTGTGCAATTTAAAAATGATTTACGCTGTTTCTTACTAATTTTATTTTTTTCTTATCATAGTGAAAAAGGAATTTGATTTCAATTTTTTTTTCTGACCAAGGTCACGTTTTTTTTATCGAAAGCTAATGATAAAATCAATTAAAGCCGGTAAAACAGAATTAAGAGCTAGATTTCTGATCTTTCTTGTGAGCTTGTGACACAAATCATTTAAAAGCAATAAACAAAGTTTACTTGCTTCTTCTTTATGAATAACGGTTGATTTTTGTCTGATTTCTTTGCAGAGTGGATTTGATTTGGAATTTTGAAAGCAGATTTGCTTCAAGTGGATTATATACAATTGTTTTAAAAACAAAAACATACAAACTACCACACATCACTAAAATGAGACAGCACATTGTTCTGCTTGCCTGCATATGCAGCACCATTGCCATTGTATCCGCCGTTCCCCTTCCTGCCAGTAATCGGGAACTCGATGTGCTGCAAATCCCACTGAACAATGGAAAGGTAAGTGAATGATGACTTAGGAAATAAGCTCTTGGAAATATGGTGTAGTTTACTACAACTGTGTGTAATTGTCATTTGCCGTTTTTGACGATTCTCCCAAAATTGATAGGAGTCTACCTTTTCAAAAAGGTAGGACCTTATAAAAAAGGCAAATAAATAATTTATTTCAATTACATAATTTTCAATTTAAAATCACTTTCGACTCTCAATTTTCAAGGAATATGAACATTTTTAAAGTATTTTATAAGAATAAAGTTTTGATCCAAAACATACACGAAAGGTATAAGTCTGTGTTCGTATCTTGGTGGCTGAAGATCATAGAGTCAAGGTCTTCAATCTTTTTATCTTTTTCGAGTTTCACATTTCGTCTTTAAGACCTTCATTATTGAATAAGCGTTTGGTGCACACTAAATTTGTTCAAAATTAAACTTTTTTTTATTGCTTTGTGTCGACTACACAAAAATATTTTATCATTGAAAAAGTAGCAAAGTCCTCAACTTTTCCACTTATGACTGTGATTAAACGCGGAAGCTGTATCAGTTTGATTTTCAAAAACATCAGTCTTAATGGAATTTTTGAAATAAGCTTTCATAACGTAACACTCCTTTGAAAATACTCGATGTTGAGAAAAATACTCTTTGCTAACCGTTCGTAACCGGCTAGCATTCACTCTTCATAATTTGACATGTTCTTGACCCGGCTTCAATACTGAGCTGTTACACAACTGTTTTGAAAATCATTTCAAAGAGGAAAATACCTGGATCTATAGTTTGGTTACTTCTACTATCTTTCAAAAAAATATTCATCATTTCTTTTTTTTATCGAGTTTAGTTGATTCAGTCAGTGACCTACATTTTCTTTTCACACCTTCTATGCTAGGACCTTAGGCTAGAATATTACAAACTCTAGTGCGCCACAAGTACCAACAATTTTCTACATTGGACAAAATACTATGTCGTACTTTGAAAATGGAATGTAATCATTGCTGAGCATCCAAAGACTGACTTTTCATTGATTAATTTCTGAAAAATGCATAACTAGCGTAAATTTGAAACAACGAGTGCCATTTGCATAGTATCCACAATTCGTATTTTGAAATGAACCATCAGAAGGTATTCTGTGGACCTTAAAAACAGGTGTCCAAGACATCCTTTTCAATAAAAGGAGGAAGGTTTTAAGTGTAGAATCCACAAATTTGTTGAAAGCCCAAGACTGTTCAAAGCAATACTGCATAGCTAATCGTTTCTCTTCTTTCATTTCTCTTCTTCTTCCTTCCTCTCCTTTAATTTCCTTGTCTTTCCTTTTTTTCCTTTCCTTTCCATTCATTTCCTTTTCTTTGCTTTTCTCTCTTTTCTTTTATTTTTTTATTTTTCTTTCCTTTCCTTTTATTTCTTTTCTTTTCCATTCTTCTTCTTTTCTTTTCTTTCTTTTTCTTTCCCTTTTCTTTCCATTTCTTTCCTTTCCTTATTTTTCTATTCCATTTCTTTCTTTTTTTCTCTTTCCCATCTTTTCCTTTTCTTACCTCACCTCTCATTTCCTTTCCTTTTCTTTCTTTATCTGTCATTTCCTTGTCTTTCCTTATCTCTCATTTCCTTTCCTTATTTCCTCTCCTCTTTTATGGCATCCTATGCAAAACACACTGTATAAGGGCTCATTTACTACTGACAGTCACATGAATCCGACGGCGCGCGACGTCCTATCCTATCCTTTCCATTTGTTTGCTCTCTTTTTCTTGCCTTACCTGTCATTTCCTTTTATTTCCTTCTCTTTCCTTTTTTCACTTTCTTTCCTTTTCTTTCTTTCCATTTCTTTCCTTATCATTCCTTTCTTTTTCTATCCTATCCTCTCCTTTTCTTTACTCTCCTTTTCTTACCTTACCTGTTATCTCTTTTCCTTTTCTCTCCTTTTCTTTCCTAACCTATTTTTTTAAGAGAGAAGAGGGCTCTCTTATTCCATATTATGCAAAACACCCTATATAAGTGCCTATTTACTACTTACCACACCAGTCACCGTCTATAAGTTCGACGTCGAATTGACGTTTCGGTGATCGTGGTTTGAATGGAACATTTTTTGACTGACACTCTTCTCATAAATAATTTAAATTTCTTACACATATAATTAAAATGTCATGCGTTTCATGACTTTTCTGACTGTCAAATCGTTAAAATTGTTCTCTGAACGTTTTTACTAAGACTAAAAGGACTAATTATATTATTCATTCAAAATTAACATAAACTCTACCGAAAGGCTCTCAAAAATGAATAAATAGATAATACAACAACTTTCTATAATTTAAATTGTTCCAAGATCAAGCTGAAGGTCCCTTCTAAAACCTGAATTTCTACTAAGAGCAAGGAAAAAAAATGTTTCAATATTTAAAATCGAACTTTGTTGATGTTATTACATATTTTATTTTTCCGTTCAAAAGTCACAATACCTCTCCCTTATTTACATTAAATTTTAAACTAAATAAAAAAACTTGACTTTTCTGCAAAAACTAGTTTTCTAGTACCTTTATGTTAGCAAGTATAAAATAACAGGTCTTCTCGGGCGTTAAACTTATCCCTTAACATCATAAAATAAAAACATACAACGTGTTATGATCACCTTCTAGGTCAGCTGGGCCATAACACTTTCAACCAAAACAACAAACCAAATAATCCAAAGATACCAGCAACAACACAACCTAATTACACAAAAACCATCTGTAATTCACTGTTACCGCCTGGCTCTTACATAATAATCAGCTGCAATCCGTCAGTTTGGCGAACTGGTTGGGTTTATTTCGACCAATATCCGACATTATGTTAACTGGTTCCAAAAAAAAAGTAAACTCGTAAAATTAACCACTTTTGTTGGTGTCATTTGATTTAACTCACATTGGTGAAGCGTGAGTGAGTCAGTGCGAATCGTAAGAAACACACAACACCAAAACCGGATATATACGTCAAACAAAGTATATCCCTGCGCGCCGTTGTGGACATACCCCTGAAAAATGGTCTTCCAAATTCAGAAGATACCTGCATTTTTCTTCACCTCCCCACCAGGCGGCGCAAGTTACGAAATTGCACAACATACAGTTATTTTTTTTTTTTTTTTTTCTGACAAATAAAACAGTGCCGGCCACAAGTGAAAGTCTGACATAAAAAAATAAAACAAAATATACATGAAACGGCACGCGGCCAAACGAATTGAAGGGGCAGTGCATACAGAGTCAGTTGGCTAACGTTGTGCTTTATGCGTGTGCATTTTTCGATACAATTTACAACTACATGTAGATACAAACACATTAGATTGGAGTAACTACACAGGCTCGATTTATGATGACAACAATTTCTAAACAAGTTATCGAGGTTCGGGCCGGTTTGTTTCTGGCTTACAAGATCTGTATGTCAATGAAGCCTTTTTGGGACTCCTAGTAAAATTAAGTTCCAAGAACTGATACTCGCTCCATCAAATGGAGTTAAAGACTTCCATAGTTAAAAATCTTTGTTGGGTGACCCAATTCATCCCTTTCGATTATAGTGGTTAAGGTTGATTATTGGTTATCGAAAGCAGATTTCCACTTCCTAATGTTTCTGTAATCTCTGGCTAAGCAAAAATTGCAATCTAACAGGTGAAGGCTTTTTTATTTGAATTTGCGAAATACGCCTATGCGTTTGTGCGAGTAATACAAATAAATATCTGATTAAAAATAGGCTCTATATTGGTGGCAGATATTTCTACCGCACTCACAAGCGTGGATGGCAAAATTTAATAGTGTTGTGAGGTACTGCGTGTCGATGAGCGTAAATAATTTCCACTTAATGGAAATTGCATTTTGCGGTTATCTGCCTACCTTTAGGTTGAGTTGAAATGTAGTAGAACTTTAATGATAAAAAATTAATTTTCAGGAAAGATTTCAATTTTAAATATCTCTGAGCAGTGGGTGGTTTGAAATTGCACCATTAAAAAAAAGGCGGTAAGCAAAAATATGTCGGATTCGTTGTGGATAATAAAACTTTTCATTGGCATTTTGTTGTGTACTAACTCAAAGCTTTGAATGCCAGCAGATAAAAAATTCAGCTACTTTGCCAAATTTAAATAAAAAAACCCACAAAGACAAAAGTCTGAATAGTTTAACCTCAAAGCAAACATTTGGCATAGGCAGTTTCTAAGTTTATTTTAGATGACCCATTTTTAAAAGAATTTGCCATTGAGATGAACGAGTCGTTTTGCTGATGAAAAATATTGCGTCTTCACTTCCTTTAACGGCACTATAATTTCTTTTTTAAAAAGATCACATATTTTCGGTTCTTTTTACTATCGCGATCGTGTCGGAACGTTCCGCCGCCACCCTACGCTTACGTGATGATTGATGGACTCGTTCCTTCACCAGTGATCACTAATTCCGAATATTTTAACATTTGAGGGAACGCATTTTCATAAAAATAAATTTCAGAACATGAAAATGCTTTTCAATAAGACTTCGTCAGTTGAATTTATGAATTTTACTTCTGTTCTTCTAGAACACTTTCAAAAAAGTTATCTATAGCTAAATGTTCTCAAAAAAAATGAATAAACCTAGGCTAACCTCATATTTGCATATTTGTAAGTTAATTTCAACAGCTTTTGAAATAAGCTTTCAAATAATCACTGACGTACCTAACTTTTGTCAATTTTGAACAGAAATTGAATGCTGGTGCTCGAGATGTATGCGTTCCAATAGCTATGATTTAACATTCTATTATAATAAACTAACTGAAACGCTTATAATAAAGTAGCTGACCTGCCCAGCGTAGCTCGGGCTCTATGGTTATCGATTTGAGTAAATTACTTAAATTCATTTCTAAGCTTTCATTGCAGTGAGGAAATGGGCATTAAATATAGTCTATGTTACTCAAGGACCATGAAGCAATCTAACGGTGAAAAAAATTAGGAAATCGTCCTAGTATTATCCAATCTCCTGTTCCCTTTTCCGTTCCAATTTAATTTCTTTGGTGCCAGACTATGTTTGCTCCACATTTCATTCAAATCGGCTCATTAGTTTTGTAGCCTTTTCAATAGAAACACTAAGTTCTCTCTACATTCCATTTCCCACCCCCTTTCGCGTTTGAATAGGGGGATGAAATACGCACATGAACCTTCCTCTCGAATCACTCTATCTATTAAAAAAAAAACGCATCAAAATCCGTTGCTTAGTTTTAAATTTTTAAGCGTACAGACATACGGCGGAAAACCAAATTTTTTTATACTACTTTGTTTGGATAAAACCAAATTGAAATGCGTCGAACAAGAAGTTAGGCAAGAACGCGTTGAATTTAACTTTGCTTTAGCAATTTTTCCCAGGTTTTTAAAATTCATTAAATTTAAATTTAAGGACAAAAATTTTACATCTAACCATTTAATTTTATCGATCTGGTCGTTCCAAATTATGTTTCGTAATCAAAACAAATAAACAACCAATTTTGGCTTTAGCCACTCATTAGACAATGACAAAAATGTTGCTTCGAATCGATCTGCAAGAAGAAACCAAAAAAAAGAAGGAGTCGAAAATTCAATGAATATCGAATAACATAGGTTTAGAATGGTTATTGTATCCAGATTAGTATATACGTCTCTTAACACATTGACTGCCATGTCGTACGTTTTTGTGCGTAAAGTTCACTGGACCCCTCATCACACGATTTTAGTGGGCACCTAGCAAGCTTACGTGTGAAGGCGTAAAGGTTTAATAATAAGGCTTATATTGTTAGACTCCTGCTGAACATCTTAAAATAAATTTTGTCAGACGTATTACGTACGAGGCGTTTTCAACAAAAAGATTTCCTACCACAGGGTCCTGTTTTACGAAAACGATTAATACACAAAAGTTTTTACAACTTGACAATAATTATTACGATTTCAAACAACTGATAAATTGGTTGGAACTAATTTTTTAGTGCTATGAAACAGAAATTTAAATTTGCCTTGGCTTGGCCTTAGCCAAAGTGCCAAAATAGCTTCAAGGTTTTTTGCTAAGTGAAATTCATATTTATGCTAAAATTCTTTCAAAAATCGGATAAAATAAACTTTTATGCTTGAAGAATTCTTTTTCTGATGTTTTTTTGACACGCTCAATCCAAATCCGGCTTCAGAATGACTGTACTATATCAGAGTACTGAGATATTTACCCCTAACTTTAAAGTTGCTCAGTTAACTGACTTAAGTTTTAGCTCTGTCAAAGCTCCCATCAGAGGCAAAAATGTGTATCACCCCTCGCTAAGAATTGGCAAGTCCTCCGTTAGTAAATTCATTGCCATAAAAAGCACTTTCTCGATTAGCCGTTTAGATTTGGCAGAAAGTTGTAGATCTCTTGCATTCTTTTAAAAGGCATGGTTGTGAGAAATGTGCTTGGCCCTGGTGCTCCTCGCTCTGTTGCGCCACTCTATTTTTTTTCTTTTCTTTTTTTTTCAAAGCTAAATTGCCCAAGAAAATAAATAAATTCTTCTAATGCTGTGTAAAAGATAGTGAATAGTTTTGTTTCCCTTTCTTTATACATAAAGAAAATATAACGAATCAAATATAATGATATCGTCTTTTTAAATTGATTTTTACCTGTAATGATACGTTGAACCACCTTAAGCTCTCAAAGAAGTCAGAATGACATATGGTGTTATCAAGAACGTAATCAGAAATATGTCAGGCTTCCTTGAGTTAGAACTGGGCATGAACAAAAAAATGGTATGGCTTCCTCCTCTTTCTCATTCAGTCAGTTTAGAGGAAGTCATTCGAGATGTTTCCAAGTCTTCCGGAAATATTTTACTATATAAAAGAAATAACACCTATTTACTTTCTGTTCAAGGCCATGTCACCACATCGTGTCTTAGTTTTTCATTGATCTGATAGGAAACGATAGTCTTGTTTTGATTATAACTTATAATTATTGATTCATTGACAATAACATTTAAATTCGTCTGATTTGAGTACCAAGGTCGATAAAATATTACAATTTCGACCTCTTGGCAAGAAAAGAAATAAAAATTTGACTAATGTTAAATGCGCAAGAATACAATTTTCTCAATGTTTGGTTTTGTATTCCTTTTTCCGCAAAAGAACCAACGATTTTAAAGATTTCTTACACCTAACCAAACAAACGCCAACATCCCAATTGATTTTGAAGCAAATTGAGTTAATCCTCTTCTATGTTGCGTAATTGCACAAGTTGTACTATCCAAGACCTCAGTTCAATAGCACAGACAAACGAAATACCAAAAATATGTAGTCAAACTAGCGGCTCTGGTTTAAACCAGACAAAATGTTATTGCTTCAACGCTAACACGAACGTGTAATCAGTTAATATACATTCAGCGCACCGAACTCTCTCAAAGGCCTCATTTGACTTAGAAGGTGAGTTTTAGTATATTGCTTGTAGACGTGTTTGCACATAAGAGCTTTGAAGAAATTCATACAAGTTATGCATCTTAAACTTATTATACTAAAAAATTTCTCATTCAGTGGTTTTTATGATTCAGGTGATGGATATTCAATGTATTTTAAGCTGAAAGTAGCCCAAAGCAACAGATTACAAATGGCTAGAGGTCCAATAATTGTGAAGATGAATTTTGAATAGAGACTTGCATAATGCTTGACTTAACTGTCGAATTTTGATGAAGTGATAATATGGTTATATTCCTTGACTAATGAAAATGTGAGTTTTTACAACGGAAGATATACGTAAATGAGTTTAAAGATACCAAAGTTCAATAAAAACAAAAGAAAGATTTAATTAAAACTTGTTTAAATTAAGCTTTGAGTAGTTGAGTAATGCATAAATGTCTTTATTTATGACACATTTTTTCACCCGATGTAGTTGCTCGCTGCATTGAATAAGTCAAATGTATAAAGCAACCCTCTTGGTATGGTTTCTTCATGACGAAAACAAAGAAGCGGGCCATGTTTTTGTTTATATGTTTTTCATTATCATTGTCAAATGGCAAAAGATTCATTACTTTCATTATAATCGAAATCTTTATTATTTCTGAAAAACTGTCAAGCTCCGTGGAACTAAATTTTTTCGCTAACAAATTTTTTTTTAAGGAAAACTCAAAATGAATTGCAGTTCTGCCCTAAAATGCGTTTTAGTTAATCGACCCTTACCCAGAGTCGAAAAATCAGTCTGTCAAATGTGTGCATATATTGAAAATGTATTCTAAAAACCTTAAAACATTGCTATAGTGAAATAGCCAGCTGCATTCCTCCCCTGAAACAATTTAGCCGCAACACCCGCCTTGTTAGGAATGCTCATCAATTTTACCTTGAGCCCAACTTTGGGCGTACAGTCAAGTAAAGAGATTCTTATTTCAGTCGCACCCTCCGGAAGTGGAATGCTCTACCTGTTCCTGTTTTTCCCCTTCATTACGATTCACAGAGGTTCAAAAGCAACGTGCATCGGTGTCTCCTTTCAAATCCTCTCTTATTTTCCTAAATGCTCGCACTGTGTTCTATAACATTATAAGGATAGTCATAACCCCTTGATATGTGAGCTAATTATTATAAAAAAAAATAAAATATGTATACTTCAGGTTGCTCTAAGTCTAAGTCTCTGCCAGTAATTTTGAACTTCAATGGCTTCTCAGATTTTAAAACCCTTGTAGTAAACGGTCTTAAGGGTCTGCTATTAGCTTCAATCTTAAAGCCAAAATCGGGCAGGAAACTAAAAATCTGTTAATTTTTCAAAATCAAGACTTCAAGAATGATCTTACTTCACAGTAGTCAATATGAAAGTGTATACGAAGAAACAGCTGAACCCGATAAAAAAAAACGATTATAATATTTAATTAGGCTTTCATTAAGCATTTAATTCTACTGATGAAGGTTTGCCTCTACTGAGCCGTCGAAGAAATAATTTGAATTTGTTTACTTTGAAACTATGAAAGGCCTTTTGCAAATTAATTATTATTTTAAACGAAAATCAATTCGGAAAAATAGTTGTCCTGCTTTTCTTTGACTTACCTTTTATGCAGGTGGTACCCGTGGCATAATGCTTAGCATGTCCGCCTGTTAACCCAGAGGTTCGAGGTTCAAAAATGCTTTGTCACGGGTATCGCCTTTGGCGAGGAATTGGCAAGTCCTCTGATAGTAAACTCATTGCCATGAAGAGCGATTTCTCGATTAGCTGTTCGGAACCGGAAGAACAATTGTTGGTCCCTTCCATGATTGTGAGAAATGCGCTAGGCCCTGAGGCTCCTCGCTCTGTTGCGCCACCCTATTTATAATAATTGATTTTATTTATTTACATTTGGCTTAGATAATCTTTTGCGGCTTTGGGATGAAAAATATGTTCTAAGTCACATCATGCCTTCACAATGCCTTTGAACTTAGTTTTTTTTTATGCAGCCGATAGTGTCGATTATTATATTATAATATTTATTTTTATTGTAGCTGAATTTAAATACATATTTTCATATAACTAGATTGCACAATTTACAGAGAAATGGTATATTTCTACCTTACTACTGAAAAAGATGTATAATATTTAAAAAAATAGTATTATCACAGATTTAAATTATTTTAGAAGGAAAAGCTACATGAAAAAACCTTCATTGCAATTGTTAAGAGAGAGAAGCGGGGGTGTGATCACAAAAAAAGATGTTGTTTACATAACCAGATGATTACATATAAAGAATATAAATAAATATGGACAAAATAAAATAGAAGCAAATTAAATAAATATCACAGTTTATGTTGTATATATGCAATTAAATATATAAGCGAACAATTAACAAAAGAAAACAGTTAAATAAATTAATTAAACAATTAAAGTACACATATTAATAACAATATCAAAATAAATAAATATATGCTTAGGTAAATAAATAAATAAGTATATAAATAAATAAATAAATAAATTAGTTAATAAATAAGTAAATAAATAAATAAATAAATAAATAAATAAATAAATAAATAAATAAATAAATAAATAAATAAATAGGTTAATAAATAAATAAATATAAATTTGGTTAAATAAGTTAATAAATGAATAAATTGAATTATTAGTAAATAAATGAATAAATAAATATAAATATATAAATACAAATAAATAAATAAATAAATATAGATAAAACAATGTTTACAACACCTTAAGTTGCTAAGTTCAATATTAGGTTGTTATCAGAACAACTACACGACAATCGATAACGATCATATAATTTAGATATTCGAGTTTCAACTCTTTCAACTTTTGCTAATTCGTGTAGGTTCTCAGTAGAATAGTGCCAGGGAAGGTTAAATATCATTTTTAAGATTTTATTTTGCATGGTTTGTAACCTGCGTATGTGACTCTTCGCACATGTACCCCAGACGGGAGAACCATAAAGCATTATGCTTTGAAATATAGCTTTGAACAATAACATTTTATTTTCAACACTCAATTTGGACCTACGATTTAAAAAAGGGTATAAAGTTTTTAAAGCAATGTTGAGTTTGTTCAGATGTACCCCAAGATACTTGGCACTCGATCTCCATTCAGTTTGAAACCCATTTAACTGAAGCCTATTGCTTGGAAGGTAACAGGCTTTTCATTTTCTAGTGAAAAAAAGAGCCTGTGTCTTAGAAGCATTCAATTTTATTTTCCAATCATCGCAATATGATTGGACTAAATTCCATGCAGATTGCAGATTGATTTCAACTACGGAACCAATCGAATCTGTTGAGTAAATGCAGGTGTCATCTGCAAAAATTGCCGTTTTGCAGTTACAGGCTTTTGGAAAGTCGTGAGTGTATATAATATACAATAAAGGACCAAGAACTGATCCTTGGGGTACACCTGCAGTAACTTCAATTACATTGGAATAACAATTATTTACACAAACTTTGAAAGTACGTTTAGAAAGAAAAGACAATATAATTTTAACTACATAAGGCGGAAAATTTAAAACAAGGAGTTTGTGAATAAGCCCTTCATGCCACATGGAGTCAAACGCTTTTTCGACATCCAAAAGGACCATTCCTGTGCTTTTACCAGTAGAAAGACTGATTTTAATATCTTTTGTGATCCTGTCAACCTGGTGAACAGTGCTGTGATGTCTTCTTAAACCAAACTGTTCTTGTGGCAGAATGTCATAGCGATCAACATGTTGCAAAACTTTACTTTTAATCAATTTTTCTAAGCATTTACTTAAAGAGCTTAATAAGCTGATTGGTCTGTAACTAGAAGGTAGGCAAGAATTTTTGCCAGGCTTAGGTATTGGAATAACTTTAGCCATTTTCCAACTACTTGGAAAGTATCCTATTTTAAAACATGCGTTGAAAAGTTTAGTTAAATATTTGACTGCTTTTCTAGGAAGGTTTTTTAAAAAGACATTTTTCAACCCGTCGAATCCAGGTGACTTAGTGTTTTTGAGACTTCTTAAAATCTCATTCAAGTCTTCAATTGACACGATATCGATGTGTCGATTATTATGGGAATGATGACCAGGATGCAGCAGTTGAAACACCTCTTTTAACTTCTGTTCTTTTTATTCAGTTCATTGTGTGCTTTCCTGAGACACATGGTGGTCTTGTGCATGACCACAATCGCTTTTATGGAAAAAAATTTAAGAATCTATGTATGTATTTCTTGTGTTTACTTTGTCTTTCTCAGTATTTGCTACTTTTTCTGTTGATTGTAAGCTGCAAAGTACTGTTTATTTTAGAGAGCATTGGGTTTTATTTTCATAAGTTTACTACAATTTGTCTTCGTAAGGCATTCGAACACACGCAAGGAACCTTGTCAGTATCCAAGGATTAGCTTATGTGTCCTATCTCCTTTATTTACCCTAACAAAATTTATTTGTATTGTGATTTGTTTTGTTCTGCTGAATTCACAGAACAATCGCGTCTAAGTTTACAGTAAAAATTAACAACGTATGTTGACTTTAACTTTTAACACTTAAAATAAAAAAATTCAGGGAATGGAAATCAATACAATTAAGACCTCAAACTAACGTCACGTTGCATTGCAATGACGCAATAATCAGTAATTTATCGTAGTTCCACTTTTTTTATATTTAATTGCTCTGATTGCGTACTCAATTAAAAGTACTCAATTACAAGAAATACCTACCATCATCAAGAGAACAATTAAAAATGCACGACTTTTCTGTTTTTCAACAAAACATACATACGTAGGTACATAAATCTTACCAGCACAATGCAACAAAACAGGTGAATAGAAACGCGGGCTTAAACGTTCATTACAGCATGTTTAAATGACATAATCTAATGTGCTGCTAAGTCACCTAACGAATTTTGATGAAAAATTAATTCACACTTTAAAATCAAAGTAGTACCATGATCGTCTTGTTGTTGTCAATCGTATCAACCATCAAACAAAACAGAAGAAGAAGAAGAAAAAAAAAATACAAAGCGGGCCACCGCGACGAGTTCATTAAAATGTTCGACCTTAACCGACTTAAATTTCATAAGCTGCTTTAAATACGAATTTCTGTTTTATATTATAACCTGCCTTCTGATTTCATCGCAGCATAATAAATTAATCGAAACACCAAATGAACTAATAGCGCTTCTGCTTAGGTAGAAAAAAAAAACAAAAAAAAAACGATTAATTGGCAGATCGCAACGTTATCGTTGCAGAGAGTGGTGATGGTGCTTTTTATTAGTTGATGTGTATTGTTTGGCAGTGAAGTGCCATTTCTTGGTAGATGACGACGCGACGCGACGTCTCTTCGATGGAAGTAATGAGGAGAAATTTCGTATACACTTTGATTACCCTTCCATATGGGAGGATAGGCAACATACAAAAGACACGCATCGCCTTTCTTCCGGGTCTTAAAGTGTAAATCTAACGCCTTTCTCACTAGGAACTCTGTCGGAACTACACAACGACGCCGACGGCCAAGAGAGTATGAGTAGATGTATTGAGATTTGCATCCCACCGGAATATGGAAATAACCCATAGAAAATGGTACAAGATCAATGATGGAACTATGTTGATTGTTGATTTTAAAAAACCCTGAATTAGCTGAGTTGAATGACTGTTTTGTAGTTATTGTCAATGGCAATGGGAATAGATGGTAAACTTGCTTCCCAATTTGCATACTTATTTTATTGACTTGATTAAGCTAAGAATGAACACAAGAAATATTTTGACTTTGCTGTCACAATAATTTAATTGCTATCAAATCAATGTTTCATAACAACTGGTCAAAGCCGAATATTCTGTTTGGAAAAATTGGTCAATAGAGGTTTTAGTTTTACTTTTTAATTAATTTTATCGTAAAGTCCGAGAACTCTGCAGCTCCACTGAAGCGTTACTTTTCGCATACTTTCACTTAATCATTCCAAATCAAAATCTTTTTAAGATTCATGGCCGTCAAATCAATTTGGGAAGTAATTCGTTATATCTTTGTATGTTTGTTTGATTCTCACGTACGCTCTCTAATGGTCGAGTAATTTAGTTAAATAAGTCAATTTTATATAATTTTGTAGCTCAAATGCGTCAAATTGAAGTCTATAGGGTTCGCTGGAATTTTTGTCAAACTGTCAAGCTGAGTGCTATTTTAAGCCCTTTGTTTGCATTCAGCTGTCTTGAAATAAAAAAAAAATAAATAGGGTGGCGCAACAGAGCGAGGAGCCACTGGGCCTAGCGTATTTCTCACAACCATGCCTTGTGAGGGAATGGGGGGGACCTACAATTTTCTGCCGGTTCCGAACTGGATTGACCCTGAGTAAAGTTCAACGAACGAATTTTTTAGCAAAAAACAGCAAAAAGAATACTGGTTGCTCCCGAAATGCGCTTGTAAAGTTTTCATTTGAAGAAAGACAAGGTCTAAATTTGAATTGTAGGTTTGCAGCAAAGAGATGGCCGCTTTTCATACGGTTGACCTGTTTAACTGATAATGCTTAAGAAATGATATAAATGGGGAAAAGTTATTCATAAACAGAAATACTTTTTATGCCACTTACCTACACTTAACATTATCATAACTTATGGATGAGCTAGAGTTTTATCCTCTGAAGAATGCAGCGGCTTGCGAGTAGAACTTGAAGACAATGAAATAATCGTTGCAAATTATTCGGCATGCGAAACTCCACGCTGCTTATTTTTGTTAAAATTTCGTTGGTTTCATTGACCGGACATAAAAATTATAATTATTCGACGAAAAGTTCACTTCCATCACGTTCATAATGCCCTCAGTTGTCAAAACGAGCATCCAAAGCGACTTATTATATCATAATGTATACGACACAGATGTCACCGATCTCATAATTGGCCCAAAACTGGGCAGTCTAGAGGGTAGAGAACTTGAACATTGTACCTATACCCTTTTTCGATAAGTGCGTAACACAGATCGATGCATTCATTACAAATAAATTTCAAGTAAACTGATCCTTACTCGAATGTTTTCTTTCTTTTCTTTCAAGAAATTAAAGTGTTTCTTTTGGCATTATAGGTTAGGTTAGGTAAGGTTAAAGTGGCAGTCAGCTCGACTGACAAACTCAGGGCTGTTGGGCTCATTGTGATACCACAATGACTCTAACTTATCCTCATCCTAATCGAACCATTTTGAGCTTACAATGAAGCGAAAGAGACACAGGGTGTTGATGTTACTAGGGTCATTAAAGAAACACGAACCTAGGTGAATCCTACGTTTGTAAGCTAAAGCAGGGCATAAACAGAGAAGGTGGGGAATAGCTTCCTCCTCCTCCTCATCCATACAGCTTCTGCAAAAATCGTTTGAGGTGACTTCTAGCCTTGCGACATGACTTCCAATAAGATAGTGTCCTGTAATGACGCCTTTCGTTGCACTAATGTGTTTTCTGTTCAGAGAGATCAAACCGTTTGACCACTTCAGATCTATCTTGGGCCAGATTTGTTTCGTTGCGATACACTTTAAGCCACTTGACCATCACAGATTTGCTTTCTTGTATGTGTCCTGCTTGAGCAAGAGTTTGCATGTAGCGTTTGTTTGTATGAGAAGGGCAGAAGTGCTCCGTGTCTGGCGAGTTCATCTGCTTTTCAGTTTCCTGGAATGTCTCTATGCCCCGGTACCCAGCACAGGTAAATGACAAAGCGCTCTGACATCTCCCTGAAAGAAGATCGGCAGTTAAGGGCTAGAATGGAGTCGAAGGGATTTGATGGCCGCCTGACTGTCTAAAAAAATACATAAATGTCCCTTTTGGATATCACGTTTTCTCTTAGGCAAGACAAACCTTCGGTGATTGCCAACACCTCTTCTTGGAACACGTTGCAATGATGTGGAAGAGGAAGCGAGATGTTTAATTTCATTTCGTCTGAATAGACACCACAACCAACTCCTTCATTTGTTTTTTAACCATCCGTATAAAAATGGACATACATATTCGATTTACAAGAATGATTGGTCCTCCCAATCTATTTTGGATGGAGTGGTCACTAGTTTGTTTTTGGCTTGGGGATCTGAATTTGTTCAGAATGTCAGCATGGTCAATGTGACATTACAGCTTATATGTATATGTTAAAAGAAGCAAATGATCGTAGCTTTGTTTGGGATTTGTTGAACAGACCCTTTTCTCATAATGGTGATGTAAGTTGGAGTAGCATTTTACCGAAAAAAATACTGCCGTTGTTTTGACCTTGCTAAATGTTAATTTTTTGCATTGAACTTAGGCTCATCAAAACTTAAAACTGGAAATTGAATAAATTTGTTTAATTGGCTGTATACAATTCTCTCAACCTGTCTAAATTGTTTATTAAATAAATTTGATTTTGAAGCTAATTTATCATTGCCATGTAACCATTTATTGCACCTCCCATCTAAGCAATGCTCAGACTAAGGCGTAAACATTGGATGTTTCAATCTCAAAAAACAATTACTCGCATGTTTACCGATCACCACAAATCGTAAGACAACAGAACAATAACCATTAGCTCGCGAGTATTCTCAAGAGTAATTCAATCTAATCATCACTTCATTTGCAAGCAAACCAAAGTGATTGGCGTTTTTTGAAAATACAAATTCGCCCACCTTTCATGGCGTTTCTTTGTATACTAATTGCCAATAAGGTCACTGCGCCGTTCAATACAAAATAAACATTCCGGTTTCCTTTCTCCCCAAATCATAGCTGTGCTTTATTACAATATTTTACTACTCCACTGACATAACCGCCTACCTTATGACCGAAAAAAAAACCCTGATGTAATGGCATACCAACTATCGACCAGAACAACAACTACCACTACACATCAACAATGACTTGCAATTACTTAACATTTCAGCACAGTAAAATAAGAAAAGAAAAGTGTAACAGAGCCCAAAACACAAATGAGGCAACAAGACTCGTTCCGTCAACAACTACTACTTTGTGTTTTCTTCTCTTATTCCCCCATTTGAATGTTTTGTTGCTATCTTAGGACAGATGACTGATCACGCATCCATGCTGCAAGTGGCATGTTGCACATGGAGGCAGTCTCAAGTCGAGATCTTCGAATGATCTCTGGTGAAGCCATAAAACCGTGAGCACTGGTTTGCTGGCTTCCGAATGCTCTAGCACAGCCTAACCATGATTACACAATTAAGTGCTATCTACTGAATGATGGTAATGATGAATGAGATAATGTTGTAGACGAAGTAACAGTGTCTGAGTCGTCGGCAGAGAATAATGGATGAATCATTTGAAGTGCAAATTGTACGCGTGCCATATGGAATCTGGCCAACTCAAGACTTTCACTATCCAAATGTTGACTTGTGATAAAAAAGTCAAGAAAATTAGTTGAAGATCTTTGAACTTTGTGGATTTTAATTGAATAAAACGAATAATCTCGGTGTGTAAGGTCTACTTTAGGTTGAAAGATGACTTCCTTATGGCTTAACTGGCGCGGCGCGGTAATTAAATTTAAGGCTTTTTTTATAGGATCGTGACATTTCTTGTGTATTGCTTACACGTCATTCTACAATCACGTCTCGTCGTTGTGGAAAAAACCGACTGAACAAATTTAAGTTATGATTGAGGAACTAGTTTCGAAACAAAATTCATTCGGGACAAGGTAAATTTCTTGAAGCTTAAATAAAATTCAAAGCAACCAGTTTCGGAAGACTATGAGTAGGCACTTGCATTGAGAAGCAAAAGAACTGATGTGACATTGAGTAGGCCATTATAAGTTAGTCTAGATAATTACACCCATCCACAAACAGTATCAGCTTACTTTTTTCATGGCTTCGTTTGGCCCACGCATCGGTCGGAGAGAAGGTGTAAAGAAGTTGTGAACGATAAACAGAAAACCAACATAAAAGGATTGTGTGGTTTTAACAAGGTTTTCTCATCATCAGTCATTATAATTTGCCTAAAGTCGGTCCAGTTTCTTGACAAAGCTCAGCACGGAACAGGAAGAAGACAAGGTTGTATTCTTTGGCCAGTATTGTTCTTTTGTGCAATTGAAAACATATTAAGATCAAAACATTGTTGGAGAATGGAGACACGTTTGGCTTTGATGCGACTTAAGACTTAAATAGAAACAGATATTTTTGTCTATTGACTAAGCTTAACTTAAGCACTTTGACATAATTTATTAACTGATCTTTTGTTAAAAGAATATTAACGAGTCTAAACGCAGAAGGGCCTTGGGGAACTCAATTCCTGGCTGGTGCAAAATTCTTACGAACATTTTCGAATGTGGCACACTTTCCGTGTATCGATTTTACTCGGATTCCTTGGACGGTACATCGTTTGTTCACTCAATAATGTCTTAAGATATTAGTGCCTAATTTAAACAAGTTCAGTAATTTTTCCGGGCGTTGTGTAGGACACAATAACATAAAAACAACTCTATACGAAAGACAATTATTGCTGTATGCAGAAGAATCTAGCCAAAATCTAGTAACTTTATAATGTCAAATTTTTCAATACTAATTTTTGTACTCCATATACAGTGGATTATTGACCGCAAGAAGCTCTTGAAAGTTGTAAAAGAGGGACGTGCAAAAGTGGTGACAATAGGGAGATTTGAGCGATGTTGTTTTGGTCGCGTCAGTGTGGGTACGGCTATGTTAACATAACTTAACAGCAGAGTTTGTCGCTGCTGCAAGTACAAAAACGCTTTGGTTTGGGTGAGCCTTAAAGTTCAGATTTTTGGTTTCACCAATGCTTGTACTTACTTACTTACTTAGGTATGCAATACTGTTCGGGGTGAACCTGGGCCTCAACCAGCTTTACACACTAAGTCAGTTGAGGTCTTCATCCACTTGATTGCGCCACCTCTAAAACGAGATTTTCCCCTTCCGCGATTTCCCTGCAATGTACTTTCGAAAACCCGTCGAGCCGAAGCGTTTGGGTCCATCCGCTCTACATGGCTCAACCATCGTAGCCTCGCGATGCAGACTCTTCTCTTCTCGGTACAGCTCGTTGTTGTATCTTCTTCTCCAGACATTGCCTTCGTATACGGGACCAAAGATCATTCGGAGAAGGGTTTCTTCATCCGCTTTCGATAAGGTCTATGCTTCCGCGCCGTAAGCAGGACTGGAATGATCAAGGTCTTATACAGGGTTGCATTGGCTTTTCTGGAGAGGGTTTTGTTTCACAATTGCCTTCTTTACCCAAAGAAGAACCAATGCTTATGACATCGAAAAAAAAATTCATTTTGTTGATGAAAGACACACAAAAAAGTTATAGCTTTGCATGGGAATGATTTCATGACTTGATTATTCGTAGTTTTCAGCCTTTTTACCTTGTGTTTGACTAGAAAAATTTCTTACTATATTTTGACCTATTCTTTTATTTATTTTCCAGGAATTGGATGTTCTCACACTTGGCACAGCTGAACAACTAGCCGAAAGAAATAAGAGGACGGTTGGTCTGTTGCGAGATCTCTTCCCAGATATCACAAAGGTAATAAATTCCTCACATTCGTTCATATAGCAATCCGAATTACACATTCAAGTAGCTTTCTACTGAAGCAAAAAAAATATGTTAAAGCCTCTCATTGAATACCTTATTAGGCGTCTTAGCAAGTCACCTTAAACGGCATTTAATGCTTTTTAGTAATTCTATGCAAGTAGACAAAGTAAAAAAATATTTTCGACTTCTACTGTGGAATATTTTATTTGTTCAAATAGTGCGGTTTTTCATTCAGTTAAAATCCATTCTCATTCACGTCAGCAGAGACGTCAGCAGTGATTGTTTGTACCTGACAGTTCCATCAACTAAGACAATCCGAACAAAGGACATCCATTGCCAATCTAAGCAAAATAGTTTCAATTTATTAGCAATGCAACTCACAGCAATTCATTGATTGTCTCATAGGATCGTCTTCCATAGAGAATACACCCCTTGTTGCAAATTCCATGCTCTACTAAGTCATCCAAACATGCCTTCAATCTTCATTGGTATCAATTTCAGTTTTGGTTTCGGATATACACACTTAAAAAGTAAAAGGTTGCTCGCCTTGCACTACCACATTACGTCTGCGATGGCAATTTATTGCACGCAACTTCTTAGATTACCTCTACCGGTTGGTCATCATTTACTTACATGCGATAACAATTATTACGTTGACGTCCACTCCCGTTCTGTTATGGCCCACTGCATTAAAAGCATTCAGGTAAAAAGCCTCTAGACAACAATCACATCGAGTCCAAGAAGAAGTCAACAAAAGTGTGTCGAGTCTATGGACCATTTAATGTAAGCCTGACACTTTTATGACACCTGAGAGAATCGGCATGACAGCATAATTGTTATATGCGTGTGTGTGTAGTAATTTGTTGCTTGTGCATAGTATTAAGGTTGACAACCTCAAGGCAAAGAAGTGACTTAGCTACAGTTGAAAATAATGTAGGCTGTATGGATTTGAATTTAACAAAAAGTCAGCATAAGGTTAAGTTTTATAAAAATAAACTCAAAATAAACGCATTGAAGTGTCAGTTGGATTGGCAGTGTGCGTGACATATTCCCCGTGCTTATTTTTGGCTCAAATTGGTTCTTGGGTGGTCATTTACTCAAGCGGTCACTGAATTTTAACATCCTATATAATTTTGGTTACCATACGAAGAAAAAGTACAAGAGTTAACTTGTTCAACTCAAAACTGTCCCAAACCTACATGAAAACTAAGTGGTTTCAGATAAAAAATGAAACCTTTTTAGTTACTGGGTTTCATCTCAACCTACTTGCAACCAACTGAGCTGAATGCACTATTCCCAATATTCCAGTGAATTTGACGTTTATGAGAGTGGAAGTGAGTGGAGAGAGAATGGAATCTCTCATACGTCGGTGACTTTCTGCTCACACTTTATATCTGTCTCTTTGTAACTTAAGACAAAGACATCAACTAAATACTTTTTTCCATGTTGGAACACTAGGCTAACTCAAACCATCCTGGAATTAAACCTAGATTAACTTCAAGTGGAGACATACCATAATGATACCCCATGGCGATGTTCGATTTGTTGAAGCAACACTCCTTAAACAACACACATCCCTGTTCAACGAATCAACCGCAAGTCAATGCCGAAAAATTGGTGTAACAGAGAAGGAGAACAAGAAAACAGTCGCATATATTCGCACGAAGTTTCAACAAATCGACCAATGTGAACTTCGTCCTTAGAAACTTCCCGGACTATGTTGGTTTTGAACCTGAATGCCTTCACCCAAAAGAGTGTCGTTGCAAAGGTTTTTCTAGGTTATGTTTGCTTGTTGAAACCCTGGGTTTGCAATGTGATCTCCACAAAGCGTATATTGAAGAATATAAACTCGGTTGAATGTCAAACCGCGTGTTTTTGAGTACTGAGTTTGTCTTGAAGTCGTCATCAAATAGCGCTAGGTTTTAGCTATGGCGAGTTCAGGTAGCAGCAGAGCTGTCAAATTACATGTATTTCTCTTCAAATGACAGAGATGTCTATTGACTTATGGCACTTTCCTTTGGTTTCACTCGGGGAAGAACTCATTTGGAAAACAATGGAACACCCAAAATAATTTCTGTTCAGTTCAAAGTAATAGCCTTTGTGTGAGTGAAACACCTATTGCTCTTAAGGAATATTCTTTGAAGAAAATTTTCTTTTTGACATACATATGAGTAACATGTGTTAGTGCTTCTTGAGTCGATTCTCACTTCAAATCGAGAAGCTGCTGTCATTCCTCAGAATCATGAGAAGCGATCTTTTTGCACCAATGGAACGGTTTGAGAATGCTTCTGGACGCTCCTGGACGGTTCTTTTCGTCCAATGGAAAGTGACATTAGTTGTTTCGCTTTTTTTAAGAACAGAAAAACCTGGTTTTTTGATATACGTCATAGGGTTACTTACTTTGTATCTTGAAAGTTCCTTCATGTGTCTTTTGTTTATCACCAATGATTTCCAAAACCATTCGTCGGACTGGAATGAAACTTTGATGAACTCTCGTCTCGGGAATTAATCAATCAATTAGCTACTTAATTTTTTGCTTCAAATCCCTTATATGAAGCTCTAAGTATGAGTTGCGGACAAATTTTAGATCCGCACCAAACAGGCTCGTCTTGGTCTAAGTTTCTTAGACTCAGAATCTAAGTTAAAATCCGTTTAAGTTTTAAATTAAAACTGCATGCACTAGTCTTAGGTTACGTCAATGCTTCGACTAGCAGTCTGACCTGTGTCAACAGAAATTCTTCATTTCTTTGGTCGTGCAGGTGTAGGAACGAGTATGTATATGTGTGGTCTTCTAGTAGGTGATGCATTCAAATAATTTAAAAGAACTAAGATAACACACAAAAATAGTCAAATGCTTGATTGACTAGTTCTCTCAAAGCTGATCTGGATCTACTCTGTCTAAGAGGTTTTGGTAAATTGCATGAAAACGTATATAGCTAATTTTGTGCAAGTGTTTTTTGATTTGCACTTTCTTCTCTAGCATGTTCACAGTTTTAAATTTATATCAACTAGCTAGCTTTTTCTTAACTAAAATAAAAAGTATGCAGCTAAAAATGAATGCAACTCGTGAATAACAAAAGCAATAGCAGTTGCCTCTCTTGAAAATATAAGTAAACAACCCTCAATACACCTTACCACTAAAAAATAAAACACCTCAGCATGCCAAAGTCATCAAATTGGATTCTCATTCATACTCTTATCTTTCTCAAATTTACTAAAATCATGTCACATAAGTAAACTCAGCCAGAGCAGATAATTTATTTTGAAATAATTGAAATGCCTGCTGTCCACGTTGACTAATCCAAAGTCTTTCATTCCATAACATCACACTTTTAACTTTAAACTCATCTCGAACTAAAATTTGAAAAACGCTGCTAACTTTTTCGTACAGCAAATCGATGACCAAGCAAATCGTATCATTTCGAAACTTCTTCGCGTCCTCGGACCCACTGTCTTACGTACGGCCATTCAAGGCAACACTGCCAATCGGGCACGTACTGATTTCGATGCCGACTTTGATGATGACGATGACGATGATAGTAGTTCCAACAGTAGCAGTGCCTCCGCGGGTACAAAAGTTTCTATTGAATTGCCAACATTTAGCCCAGAAGATAGCAATGAAGATAATGAAACCGATAGTGACAGTTCGTCAACCACAACATCGACGGCAATAGCTTCTGATGATGACAATGTGAGTTCAACAACTTCTATGGCCTGGAATAATGTCACATTGTCTGCGATCGAATCATCAACACTACCGGCCGTGCCGTCGGGTGTTAATGAAACGCAGATCATTAATATAATTGACAATATTAATCGAATATTAAATTCTACAAATTATTTCATTACAAGTAGAAATAACACCGTTACACCATCAGTCATCAACAACAACAACAACAACAGCTCCGCTCCATTATTTCCGTACACAGCCAACAGCAATAACAATTACACAACAGACATTCAAGCTCAATCAATCTGAAGTGGATCAGCAATCATAAAATTAAGATTTAAAAAAAAAACGCCGACTTAATCAAATTGCCACTCATACTCCCATTTTCCAAAACGTCAAGACTGTCATCTATCATTTTGAAAGCAGTTTTTTGGGGATACTTTTCTTCTGCTTCACTATCCGTTCTATGTTTTATTTCAATGTGAATTTTGTTTCGATGCACTGTCACTGACTCTTCTATTCTATCGCATGAGTGCCAGTTGTTTTTATTTTTATGTCTTTGGACTACTCTCGCATGTTTTTATCATTTCGTAAATAATATTTTGAAGTAATTCCATTTGTTCCTCTGTGGGATTTGGTGCATTCTGTCTCATAAAATTGGATACTAAGTTGCTCTATTTCTCTCATGCACATTTTTCATTTCATGTTTTTGTTTGTTTGTCTTTTTTTTTTTAATTTCGTAGTCCCTGTTTACATGATGTGTGTTCTGCTTTGCGTGCGTAATAAACTGACATCTTACGCAAATTTTGAGTTGCTTTAAGTACATTTTGGTTGATTTTTCTAAAACAAGTTTACCATTCTGAGGACATGATAATATTTAGTAGTAATAATAATGTGGAAACGTCAAACATCTAATCGCAATTTCTTCTTTAACGTCAAAAATAAATGACATTAAGAAAAACAAATTCGAATGAAAATGCTTTTAAATGGCAGATTTGACATTTCCATCCTTAGATATTTATACTCGTAGCATCATTTGAAATTTTTAATTATAAGTTTAATTAAAAAAAAAATTATACTACAATTGGCAAAATTCATTAATTCATGCTTTTATTTTTATTTTTTCTTTCTTTCTCTTACCACTGTTTGCCATACAATCGACATAACGCTAATGATCAAAAAATAAATCGAAAACAAAAATCGAAAATCATTTGCACTTAATCGAATCCCAACTTTTTGACACTTCTCTGTTACATAACTCGACTTCATCTCCCTTCTAAAATCTATAAAAAAAAATATACACCTTTCACTTTCCAATCCTCCACACACTATCACACCTGTTGAATCGTCCATAACCTTGTAAATCCATAACACGACCTTCGAATAAATAAAATGTAAAAAAAACAACAAAACCAACATACTCGCGCATGGTCAACCCCCTGTCGGCAATATTTGTAAACAATGTAAACAGCAAACCGCCGACGGAGCGTCAATTGATTTAGAAGCTCTTAACAAGCAATTGGAGGAGACAATTCGTGTTGCACGACAAGCTAGTGCAGCTGAAGCTTCCGATGCAGAACAACAGCAGTTGACATCTACCAATGAGGTCCAAACAAGTAGTAGCAGTATCGATCAACAAACCGCTGAGTCAAAGACACCTATTGATGACCTGAGTTTAGATTCAAATGAAGAAGTTGACCTTGATGATCGTAATAAGAGGTATGTTATAGATTTATTTGCTACTTACAAGTTACAACCTACTCACACATTCTCAAACAGATTCTTGGCCTTCGGAGGAAACGTAGCAAATGGCGGAGACGCTGGTGCTACTGGTAACAAAGGAAACTCTGGAAATTTCTTGTTTGACATCGTCAGAGTAAGAAACATTTTTTTTAACATTTAACTTTCCAACAACAATTTTTGTGCACTTTAGCTGATGAACTGACTAAAGTAGTTTAAGAAAAGAAACATTTCTCTAAAGTGGCAACTTTGAATCTCACTTTAAAAAATATTTTTTTTTTTTTGCTATAGCTATTCTCAGGAAGTGTGCAGACTCAAACTGGTGACGAAGCAGCAAATGCACCAAGTAGCAGCACAGATGATTCCACAGACAGCAACGATACCGACGGTTCAAGAACCGCCGATGGCTATACCGAAGGTATTCCCGGACCTGTCACTCGGTTGGTTGTACTTGCTAACCGTGGTCTGGCTAACCTTATCCAAGATTTGATCCTCGTAAGTTCATATATAACTTTGAATTTTGTAATAAATGCTAAAAAAAAAAAACATTTTATCATCTCCTAACAGCGCATCGCTGCAACTAGCGAACGTCTGGTGAACTTCAAGGCTCGACTCATCACAGCACTTATCTAAGTCTGCCATTAATAGCCCGGCGCACAAACCAAACTGATTGATGACACGCCATCTTACCGTGTCACATTTAAATAAGAAAAAGTAAAAAATCAAAAACTGTCAAAATCCTACAACGAAACAATTCAACATGCGCGAAAACAATTGACAAAACAAAAACAAACAAAACTAATTTATTTATAATGAATGCGTTGTAAAGTTAGCTATATTATTTCTCTATAAAGCCTTCTATTCTATCCCTAGTCTCCTTTGCTTATCGTTATGCTTTCACTTCAAGATTTAACCTACCCTATGCTTCCTTCTCTGTTTAAACTGTTCAATTTCGATTGAAAAATGTAATTTGTGTCTTAAAACAAAGAACTTTAGCATCAAACATCTTCTATCTCTCTATGTCCTCTCTTTCTACAGTATCTACAAACATTTGTAAATATTTTTAATGACTGTGGTGTATTTCTTATATTTTGCTTAAATATTTCTTTTTTGTTTTTTGTGTTTAATTTTTATATTTAAATCTATTGAGGCTGGAATGAAACCCCATATCCTTCTCAATAATTTTTGATGGTAGTCAAAGTCACTAAAAACATATGTACACTTTTTTTGTTTGTTGTTATTTAAATAAATATTAGAAAAAGAGAGAGCTGATCCTTGCTTTTTTTGGAGGTCTGTTACCTATATGTAAATGTTTTAATTTTTTTTGTTTACTATTTTGTATGGAGCAATAAGTTAGAAAAATGTAACAAAACAACAAAAAAAAACGGAAAAATGTGAAATTATTGTTTAAAAAAAAATATTTAAGCTTTAGTTTTAAACAACGGATTAAATACAAATTTGTATATTAATTTTTATAAAAATACTTTTCTTTTATTTTAATGATTCTTTAATTTGACAATGTGGGAATACATGCGATTGCACGATATTGATATTTGCACGAGCTTTCTTTGGTTTATTATTTTTTTTTATTGTAAGCTTTGTATGGTTATTTGTAATTGGGTAAGAGTTGACGAATCTATCTGAAAACAAAAACACATGCGAAAACAAGAAAATACTAGGTACACGCAATCTAATGACTTTCTTATAAGTGATACGAAATGAAATACGAATGAAGAAAATGATTAGAAAAACGACATTTTTTCTTATATCCATTTGTTGTAAGATTTAAAGATATAATGTAAATAAATAATAATTAGAACGTATTTTTGAAACTTGTTTCTGTTTTATAAAATCGAATGAGAATAATCTTTTCTAATCAGCGAGGAGACGTAAGCATAAATTCTTGATAAATCTTACCCTAAATTTCTATGCCAACAGAAGAATTTACTTTTGGCTGCTTGTCGACATTACCCAGATCAATATGGTTTGAAAAGCAGTGAAAAAAGACTTTCTGAAACTATTGAAATACATACAAATATTTTCAAACAAAAAGCCAAGCCGTGTCCCCTTGTTTTTCTACTGCTCAAACATTTTTACTTCTAGTTCTTAAGCTTTTTAATCTTTTAGTGAAAAGATTGGCTTTCATAACAGGAACTATTTTTATCTGTGGTTCCCGTGGAGGTCCGTGATTCGAATACCTACAGAAACCAAGAAATGTTTTCCCACGGATATCGCCTTTCACGAGGAATTGGCAAACCATCCGATTGTAAATTCATTACCGTGAAAAGCTCTTTCTCGATCAGACGTTCGGAACCGGCAGCAAACTGTAGCTCCCCTTCATTCCCTTACAAGGCATGGTTGTGAGAAATGCGCTGGGCCTCGGTGTTCTGTGCTCTGTGTAGGTATGTAGCTATTTTTCTCTAGCACGACACACGAAAATCAATTCACTGTGCACAGAAAAAAACTCTCATGATAGAGAACCCAGAGCTTCTTCGTTCATCTGTAATGGATTTCAATACCATGATTAAAAACTTTTTATAGTTATAGTTAGTTTCTTTTAGAACTAATTTTAGTCTAAAATCAATGACTTAAAACCATACTTTAACTTCTTTGACGTTTAGAACAAGTCAAAATCGTCGATATTTCCGATTTTGGTAATATTTAAGTTTGTTGTACATATACATTTGTACATGTTCTTGACACGTGAGCTTTTATGAAAGAGTTCTTCACTATTCTGTATCTCGAAGAATGACTAACGGTTATTATAGCTGTAATTGAAGTGAAGATTTAATTAAACAGATGAAAATTTTGCATAATGATTAAAAAACTCGGATTCCAGTTTTATTTTCGTTTTTTTTTTTTTTTTGCAACTTTTAAGACTTTTAACGTGAGAGCTTTCGACAGAAGATTAGAGTCCTTTTTCGATATTAAGTCAACTTGCGACTGTGTGCTTTTTTTTAATTGTTCCCTTAGGTTTGAACCTCCAAACACTTAAATTATTATAGTATAAATTAAATAAATTAATTAATTTAATATATAATTATATTAATTATTTTTAGCCTGGATCTGGTTATGGCTGGGCATTCACATAAAATGTGTTCAGCCGTTTCTCTGTCTTCGAGACAGAACGGCAGGTGTCATTCTGGCTGATGCCCATGATATCTGAGAGAGTGGTGTCTAATGAAGAAGTCCTTAAGTAACTTTGCGTCACGTTTGCTAATGCCAAGAATTTCTTTCATACGTCTTTGAGATAAGTCGATGAAAAGTTTTGACTGGCGGTGGCCATTAGAGTTGTTCCAGGTGTGGATCATGTTCTGCCGATCCCAAGTAACCAGTTCGCGCTTAATACTACTGATTGAGAGACCGCAGTAGGGTTCCGCGTTTTTGAATTGGTATTGAGAGCCAAGTCTAGCTAAGCGGTCAGCCTCTTCGTTGCCCTGTACACCTTCATGTCCAAGCACTCAGGAAAGAATTATTTTATTGTGGGTGGCTAATTGAGATAGACAAGTCAAGCAGTTTCAACCTAGTTTGCATTTAATTTTGGTTGAGGACTTTAGGGCTGCCTGCAAATTAGAATGCGTGATCTTCGGAGGTTTTTTCTAATGCATTCCCTAACACAGAATTCAATAGCTATTACCTGTGCTTGGAAGATAGTTGTTGTGCTACCAAGGGATATAGATGATGTGAAGTTAGGACCAAAAATCCCTACCCTACAACGTTGTTAGTTTTTGAACCGTAGTCAGTGTACCAAATGTATTGGAAGTTACTTGTAAAAATTACAGGGTTCTTCCATGCTGAGCGGTTAGGAAAAATTACTTCAAAAGGGTGGTGCAACATTATGCGTCTAGGCATAAAGTCCGAAGAGTGAGTTGCAGGCGATTCCAATATTTATAGCACCTGATGGTTGATTGTGTGCTTAGTACAGTATCAAAATCTTAAGGCTAAGTATAGCGTTAAGGTATTCCATCTTCATAATATATTTGGTGGCACAGGGTTGCCAACTATGTATAATGAAAATTGAATAAAATCACATAAAATAATTTAAAAAAATTAAATATTCCAAAAAAAACTATTTTCTTAAAGTTGCTAATACAGGCTGAAAATTTAATCAAAATCGTTACACCAGTTTCTATTTTTCACTTTTTTAAAAACAAGTTTTTAAAAGTCAAGAATACAGGTTTTAAAACTTTACTAGAAGAAGAAAAAATTTGACAAAAGTCAAAGATACCGTTTTGAAAATATTCAAAAAATTCAAAAATTTTGAAGAAAAAAATAATTCAAAAATTTTTTAAATGGCTTGATATATGTATGTATATTACTCGTGCAAAATACCTGGAATAAACTGGAACTTAAAACCTTTCTTTGTCCGAAAGATGTAAATGCAAGTAAATGTACATATATGAAACTAATATTGTCTGCGACTCCAAAATCAAAGAATGGATTCAAAGCAAAAGCAAAAGTGTTTGTAGTGTCCGTTCTTTTTAATAATATCTTGTGTACAAAATATGAATGGGTGTATAAGTAATAAGCCTTGCATTAGCCCCGATTAAATCAGATCTGTTATAAAAGTTTTTTCCTTAATCTTGCCAAAATATTTTTTTAAGACTCTCTTAGGCCTCAATATAAACAAAGTCACCAAGCGAAACTTGTCCAGATTTTCGCAAACCTAAATGCACTCCCAACACAGGAGTATCACCAATCTTGGCAAATTGTCTATATCCTTTGAGTGTCTTTAATGGATTTCCATCTGGACTTCTTTCTGCCGTTTCTGGGTTGATATTTGTGAAAATGCATCTAAAATGACATTTATCAAACACGATATTCAACCCTCAACTTTCAATATGCCTTACCTCGTGCATGGCTTGTTGCATCTAAAAATAACTTCATCTCCAATCTTTAGCCACTTCCAATGATCCTCTTCATATGCAGCTGGACCCTTAACAAGGAAATTTGGTCGGAAGTTCAACAATGAAACTGGGTTTTCCAAACGTGTATTCAAATCAGCTAATGAACTTTCATTAAAAAGCATAAAGCTCGTAGCGTCATGAAGCGCTCCCTGAAATAAATATTGTCTAATCTAGTGTCTGTTGCAGTGGGGAATACTGGGGTCAAATTACCGCATACGTGATCGAGTAATACGTGACTGAACTATGTGTTTTTGGAATCACTTCTCACGTAATGAAACATTTGAGTATCGTTATTTCACAATCTTTCATCAGTATTTGAACGAATTGAAGTTAATAAGTGAACAGTATACTGATGTTGTGCGATATAGAGCCAATTTTGAAAGAAAAATTGTGCTCACTCATTCGACCATTACCATGCGGTAATTTGGCCCCTGGCTCTAAAAGAGCCCTTAACTACATACCGTATCTTCTCTTAGCATTGTACTGAATTTTTTATTAGGAGGCTTAACATCGCGTGTCGAATAACCGTGCGGATAGTACATCAATCTTAAACCAAAGTCTTCGGCTAATATGTACCGAGAAAACCACCTGGCAACGTCTTCTCCGCAGTCAACGGTTTTCACAGCTTGATTCCATACGTAAGTTGTTAAGGGAGAGACGTCTTTGAGCCTGTCAATATCAATCTCCACATCGATCATTCCAGGAGCCGACAACTTCATAGTCTTGTTCTTAAAACTAGGTTGAACGAGCACCATTTTGGGATATTGTCTTGCAGTGATAAACTCACCGTTCGTTTGTACTACCATAAATATTCTTAAATAAAAAAAGGTTTTAAGTCAATGCATCATAAGAGCTTAAAAAAAAATTACCTATCACGCATTACATCGCTTTCAAGGCCAATCTTCGAACAGTGTATCGAGCTCACACGAACAGGTCCACATGATTTAATTGGATAGCAAATGAGATCAGTCAACTCTCCTATTTTTTTCCACTCCTTTGGAGGTATGTAGTTGTCTCTATAGCGCTTGTAAACATATATCAGACCTCCAATTGTAAATAACCCAACACCAGCCGCAACATAAAGCGATAGTCGAGTTTTGTCTGTGACTTCAAAAAGAGCTGTAAGAAAAAGGATTTACGTTATTGAAAACTTTTTACTTATGTTGGTAGTTGTCCTAGAAACAAATTAAAGTATTGTGTGGCAGCTCTCGCCATTCAAGTCTTTTTATCAGAACCAATTTCAAACAGTTTGCATGTAACGGTTTCTTTTTTGAAATTTCAATTGAAATCACCGTTTGCGTCGTTCCTTTTGTGACACATACATTAGTTAGGTGGATAAATAAAATTTCGATGTCCGAATACATTTTGTGTTCTTTATAAAAAGTAAAGTACTGCTCTCCTTCAAAGTTACATTGTGTCAGTTTTTATCTTTTCACTGCGGTTTTTTTTGCCATTAAATAAAATTTATTATTCTACTTTCGTTTAATTAAAACTTTGCGTGAAGGTATAAACTCTCCCACTCAAATAAAACACGCATTTCAAATTTGTGCTAAAGATTTCAACTTTAACCACGAACAATCATATTCAAAATATTCAACCGTAAGTAAACTTAACTTGGTTGTTTACATTTTTGTCGTCATATTGTTTTTTTTTTTTTTCTGTCTAAATCCCACCTTATTCAAAGTCATTTCATTACTCTTCCTCTAATTTCGTGAGTACGTGAAATTCTAAATGCGCAAGTCAGCTACTATCAATGTGTCAACAGACTGTGGAGAGCTCTGTACTTCTTCCCATCACATCACATGTCTGCTTGACACGAGCGCACCCTTTAATTGTTATAAATGAATTTGTTTGCCGACATAAAAAAACAACTTATCAAACTCACATGCCATAATTTAGAGATGGAAGACACAAATTACGAAAAAAAATTTAACAATTTTCAAGCCTTAAAACAATTCTTCATTAGACAGCCAGTTTCGAGTGGTTTAACATTTATGCAAAAAGTGAACCATGAACCACACCCGGATAGATATAGAAGTTCTTTTTATTTGAGAACCGAATTCTAAAACTTTTTCGAGCAGACTGAAATGAAGTTCTTCTCTGAGAATGTAACAGGCTGACCATGTTAGTGTATCGTGTGTGTACTGTACTTCAGGTTGCCAACTGATGCTTTATAAATTTTTCAAATTAAAATTTTAAAGAACTATAAAATGTTTAAAATTTCAAAAGTGAGCTTACCTTAGTTGACAATTTGCCTTTTTTTGTAATCGACATAGACATTGGCTATGGTGTATGAATATAAGGATATTCATAGTTACTAATTATTTGTTTCAAAGCATTATAGGTTATTGCTCTTTTTAATCGATAGTATGTGGTTTTAATTCATATACTTCCCAAATTACGAAAGAGTTCAGAACGGTTCGTAATAAAACAATGCAAAGGCTGATTACTGACCAAAAGACAAAAGATTAACCAGAACTTTGAATCAAACATCAATGTTCAGGCTCCAATTTGTGATAGTGTTCCTCAAGACCGGAGTATTCGTATATATCTTGTTTCTCACGATTTTGAAGAAAGTAGATTCTATGAAAATTTTGGGGTTAAATAAAATAATAAAAAATTGGGTTAAATTTTGCTGTCAAAAAAGAAACTATTTCAATTTTACAAACAAAAAATATAAATAAAGTGGCGCAACAGAGCGAGGAACCCCAAGGCCTACCGGATATCTCACAACCTTGTCTTGTGAGGGACTAGAAGGGACCTAAAATTTTCTGCCGGTTCTGAATCGAGAAAGCGCTTTTCATGGCAATGAACGAAGGACTTGCCAATTCCTCGCGAAAGACGATACCTGTGCCGCTGCTGGTATTCGAACCATGAAGAACTTCTGGGTTAACAGGGAGACATGCTAACCATCACGCCACGGGTACCACAATTTTAATGATACAAAATCAGAACTTCTGAAGCATAGATATTTTTTGGGGGAGATAAATAAATAAATAAAAAAATAGCGGAGAGCCTAAGGGCATTTTTCGCAACCATGCCTTGTACCTACTCACAATGGAGTACCTACAATTTCTGCCGATTCCGAACAGCTAATCGAGAAAACGCTTTCCATGGCAATGATTTTAACATAGGAAAACTTGCCAACTCCTCGCGAAGGGCAATACTCGTGGGAAAACATTTTTTGTTCTCTGTTTCCATTCAAAGATTCAAACCACAAACCTCACGCGTAGCATGTTTGACATGCTAACCATAACGCCACAATGCTGAAAAATTGCATTAATTTTTATAAAACTGAATTGATTTTTATAGATTTGAAATATAATTGCTTTTCATTTTGTTTAAATATGATTTTCAGCATAAAGCCACATTAAAGCCACTTCGACTTGTTCGGATGTAATCTAATTTTAAAATCCAATCTTCGATCGCTCTTTGTATCGTTTGTGTTCGTATATCAGCAGTCATGAGCCGAAAGTTGTTTTCCAAGGCGTGAAACGTTTCTGGGCTATTGATGTTAACTGTATCTAAAACAGTCTAAAATAGTGAATGCACACGATCTTGGAGGCAAACTAATAAGTCCCCAATAGGTGAACTTGTGTAAAAATTTTGATCAATGACAATCTCACCTATAGCCCAATTACCTAATGCACACCGAACTCAGCAATCATGACAAAATGTCTATGAACGGAAACAATACTGCCAACATAAAGTTCTATCCCTTTAAAAGAAGACGAAAGGTACAATGACCGCCATTTTTGCCAATTTTTAAATCTTCTCTGTCCCATTTTTAAAATCTTTAAAAAATTAATGCAAAGAAAAGTTTTAAAAATTTTCTTTAAAATAATTCAAAACACATTAATGGGCTCTAGTTATGGTAAAATGAAATTTGAGAGCAGTTCATGCTTAAAAAACTTTCCAAATTCAATATTTAAAATGTTAAAATTCTTTAAAAAAAATTTCAAACATTTCATAACAGTTGGCAATTCTTAAAAATGTTATTCTATCAAAAGAACCACAAAAACTTGCATGGAAAGTAACTCGACAACTAACTGGAGAGTGTGGCCTCTGTTGTGATTTTTTTTGTACCTTTGCGCACAGGTACAACTCTGTAAGCTGATTTAGAACCAATGCAGAAACACAGTCACAAAGTAATCTTAAAATAGTTTTCTCTTTATTAAACGCATCTTTTATGTGATTACATATACAGCATCGCCAAGTCTTACAATGCCTTCCTTGTACGAATTTAGGTATACTCCCATCTCTGGTTCGATCTTGTCTGGTTTCATTCGGTACCTTGATAAAAAAATTATGTAGATTAGATTAAAAGCACGCATGTGAGCGAATTTATGAAAATATGGTGTTGTTTTGTATAAATAATTACTTCTTGAGAGTTCTCAAAGGTTCAAAGTCTTGACTGCGCTCGCATGTGAACGGGTTGATGTTGGGAAAAATGCAACGATAGCATGGCGCTTTATAACGGAATATAGCATCGTCTCCAATTCGCACCCATTTCCAGTTGTCCTCATCGTAGGCTGGTAGAATACTTTTGATTAAAAAGTTACCACGAAACTGCCAATGGTGTACTGGATTGGGAAGGCGATTATTCAAGTCCTTAACTGATTCATCCACCATGATCATGTAGGGGTTTAAGACCTTAATTAAAAGTACTAATTTAATTTTATAAATTATTTAAATGTTTCAACGGTGCTTCTTTAGTTTCAAACGGATTTTTCAAAATTATAAGCTAATCTATTTTCCGAAACTGATATGCTACGCAACAGGTAAGGGTATGCCACATTTTCAACTAAGGTAAACCCCATTGAGTTTTGCAAAAAATAACTTTAAAAAGTATTCTTTTCATATTTAGTACTTCAACTATGGCCTGAAACATGGGAAAATGTTACTGTTTTTCTACATCGCCATACGTTCCCTCTTCTCTGAATAAACTGGATGTGAATCACAAGACAGCAAAAACATAAAAATTCATGTAGAGTTTAAGGACTTAGGCATAAAAAAATACTTACTGTCAAGAATTTATAAGATAATGAAGCAGTCTACAAGAGCAAACCTTTTCTATAATCCCAAATTTTTTAATTATTTTTGAATTTTTGCAAATTTTGTTATTTAAAAAAAAAGGATGGGGGAATTAGAATAGTGATTATTTTATCAGATACAAACTTTTCATAACCAGGAAAATACTGTTAACAAATGAAAAATTATTTACCATATTCTTGCGGAATGGAATCGTTTTATGTTTCAGGAGCACAAATAACTTCAAACCGTTTTCCTTTTCATTCTTAAGCAAAACCTTTGTGAACCAATTGCCATACTCAGAATCACACTCTACAAGTGATACAAAACTTCTTCCAACTCGTTTAACAACTTCCTTCCCGCCTTTTATGATTTCATCAATATTCAGTCGTAAAGGCTCCATATTTGGTGCCGTCACTTCAAGTTCATTTTCTGCCACAAGCTTTGCTTTAATTTTCAACATCTCAGGATATTTGTCGCCGACAAACATTTGATCATCTTTATCAAGTAATACCAGTGATCTATCTTCCAAACATCCACATTTAATGCCATTTTTTTCGCACGAAGCCTCAGTTAATTGAATGCCGGTACATGATTTAATGGGACTCATCATAATCTCCTCCAAAGTTCCAGCATATTTCCATTCGCCTTTCGGTGGATTGTTATATTTTCGGCGTTTGTTTAGGAAGAAGATGAGAGCAGATATTCCCGCTAATGTGGTACATGTAACCACAACAATGTTAAGAGTTTTCATTTTAATAAATTTTTAGTCAATATCGCGGGTAGAACCTACTTCTTAAGTGGCTTGCCAATACTGAAACTGAAAGTTACAAAAATAAATGATGTACATCGTGTGGGTCGGATACGAAATTGATGTGATTAATTAAATGAACACATTCATGAGTTTTTGTGTCGGTATCGGTACACAGCCAAGCAGTCTGATTAAAAATATCGTATATTTTCATCGTATACAGAACAGAAAGGTGTCGCTAGGTTTGAACAAAAAAATTGTTAATCATAATTACTCGTGATGGGTAGCAGAGCAGGTCGGGGGGAATTCAGTTTCTGAGGCCTAAGCTTTGGGACTGCCTCACGGTGCCTTATGTTTTCAAACCTCTATGTATGTGGTGATATGTACACAAATCCGACATATACATTTATCAAAGTAATAATATAACGAGTGAGAATATTTGAGCAACAAAACGTTCAAAAGTTAGTACGAACTTTACCGATATTTAAAGACGTACATTTTTGGGAAATCAATTGAAAGTGGTTTTGGGTTGTAGGTATTTAACATCGAATCTGTGTTTTAACAATCGGTAGCAATGGTAACAGGTTGGAGAAGCGTAACATTTTTTTCACTACATTGTTTAAGGAGGGAAATCATAGTAGCACACAAAAATATAGGCATATTTTCGCGAATTAATTTTGGCTGAACAAAAGTATCAATCGGAAGCCACTTTTTTTTTTTTTTTAATAAAAAAAGCGGCTGGACAGCATATGCCCCAAGGCGCCTATTTTATTTTTTTTTTTCTTATAATTAACGCGCACATCAAGGGGTTATGACTACCCTTATAATGTTGTAGAACACAGTGCGAGTATTTAGGAAAATAGAAGAGGATTTAATAGGAGACACCGATGAACGTTGCTTTTGAATTTTTGTGAATCGTAATGAAGGGGAAAAACAGGACCAGGTAAAGCATTCCACATTCGGGTGGTGCGACTAAAATATAAATCTCTATACTTGACTGTACGTCCGAAGTTGGGTTCAAGGTAAAACTGATGAGCATTCCTAGAGAGGCGGGTGTTGCGGCTAAATTGTTTCAGAGGAGGAATGCAGCTGGCTATTTGTCTAGAGCACTGTTTGTGAAAAAGTCGATTCTGCGATTGAACTATCACCTATCAGTTTTAACGCTCTATTTTTACCCTATCAAGTAGGCGCAAAGATGTTTGAGGAGCACCTGACCAGATATGGGAGTTATACTCCAGTTTTGGACGGATGAAGGCCTTATAAATTGTATCCAGAAGGGGTGAAGAACTTCCTGCATCGTCTCAAGAAACGTAAGCATTTAGCAGCGTTTTTATACTTCAAATATGTTTTCGTTCCAACGAAGATCATCGTTTACACACATACCAAGTACTGACAGCTTTTCGGTTTCTTCGATGCAGGTACCATTCATTGATAATGGCAATAGGGGAATGTTAAGCTTCAACGAAAAGAGACAGCATTGAGTTTTCGAAGCATTGAATTCTACACGGTTCATAAGACCCCATGCAACAATGCTGTCAAGGTCAGAATTCAATGAGCTTATCATACGCAACCGTTTCAGTTTCACATCCGAAGAGTAGGGACGTGAATTTGGAAACGAATATGAAAAGCTGAGGGTCGAGTCGTCAGCAAAACAGTTGAGAGGATTAGAAGTTTCAGACAGGAGATCATTTATGAAAATGAGGAAGAGAGTCGGAGACAAAACGGAACCCTGGGGCACACCAGCATTTATGAAATGGGTATCAGACTTGAAGCCATCCAATACAACTTGTTTTGAACGGTCGGAAAGATAATTACTAATCCAACGAAGAACAGACCCATCGATACCAAAAGCACGCATTTTTGATAAAAGAGCCTGATGCCAAACTCTATCAAATGCTTTAGAAATATCAAGCGCAATAGTCTTACTTTCTCCAAAACAATGTAAAGATTGGTTCCATTTTTCGGTGAGATAAGCCATCAAATCACCAGTGGACCGTTTGCTATGAAAGCCGTACTGACGGTCATTGAGAAGCTTTCGTTCTTCAAGATATTTCATAAGTTGACGGTTTATCAACGTTTCCATGACCTTGGAAAGAAGGGAGGTTAGTGCAATTGGACGGTAATTGGACGGGGAGGAAGATTCGCTTTTTTTAGGGACCGACTGGACAAATGCAGTTTTCCATCTGCTCGGAAAAACCCCAGCAGAATAGGAAAGATGGAAAAGTTTACGCAGTGGTTTTGCCAGCGTAGAAGAACACCTCTTCAGAATAACGGCGGGGATACCATCTGGACCAGCGGATTTATGTATGTTGAGATCTTTAAGGACTCTCGCAACCGAGCGAGTTCGAAAAAAATATCTGCTTCATCAAAGAATTTGCAGACTCGAGCTCAGGTGGAGCCAATATGCTATAAGGTAGTGTCGAGTTGGCAGCAAATTGAGCTGCCAGCAAATTGGCGAAAGCGTGTCGATGGCCAAAGAAATAGACTCCTTAATTTTTGACCTCGAAGAAAAAACCAACAATTTTTAGTTTTCATATAACAACAGCTAGCGAGCTACGTACGATTTTTCCGATATACAGTGGTGGTCCAGTATAATGTTGAGAGTCAATTCGTTATCGAAAATTCGTTGTATCGAAACCTTTTTATCATACAAATCTTTAGGTAAATAGACTCAATTTGTACTCAAATTTAAGGAAAGAATCGTTAATATGCATTTGTTTTTTCGGGGGTTGAATGTTATTGTTGAATGCCTCTTCCCGTGAACTTTTTAGAACTAAGACTTAAGAGTTTTCAGTGCCATTTTGTCTGAAATTCGTAATTTGTTCGTTATATAGAATATCTAATGGACTTGAAAAAAGTGTTCGTAATATAGATCATTCGTTCTATCGGCTTTCGTTTACTGGACCACCGCTGTATTGATTTTTTACAAAATGGTGCATGTTTGAAAATAAAGTTAAATTTGTAACAAAAAAAAAAGCCATAAAATCGTCGATGAAAAAAATTAAGCCATATAAAATAAAAAATTCTACGTAGCTCCGTGGAGAAATATATTTCGAAGCTACTGTCAAAATATTAAGTCGATCGGTAAAGATTTGCTTGAGGTATGTCTTCGGCGAGCTCAAAAAGAGTGGTTTCGAGAAAAACAGTTTAGAAGTTTTAAGTGCTGAGAAACCATATGAAAATACCTGAGAGGCGTTACCGCAGAATGACAAATTTGCGCAGACACTTTTGCCGTATTTCATCATTTGGTACCTTTTAAGCGAAGAATATTTTTTTGGAAAAATTTAAAGTTTTACTGTAATTTCCCCCTTAAATTTACTAATTGCAAGCAAGAATAACTTTGTTACTTCAAGCTCCTTCTTACTGAAAAAGTAGCTTTTTTTCCACCATTGAATAATGATTATTCATGTAAACCATTTAAGGAGCTTAATTATTTTGATTAATTATTAACGAATTGTCAAGTTCCTGTTTGAATAAATTCAAATTATTTTTAATAGAAATAAGTGCTTTTATGTGTAAAGCTCTGAATGCAGACGTAAGGAAAGGCTCTAAAAATTAATCGTAATTTCTTAAGTTTTTTGTTATACACAATGTTTTTTTATCGATCCATCTACCCTATTGTTTATGAGTAGGTTCATACGACCCAATAATGAAAATTTTTTAATTAGAGGTGATTCCAAAGGAAGCATGCCTGCCCTACTAAAGGAGCGATCGATGATATGTATGTATTTTAAGAAAGAAGACAAAAGCTAAAAGTTATGCAAAAAAAATCAACTTAAATACTTTCTTACTTTAAATGTTTAAAAAAGATAATCCTATTTTGGCAAGCCAGTTGGGATTCGATTTGATATCAAATAATGAAAAATAATCAAACATTGTTATCAAGCAATGAACTTCAATTGAGTGATGCTCAGTAATTGAGCTATCGCCTTTCCGTTTATATTTATAAAGCCATCATTTCATTTGTTTATACATGTGCAATTGAATACGGAACATTGCATACATTAGCGTTCCAAACACTTTCTAAAACACATTGCTGTAGTGCTGTTATGTGTGCAATCAGAGGCGGACTTGGCTATAGGTCTATAGGCTTAGCAGACTGAATGAAGACTAAAGGGCGAAGTTCCAGGCGTCAGATGATTTATCAGAAAAAAAAAAAAATTTTTAATTCTTTTTTATCGTTAGAACCGAATAAAATTAAAATTATATTACATATCTAGTTTGACTGATTTTTACGCAAAGTCGTTCGCTTGGACGTAACTTTCGCGCTGAGTATAAAAGTTGAAAGTTGGGATTCCCGTGGTCTAATGGTTAGCAGGTCCGTTTGTTGTTGAGTGAGACTTCGAGGCTCAAATCCTAGAAACATAATCGGCAACTTCTGAGAGAACACTGCCATGAAAACGCTTCTAAATTTAGACATTCGGAATCAGTAAAGAATTGAAGGTATATGAAAAGCTTTAGGCCCCCAGATTCCCCCGAGCTTTATTGCTTTAACCTATATATTTATTTTTCACTATATAAAAAAGTTGAAAAGTGTTGTTGGAAACAAAATCACGTCAAAATGGGAATCAATTTCCAATCCATACATATTCTCTCTTACATCAAATGTATGTTTTGCCTTCGTCAAAAGTGTAAGTAATGAGCACTCGTGTAGAAAATATTTTCTTTTTTTTGTCTATTTAAAGATTTTTTTTTTTAAAGTGAGGATAAAAGCCTCATCTTTTTCTTGTCTGGAGCACTTAGATCTAATATCAGGTCCATTGTACTACCAGGGTAGCAGCCTTCCCTTTTTGTGGTGCAGTAGATGGAAGTAAGGTGTTAGTAATTTCATATATAACCTCAAGGGCGGCATCCAGATGAAAGCGGTATTCGAACCCAGGCGTCCAGCCTATTTACTGAACACTCTACCACTGCACCACGGCCGCCCTCTATTTAAAGCTTAGATCCTATTCATACATTTTTATTAAATCTTTATGTTCTCTTATGTATTTTCCTAAAATCTATATTGAAAATTACACCGTTAGCAATAGTTAAAGGAAAAAGCGAATGAACATTGTATATCATCACATTCAGCGTTATTATGAGTTTCACGTGAAATCATTCCCCCCGAAAAAGATCCCATTTCACTTTTCCCTTATTATGAGTTTCGGGGGAAAAATTTTCCACGTTCTAAAAATTTCCCTTACTATTTGTTTCTTTTTTTCCGTGAAATGTGAAAACGTTGAGAGCAATTTATTTCACTTACTTTAGTGAGGCGAACAAGTGAACAACAAAAGCGGAAAAATTGTAAGTCTGAAAATTTGTTCAGGTGAAACTCATAATAGCTTTTAATATCCCGGGCGAACAAAAATGTTCCGGGCGAAAAGCTGTTCACGTGAAACTCATAATAAGGCTGATTGTATATCACAGTCTCGCCATCAGAAACTTAAGTGTGTAAAAGCCGTAGAAGTGCCTAAAAGAGAATGATTGGGGCGCACATTTTTTTTTTTTTCTTTTTTTTTTTTTTAATGTACTCTTTTTTGCAATAAAGTAATTTTTTCATTACTAAATTTTAATGTGTTCAAAATTATTAAGCTGAATGCAGTACTAAATCTCAGTTTGAAATCAAATAAACCTAAGCACTCGAAAATAATTTCAAAATGTTTCAATTTGCAAGTATCATTGCTGAAAATTTTCATATTTTACGATGAGATTGAAGACTGCTCTTCAGAGTTCAGAAGTTCAGTCAAGAAAAACCAAAAAGTTTATTAGATTAGATTAGGAGTGGAAACGGTTGAGCCGTGTTTGTTTGATTTTGTTGAGTTTTTGTTAAGATTGCTTTTTAAAATAAAAAAAAGTAAGTGCAGTATCGATTTGTGTTATTGTTTTTTAAATATTGTCAAATGGACTCCTTTATTTTCAAAAGGAGTAATTTTTCATTCGAATTGTGTTGGTCGGCAACTCTGATCATCATATAATTTAACAGTAAAAACAACAAAATTCTTTGTAAAGTTTTGGACTACGTTATAATTTCGCTGACAAATAAAGTCGCGAAGTTAACAGCATAGACCGTGCTATGCATACCCAAACTTTATTTTAGAGCAAAGTTATGCACTACTGTTGTGTTCCATATTACATACATTAGCTTTCTTTAACTTTATATTCTTAGCATAATTCATAGCCCATGGGCGCCAACGTGCGTAATCTGCTCCTGAGCGCAGTTATGAAAGTATAGCTGTAGTCTACTTCGTAGGGTGTGCTTTGTTTGTTTTATTATTGATTTTGGTATAGTTATAAGCAGGGTTAGGATTTTGTTGACCTAAAAAATTGGAAAAAGGCAAAACAAAACACTTAAAAAGGCAAAGAAAAGGCATTTATTAAAAAATACAAGGAAAATAAACAAAAATACATTTAATTATAGGAGCATTGGACTACCAAGAGTTTTTTAAAGTTGTCAGGTAGCAATCTTCTTCGGCTGTCCCTAAAAAGGGCTTTGAAGGAGCTAAATGATCTCTCAGCTTCAGCTGAAACGAGAGGAGCCCATCTAAAACTTTCAACATTATTCACTTCAATGTTTCCTGGAAGTTTGGAATCCACTTCGCTGTTTATTACAGAACTTATCTGCTCAATCATATTTAGGCCTGTGTTTCCATTGAAAACGGCAGTAAACTTCTTCAAGACTTCCTCAATGCCTTTCAAAACAGGCAGCACTTCGCCAATTGAGGTTCCTGTTTGTTTTTCCTTTTTGTTAGTTGGTTTTTGAAAATGTGTTATTTTCAGATCGACTAAGAACTCAAAATGGACTTTAATGTACGCCTGCTGCGCTTGCAATTCTTCATCTTCAATCATTTCTCCGAACAGTCTAGAACGTTCTAAATATAAAATCAAGTTTTCGGATACCCGACGAATTGGACAAAACGTCACAATAGGTAGATATAACCTCGAGGTAGTAGAGGATTTCGTCTACCTACGATCCGCATCTCATCAAATTTACTTCGAAGTAGTTGTCATCGTAAGAAATTTTTCACAAATGCGGCTACGCATTGCATTCCCAAAACTAAAAGTTTCCGCAGCAAAAACTACTAGAATTACCACGAAGCAAAATGTCTCCGAATTGTAGGAAATCGGAGAAAACTTCGCTTCGACGATTACCTCGATAGGGCCGACTGCCTTGACATCAGTAATATGTAATTGGCATATAGCCAATGTTGCAATATATCCCTTACCTGTTAATACATAAATCAAGACTTCTCTGCTTCAAGCATCACGTGCTGTTTTTCATTTCTAAACTGTTCTGTGCAGTGTCTGACTTGAAGTTATGATGGGGTAAGAATAGCTCCATCTCCGCGCCTTCATATCTTGAAAATTAAACAAGAAAATGTAATTTGTGTAGCCGTAGGGACTTCTAAGCTAAAAATTTCAATCGAAATTTATTTACGCCGTATTACGGGGCTATATTAGAATAGAACTGGCAAAATTTCAACAGTTTTTCTATACGTTTTCGTTTTTAGAGTTATAGAATTTTTCATTTCTTTTACGGGGCTCTACAAGACTCTTCAAGTTAGTTACTTATCAGCAAGTTCCCTAAAAATTAACTGAATTCACGATCATTGAACTCAGCTTCTTGTACATAGTTTTTGTAGATTGCTCAAAATGTCGACTACAAAGAGGCAAAAAAATTTGTCACCCTATTTTTATTTTATTCGAGCATAACAACTACAATCTACTTCTAAGGGTGTATTAACTTTATGATAATATGTTTCCAACACGTCTAAAGTAAGAAAGTATTGTTTCATCCATTTTTTCATAATAATTAATGGTTGATAGCAGAAAAATATTCCATTTAAAAATTTTTAAAGTAGCTATTCCTATTTTAGGCATTGTTTCAAATCCGTATGATGGAATATGTTAAATTAAAAAAATTATTTGCGACCATCATCGTATCGTAAATTGTAAGTTAGACCGTTAGACGCATGAAATGCTAGTTTTCCTATTTGCTTTTATTTTAAGACGTCAATACTTTATAACACACTCCAACAATACAGTGATAAATACAAAAAAGAACAGGTATCTCAAATACATATTTATAAAGTTGAAATCAGTTTTATTCTCACTTTCGTCGAAGCCAGATGAACGTAAAATGACACGTGAGTTTACATTCTGTTAGTAGTCGCAAGCAACTTAGAAGCTTAATTTAGATTATTCTCAAAGGTTACTTATTGGACTTGGAGTTGGACTTGGTGTTTCATTTGCATCATTTTTGTACTATAAATACCTTAAGAGGGAGACGATTCCCAAAAAATGGAGGAGAGTTGGTACTCTGGAAGAATTATGCTTCTACCCTTTGAAATCCTGCGCTGCAGTTGAAATAGATGAAGGCATGTGTGATATTCTTGGTACACGCGTAGGTGACATCAGAGACAGAGCTTTAATGCTGATCGATGATGGTGGAATATTGGTCACTGCTCGGACATATCCGAATATGTTTAAAATCATTCCGAGAATAGTTAGTAAGTCAAAGATTATAATATCTGGACCTGGAATGAAGGACATTGAGTTTGACTATTCACTTGTTGGGGAGTATGCCAATGGAGAAACAAAAGCACTTATCTGGGGATTTCATGCCACTGTGATAGATTGCGGTGAGAAATTTCATCGATGGTTTTCCCAATGTGTTATTGGACAGCCAGAAGGACTGAAATTGGTCTATTATTCACATTCGCACCCGACGAAACCGATTCCCAAGGATCTCATGAATGGCGTATGCACTTTAAAAGATACTGTAAGTTGGCTGCTTTTCCATTTTTTTCGCTGAAGAATATTCCATAATTGTTTGAATATATTCATAGGGGGCTCTACATGACACTGCCACCTTTATGCTCATCAACAAGGTTTCCGTAAATGAACTCAATACACGCATATCGAACCCAGTTCCTCCGATGCAGTTCAGAGGAAATTTTTATGTTTCTTCAGATGGAAAAGCCTTTGAGGAAGATCATTGGAGCTGGGTTAAAATTGGGGATGCAGTATTTCGGGTAGTTGGACCCTGCTATAGGTGTATCATGCCGAATATCAATCCTTCCTCGGCACAACGTGATCCAGAAGGCGAACCACTAAAAACATTAAAGAAGTAAAGCTCCATTCAAATTTTATTTTTATTTTGAACACGATCAATCCAACTTCTTTTTACTTTAGATATCGTGTATTTCCGGGGGCACCAACCAAATCCCCAGCCATGGGTATCCACTTTGGACCTAGAATTCTGGGAAAGGTCAAGAGAGGGGACATTAAGCCTTGCACTTCTACACTGACGGATCAAAAACCTGTGATGGTGTAAGAAGCGGAATTTTCTTGAAAGGGCTGAATTTAAGCCTTTGCTTCCGACTACCTGACTATACTGTAGTGTGTTCCAAGTGAAAATTCTGGCGATAAAAGAAGTCCTCTCCTGGCTTAGATAAAACATTGTACGTTGTATCCTCCACGGATATTCGCATCTTTTCGGGCAGTCAGGCTGCTCTCAAAGCTCTTGCCTCTGTCTCTACAAAATCTAATACGATCCAAAACTGTCGCACTGTCGAACAGTTCAACTTTGTTTATTGAATCTAAGTCGTCTGCACATTAGTTCCACTATAGGTGTCCTTACAGGACACTGCCTTAAAGGTAGACACGCCAAAAGACTTGGTGTCTATCCAAATGACTTCTGCAGAAGCTGCATGGACGAAGAGGAAGAGAAGACAATCCAACATCTCTTTTGCTCGTGCTCAACACTTGCTAACAGACGGAAAGCTCACCTAGGTAATTATTTTTTCGACGACACCAGCGATTTAGATAATAAGTACCCTAAATGTATCTACCTTTTCGCACGAAGTTCTGGATGGTTTGACTAACTGGTGATCAACTTGATAGTCTAGGGTCCCTATTATGAGTAGCGAATCGAACGTTCGACTGGAAGCGAATGTTTTAGAGAAACTCATTTACTGGATTATTTATCATTAAACTTCGTCCATTCTCTTATCCTGACATACCTTAAGCGTCGAAAAAAAAGTTTTGTACAAAGTTTTTGTTTCTACAACCCATGATACCGCTATAAAAGAAGCTCGCAAAAACATTCGCTTCCAATCGAACGTTCGATTCGCTACTCATAATAGGGACCTAGGTTCGATTAGAGGGTGTTTCAACTCTTTAATCCCCTAGATAGAAACCAGAGGGTGGTCAACCTTCTGGTGTCAGTGGTATGACAATGAACTCTCTGTGGTCTAAGTGCGTCGGTTTCCTTATACCGGCAGCCACATCTAACCAAACCTAACCTTTTTGGTGGCCCAAGAGAGCGGGAAGCCTCAGGGCCTAGCGTATTTTTCCCAACCATACCTTGCGAGAGAATAAAAGAGACCTAAAAAGGTTTTCCGATTCTGACCATCTAATCGAAAAATATCTTTTCATGGAGCATGGAATAAAACTGCCATCGGAGAAATTGTCAGTTGCAAAAACCCTTGCAAAAACTTTTTTTTATGTTCCTGGGATTCGATGTTGTAGGTACTTATTTAAATGTGTTTTAACTACTGTGGCGTATGAGTACTTTTTTTCCATTCTGTGTTTTTGTTTCGATATGACGAGACATAAAACTGATCTAGAAATGGCGAATACCACACTTTTATAAGGGAATATAAAAGAATTTCGATAAGCACTTTAATCAAGAACCTCCGTTTTCCATTTGTTACGATACAAAAAGTGCTTTCACTTAGTTTTCAATGCAAAAATCAATCACAACATTCTTCTCGCATGGTACAACTACTTATTTCACTTCTGAACAAATTTCAAAAACCGCCTTTTTCAAAACGCTTTCCGCAAGAACTTTCCTTGCACAATGTAACGTACTCTTAATAGCTCTGGAAACTGAATAATTTGATTTGAGTTTTCGCAACAATTACAACTCGTAGTCTACGTTTTCTTAGATCATAAATCTACGAAAAGGCAGCGATCCAAATGGAATTTAATGTCGAAAAGCCTTAATTTTCTTCGAAGATAAATCATATTCTTAGTGCCTGCATGGCAAAGTACTGAGCGGCAGAGCGGAAAAATTAGAACAAAATTGAAAGCTGAACGTCATCGATCTGTTGCGGAACTTCCTATTTTGTTCTAATTTTGCCCCTCTGCCGCTTTGCCGCTCAGTACGTGACCGTGCTCTTATAATGATTAAGAAGACGACAATTCGCAGATTAGTGGGGGTTAGTACACCTCCAAACAGCAGCAATATTGCTTTGTGCTAAAGTCAGCAGACATATATAATACTAAAATTTCAATCAAAGAATTTGATACATAGTTTTAAGTACGATGTATTTTTACTCTAAAACTTGCTCTTGCCTCTTAGACTATATACGCACACCATTCTTTATTATCTGAACTTATTCCTACATTGAAGATTTGCAGTCTCACAAATACATTGAATACTTCTTGATTATGGGGAACAAACAACAAAATGAAACATGGAAAAGCCCACACTGATATTTGCGAGTGACAGTAAATACGAGACTCTTTTATCAAAACTAATGAATGATCTGTGCAAGTTGCTAGTTTTACTTGCTTCTTTGCTTGTGCTATTCGATTGAAAATTCTATAAACATATCAAATTCAAAATCAAAGCATATATTTGATTAATAGACTGCACAACTGATTGATCTTTCGTCTTCTGTCGTTTAATAATACCAAAGTCAGACTTTTATCAGCAAAAGTCTTTAAAGTCCAAAAAAAATGTCAAGTATGTTCTTTCCGACATTTTTACATATTGGTGGTATTTGTTTTGTCTCTTTTATTTTTTGTTTTTTATGTGAACAAATGCAAAGTGCAAGATTATTTGTGTCTTTTCGTATCAGGTGATTTCATTTGCCACCAAATTTCGATTTGTTTTGTAAAAATTTGCAAAACCAGAGTTATCAAAGGTTATTGTGAGTTGCACAGGGACTAGAATTTTGGATTAATGCTCAAGCATTATTCTGATAGCAAACCGGTTTGTAAGAATAAAACCGTTACATGTGCTCCGATACACAGAATCGCATATCGACATTCGTGTAAACAAAAATTAAGTTCAACTCAGCGATAGGTGTCTTTTTTTCAACAGCAGGAGCAAATAGATGAAAGATTTCTGTCCCGTCTTATCTCAATTTTGTTTATTTAAGCCATTTGCGATCATTGATCAATATAAATCTTATTTCAGATCCCTCCAGAATAATGATCAGTGTCGGGATCGGTGTGGGCTTGTCAGTTCTTTCTGGACTCTCTTATCTCTACTATAAGCTGACAAGAAAGGAACTTATACCAACTAAATGGAAATACATCGGCACACTAGAAGAACTCTCCTTCATGCCAGTAAAATCATGTGCAGCAGTCAAACTAGATGATGCTCTTTGTGAGAATTTGGGTCTTCGCAAAGGTGACATCAAAGACCGAGCACTAATGTTAATCGAACAAAGCGGACAAGTTATTACCGCAAGGACTTATCCAAAGATGTTCAAAATAGTGCCTACAATCATTGGTCGATCAAAGTTAATTTTCTCTGCACCAGGCATGAAAGATCTTCATTTTGATTATTCTGCTTTGGGTGATGACGCAAATGGAGATACTAAAGCGCTCATTTATGGATTTTATGCGAACGTGTTAGACTGTGGTGAAATATATCACAAGTGGTTTTCGCAATATATTTTAGATCAACCTGAAGGTATTCGTTTGGTTTACTATCCGTATACACTTCCAACGAGACCAATTGATAAAAGCTTTGACGAAGGAGTTTTTACTAAAAATGATACTGTAAATGTGGTAAAATTGTTTTGATTGAAATAACTTTGTCTACTGTTTTTTTTAGGGAACTTTCCAAGACATTTCTAGCTACCATTTAATCAACATCGTTTCTGTTCAGGAATTAAATTCACGTCTGAGTGAATCAGTTCCTCCAAGCCAATTCAGAGCAAACTTCAACATTTTATCAACTGGAGAACCCTTTGAAGAAGATAACTGGCAGTGGGTGCGCATTGGAGACGATGCTGTGTTTCGCAATATTGGACCCTGCTACAGATGTATCTTGCCAAATATTAATCCGTATACTGCAGAACGTGATCAAAATGCTGAGCCTCTTAAGACATTGAAAACGTTAGTTTTGGAATTGTAAATTAAAATACTCTACTAAGTTTTATTCTTCTTTTTCTTTAGATATCGAACAATACCTGGAGCGAAAACCAAGTCTCCAGGAATGGGGATTCAAATGGGTTGGAGGGCCAACGGAACTGTCAAAGTTGGGGATCCTGTTTTTGTTGAAGATCTTTCATAGTAACGATAATTTCTTCAAAATATTGTTTTTCTGTATAGTAAGTTTGTTAGGTTTTTTGCAAGTTAAAAGTTATGTTTTGTAAAAAATTTAAACTACAACAGAAGTAACTGACTTGCATCTCATTTAATTTAGAATCGGATGAGATGATATTTGACTGTCGAAAGTAAAACTGTTACACTTGCTCCAAGTCAGGTGATAAATTATTTGTGTACTAATTTTAAGTTTTCCATTTAAATTTATCGGAAAAGTGAAAGAGATTGGTCACAATTTTTTCCCTTGATGTCGATTTCTTTTCAACCATTTGTAATCGACTGCAGTCGCTACTATATTCGACTATAGTCAATTTTTGTGCTGTTTAAAAATCAACATAAAATTTATTAAGGAAAAGGGAATATAACCTGATAAGCGTAGGTTTCGTGAAGTGGCGGGAAACTTTGACTATCTGCGTTAGAAAAATGCACCCTGAGTTGAAAGGAAGACTATACACCGCTGTTGTGCGTTCTGCTTTCACATATACAGTCCACAATGTTGGCAATAAGGTACAAAAAGTATGAGAGTAAGTAGCCGACGAATAAGTTAAAGATGCTTCGTAGGAAAGCCGTAGGTCTTCACGTCAAAAATACAATTTTGCCAAAAAAAAGCAAGACAATCTTAAGACAATTCATGTTCATATGTCATGTTCAATGATTCATTCAGAACTCTGAACTCGTACTCTTACGTAGCCGACAGACATGTTAACTTTTACACCACGAACAAAGTCATTCATAATGCTCCTAAATGATCCCGAAAAAAGAAAAAGGAAGGCTTTCAAACTTAACCACTTGGACATTCGGAATCTTCGAAATCAAAAAATCCCTATTCCTATGTAGGTTTCTATTTCCATTCCACTCCACTCCAATTTGATTCAAATCCCTTTATTGGGCATACATTGCTTGACTAGAAGTGTAAAACAAGAAACCGATTAATTATTAAGTATCTAATATGTGCCATGAACATACAAAACCAAACCATAGAAAAACAGGTTACTACCACACGTTTTCTATATGGCTTAGTTTAAGAAACAACTACCAAGAGCTGTGTTTTTTTGATATCGTTTTCGTTAGAATTCCAGTCGACGGAGTAAACTCATGTTTACCTGATTACTATTTTATATGATTAATCAACGAAGATCGCTGTACTTCCATTCTTAAACTTGTTTGATCGTTTTCTAATGTTTTTCCAAAAGCCAGCAACATTATTGTTTTCGGTTGAAAAATCAGAGTTAGCCGAATTCGTATTGAATTTTAAAATAGCTTTGGAGAAATTCGAATTGAATACTTTGGGAAGAATAATTAGTCCCGTTAATTAGAGCGGTTACAACTGAACGATAAGTTGGACAGACTTGGTCTGGCGGATGTTGGATGGTCGGGTGTAGTTTTCGTTCAGATTTATCAGACTTGTAGTTGGACCTCAATCTAAAACAAAATTATCAAAGTATTTGAAGACCATCCAAGTTGGAAAATCGGTCGTTTGATGATTCAATTTGTGATTACTATTACTAAACAAAATAACAGACACAAACACAAACAGGTCGCTAGCTATCCACCTATTCATTTAAATTACGTGAATTTATGCTATTGATAAAAAAGTAACTGACTATCGTCTCGTTTCTCCAATCTTCAATCAGTTTAAGTCGAGGTGAGTTATGAAGCTATGATCTTTGAAGCTGAGACAAGCTAAAAAAAAAAAGGCCTATATATATATAATTCCAATAAAAGCATGCGCTCTCAACATGATGAAGGTCAATATGAAAATCTAAGTTTTTGGAAAGGAAATCTCAATGACAGAACTTTAATGGTGGTTAAGTGCTTACCGCTCGCATTTATCCTAAGATTTTTAAAATAGTTCCAAATACAGTAATTTCGAATGAGTTGGTAATCTCAGCACCTGAAATGGACGTTTATTTAACTTTGAGTGATAGCACAGGTGATAATGGTAAGCTCGCATAAAATGGGGTCTATATCAACGTAGTCTAGTAAACTGCGAAAGTGAGTGTAATAAATGGTTTTCCCAATACATTCTGGGGCAACCTGAGGAGTTGCGTTTAGACTATTATCCCCATACAGCTGCGAAGAGACCAATTTGGTATTATTATTCCAAACGTATCTACACCAAATAAGACACTGTAAGTCTGATATCTCAAATCATATGACTTTTGTTTTATTGTTTCGTTGTTTAGAGTACCTTCCACGATATGTAGTTATAATCTCATCAACAAAGTATCCGTTCGCGATTTGAATACACTCTTAAAAATGAAGAACCACTTTTGCAGCTCAGATCAAAATTTCTATGTAGAGAACTCGGGGCAAACCTATGACTAGGATCACTGGAAATGGATAAAAAAAGGTAACGAAGTAATTTTTCGAAACATTGTCCCTTGTTACAGATGCATTGTGGCCAATATCAATCCATTCACGGCAGAAAGTCATCCTGAGGGTGAACCATTGCAAGCACTCAAATAGTAAGAAATTTGAAATTATAATGATCTGTCTTTGTTTGTTAAGACTGCTACTTCTGTATTTTAGATACAGTGTTCCTTCTGGTGTTAAACACGGCTTTCCAGGAATGAGACTTCAATTAGTTTGAATGATGTTTAATGACCAAGTCGAATTGTAGTTATAAAAGAAAACTATGAATGTTTTTCATCGGCTCTTTTGGTCGTAATGTTATAATGAATAGAAAAACTCTATTTCATTTTTTTCCCAACGTTTCGATGGTAGTTGCCATCTTCTTCAGGGGAGTCTTTATTAACAAAAAGAAAGTAGGTAATAATATACACACATGTTGTACAAATAAGGCTTGTTGTTTAACTTACATTTAATTTAACAAATACAGAAATTTAAACTCAAGTTGACATACGTTAAAACGAAAGATTTTAATATTGAAAATTTTTGATGAAGAAACCACTTCCAGAGAGGTTTTGTCATTCGACAGTTTAGTGTCAACTGTTCCTCTGGATTTTGTTTTTGGAAACCAGTGAGCAATATACTGCTGAAATGTTCTGTGTGTCCTGTTTTCGGTTCGTGTTGTTTTTGTTGTTGATGATGTGCATATATGGATTACCAAAAATCCACAAAAATAACATGCCTCTCAGACCGATAACGTCATCAATGAAAGTGCCGTGCTATGAGCTTGCAAAGTACCTTGGCAAAATATTACAGTGTGTCACACAAGAATCGCCCTACTCTGTTAAAAACTCATTTGTGTTTAAAGATAAGGCCAAAAACATAGTTCTGGACTCAAATGAAGTATTAGTTTCGTTTGATGTTGTTTCTTTGTTCACCAATGTTCCTATACAACTTGCAACAACAATAATTAAGAAGAAATGGGAAATTATAAGCAACAACACAAGACTTAATCAGAACAAATTACTAGAGTTGTTAGATTTCTGTTTGAAAGAAAACAACTTCCTTCAATTCAAAAACAATTTGTACAAACAGATTTATGGAATGCCTATGAGTAATCCACTTTCGCCAACCATTGCAGATTTGGTATTAGATTTTTTGTTGGATGAAACTCTCAAAAAGCTTGACAAACCAAAGTTTCTTGTAAAATATGTTGATGACATTTTTGCTGTCATTAACCAGAATGAAATTGACAATGTGCTGGGATGCCTCAATGAATTTCATGAAAAAATTCAATTCACCGTTGAGAGGGAAAAAAACAGGGCGATAGCGTTCTTGGATGTTCAGATCCATCGCGAAAACAAACGGCTCTCATTCAACTGGCATCAGAAGGATACAGCATCGGGAAGACTTGTCAATTTTCGCTCAAACCAAGCAAGGCATATCATTGTTAACACCGCTTCAAACTTGGTTCGGAAAGTATTTGCCCTGAGTGATCAGGAATATCACTCCGCAAACGAAGAAAAGATCATCCAAATCCTTCTGGACAATAGTTACCCTAGAGAACTGATACGTAGTCTTATTCTTCGACATAAAAGCACAGCTCCTGTAGAGAACAAAGGGGAAAGTAGATCGGGGGTTTATAAAGGGGTTGTTTATGTTCCTAAATTATCGGAAAATTTTAAGAATGTCATGAACCAAAACACCAAAGACATAAATATAGCGTATAGGTCAAGTCATACGGTTGCATCGCTGTTTACCAACTTAAAACCGAAAACAGAAAAAGATCGGCGAACAGATGTCGTTTACAAAATAAATTGTAATGGAAAAACTAATGAAAAAGTTGTGATCTTTGCTATGTTGGAACAACAAAACAACTTCTTCGACAACGAATTTCCAATCATGAATCTGATATAAAATCAAAAAATTCGGGGAAGACAGCACTGGCTCTTCACGCTGTATGAACAGGACATGTTCCAGATTTTAAAAGAGTGGAAATTCTTGAAACGGAGAGACATGCATCAAAACGTTATACTCTCGAGACGCTGCACATCATCAACAACAAAAACAACATGAACCGAAAACAGGACACACAGAACATTTCAGCAGTATATTGCTCACTGGTTTCCAAAAACAAAATCCAGAGGAACAGTTGACACTAAACTGTCGAATGACAAAACCTCTCTGGAAGTGGTTTCTTCATCAAAAATTTTCAATATTAAAATCTTTCGTTTTAACGTATGTCAACTTGAGTTTAAATTTCTGTATTTGTTAAATTAAATGTAAGTTAAACAACAAGTCTTATTTGTACAACATGTGTGTATATTATTACCTACTTTCTTTTTGTTAATAAAGACTCCCCTGAAGAAGATGGCAACTACCATCGAAACGTTGGGAAAAGAATGAAATAGAGTTTTTCTATTCATTATAACATTACGACCAAAAGAGCCGATGAAAAACATTCATAGTTTTCTTTTATAACGACTTCAATTAGTCTTAATGAATCGGGGCACATTAAACGGAGAAGATGATGTTTATATCGAAGATTGAATTTGGATTTGATTGATAAAGTTTATCTTTGAAATCAAGTTAACTGAAATTAATCTTTGTACGCATAATAAGTAATACAATTCCAATTTATTGAAATATTCGCGTGTTTAGGCAGAACTTTGAATACTCATTTTTGATGAGAAAATTGAGGTTTCAATAAAAAGTAACAATACCAAGACGGAGAAACATAAAAACTTAGTTTTTTTCAAACCGTTTGCCTAAGTGTGAGTGGTTTTGCTGCATCTGGTCTTTGACAGTTGTACACCTAACAACATGGATAACCAATTTTCTGCCAGAACGATCAACGATCTCCTCCACCACATAAACAGAGTGATATTTTCTGCAGCATAGTTTCTACCGTTAAATATGTACGTTAATTTCTTCTCCCAACAGACTCAAAAGCGAGATTGAAAAGTCACAAAAAAAAGCTTTTAACAATGTTGTAAATAAATTTATTAAATATTACGATAATATTCCTTGCGTCACTTTGTTCGACACAAGAATAATGTACTAAAAATAAATCATGTAATATTTATGCTTTTGTTTTACATTTTAAAACATTTCCAGAATTCGTTATTACTGTATTTTTGTTTTTACTTTTTATTTTTATGTTTTTATCTCAGATCAAAATATCTAAATGTTATAGTTAATTACGAACAAAGAATAAATAACATAATTTTACCTTTCCAATTTACCTATAAACCTCAAATCGGAAGAAAATTAAGGATGAAAAAAAACTTTAAATAGGAAGGCTTCAGATTAGCTTTCCTAGATCTAGTATAGTTAGAATATATTATTTTGATGTTGGCTATTTCCTTAGTTCGATTTGATATCATTATTATTATTTTTTTTTTTTTTCTTGTAACTTTTTAGCAACAAAAACAGGAAATTTAGATCTGCATTTAAGAAACTTTTATCACTTCAAAACTTGAATTTAAAGTCCATCTCTGTACGATTAGTCGTGGTGGATGCAAGACTGCCAAGCAAAACCACCGCATGCCATGCTGATGATAACATAAATCACAAACAGTATTATTACGGCAACAATAACGTAAAGTCGAATGTTTTTCCAAAACATTTGACGAGCCAAATTACGCGAGGCCTTACGGAATGCTACGGACTTTAAAAAAGAACACATTGTGGTAATATTTCTTTAAGTTCTTAGTAACAATAATTCAACTTACATTGTTGTCAAGGTGTTCGGCTTTGTTGACTAGAAGTTCTAGTTTTTCGCCTCGATCTTTGAGGCTATCTGTGGGGTAGAAAACAAAAATAAAGTATTAGTTTTTTATAAAATTTAATTTTTGTGCAGCATATTAGAACATCGTAGAGAATTTCAGAAACCTTTTAATAGAACATCAGTCGCTCCTTTCATAACGGCAATGATTAAACAAAAACCAAGTGACAAGCAAACGTTGATCAAAACGACGACCATGGGGCTCCCGCTTTGGAAAAGATTTAGCTTCCTTACTCTTGATCAAAAGGGCTGCAGATAATGTAAAATCAACAAATACAATAAAACATCGACAACATCAAGTAGATAACTACTTTTGCCTATTGTTGTTTCTTTGGGTAAAAACGCCAATTGAGAAATAAAAACCTCCCACAAAACCAACGTAATTTCTGCAAGACTCTTATCCTAGCCCTCTACTTACAGCGCAGAAGCATGGAACTTATTATTTAAAGAACTATATGAGATGTACACAGCAAAATGAGCAGAGATCGAATAGTACGACATTGTGCATTTGTGCATTTTTGATAAATTTTTTCACAAAAATAGGATATGTGACCCTTTTTTCAAAAATCAAAATATTATTTTCCACTTTTTTTTTTGATTCGGATAGTTTTTGAAACGCTCTTTCACATGGTCAAAACCAGAAAGTCCTAACTTGCTTTGAAGTGTAATAAAAATGTTGAGATGGAAGAGCACAAATGAAAAACAAAAAACAGAATTTTATTGAAAATCCAGAATAATAATACATGGAATTGAAAACTTAAAGCTATTAACTACCATAATATTTGGAGCAAAAGCAACACTGCATCTCACTTGGTGCCCTTGAACAACGTTAGACACTGGGAAACCGCAATGAAGGAGAAAAACTACCGAGAAACTGACGAAATGCACTGTTTATCTTTAACAGCCATTTTCTCGCGTTTTTGTTTTTGAGTCACAAGCCTCCTTTTCATAGAGGGCTGTATATGAAATTTTAAAAATATTTGCCTTGATGTCTTTTGTCGTATTAGGTTTCCCAAACCAAAAGCGCCCAAAAGCGATTTTGTAGTTGCGACAGCAACAAATTCAGCAGTTAAATTGTTTTTAAAGAAAAATAGGTGCGTTTTTGTCGCAACTCTGAAAGTAATAAGCAGCTCAAAAATGCAAGGGGAGAAATGCAATTGTAAAAGAGAGCAATAGAATAGAATGAGAAAGGCAATGGTCCGAGGATGTTCAAGAGAATCGATCAATCCTTCAATTCAACTTATAGTTTTTTTTTCACCTATAAGTTTTAACGCTCTATTCTGTACCTCTATCGAGTAGCGGCAAAGATTTTTGAGGAGCAACTGACCAGATAAGGGAACCATTCTTTAGTTTTGGGTGCATGAAGACTTAAGGTCAGTTTCTTTACTTTCTGGGTAAAATTTGCTTTGTTGAGCTTTTAATTTTAATGTTGATTTTGTAATCTTTATCCGGAAATGAAAAGTAAAAATACCCATTTCAGGATCTTTTTGGCTCCGTGACATTTATCATTCACTCTTAAGGCAGTATTACACTATCATTATGTATATGAACAAAGTTGTCATATAATGTATGGCACATTTTCTGTAAATATTGTAAGTGATATTACACTATGCCATATATATACAGGGTGTCCCGTAATTCGTTTTACATACTTTGGGATATGATTCTTGGTCATATTCTAAGAAAAAAATTTTTCTACAGTAAAGTCCCTTTCTCAAGTTTGACATCACTTTTTGACAATTTAAAAAAAGGCTAACTTTGGTGTACCCTGACCTGTGTTAAATTCGATATCTCTGTCAATACTGATGGTAGAGACCTAATCTTAGACTTAATTTTTTGTAGAAATAACAGTCTTTAAGACTGTATTTAAGTTGAGCTTCCATAGGTTTAGGGTTGCCAGATTTTCAATTTTAAGTGGTGTTCAAATTTTCTTCCCAAAACAAAGTTTTGACTTTGAGGTCATTTTTTTGGAGAAAAGGCCTGATAAACATAGTTTCTTTATTTTTTACAGATGAACAAAACAATAATAAAGAAAAAACTCAGCATTAAGTTAACTCAAAAATCCATACATTTTATGATACTTGGAAAAATACAAAATGGGAAAAATTTAAAAAAAAAATAAAAAAAAGTTTTTGCTTTGAGGTTTGTTTGAATAAAACAATAATATGATCACTTTTAGTAGATTTTTTATGTATTTAATACAAATACAATTATAACAAGTGCTCAAAGCCCCATCCTTCGTTTTGAATCCATGCCAGAGCCCGTTTTTGGATTTCATTGTGGGTGTTTGCTGTCGATAACTCTTGTCTTACTTGTAGTCTTGTAATCTTTGAAACTGTATTTAAATTTGACTCCTATAGGCTAAGGGTTGCCAGATTTTCAGTTAGTATAAAGTTCCTGGTATCCTTTGTTGTGCTTTTCTTCAATTTCCATTTAAAAACTCATATAAGAAAAAAAATGTCTGCGTATTCTTCTCTCGTAAATGAAAGCATTTCAAAAAACTCTCTGATCAAACTGCAATCGTGACTTAATTTGACAAACTAATGAACAAATTTGTTTTATTATTCTTTTATACGACTTATTTACCTATTGAGCATTCATACCCCAAATTTAAAGCAAACATCCACAATGAAATCCAAAAACGGGCTCTGGCATGGATTCAAAACGAAGGATGGGGCTTTGAGCACTTGTTATAATTGTATTTGTATTAAATACATAAAAAAAACTACTAAAAGCGACCATATTATTGTTTTATTCAAACAAACCTCAAAGCAAAAACTTTTTTTTATTTTTTTTTAAATTTTTCCCATTTTGTATTTTTTCAAATATAAAATGTATGGGTTTTTGAGTGCACTTATTAATGAGTTTTTTTTTATTATTGTTTAGTTCATCTGTTAAAAACAAAGAATCTCTATGTTTATCAGGCATTTTCTGCAAAAAAATGACCTCAAAGTCAAAACTTTGTTTCGGGAAGAAAATTTGAACAGCACTTAAAATTGGAAATCTGGCAACCCTTAACCTGTGGAAGCTAAACTTAAATACAGTCTTAAAGGCTATTATTTCTACAAAAAATTAAGACTATGATTATGTCTCTATCATTAGTATTGGCAGAGATATTGAATTTAACATAGGTCAGGGTACACCAAAGTTAGCCTTTTTTTAAATTGTCAAAAAGTGATGTCAAAGTTGAGAAATGAGCTTTACTGTAGAACAATTTTTTTCTTAGAATATGACCAAGAATCATATCCCAAAGTATGTAAAACGAATTACGGGACACCCTGTATATGGACAATTTGTATGGCAAACAATAATTATATGACAAAGAAAAGTATCGCTATCACACTTATATGTCAGCCTGTGCCATATAAAGTATGCCAAGCATGAATATAATGAACTAGCCATATAAAAATCGATTGATTTTATATGACTTGCGCTTGTCATACAATCCGCATCCTATGTTTTTTTATTTTTATTTCTCTATTTGTAGTTATTTCTTTATTTCTATCTGTACGTTGAATGCACGGAGTGCTTATGTGAAATCTGAAATGTTATTACACATGCATACTCGTACATAGATGTAAATTTCAATAAAAAAGTGACAGAGATAATAATGAAAAAAAAATGCGTTTATTTCTACACGACTTGACACAAGACGAACATACTTATATGGTGACAATTATGATTTTGTATTACACTACATATATATATGGTTCTAGAATCATAGTCATATACAGGGTGATTTGCATAAGGTGTGACAAAAAGATAGGGTGTGTAGGTTGGACCTAGACAAGCAAAAAATCGTATGGGAGGGGGGGGTCCATTTTCCCCCGTTTAGGCGGGAGGGGCAATTTAAGAAAAAAATCACTAAAAATGGAAAAAAAATTATTTAAAATAATAACGGTAATACCTACAGAGTTGTGCTATATCATTTTGAAAAGCCAAAAACCTATACATTAACTAAAATTTAAAAATAAGTTGTTCAAATGAATAGTTTTTGAAATATTAATTTTCAAAGTCAAAATTTTGAAAAAAAAACATAATTTTTTATTTTCAAACCATTTTTTTTTTTCAAAATTTTACGTTATTAAGTAGTATTTTTCTGGCTTATTTTTAATGCTCTTATTTATTTTTGATCAAACACAAAAAACCGGATGTCAAAATAACCTGTAGTTTTTGAGAAAACCAGAAATTACAAAAACGACTTTTTAAATTTTTTTTCGTTATTGGATTCTTAAATGATTCTTAAGTGAAAAAAATTAAAAAGTTTCATCCTTTATTTCGTAAATTCACTTAAAAATCCAATAACAAAAAAAGAAACTTTAAAAGAAAAAAAAATTTTTTCGACTGTCTTTCTTATGATGTAAAATTTTTTTTTTGGAAACAGTCGAAAAACCTCCCATAGTACCGTTTTTTTTTCAAAGCCGACTTTCTCGTTAATGGTTTACACAATTTTGAAGAAATTTTGTAGAAGTCCTCATTTATTTGAAAAAAATTACATATCACGTGAAAAATTTTAAGTTTTGAAATTTTCATAAATTAAAAAAAAATTTAATTTTTTAAACAACAACTCCAAAATCATATCCTCTATTTTTTTCAAATTTTTTGTCAAAACAAATTTTGGCATGGTGTTTAACTTTGAACACTTGACTTTTAAAAAACTCGTTTTGTAAAAAAGAAAAAAAAAAAACGAAAAGCGTTTTTCTTTTTAAACTGGTCCAACGATTTTGATTAAATTTTTATGGTTTATATGTATTAGCAACTGCAAAAGAATGGCGTTTTAGATTTTCGGTGGAAACCTTTGAAATATTTGATTTAATCTTTTTAATATTTTGCATGATATAATTTAATTTTCAAAATTAATGGGGAGTTGGCAACCCTGTATCACCCAATATATCATGAAGGGCGAATACTTAAACCTATTACTCAGCCCCAGATATTGATATCGTATTTAGTACACAATCGCAAGTTCGTGCGATCCAGTCGTGCCCATTTTTTCATTTTATTTCAAGTATAAATTTGAATCCAATCAAAATGTTTTCATAAACAGCCGAGTTGGCAAACAAGAAAGTGAACGAGAAAATTGTTCGGGTATATTCCTGCAGGAGGGGATATTTAAAAAACGAAAAAAAGATCAAAAGCTCTGCAACATTTACGTCAGAAAAAAGTAAAGATGCACCTTTTGGCGGCAAACTATCGTGCGATTTCTTTAACATTAAACTTGGAAAAATTGTACAAAACTCAAACGCTAACGCCAGAGTATAAATCTTTCTAAAAGTCATCATAATTACTGGGTTACGCAGACGATATTGACACAATGGGAAGAAGGAAGCGGCGAAAATGGGTTTGATGGTTAATGAGGACAAAACGAAGTTATGTTGTCATCAAATAAGGACAGAGAAAATCGAAGAATTGTAGAAAACGTCACAATGGACAGACATAACTTCGAGGTAGTGCAGGACTTCGTCTACCTAGGATCCGCTGTAGACAGGGATAACAACATCAGTGTGGAGCTCAAACGGAGAATAACTCTTGCCAATCGTTACTTCTTATGGTTAAGAAGGCAATTGAGAAACAAAAACCCTTTCCAGAAAAACCAAGGTAACCTCTTACCAGACCTTGTTCATCCCAGACCTCCTTTACAGCGCGGAAGCATGGACCTTATCGAAAGCGGATGAGAAAACCCTTGGTCGTTTCGAAAGAAAAATACTCCGAATGATATTTGGTCCCGTTTGCGAGACGATGTATGGAGAAGAAGATACATCAACGAGCTATATCATTACAAGGCCATAGCTAAAAGAGGACGTATCGCAAGACTACAATGACTGGGACATATAGAGCGGATGCACATCAACTCTTCCGCTCCACGGTTTTTCGAAAGCACATTGCAGGGAAATCGCGGACCACCACGTCTTAGGTGGCGCAATCAAGTGGAAAAAGACCTCAACCTACTTAGAGTGCAAAACTGGAAAGTCGTTATTTAAAGATGTTGGTTGAATCCCATGTTCACCCCGAACTGTAATGCCCACCTTTAGAAATCGGTCCAGTAGTTTCTTAAATCGGAGCTAGCTTCATTATGCCGTTTCTTGTTGTGTGCGGTGCCGCATTGGTTAGTTTCATAGTTCTACCACAACGTTCAAAAATACGTGTATCTCCAAAAAATGTATTAGCTTCAGGTTTTGGTTAATGTTTAAATGTTTTTCGCTGAAACCGCGTATTAAGCGGGGATTACACGATACAATTATCGTACCGATAATCGAACATCGCATGGGATGATTGTATAGTGTGTATGCAAAAAATTTCGATTGTTTCGACATCGCAATGCCAAATGCCTTGAACTGAAAACCAAATTCGATCGTATGCGATCCAAGTCGCATTCGACGATTGTATCATGTATTCCCCGCTTTACAGTTGTTGTCGTAAATAAGCTCCAACCTATCAAAACAAAAAATTACAAATATTCACCATGGTGATTCATTCAGTTCCCCAAATCTAAACAAAATCATGTGGAAAATTCTTGTCTTGCTTCGATAACTTTAAATTCTGTATTTCTGTGGCGTCACTCATTAAAAAATTCTCAAGAGGTCACAGAATTAGGTGATCGAGCAAGATAATACACTTCGTATTGAAATGCTAACCCAGAAACAATGGAAAATACATACAACTGTGTTATCTTTTTTTCTTATTTTGCTTTCCTCAATCGAAGCATCAATTTCTCGACACAGTAACTAGTTCTGTATTGATACATGATACTAGGTAAATTCTTTCCTAGTGATAACCACAAAAAATGTTTCCTAGTAACCCAATACCCCTAGCGAAGTTGTTGAGGCAAGCACACAATCAAAAGGTCCAATACTTACCAATATTTTTTACCATAATATGTTTGAGCTCATCAATTTGTCCATGTACCCTTGAAATAGCATCAACTTCACGCGATTTGCTAAAGAATTCCATTTGCTCCGAAAGAACCTTAGAGAATTCCGAGTTCATAGCGTAAGCTATGGCCGTGGCCACAGTTAAGCCATAAGTCTGAATGAATTTCTGTTTGATGTCGGCCAGAAACAAGAAAGCCCTGGTTCTTTCAAACTCCTGCAAAATAAAAAAGTAATCAAATTTGCAAGCCAAGTCGGAGTACCTTTGATTAAATCTTACATCGTCCGTAATACACATGTAGATAATCTTATTTTCACAATTATAGTGGATCAGATAGTTTCCATGGGAGTAGGTTAGCTTGTGGTTTTCCAGACTAATCTTTGACATGATTTGTTCTGTAACTTCGGCAAAATTTCCAACGCATTCTGCAAATTTAGCAAGGACGGTTGTTCCCCGTGAAATTACACTGTACAAGATCGGCATTCTGACTCAAACGTAGATCAAACCTGTAGTCCAATAATATACAAATGAATACAATTCGAGGCTCCTATTTTGTTGCGTTATCGGTAACTTTACAATTGACGCACTGATAAAAGCGAATGCTTTATTATTACTCACCCGACTTGAAAAAATTATAACATTGGAAAACGAATAAGCAGATTCTTTGTTTGGTTTGTATGCGTTGTACACGAATCCAAAATTTATGAAGTAATTGTGTTCAGTTTATAGTTGAATATATTTTTTAGTATGCAATTTCAATTGTTTATATTTTTTTAGCGCTTGATATATATGATATTACAGAAGCAAATGCAACTTGTGAAATAAATAATTTTTTTATTTGGTTTTTCGTGTCGTTTATACAAGAGAAAATTGAAAAATGTCAACATACCAAGAAATGGGGCGACAGTTCACTTTTATGTTTTCTGTCAGTGACATGTCAAGTGGCTGTTTCCTAGTGTACCTAGAGCTTGATTACACAAAGGCACAAAAACACAAAAATTGTTTTCAGATATGAGTTTTTCGATAAAAATCATAGTTCTTCTCACTTCAAAAAAGAAAAAAGGAGAGGGATAAATGAAAAAAATCAACATAATTCAGTTTGTAGTAGAATCCTTTATCCTCTAAGTCGCTGTATAGCTTACCGCCCGATTCTGCGCAAAGTCAGTGGTCGCAAGGTTGTAACCTGCTGAGAACCACACCACAATTTGAATGTTGAGTTGAAAGTTGTGATTTTACTTAAATTTTCTGGGGTCGTATTCTGTAACGTTTTAGACGAATGGCGATGTTCATACTGGTCGATTTGTTGAAGCAACAAATCGACCAAAGTGTTCACATTGTTCAACGAATCGACCGCAAATCAATACCGACAAATTGGTGAAACAGAGAAGGAGAACAAGAAAACAATCGCATTTATTCGCACGAAGCTTCAACAAATCGACCAATGTGAACTTTGACAATATCGTCTGAATCTTAGGCAGTAAAAAAAACATGTTTAAGACCTAGAAAAAGTTGTCAAAATTTGTGAAGCGATAGTAAAGTAGCTTTCCAACAACCACTGAAAGCAAGATTATATGAAACAATCCTTTGACGATGCAATCTTATCTACGATAGACGTTTGTGCGATAACCGTCTGAAAAGTAACGGAGTCTGGGTCCTGACTTGTGAGGCATTAATGGTTTTGGAATCATGCTGTTTTATAACTGAATTTACAGCTGCCACTACTGCAAAATTGCTTTGCTTTAAAAAATCCTTTAATTGATGAAGCGAAAAACATGATGTGAAAATCTCATTCCTTTCATTAACGACCATATTATTCACCCAATAAACCTGGGTTTAAATTTACATCCGGTTGTAAAGTCGCATAAATCCAATTGTCAAATGCAAATCCATATTCACTCCTTATAAACCCATTGGATTGTACTGTTGGGTTTATGTATTTACATCCGGATGTATTTTGGGTCCGTTCCTGCACTATAAAAAAACAAAAAAAAAATTGACAACTGGGTTTATTTCTATTGGGTTTAAATTTAAAGACTGAATAATATGGCCGTAAGAAATCTTCCTACCCCTTTTTTGTACGTCTTTGAGCATTTTTCAAATAAATTTAATCTCTTGAACAGATGTATCCTCAAATTGCTTGTTCATAGTAGAATATTTACGTATTTTGAAAAAATCTTATAGGATCATAGTTCACGATACAATGTTGGTTCACAATTACAGGTTCAATGCTTCAATTCCTTCCTTTTCCATTTTTTCCATTTTTAGAAATCGGTTGAAAACTCAAAAATTTGGCTTTGTACTGTACATAGTACATCTCATGAAATAACACAAATTTTTTTCACATGGTAATGCCATAAGCAAGTGTCACTGTAGTTATAGTTATGACTTTTCGAGGTTGTTAAAAAGTTTGTTTCGGTGTTCGTAGCATTTTTTATTGTTTTTATTAAAAATAATCATCCACACTTTAACTTTAGTGTTATAATTATCATTAGCTGAATTTTGGTTCACCCTCAAGAGGTACGCATCCATCTGCCCACCATGAGTCTTACTCAGGACAAGCGGGAGCTCATAACAATCCTTAAGCTCATCAAGAAGTACAACCTCAAGCAAACCGAGGATCTCCTGCGAAAGGAGGCCAATCTAAATGAAGAAATCGATGTTGATGACGCTGATCTAAACCAACTATTAACTGGGACGTTCGATGGCGAACAAACTCCAGTTGCTGGAAGTGGCGGAGACCCTGAGCTATACGAAAACGCATTTAGCGATTTAAGGAATTTTGTCGAGGAATCACTTGACATATACAAACATGAGCTATCCTTGGTGCTGTATCCAATTTTGGTACAAATATATTTTAAGCTCGTTCAAAATGGCTACGAGACGCAGGCACGTAAATTTGTTGAGAAGTTTGGTCCCAGCCTAGACAACTACTACCTAGAAGATTTACAAAACATTTTGCTTATCACAAAGCCCTCTCAAATGGAAAACAACGACCTGGTTACTGCTATGGAGCAAGATAAGTTTATCATTCGAATGTCTAGGGACTCACATTCCCTCTTCAAGAGACACATTCAGGACAGAAAATTAGAGATTCTGTCTCAGATCGTAAACAAATATCTTCTGATTGATACTTACGAGGGAACAGCTCGAAGCAAAGCTCAATGTGATGCAACAGCTGGTGCAATTATTGGTGAAGCTCGTAGACAGGATAACAAGGTGCGGGTGTTTTTTGGTCTTCTCAAAGAAGTTGACTTTCAGAGTCTTACAACGACTACAACTAATCCCCCTGCGGAAGAGGAAGATGAAAACGACCCAGATGCCCCGGACAGGCCAAAGAAGAAAAAACCCAAGAAAGATCCACTCTTCTCCAAAAAATCCAAATCTGATCCCAATGCACCAGCCCATGACCGTATCCCACTGCCGGAGCTGAAAGACGCCGACAAGCTAGAAAAACTTAAGGCTCTCCGCGAATCATCGAAAAGAGTAATTTTGGGCAAGGATTCTCTACCATCTGTGTGCTTCTACACCATCCTCAATGGCGCAAGCACCGTTACTTGTGCCGAGATATCTGAAGACTCATCAATGGTAGCTGTTGGATTTACAGATTCGAGCATCAAGGTCTGGTCTTTGACCCTAGCGAAACTTCGCGAAATGAAAACTGCCGAACAGCTCAAAGATATTGATAAGGACGCCGAGGATGTCCTTGTGCGAATGATGGACGATCGAACAGCTGAAACCTCGCGCACTTTCTTTGGTCATAGTGGTCCGGTTTATCGGTGCGCATTTGCACCGGAAAAGAATTTACTCCTTTCCTGCTCGGAAGACACAACCATTAGACTTTGGTCCCTGCACACTTGGACATGTGTGGTGGTCTACAAGGGCCACTTGTATCCCGTATGGGATGTGCGTTTCTCACCGCATGGGTACTACTTTGCAACTTGTTCATACGACAAAAGTGCTCGTCTTTGGGCAACAGACTGTAACCAACCTCTACGCATTTTTTGCGGACATCTGGCTGACGTTGACTGTGTTCAGTTTCATCCCAATTCCAATTACATCGCAACAGGGTCGAGCGATAGAACAGTCCGTCTATGGGACGTTTTCAATGGCCAGTTGGTGCGTTTAATGACCGGCCACAAAGGGCCAATCTACAGCCTGGCCTTTTCTATTTGCGGGCGATATTTGGCTTCAGGTTCGTCTGATCATCAGGTGCTTATTTGGGATATCACACATGGCCAGTTGGTTGCTTCTCTCAACAAACATACCGGATCCATTCATACCATGTCTTTCAGTCGGGATGGAAATATACTAGCTGTTGGGGGCTTAGATTGTTACCTCACCTTGTGGGACTTTGCTAAATTAGCCGAAGATTACCAGGTGGCGAATAGCGGGCACAATGCTTCACACAATCCAGACATCAACGATGGCACGGAGTACTTGCTGCGAGCCTTTCCAACAAAATCATCACCGTTTCTGACGCTTCATTTTACACGGCGCAATCTACTCCTTGCAGTAGGAGTTTTCAAGGCACAGTGATGGATTTGCTTTTGGTATTTTTTTTTTTTATTAAATTTTGGTAATAAAAATCATGAGTGTTGTAGTTGAAAACGATTTCAATTTTCCATTTCCGATAAAACCAACTGATCCGTGTTTTATTTTGCTACTAAGCTTTGCATGGGAACGAGAGTGAAGTCGACTTGTTGTTCAATGTCCATTGATTTTTTCTCTGACCTGTTTTCATTTGGTTTGGCTAAGGCTCTTCTTACTATCGTCACCAATCGAGTTAAGTTGTTAGTAATTCATTAAATCTCGTTCTTTCGCCTCGCCCTTCATTCAACAAAAAACCCATTTTAAAAAAAGTACAGCAGAGATTTTTTATTGAATATTTTATAAAGTAACCCTATAAACTAATTATTATACTCCACGCTAAGACATTCCTCACCAATGTTGCTAGGAGAAGTCTCAATCATCTGGTCATTCGATTCACTGAGTAGAGAAACATGTTAAATTTATAAAATAGAAAAATAAAACTATTCAAATTTACCTATCGAGTGAAGGTTCGTTGCTGAACATTTCAGTGGGAACTGTAGGAGGAGCTCTTTCTGGTACTAACTCCGCAAGTGACTGTCTAGATTGCAAATGTCTTTCGACTTCCTCAGCGGTCATGTGGCCTTCGGGTTGTGCACTTGTATTGTGTTTTGGTGCCTCGACTTTACCCTTTTGAACCTTTGAGCCTTTTTTCCGACCACGTGTTGAACCAGTGCCTGCTGTTGTTGGTTCTACTTTGCGCCTGCAACAACAAGAGGTAATCTCCAATTTCACAAAAATGTAAACAAATGATTCTTACTTTTTTACTTCTTTAGTTTCTTCGTCCGACGACTCGGTTTCTTCACTCTCAGATGATGTTATTTCTGGTTTTTCATATTGTAACAGTCGATCTAATAGAAAAGATCGATCACGTGAAACTTTCAGCAATCGACGTTGGCTTGAACGAAGAGCATCTTGAAAGAATTCGTTTTCCTGAGATATTTTTTCTTAGTAGTTCTCGTAAAACGTCTTATGCATAGGAAATATACTCACGTATATGAGAAATTTGAGTTTGCGTTTTAAGTAACGTGACTGTGTTTTATAATCTACAGGGTTATTGAAGTTATCCTGACCCTCGTCTTGACTTTCTTCCGAACCAGATTCTCCTTCGTTAGGTTCATTTTCTTCGTCTTGGTTTTGTGAAGATGCGGCTTGTTCGTTTGCCAAACTACGGCAATACCAACCGTCTAGCATGTTTGTGTCCTGCAGGTTGGAATTTGTTTTTAAAGCAGTTTAAAAGAGTTTATTTTTATTTAGAAACAAATTTATGAAAAACGCTGAAGCAAAATATTGCATTGCATGCAAATTGACACATGGAAACTGTACTACCACCATTGATAGACTTGTTTGTTTTATTTATTACATACTCTTACCAGAGCAGACCAGAGTATCTCGGGAGGTATAATGTCACCTTCAGAGTGGCTGCGATATATCCATAAATGCTTATATTTTCGTACAGCCAATTTGGGTTGTACAGGCTCCGAATGTCTATATCAGAAGAGTTAACCCTTACGTTTCTTGTCCTTTAGTTAATATTTTTGCTTTTGTATCGCCAAATGTATTTTGAAACTTCTTTAAAAGTAAAAAAAAGTTCGGAATATGGATTCCTACTTTGTGGACCTGTTTAGCATTTTGTCGCATAGTTTTTCTAGTTTTTCTTGCAGTAAACAAAAACGATCAGAAGTTTTATGGTGGATTTACATGCATCTGCAAGTGCAGATGAAAATCGAAAAAAGACACAAGATGTAAAATTCATACTTGTCTGATAGAGAGGGAACGCACCATCTGCACTTCCTTAGTTATGGTTGCAGATGAAAAATTATGGGTGCAGATGAACATGTTCATCTGCAACCATAATTTTTCATCTGCAACCATAATTCTATTCGTCTCTCTTTTTAACTTGTGTACTTTATAATCTTCATCCGTCCCTTTTACTTTTCTGCACTTCCGCAGTTGCAGATGCATGTAAACCCAGCATTAGGGAGACCTACCTCAATAGTACATAAAATTCAATAGCGACAGTACTTGAATATTGCTCTGTCGCGACTACAAAATTCGATCAGAGAGAGCTTGGAGATATGTTGACTATTCGTTTTTTGGGAATTTATCAATAAACTTCTGAAGTTATGAATTGAAAAGACTCACGAACTTACATCAGTATCTTCCTTTTTGTCGTTACTGAGCTAAAATGCTGAGTATTGATTTGTTTTCGAGTTCAGTATCAAATTACATTACTCAACAGATTATAGGTTGATCAGTTGCGACAAAAACACACCTAACGCAAAACAAAATAATTTTGTTCGCTCATCTCTAGTTGGTATACTACCTTACCATTGGTATGGCAGTTCAATTTGACAATCACAGCCAATAATCACATGGCTGTCTGCTGACATGTGCTGAAGAAAACTCAGCCTAAAGATCAAATTAAAATTTTCCACTCACCGTGATTTCTTGTCGTAGGAGAAGTAAAATTTATTTCACAACACTTCATAGTTGTCGTTCTTTTTAGTTAGCCAGCGAATTAATCGAAAAATATATCCCAAAAAAATTCTAAGTTTATATTTCTTCCTTTCTGTGCACTCATCAAGCTTATCAAAAAACTACAAAATGAACGTCAATTATTTACAATTTCCGAAATAAAAATGTCAAAAAATTTTCCCTACCCATCGACTACGAATTGATTTTGCCCTGCTTGCTGCCTTTTTCAAGTGTTTAAAAAAGAGCTCGTGACAAAAATTAAATTTCCTTGATTAGAACTAAATAAAATAGTAAATATAAAAATGCATTCGCTGAGCTGGACATCGAGGTTGATATCGCGGGCGCTCCGTAGTGGTTTTTCTACATTATTAGAACCTAGTGCAGCCAACAAATCCAGACCACATTTCGTCTCAGTAGTTTGTGGTTTTCCAAAGGATTTCCTCACATCAAAGTACAAGCCCGGCAAGTATGGAGAAGATTCCTGGTTCAAGGCCTCTACATCAAACGCAGACGTTTTGGGTAAGTCAGACGACAGTGAAAAATTACGAGAATGTTGGTGGCTTGTAAAGTCCCATTTCGTAATCATGGCGAGTTTTTTTTTTTCTTTCTTTTTTCTATGAACTCTGGTTTGTCAGGGTTCTGCGCATTAAAGTAAGTTGCGTACTTTGAAGCAGCCTCCAAAATTTACATTTTTTTCAAATACAACTTATGTGATCGTATGTTTGATTTTTTTTTTTAATCTTATTGAGGGCGAGTGGCTGGCAGGTGATTATGAGTTCATTTTTTTGAAACCAGTTTGTCACGCGGAATGCATTTTGTTTTTTTTTTTGTTTGCATTTTTTAATCTGTTGTTCTCACACATGTGATGTCAAACTCTCCGGCTATGCTAATTTTGAGAGCGTTTTTGGATACTGGTTGTATAAATGAGTAAAATAAGTAGCCTCTGTTTCGAAGGGGGCAAAGTACGCACAGCCATATTTCTATGTGGTCAGTAGAGCGGAAAATGTACCTATTAAAGGCAATTATTTATTTATTTGTCAAGTAAAACAGTTCTTCAAGTTGTCGATAGTTATTTTGGGTGCCTCGTGCTACAATTAAATAAGTAAAAAAGGGTTCCTACTACTTCCAGTGAAGATTATGTTACCAAGCCAACGATTGTATAAACAAGACAGTGGTTAACATATTAAAATAATTGAGTATCTCATTTGTCGTATCAGACAACATTTCAGAGTAGAGTTGCTCGAATGGTTAACCAACATCTGATTTGTTTATGGTTGCCACCTCATGTGCAAATGCTGATCAATTGTAATTGAAACATTTAAGTTGCTTGCTTTTGGTTTTGGTATAAGCAGTGTTTTCATAAAATGCAATTCAAGTCAACAATTGCAGTTTATCATTAATTAAATTAAAACATAAAATTTACAGATTTTGTTCTCTGTTTTTAAAAGCAAAGTCTTATACAATAAATAAATAAATAACCAACCAAACAAAATAAATGGCAAAAATTTAACATTAACAATTAATCTGGAATCGTTACAAAATTCAACATTTGACTTTTGAAGCTGTTAGAATTGTTCTCCTGTTTAAGTTCATTCTGCAAAGCGTTTGTGGAACAAGCGGTTTTGGACCACACTGTCTTGCGAATGGAAGGTGAAAGTTTTTTTCGTTTCTCAGATAGTTATTAGTCATGTTTAGCATGAAACATTTTAGGAAGGTAGAGCAATGCAATTCTGTCCGTCTGTCTGTATATGGATCCACAGCCTGAAATGCTGGACCGATTTTCTTCAAAATTTGATGTTACGGTCTCTGGGGCAGCCTACAGAGGTATTTTTGCAATTGAGTCTCTAGGTGTAACGGTACCTGCCATACAACCGATATGATAATACTTTTTTTCTTCTCCAAAACGGCTCCAAAGATTTCAATAAAATTTTAGGTGAATGACTAGTTTTAGATTGTCTTTCTTATGGCTTCACGTTGGGCGCCAATTGTTACCGAATATTTTCGCGAACCGAACTTTAAACTAATGATTAAAACGCTGGAAATCAATTCCATACACCGCGAGCAAAATAAAAAATTTATACGATATCGAAACTAGATAAAAATTATTAATTCGCGAAAACTAAATTGGGATGTCAACAATACTGACGTGCGCGCAACTTGTCTATTAAAACGAAATGTCAAACCGAATATGACACAGGTTCGCGTTCGGCAACCAACAACACTTCAGTGCGGTCTCCCGTAGCTTAGTCTGATGGGTGGGTTCGATTTGATATTCCTTTTTAATCCGACTCGATTGATCGGGACATATTATTAGATAAACTCAAGCTTTATGGCATACGTGACACAGAATACAAATGGATTCATTCGTACCTAAATGACAGATACCAAAGGACAAAATTCGGCGATGAGACCTCAGACTCAATAGAGGTTAAATTAGGGGTCCCTCAGGGTTCACTCTTGGGTGTTTCCCTTTTCTTGCTATATATAAACGATGCTAAAAGTGTTCTTAATCATTGTAAAATAGTTTTGTTTGCGGATGATACATTATTATACATTTCGGGAAAAGATTTAAATGACATGTGCTTAAAAATGAACTCGGATCTAGAAAATATAAATATGTGGTTGAAAGCAAACAAACTTTGTTTAAACGTTAGTAAAACTAAATGTATGAAGATTAAAATTCGTGACCCTGTGACAGTATGTATAAATGGTTGTCAAATAGAGTGTGTTCAGAGCATTAAATATCTGGGTGTAATATTAGATAGTGAGCTAAATTTTAAAGACCATGCAAAACATTTATGCACAAAAATTGCGAAAAAAGTGGGGTTCCTTGGGCGTATAAGACCTGTTTTATCAATGCAAAATGCCATCATGCTACATAACGCAATAGTTTTACCACATTTTTTGTACTGCTCTACGATTTTGTTTGGGTGTCCTAACTACATAAGACAGCGTATGCAGGTATTGCAAAACAAGGCAATGCGAACTATACTAAAGTGCAATAGATATACGCCAGTAAGACAAATGTTGGATGCGTTAAAATGGATGAACGTCGAGCAAAAAATTACATTCAATGCAATGGTATTCATATTTAAAATGAAAAATGGATTGCTCCCACCATACTTTGAAGGCAGTATAACAACAGTAGCAGAATTGCAGCCGTACAACCTAAGAAACAATCAGGACCTCAGACCTATACGAAGCAACAGAAGTAACAACATGAACTCATTGATGTATTCGGGTTTAAATTTTTACAACGGTTTACCAAGTGAATTGAAATCAGAAACAAATCTTATCTCTTTTAAACGTAAACTACAAATATTTTTAAAAGCAAGAACCAGTGTGGTTTAAATCTTTCTGAAGTTTGTAATTAAAGAAAAATTCATATAAAATTTGCAATTTGATTTAACTCTGGTAAAAACTTTGCACTTAAAATTTTAAAATTCAAAATTTAAAGTTTAAATACTAACAGCACACAAATTTATATAATTATAAAAAATTGTAAATTATTGTCAAATGATTTTGAAAAAGTTCATTGAACTAATAAAGAAATATTATTATTATTAAAAGGGATTATCAAATAATTATAAAATAATATCACGTACGAATTAAACTATGATGAGTGAGAGTACAAGGGCTCACTTCTAATATGGGCGCCAGGAAACCTTTTTAAAATGGTGGTTTGCCTTAACCAAAAGCTGAAATATTAGCTAAAGAGGAAAGAAAAACTATGATAGAAATGAAATAAAACAGTACGAAGTTTCAGAAGGAAACTTCGGTTTCCCAGAAACCAGGTTTCTGGAAAACCGTGGCCGAAACCTGGATTAAAACCCAAAATCTTTTCAATATAAAAGAAAAGGTACAGAGTTTCTTTCGAGGTTGGCAAAAGGCCAATTCTCGAAATAAAGAAAAGTTTAGAAAGTTAAGCAAGATAGCAAACAGATTGGTGTGTCGTTTGAACACAAGGTAGGATTACGAAAGGAAAGTTTCCGAAATAAGAAGTAAAATTATAGTAAAGGAAAAACGGTCACGAGTCCCGCAATCTCGGGAAAGAAAACGGTAGGACAACGAAGGTCTAGGGGATCTAAGTTTTTTCCCAAATAAGGCGACTCTAAAAATGTTAGAAAAACCCTTGAAAATGAAGGATTTTTCGAAGCGAAAAATAAGAAATAAAAGGAAAATAAAATACTTAGCTCTTCTTCTACAACACTCTCCTGGACTCCTTGAGAAAATACCCTCTCTGCACTCCTCAAATGTAAAATTTTTGTTTGGAAAAAGCTTAAAAACGGTACCTCTTATAGTAAAGTTTTTTTAAAACCAATTTTCTCGTTAACGGCCTGCACGATATTAACAAGATTTTGTATTTTAGAATTCGTAGGTTGTCTAAAAAATATTGCATACCAAGATTTGAAAAATTTTAAGTTTCGATATTTTTATAAATTTTTTGATTTTTTGAAAAATTTTTGATTTTTTGAAATAACTTCAAAACTGTATATGTATTTGATTTCTTTCAATTTTTTTTTAAAACAACTTCTGCTAAGATCTTAAACTTTGCATACTAAATTTCTAAAATAACTCGTTTTTAAAAAAAGTGAAAAATAAAAAACTTTTTTTTATTTTAAATTGGTCCAACGATTTTGATTAATTTTTTTAGGGTTTAGTACATACAGGGTGTTCCGTACTTCGCGTAACATCCTTTGGGGTGTGATTCTTGGTCATATTCTAAGAAAAAAAAAAATGTATGACAGTAAAGCTCAATTCTCAACTTTGACATCACTTTTTGACAATTTAAGAAAAGGCTAACTTTGGTGTACCCTGACCTATGTTAAATTCAATATCTCTGACAATACTAATGATAGAGACCTAATCATAGTCTTAATTTTTTGTAGAAATAATAGCCTTTAAGACTGTATTTAAGTTTAGCTTCCACAGGTTAAGGGTTGCCAGATTTTCAATTTTAAGTGCTGTTCAAATTTTCTTCCCGAAACAAAGTTTTGACTTTGAAGTCTTTTTTTTTGCAGAAAATGCCTGATAAACATAGAGATTCTTTGTTTTTAACAGATGAACTAAACAATAATAAAAAAAAACTCATTAATAAGTGCACTCAAAAACCCATACATTTTATGATATTTGAAAAAATACAAAATGGGTAAAATAAAAAAAAAAAAGATTTTTAAATTTGAGGTTTGTTTGAATAAAACAATAATATGGGCACTTCTAGTAGTTTTTTTATGTTTTTTGTACAAATACAATTATAACAAGTGCTCAAAGTGCCTACGCAGACATTTTTTTCTTATATGAGTTTTGCAATGGAAATTCATGAAGAGCACAGCGAAGATACCAGGAACTTTATCCTTATTGTAAATCTGGCAACCCTTAGCCTATAAAAATCCAATTTAAATACAGTTTCAAAGATTACAAGACTAGAAGTAAGACAAGAGTTGTCGTGAGCAAACACCCACAATGAAATTCAAAAACGGACTAAGGCATGCATTCAAAACTAAATAGGGCACTTTGAGCACTTGTTATAGTTGTATTTGTACAAAAAACATAAAAAAAAAACTACTAGAAGTGCACATATTATTGTTTTATTCAAACAAACCTCAAAATTAAAAATCTTTTTTTTTTTTTTTTACCCATTTTGTATTTTTTCAAATATCATAAAATGTATGGGTTTTTGAGTGCACTTATTAATGAGTTTTTTTTTATTATTGTTTAGTTCATCTGTTAAAAACAAAGAATCTCTATGTTTATCAGGCATTTTCTGCAAAAAAAAAGACTTCAAAGTCAAAACTTTGTTTCGGGAAGAAAATTTGAACAGCACTTAAAATTGAAAATCTGGCAACCCTTAACCTGTGGAAGCTAAACTTAAATACAGTCTTAAAGGCTATTATTTCTACAAAAAATTAAGACTATGATTAGGTCTCTATCATTAGTATTGGCAGAGATATTGAATTTAACATAGGTCAGGGTACACCAAAGTTAGCCTTTTCTTAAATTGTCAAAAAGTGATGTCAAAGTTGAGAATTGAGCTTTACTGTCATACATTTTTTTTCTTAGAATATGACCAAGAATCACACCCCAAAGGATGTTACACGAAGTACGGAACACTCTGTATATTAGCAATTGTAAAAGAATGGCGTTTTTAGATTTCCGCTTGAAACCTTTGGAATATTTATATTAATTTTTTAAATACTTTGCGTGATTTAATTCAATTTTTATAATTTATGTGCAGTTGGCAATCCTATACCACCAAATATACTATGAAGATTGAATACTAAAACCTTTTACTCCGCCTTTAGATTTTGATATCGTATTTAGCACACAATCGCAAGTTCGTGCGACCCAGTTGTCCCATTTTTTAAATTGATTTCTAAAAAAATGTATGTGTCTCCCTAATTCTTTTTTTTTTTTTATAAAACTAAATTTGTATTATTCCAGACTGACTTTTGTCGGAATTTCATTGAAATTTTAAAGATTTACTCTTCAGTCAGAAGTTGCTCTTTTGAATAAACCATATTCTAAAATTGGCTCTACATACATTTATTTATATTGGTAAATGGACATACGTTAAGTAAGAAAACAAGTTAGATTTTAAGTTAATATCATTTTTGGAATTACATATAACTATGTACTTTATTTGGTTATTTTTGTATTGAAAATGCCAAAGATACGAGACAAATCTTACTCGATTTTAGATTTGTATTGTAATTGATCCAATGGTTACCATGTCTACCTGTTATGTGGAAAATTCGAGGCTGCAATTAAAACAGAAACATAAAATATTTTTTTCATTAGTGGGTATCGTCTTTCGTGAGGAGCTGACAATTCCTTTAAGACTAATATAAAACTCTGTAGTGCAGATCATTTTTCAATAAGCCGTTCAGAATCAGCATAATGTTGTAGTGTAGTAGGCCCTTGAAATACGTTAATCCTCGAAGCTTCAATAGCTTCGTTTATTTATTATTTATTTTTTTCTTAGTTTGGTTTTACAATAGAGCCAAGGTATAGTAGAAGTCTAAAAGCGGAGAAAAGTGTTACTACTCATACTTATTTGTTGTTGGGGTGAAGTAAAGTGTTACCATTTTTAAAACAATACAAGACTAATGACAACATTCCGAAGGACTAACTTTGACTTAGACTACTATCTTGTTGTATCCAAGGTATGAATGCGGATAGCCTGTTCACGGCTCGTGCGAACCAACAACGCTTTGAAAAGATACGACGCGACGTCGAAAAGCTACAATCGCAAGAGATTGCCAGTGCCTTCTCCAATTGAGTGTCCCTTCAACTATCCTCGAATCTAATGCCGCCAGCATCAAGCATTGAAAACTTGTGACAACAAACCATCAAAACCGCTGCATCTGAGATTTCACTCAGCCCCCAAACCACGGAACCCATGGTTCGATGAAGAATGCTGGCAGGAAAATGCAACCAATACGACAAATGTTGATGCAAAAGAGAACAAGCGCTGCTTACGATCAGTATAACGAGATTTACAAGGAGAAAAGAAGGAAAGAACACTGAAATCTCAAAAAGAAAAAGAAGCGGCATGAAAAGCTCTCGTTTGAAGAAATTGAGAGATGTTATGACAGGAATGGGGTTCGGAAGTTTTGCCAAAAGGTAAAAAGATCTTGACAGGGTTTCAAAGCCCGAAATCAGGCCTGTAAAGACCAGGGGCCCTACTCAGTAATTCGTTCCTAAAAAAGCAAAGGTTTCCGAAAACGAATATTTTGTGCTCTTTATTTCTAAAGCGGGTTCGAATCTACTACTTTCGGAAAGGCAAATCCGAGAACGATTTTTTATTTTATTTATTTATTTCTTAACTTGTGTGTAATTTGCTCTGATATTATTTTTTTCCTTAATTTGACAGATCTCTTGAGAAATATTTCGAGACACGATAAATCTATTCCGTAAATAAAAATACTAAAAAGTACTTATCTTCCGATTCGAAAACTTTACAGAGTACGTATTCATAAACGGATCGAAAATCACTTTCCAATAGACTTGCCTTTCGAAACGGAATACAGAGTAGGGCTTCAGCAGGAAAACATATTAATAGAGACGCAGTCGCTACTGAGGATCGGGAAAGACCACTTCTGAAGACTGGCTTAACGGTGATGAAGACACTTCCGCTGTCAAGCAGATTGCCCCATTCAACTTGGAAGTTGATCAAGAATACCCCCTTGCCTTATGCAAACTTAAATCAAGTAAGACTGCAGGTGCAGATGGCCTTTATCACGAACTTTTCAAGGCAGCTGGAGATCAGTTGCACCAGCTGATCACCATGATATGGTCAGAAGAAATTATATTAATTATAAGGGGGATACTCACATAGCTCTATTAATAGAGGAATAATCCTCCTTAACGTCGCGTGTAAGATCATCTTTGCTGTAGTATGTGAACGTTTGAAACCCAACATCACCAATTTGATAGGTCCTTATAAATGTGGTTTTAGACCAGAAAAGTTCGAAATAGGCCAAATTTTCACATTACTGCAGATCTTGGAAAAAATCCGGGAATATAATATCGATATACACCATCTTTTTATCAATTTCAGAGCCACGTATGACTGTATTTAGTAAAAACTAAGAAAATTTAAAAAAAAACTTAGTTTTCTTGATCATTTAATTTTGATTTTCAACGACCAAAATCCTTTTAAACAGTTTGGCATAAGTCTTCAATTAGGCCAACGCAAAATATCTGATTTGACTTTATGGTTATAACTTTTCCAAGTTCCAAAAAGTGATCAAATTTAAGTAATTTTTAAATGAAATTATTAAAAAAAAAGAAGTATATTTCAACTTCAAACTACATACTTAATTTCGGTGTAAAAAGTTAAATATAATTTGCAGTTGGAGACTGTTCTAAGGGCTGCCTAAAGTCAGACGTACTTTGAAATTATAAATACGACAGTTTATTTATATATTTAGATTTCTTATACCGTACAAAATTCGTTGTAGGTATATTCTGAGTAAGGAACAAAACACTTATTTTTTACATTACTGAAATAGAAATATGATCCTGTAAAGGTAAAGAAACTAGCTTATGAAAGGATTAAGGAACGTTAATCTTTTTAACACAAATTGCAGCAATCCAATAGCTCCACTAGTATTTTGAATCTACGAAACTACAAATATTGATAGTATTCATTTTCATTTATTTTCATTTTATTTTTTCTAATTAAGGATACATTGAATCATTTTTATGAATTTGAAAAGCTATATGGCATTGCCGTCAGCTCGGTTGGCAAAATTACTTCCTACATTTTGTTTTTTTATAAATAATTTTACAATAATTAAAATATAAAATTGTACTATTCAAACTCTGTTATACCCTTTTCACACCGCACCGAAATCCAGATTTTGATTTTGATTTGGGTGGTACTGGATTCAACCCAATCACACTGCGGCGAAGTACTAGAGTAGATTTTGTTTGACGTTTGACACTGACACTAACTTCACTCTTTAAATTTTCTTGTGAATTAATTTTGTGGCTTTGTTTCTTAAGCATTGTTGTTGTTTTTTCTGATAGTTCATTTTCGTTCGCTGTTCTGAGGTTCGTTCCATTTCACCATTTTTTAGTTTTACTACATTTTGGAGGAGATTTTGTGGAAATCCGAAAAAAATAGACTAGAAAAAATGTAAATTTTGTATGGAGAAACTAGTCGATTTTTTGGAGATTTCGGCATTACTTTTTTCGCTCGAAATCCGGATTTCGGCGCAGTGTGAATCCGGTATTAATAATAACATTCTATATTTATATATATTTTTCAAATTATATATATTTTTCAAATATGTATGTACAAATATTGATAATTCATGAAACACCTTTTTAAAAATTCATTTTTAGTTTGACCTTGTAGCCGCAATTGTATTGAGAAAACATTAAGAAACAAAAGTAAGTCTCTGTATAGGAGGATCATTAAAAATAAGGCACGTTTACTTGGAACAATAATTCCAATAAAGCTTAAAATTTTACCCTCCCAAGTTTTTTTTTCTATTCTACCTTATTTAACCTCTTTAATGAGATCGTCAAGAATGAACAGTTGAAAACATTTTAAACACAATATAAACAATCAAGAATTGTTTTGTTTCAGTGACGTAACTTTGTTCGGCTTTTAAACTCTTAAATCATCTATGTACATATAGGGTAAACATGTGGGGAGTACATCTACTCTGTAAATGTTAAGTTATTGCAATGGCGTTCTAAAAAATGACTTATAATATAAGGAGACCGCAAATTAATGGCATCCATAAGCTTGAAAAAAAACTCTTCGTTTTTGAGTAAATTGAAAAAATATTAATTGTACTACTCGTATTAATCCAAATCAAACTGAACTTGAATCAGAGAGCTTTTAATTTGTGTTTACAAATAAACCAGTTCTCACGTTTGCATTTTAAATATTTCAGCCGATGACACGATGTTTCGAATTTATGATGTCATTAGATTCGCAGCATAGTAACCACTATGAATAATTTTTGCTTGTAACTGAAATGAAGCAAACTGTATTTCTATTTGTTGTTCCTACAAATCTCTCGAATCGCAAACTCTAATTGATCTAAATGAGCAAGTAAGTAATTTTACTTGTAAACATAACCGCAGTGGCAAAATATACTAAAAAAGATATTAGAAACATTTAGTGATCGTGATCTAGAGGAATGAAGCAAGAGCTTTACTCAAAGCGATCTAATGATTTGGTATCATTAGAGTAATATTTCGACTCAACAGAGCGATTCTATTTTCCGATTTCTCGTTGTGGTCCACTCGAAAACGACATATTCCTTTGCTTTTGTTGTTTGAAAATGAAATTTATTTTTGGCAAACATTCAAACTCGTGATCTGAGCAAATTTTTGAGTAAACACGATTTGTTTAGCTATATGCGGCTAAAAGTGTGAACAACGTGTGAAGGAGGTATTTTTACAATTATGTTGTTTGTTGTTATATATTTAGCACCTTCAAAAAAATTTAAAAATTAAATTATTGTACGTAAAGTATCTCAAACAATGACTGCGATATCTGTATTCTGGAAAAAAATGTGATTTATGTAATGACAACCTGGAACGCTAGGAGCAGTGGAATCAAAAGTGTACACAGATACCAACAAGATTATTTGTTTTTTGTTGCTATTTTTAAAAATATTCTAAAAAAGATTTAACTACTGTGTTTGATGCTGATTCTTCTACAATTAGCCTAACGAATTACATCTGTCCTTTTAAAATAGAACTTCTATTTTTAAAGTTAAATATGTACTTGCACTGCCATACAACTAAAGATAATTACATAACGCACTAAATGGTTACTTGGCTGTTAGTATAAATTAAAAATAAATTTCATGGCAGTGTTTTTATCAAAGAGTTGTTTTCCTGACCTGGGCTGTTGGTGGATTTTACTATTGTTTTGCTGGTTTAATTAAAAAAATAGGAAATAAAGTTTAGGAATTGTTGGCAGTTTGATTCACGTATCTATATTATAGCAGCTAAAATAACATTAATTTAATAAAATTTGATGTTTTGCTGAACTTTCCTGAAAGTGAGTATATACAAAAATACGTCAAAATTGTTGCCAGCTCAGATGGGCACAACAAGCTCGGACAGTTCCGGGTCCTAAGGCATTTCTCTCAAGCATAATCTGTTCCAATGGCGTAGTGGTTCGCATGTTTGTCTGTTACGTGGTAGTTCGACGTACGACTCCTTGAAACATAAAATTGGAGTTCCAAGGGTATCGCCTTTCTTACTTACTTACTTAAGGTGGCGCTACAGTCCGGGTCGGACTAGGGCCTCAACCAACATGCTTCTCCAGCCAGCTCGTTCCCTATCTAGCTGCCTCCAGTTTTGCACGCCAAGTTGGTTGAGGTCCTCTCCTACTTGCGTGTGCCACCTGAGTCGCGGTCTACTGCGCCGTGCCGTCCCTCGGGATTGGATTCGAAGACTTTCCGGGTTGGTGTCTATTCGCTCTACATGACCCAGCCATCTAAGCCGCTGGACCTTGACTCGTTTGACAAGGTCAGTGTCGCTGTACAGCCCGTACAGTTCGTCGTTAAATCTTCTTCTCCACTCTCCATCTATACAGACGGGACCAAAAATCACCTGAAGAATTTTTCTCTCGAAGCATCCTTAAGCGTTCTCATCTACCTTTGACAAGGTCCTTGCCTCTGCGCCATATATAAGAAACGGGATGATAAGTGTCTTATACAGGGACACCTTAATTGCTCGAGAGAGGACTGTACTACTCAATTGCCTTCTTAGAAACACCGATTGGCAAGAGTTATTCTTCGTTTGATTTCAACGCTGCGCTGGTGTCGTTGTCTGAATTAATAGCGGCGCCTAGGTAGACAAAGTCCTTAACTACCTCAAAGTTATAGCTGTCTATCGTGACTTTCTGTCCAAGACGTCGGTGTTGGGTGTCCTTTCTTGATGACAGCATATACTTCGTCTTGCCCTCATTGACCACTAAACCCATTTTCTTCGCTTCCGTCTCACATCTTGACATCACGCTGCGTTCTTCCAATTATCGGTGAGATCTTTTCCGACCCTGATGGAGCAGCGTGCGTTCTCCATCGTCATCCTACACAATCGGACAAGTTTGGTAGATCGTAGATATGCCAAAATTAGACATGGCTCTATATAACTCTTCTCCATAGATGCTGTCATACGCAGCTTTAAAATCGATAAAAAGGCGGTAGGTATCGATTTGAAGTTCCTGGGTTTTTTTCCAAGATCTGCCATAGTGTGAAGATTTGGTCTATGGTGGACTTTCTTGGTCTAAAACCGCACTGATCGCCTTTCACGAGGAATTAATAAGCCCTCCGACAATGAATACATTGCCATCAAAAACACTTTCTAACTTAGCCGTTCAGGAACGGGATAAAATTTTAAGTCCTTGAAATGCTTTAGGCTCCGAGGCTATCCCTGCTTAGTTGCGCTATTTAATCATTTATTTATTTAACTCGTCTACAATTTTTGTAGGTCTCAAACGGTTAGGAGCTTTTCATGTCATTGACATTACAATTATAGGACTTGCCAATTCCTAGCGATACGCGTTGCCTGTGAAAAAACAATCAATGGGAATGCGGGCTAATTTTTCTTACTTACCTACGATTTTAAATGACCCAAGCCTTTTAGGTCGCTGACCTTTACTTTTTTGCCAAGGTCGTAGCGGTGTCGTTTTATAGGCCTTGGAGTTCGTTGAAACAATGCTCAAGTCTCCACACCATACAGCTAACGATTGTTAGGATTTGGTAGAAAGGCACGCTTTGCTACGTAATTGCTTTCTTAACTTAAAGAAAAATTGATAAAGTGTTCTAATTCATGTGATTTCACCTCAGTCCGTGGTGGTTATCATTTTCATTGACCGTTGAACCTTTTCTGCTGCTGTCGTCGGAATATTCACAAAAGCACCATGATGTTCTCTTTCGATAAGTCAATATCTTTACCCTAAATGCGTTATTGAAGAACGATGTAAAAAAAATCAAATAATATCGCTCCGCATTGAAACCTTTTTTTATATTAAAAGTTTCGATGAGGTCTTTCTTAACCAACCTTAATGAATAGTCCATCAGTATCCTGCACAAATAAACAAGTTTTGTAATGAGCCAGAACTAGACATCGTTGCTCTATCTCCTCTTTGTCGATGCTATCATACTTCACCTTGAAATCGATGCATAAGTGGATAGAGTCTAGGTTTTTCGTTGTATGAATACCAAATTTTTGAAATCTTCTTAATTCAAATTCCGTAATTTGCTAGTGTTGATATAATGAGCGCTCCAAAGATTTGTTAAGTGTAAAAATGTATGAACTTGTTTGGAAATTAATTTAGAGTTGGGGGTGAAGTATGAACTAGAAGGTGCTCTTTCAGCCTGAAATATTTCAAATCTATTAAATGTCTTAATTCAATGTCTGAGGTAAGCTTTTTCAATAAATTTAATTATGCCCCTACAATAAAAAAAAACCATCTGCTGAATTCAACTTTTATTTAGAAATTGAATAAAATTTTTCTATCGCCATTGTTATTCTAAATAATTCGTTTTGCAACTCTGTAATTCAATTTATCGATTGAAAAGGGTGTGTCTGATAGTCAATGAACTGTCACGTGGATTATTAAAAAAGTAGTCTCTTCCCTGACACGTTTGTATATAATCGTTTTATATTATGTATATTGTTTATTGGAAACAGAAACTTGCTTCCGACAAAACATGATCGATATTCTTAGACTTAGAAACTTGTGGCGTATATTTCTACGACGCAAAGTTCACTAGCTCAATTACCCCGCTGGCAGAATATTATGCAATAGGCTTTGTGTTTTCTGTCATAAGCTTCTAAGCTCAGCGAAAAGCTGCAAATAGCAACAGCAAAATTACGTTACGTATACATTTACCGCCGCAGCGTGTCTCGCCGTGTTATTAGCTATCTACTGACAGGGTACTGTCGGTTACATCAACGATTGTTGTGTTCATACTTAGGTTTAGATAGACAAGGTGAAAGTGATCTAATGAATTGTCTGTTAGATTTGCTCAACTTGAGTGTAGAATTATTTAAGCTAAGTTTTCTACTTCTGAAAATAGCTTTGGATTGAAAAAATTAATTGGTATAAATGGATTCATTTTGATTTTTGTCAGAGAATTAATTTGAAAACGGAAAGATGCCGTAATAACATTCTTTTTGTAAAGCAAGGCTAAGGTTAGATCTTGAGAGTTGTCCTTTTGTATACATATATGTATGTTTTTTAGCGACTTGTATCCTATTAATATTCCACGAACGAAAAACTTATTACTATCAGTGGCCTGGAGCCCGATTTGATGTATTTTTTTTCTGTTGGAGGTTTTTAAAATACCAGCTGGAGCACTCAGACCTAAATACCGGTCTATTGTACGACCAGATAGCAACCTTCTATTTGATATAGCTTTCCAGATATTCGGAGAAAAGCCAAAAGACGCTGCCATGGTAAGGAGCCTAAGTAACCAGCTCTCACCATGTCTGCGCCGAGTATCTGTAACCTCATGCGAGAAAAAGCAGGACATTCACAGAGGAAGTGCTCCGCGGTGTCCTCATCTTCTCCACAAGATTCACAGAGCGTGGTATAACTTAAGCCTAACACGTTTAAATGCTTGGCAAAAGAGAAGTGATTTGATGTATACTTTCAACAGCCTAGCTTGCAAGGTGCTGATATATTTGTGTTAATGATTTTGCTTATTTTTAGCTTTGGGCTTTTAATCGCATTTGTGAAAAAATATAAAATTGTTCTACAAGAGTGGGTTTCATTCCACTAAAGATGAATTTGTTCCACTATTTTGGAACTTGTTTCACTTTAGTGGAAGTTATTCTACTAGATTGTAGTTTTTTCATCTAGAATTGAGTTTGTTCCAGTAGACTTACAAAGCACCGCTTCTTTAATTTTGGTATTTTAATTGATTTTTTTGCAAATAGGTTTCCTATCCCTGTTTGTAGAGCATGCTGTTGATATCCTTGGTTAATGTCTCAGATATAACATTGAAGTGAACGTCTTAATAAAGCCCTGAGGCTCAACTTATTTCTTACAACTATACCTTGTGGGAAATGGAGGGATATACATTTTGTAACCCAATTGCGAAGAGCTTATCAAGAAAGCGCTTCTTACGACGGTGTTATTATTCTGGGAGGACTTAAAAACTCCCCAAGAAAAGAAGATACCTACGGAAAAACATTTTTTGTTTCCTGTTGGGATTCGAACTTCGAACCTCCCACGTAACATAGAGACATGCTAACCATTACGCCACGGACACAACTACTCATGAATTGTTCTAACTTTCGTACCTACAGCTTGCGATTTAGACTTCGTTGATTTGATCTTCCAAATTATGTGAAGCAAGAATTTGTGGGAACATTTTTAGATGTCTTCGCTCACAAAAAGTCATTCGCCTTATTTAAGAAATAAATTATGCAGATAAATTTAAACAAAAATTCAATAAAAGTAGTGATGCATGAATCCAAACTACTCATGCAATAACCGGTGTTATCTGGAAAACGTTAACGAACTTAATTAATTGAAATTGGAGATGACCGGTTCCTGGCCTACACAAAAACCTCTCAACAATTTATCGTTTAGTTGATAAATTACTCTGTTGACACTGTTCTTTTGTAGGTATTCGTTTTGTTTGTATCTATAGAACGCTTTCACTAAATTTTTTTTATACCTGTTAATATGTATTTATAACGTCATTATACTCGTACAATGTAAACAAGCAACTACTATCAACCATCAACTATTTTTATGCTCTGATTGATGGAGTAAATTTTTAAATATTAAATGATTACAATTTGTTTTTTGTTTACTTTGCAGGCGTCGCCGATGGCGTTGGTGGATGGCGAAGCTATGGTATTGATCCTGGTGAATTCTCTTCGTTTCTAATGAAAACCTGCGAGCGTCTAGTCCATTGTGTTAATTTCAATCCACAACGACCGGTTAATCTATTAGCGTATAGTTACTGCGAGCTGTTGGAGCAGAAAAAACCTATCTTAGGTAAGTAAACATTACATGACTTACTCATGCCTTATCTATATCAACCTAATCGTAACTGTAAGTATTCCGTTATAGAAAATTAAAAACACTTTAAAGTAGGGCCATCAATTATTGTTACGCTAAGAATTATTGTTCCTCCTTCACATGATTTCAATGTGAATGTGAAACTTTCGATGTTAGATAAGCTAATCCACATAACATCACGTTTCTTTCAATATCAGCACTCACAAAAAAAAGTGAAATAAAAAAGAAATTTATAAATTGCGCAGGGAACAGACAATTCCTTAAACACAGATGGGTCATTTGGGTTTGAGTAATCTCGTTGGTCGTTTTTAAAGTTTACTCTTGGTCTGGTGGAGTTTTTATTTGTTTACTTTAAGCATAGATGTAAGATAGACTCACTGTATCAATAAAAATCAGTAAATATACATAAATGTCGTTGAATACAAAACACGCCTCTGGTTATATTGTGTAGATCTAATTTTAGTAGATAGTCGCATTTGAGAGGTGGAAGGTGGACATTGCCTGCTGGCGTCAATTATTTTGTTTGACCTTTTCTATTGCTGATCCCTCCACAAGATAATTCATTTTGTTTGTTTGTTTACTAAAGAAACACATTTAAATAAGCAGAAAATAAAACTTGTGAAAAAATGTTGATAAGATTTTTTGAACGATGTTAGGTGTTGTAATTTTTATTAAAAAAAATCTCTAGAGGACGCCAAAAACAAATAAAACCAATATTTGAGCGCAATAAAATCGTTATGCATTTGTCTCAATCATTTATATGGGGAATGAAGAAGACCTATAATTTTTCGCTAGATGAGAAAGAAATACAATCTATTCGAACCTCGACTTCTTACGAAGTAGTGCAAATCTACCCCGCCAACCATTGACGCCACTTGAAATAACAAAACAAAAAAGACGGCACCTTGGTTCTTGATAACAAAGCCTGAGCAATAAACAATACTCACTTCGAAATGCTTCTAGATAAGAATCTTTCTTCAACTTGGCTTCATTTAGCTTTTCATTTATCTCACTAATTAAAGCCAGATTTTAGCTTTGCTCGTCCTTAGCCACTCTTGGACTTCTTGAAGGTCGTAGATCGTAGATCGATTAATTGAGCTCTTCAGAAATTTACTCAAGGGTTAAGAGAAAAGAAAAGTTGGCAAATTGCGATGGATTTAAGAACTAACCATTGGTGATGCAAATTTGACTTTGATCAACGGTGACGCTGGTCTCACGGACCGGATTTTTCAAATGAAGATTTTTTGAAAAGTTTTACTAATAGTTTATGTTTTTTTTTAAATATATACTTCTATATATACAAAACAAAGATATTAAATCAACATAAGCTCTTTTATTTCACTACAAAAATTAACAAAAATGTTTTCTTATAGCAGAGCAGAATAAAGTTATTTGGAATTTCTTGCACACCCGGTCTCACAGACCAGTAGGTCACCATTGAATAAATAGAAAAGACCTCAGTTCTGTACCCACCCCTCTTCTGTTATTATCGCGTTAACATCGATCGAGAAACGATTCCCTCGTTTATTTAATATTAAACCGAGTGTGTCTGAGCTTTGGGTTTGTCCTCAACCCCCCTTAAATTACCTCTATAATGTGTGACATGGTAAGAAGGATTATTAGGACATATGTTTTACTATTTTTTTATTAAGGAGTTTGAAAACAAGTGACGTTATTACCCAACGGCGTACTCAACAAGCGTATAACTAGTGTGAAGCAGCTTAGTTGGAGAGCTATGATGCCTTCCAGATCTCGATGCTCGTAACGACGAAAAGGAAGAAGAAGAAGAAGTAGAAGACGTCACATTCTTTAATTGCTACCAAACCATCCTCACTTTGATATAAAATAAATTTCTGGATACAAAAAATCATTGACAATCGAACCATGTCCATGATTTACTAGCCTAATTTGAAGTTGTTGCATAATTTTTTTAGTTTTCGAGAAGAATCTTTATTACATGCAAACGAAGACGGGGGTCTTTGGTTTTTCCATATTAAAAGGAGATACAGAAAACTAAAAAAGAATGTGTGCAACATGTGTGCCGCTTAGTACACAACATTTCAAGTGTGTGCTTAAGCAGAAACCTCCTTATTAGTTTAAATAGAAAGGACACCACATTGATCATCTTTAAATCAAAACAGATGGCCATTATTCATTTAAAAGAGGAACTTCGATCGGTTTGCTTGGCTAGAAATACACAGAAAGTCAATTGAAAGAAAAGTCAACGATTTATCTTCGTTATACCTGCACTCCTGCATTGTGCCTTTTTAGACTTCCTGGGCTACATCTTAAATCCACGGGAGGTAAACAAATGTCTTTGTCGTTTTTCTGAATGTCAAGGCATATCCACTTAGTCTTTAATGTCATTAAACCCATGTTGGTGGTAAATAAGATGTGGACAAGAAACATAACACGTGATGGCAGATTCGAGTTTTCATTTTTTTTTTAAAGTCAAATGATTAAATATCTAAATCTAAATACGCTATATTGTAATATTTTTTTTTTAATGAACTTTCTACAGATTGTACATTTCAATTGTGTTTATTTTTTCTAAGTGGCGCTCACAGTTTAGTTAACAGAGAGTTAAAAAAAAAAAGAGAAACCTTGTGATTCCTCCCGTACAAGTAGGAAAACTACTCCATAGCTCATTGGCTTTTATATCAGGAATATTCAATTCAAAATCCACTCAATGAACGCATGCACAATGAACAATGGCTCAATCGAAGATAATAATGTTGTGCTTGTTCTAACCAAGTACGTATTCAACTCTTGTTATTAAAATGTAAGTGACATGACTGATCATTTACCGTAGTCATGATTATATTGTTGCTAAGTTTTCAATTTGAAGAGTGCAAACACTTTAGTTGCATTATTCTAAATATACGATTTTGAAATTAATTATCTTTTCTGTAAAAGAGTAATGAATTTCTTATTTTATCGGTTGTACCTGGTGAAGGATGAAATGCACACACTAGTTGATCTTAAAGACTGTTTTCTTTACGTTCATGGTCCTTACGGCTAGCATAGGTTAAAAGGAAATTTATATACAAAAATGAATTCATTACTCAATCGAGATTTGAATTGAATGTATGTAAATGTACATAGTACGTCATTTTTGTTTGGCTTAAATTCTCAGTGAAACCTTAAAACTTAAAATCGTAATTGAGTCATTCACCAACATACATTACATATACATATATTCATTTTCACATCTAAAAATTAGCTGTGGGCTCTTAAACTACTGCAGGATTTGATTGTCCTGAATTGGTCTCACAATATATTCAAGTATGTCAACTCCAAATGGACAATAAACCTCTTGAAGTGCAGTGTCTTCCAGATGAATTATTTCTAGTGTTTTTTTTTGTCTGATTTGGTTACAATCGATTGCGTTTTTAAGTTTGATGTAAACCTGATTCATTAGTCAATTTCAAATCTCAATTAGGGGATATATCGATATACATGGCGAGTTTCGGACGAGGTCAACTTCTATTTTTTTTTTTTTTTTTTTTAATTTTTGTCTGATGTTCGCTGAACAGTTTCCAGATTCTGTTTAATTAGTCATTTTGCAGTTCTGAAAGATTAATTTATCTTTGTTTTCTGTTTTATAGTCAAAAGGTGGGAGTGATTCCAAAATACATCGAACTGCAATCCAAATTGAATACAAAAAATATATTTTTTTCGTAATAAATTAAATCCGTTCGTTTTTTGAGTTCCAACACACATTTTTTGGCATCTAGCCAAATCAGTTAAATTTAAAAATCTACGTTTTTATATTTCGTTTTATTTTTGTTTTCTATTTAAATGTTTTGTTTTGTGTTTATTTCAGGTAGTAGTACAGCCTGTGTATTGGTACTAAATAGGGAGAATAGCACAGTGTATACAGCCAATATTGGTGACAGTGGCTTCATTGTAGTTCGTAAGGGTGAAATCATCCATAAATCCGAGGAACAACAGCATTATTTTAACACACCTTTTCAATTATCGTTACCACCACCCGGCCATGGACATAATGTGCTTAGTGATAGCCCCGAATCAGCAGATACTCTAAGCTTCCCTGTAAAGGATGGCGATGTAATTTTAGTTGCAACCGATGGAGTTTTTGATAATGTGCCCGAAAAGCTCATTCTTGATGTTCTCAAAGATGTAAGTATGACTTTACAATGATTGTGAATGAAATTAACTTTTTTTCTAAATTGACACAGGTTGAGGGTGTTACTGATCCAGTTAAACTTCAAATGACTGCAAATTCACTTGCGTTAATGGCACGATCCTTGTCTTTTGATAGTGAGTTCATGTCGCCTTTTGCGATTAACGCCAGGCGCAACAATATCAATGCAACCGGTTAGTTATAAAAAAAATTTATATGATCTTAATCTTACTAGCGCTTTTATGTTTCCAGGTGGCAAGCCAGACGATATAACCGTGGTACTAGCAACCGTTTCAATGTGAAACTAATTTGTTAATCCTATTAGTTTATCTTTGTAAAGCAAATCGATTTAACTACATTCATACCACAGAACTGGCGTCTAAACTGTTTGATGTTCGATTTCAAAAAGAAATTTATGTTTTCTTTTGCCACGATTCATCGTCGTTTATATATTTGTGATTTTCCATCATCAAACGAAAGTAGTTGTTCCATTGTTAACAAAGCGCCCCTATTTTCCGCTCTTGTATATTATTTTCTTTTTAGTTTAAGCTAGTATCAAATAAGCATAGTTTTAATAATAATAATAGTAATAAAAAAAAAAGAAAAAAAAACAATAACGCTACATTAAAAAATTCAAAACAATTAAAGGACTGAACGCAAAGCACAGAGAATAAAAATTAGGAATCGAACCGCGCTAAGGATTGGCAACAAATTAACAAATTATATTGTTAACGAATAGGATAGGAAATTTAACGAAAAAAAATATAGGTTTTAAGTGAGATACTAAAATGCTGACAGTAGAACGTTTATCTATATGTCTGTCCGTTATTTCAATCGATCGAGTGCTATTTTCAGCTTTATTTAAGTTGGCTTACTATTGAAGTAAACTAAAGATGTAAAGAAACAGATCTAGTTTATTAGTGCTTTAAATTATTTGAGAAATTCACAAATCTTTTTCGAGTTAGATGTTTTGATTGATTTTTAATCATGTGTAGGTTGTAAGAAAGCCCGTTAAATCAAAATTAAGTTGGCCTTAGAATTTGGTATACTGGCCACACAAAGCAGTTGAATGTGAAAATCATTTCCATATTCATTTTCGGTTTATCATTGCAAACAGATGTTTTCAGCTGCTAAGTTATTGCCAAAATGTGATTCCAGAACGAGAATGTACAGAATTCAATGAAAATCATGAGTCACTTATATTTAACAACCAACTGTTTAAATTGCTTCAATAATTTGTAAAAGATTTTTGAATCCTAAGATTGTTTGCAAATCTTTTTTTCAACTTGTAATTTTAATATAAATAAAATCCTTACATTTTGATCGACCTCCTTATTTCATAATTGTGATTCTGCTTTAGTTTTTATTCAGTCTGCCTAATATTTAGGTTTTTGTTATAACATTAAGGCATGTTGTTTTTGTGTTTGTGGCTATTTAATTTAATAATTTCCTCTGCAAAGACAGAATGTCGATTTGAATGAGTGCGTGTAGTAATTCATTAATTAACATGAAATAGAAACCAATAACGATTAGATAAGCGGAAAATCAATTTCTACAATTTGGAAATACATACATACATACATCAAACGAAAATTAATAGCATCCAATAAATTCTATAAAGAAAAAGAAACAATATTCAAATTCAAAAAAGAAATATGTGAAATAATATTATTGTCATGATGGTATTGTGTTAAGCTAGCTAAATCTATTAGTTATTTGAAATAGATAATAAAATAAATAAAATAATAATAAAACGATCAATTTGGAAAGAAAGTGAATTCGTCTTTTTTATATCACATCATACTCGTATAAAGTATGGCAAGAAATGTAAAGCTATTCTTAGTGCCGCAGGGTAAGTTTTAGATTTTAACAAATTTGCAGAAAATTTACTTTAATCTACTCCAGAAGCTACAAACTTAAAATACAATATTTTCCTTAGTTATTTGATTCTATTTTCCATATAAGCGGAAATTAGTTGGGCAGACTTAGGTTTGAACGACCAATGTTGGATAATATTGAACCCTCAGACGACCGCTCGTCCAACTTGTTCGATGGTTTTCAAATATTTTTATAAAACTTTGAAGTTGGAATAAATGACATAATGTTGGACGACAATTCTGATAAGTCATTCATAACGCATACTACATCCGACCATCCAACATCCATGAAACGAAGTCTGTCAACAGTGTGAACTCCGCTATATTCAAAAGTTTTTTTTTTTGTTACGTTTTTCTCTAAAACAACTTTTATTATGAAAGCAGAATCGAGTTTAAAAACTTCCAACTATTTTAGACAGAAACTTCCGAGTTCTGTACGGGTTCTCCCTTCAAGATCTGAAGAACACCATCCCCATGATGGATCTATTGATGAGCCATTTGCAGGATATATACGAGTGCTCTCCCATTACCATTCATGTTATGTTAAACAAGAAATATAACTAGAAACTGACTGGCATGCTTTCTTGTCATTTTTTGGAATTTATAAGGCGAAAGAGTTCTACTAGAAAATGAGGAGGACAAAGATGATGTAGAGTATTTAACGCGGTTTCTAGAATAACAACTAAAAAAAAGTTTGCTAGCTTGAAGTACAATGGGCAAGCAAATGTTATGTAACTAATAAGTTAAGCAGACGAGTCTAAATATATTTTATTGGGTTTGATTCATATTTGTAATGGAAAAAGTATTTACAATTCAAGCTTAGGAACCCTTACAGGCTGAATTTATTTTTTTTTGAACTAAACTACCATTTACACAGCATACTGATTAATACTACACCACAGTTCAAGTTTTGTTTGTGGATTAAAAAACCAACTTCAAAGTATTTAGGTTTTATGAACCGACTAGTATTTTGTGATAAACAGAAAAGTTTATTTATTTCCACATTATGTACTTTGGTGTTTTCTGTATTAAAAGTTTCACAAGTAAACGAAGCAGTTTCGTTTCTTTTCTACAAACATCTATAAAAGAAGGTTGCTGATTTGTAATACAATGAACCGGTATTTAATTCTGCAGTTTTACAAGGCCTCCGACAGAAAAAGGCTTAATTCAATAGTTTTTAAAACTGTAAAACTGAAATTTAAGCGGGAAAATAGAGTCATTTTAACTTAGTTAGGAAAATAGGCGTAGACATAGAATTTTCATGCCATGCAGCTGTTGATAAAATAAAAACCCACAGCAAACTTTTGGGTGTGAAAAGTACCTATCTAAAATTCGATGAGGAATAAGAATAAAGAACTTCTTTATTCCTCTAAGCTTTTTTACATGGTCGAAACCAGAAAGTCCTAACTTGCTTTGAAGTGTACTATACTAAAAGTGTAAAATGATAGCTGATACCATTCTCAAACTCACTTCAGTATTACCGATACGAAAGTAGCAACTTGAAGCTATTAACTACCATAATAACCGGAAGGAAGTAGAACAACTACCGATAAACCACGAGAAACTAATGAAATGCATTGTCTATCAGCCGTTTTCTCGCGTTTTTGTTTTTGAGTCATTAGCCCCCTTTTCATAGGCCGCCGGGTCACATATAAATTCTGCAATGGGTTCAATCTGTATTTTTAGACGTTTTCTCAACCAGCATCCAACGTCGCTTAAAGAACAATAAAATCTTATTTTCTTCTGTTTTTTTTTTTTGTAATAAAATCAAAGAAAGCTTAAATCATAAGTGTTGAACATAGAAAAAAGATAAAACTAAAGTTATCTAGCAAAAGTGTAACCGACCATAGTCTGGAAATGAGATTAAAGCAGATAAATTCTATCTTCTCAGGAAGAGTTATTCTTTTATTTCAAAGAATATTATGATCTCGAAGGGTTAGGGATCACAGCTTACTCACAACGATGGCGACCAAGTTAATGTAAACATCTGAACGGAACCTTCAAAAAAGTTTTGAAATACCAACAGCATCAGCTAGTTGTTGTTTCACTTCTTTTGGCATAAACATTTTTTTCAGAATGTGTCGAGAAACCTCTCGGTTTTGGATTGTTCCATATCTGAGCCCAGCCAAAGGTAGATTTTGATGCATTTGTAAGTATCAAGAGGGTTTTGGTCTGACTTTCTTTATATTTCTTTGCGATCAAGACTGATCATTGTATGATATTTCCTTTTGACAGGGTTCTTTGGATCTTTACTTTTCCATTTTGAATTCAGGTATTTAAGTTCTAAGGATAACCGTTAATATACATATAATGCGTTCATCACTCATTCAAAAACAAATAAGACGCCCAAAATTTTTTCTCTTGAGTTTTGAAGTTTTTTTCTTTGTGTGAATGAAGCATTTGGGTCACAGCTCACAGAACAAAGCATTCCTTGAAGAAAATATTCTTACATGTGTTAGAACTTTTAGATTGGCTTCTTACTTCAAATCGAGAAAATCTCTTCGCAGAAAAATAAGAAGAGTAGATCCACATAAAAAAAGCTTTCGGTTGCTTCAATCGAAGTGTTATTAGAGTATTGGAGTAAAATCTCAGTAGTGCCTTTTATGAAATAGTTAAAGAAGACAAATTTTTGAAATTATGTAGTTGTGACTTGTGAGTGAACTGAGTTGAGTTGTTAATAAGGCTTGACCCTGACAAGATTTTGAAAAATTTTAGAAGAACTCATATTGTCCCAAGTTTAACAAAAAAAAAACGAGGCAGGAATAGAAACCTCTTCAGCATCTGAAGATAATAATTTTAGCTTAAACTCAAAGAAGTATCTACACTTTTTTTAAACGGAAAAATGAGCACATACAAACCTTGGCCTGATTATATATTATAGATCATTGTCTCAAGTATTAACTTCCAAGACATTATATTTTGTTTTTGCTAAAGTTAAAAATAGAAAAATGAAAAGTATTTTTTTGTTTGTTATCAAATGTGTTTGCATATTCCTTAGTAAAATTATATTTTAAACGTATTTACAAATAAATTGTAACCTTATTTTACATTAAACAATCGATCCATCATGAATTATAAGTTATAAAGAAAACTCTATTGCAAAACGAAACGAAATAGTTCTATTTTCGGGTTAAAAAATGAACTCGAAGCTAAAAAAAATTATCTTTGTGAACTGATTTTTAACATATTTGGCGTCTTAGTTTTGAGCTGGACGTGCTGGCTGATTATCATCACGCTCTTGTCGATTACCTTCACCTATTTGTTCACCCCAATCAAAGCCTCCAGGGCGATCTTCAGGCATTGGTTGATAGTTTCGATCTATGTGCTCGTTAAACATAACTTTTCTGAAAAAAGCGACAAAAATTTATTTAAAAAATTGCACAAGAGGGTTTTTAATTTTTGACCTACAGGAAGTTTGGTGTTTTAAGAAATTTGTATCCATTTTGTTGCATTGGAAACACATCTTCAAGGAAATAGTAAATGTGCCCCACTCCCATGCCAATTATATCCACCCAAATTGTGTTACCCAAGATCATTGAGAAGCATAACAATACCCAAGGCAAGTAGGGAGCCTGAAAATTAAGTAAGCCAAAGAAGTTCATCCTCACGAAAGGGTTCCGACGTGACCACACATAGACCAGCATTAATGTGAATGCTTGTCCCAAAAACAATAAATTAACGAACAATCCAAAAAATGTCATCAGTAATCCACCGAAGATGAACATCATAACAAAATCAGACGTCCGTCCTCGAAACGATCCCTCCTCTAACATTCGACAATAACGGTATGTAAATATCATGTTGAAGAGAAAGCCAAAGCTGACAGTGCCAAAAAATAAAAATGTAGTTGCGAATCGCCATACTTGAAGCTTCTTTACTATGAGCATGGGATGAAAGTACAGTTGAAGTGGTGACACTAGATCCAAATGCTGCCAGAATACAAAGTTCAAATTACACGATAGAATATCAAAATATATGGATATATCAAGGATGACGTGGAATTTAAGATGCCCACTGTTTGTACCAATTTGTATAGCACTTACCACTGCCAATGTTGTTATGACACAGGCGCTGATATAAAATCGAGTTACAGTTGGTATTTCCAGGTAGCTCTGCCTTATAATCTGGAGAGCCATCTTTTACCAACAATTATTTTTGTGAAAATGCTTTTTGAAGCTCTTATCGTTCGATGTCGGCCAATCCCATTGGTTTAGTGTTTTAGTGAATTATTCTAAGCCACCGTAATGACAACAGTGAAATGCTTTTGATAAGATTTTGTTTAAAGCACTTGTTGTAATTTCCAAAAATTCAATTGGCTATGAACAATTTAATCATGAATAAATCAAATAAATAGAAATATTTAGTGCTTCTGGAGCAGGTAAATAGGAAATAGTTGACGTTCAAGGGGTTCAGCCATCAAGGTTCAGCTACGATATGTCAAATAACTGTCAAAAATTGCGTTGACTGCAATGCCGACTGTTTAAGGTTTAAACAAAAGTATGAAATCCAAGCATTTTGGAAATTTATAATTTATAATGCATATGTACATAGAATTTCATATAAAAATCATAAGCCGAGTTTTATTGGAAATTTTTATATTCACTTCACTTCGGCGCTCAATAAAAATCTGTACTCACTTTTACAACTTTATTCCATAAACTCAATTTACCAGCCATCCCTGTTGTTCACTTCTGCTAGTGACTTACTTTTGTCCACTTCGTTGTTCACTTTAGAGTTGTTGTTTTCCTATGTGCGATGTTTTGCGATGTGTTGCTGAAGTGAATACAGATTCCTAATGAAACTCGGCTATTGTAATAGCCGCGTTTTATTGAGAATCTTATAGTTTCTGCAGTAATGAGTCTCATTAAAACGCTGTACTCACTAATGCAACTTTTTTCCATAAACACCATTTAACTGACATCCCTGTTGTTTTGAGCACTGACTTATTTTTGTTCACTTTGATCACTAATCGCTTATTAGTAGTGTTTTATTGGGTATTTATATACGCAGGTTTTCAAAAGATCGCAAACATCGCACATGGGAAAACAACAACGATTTGTGAACAGAAATAAGTCAGTGTTTAAGAGTGAACAACAGGAAAAAGGGATTCACAAAAAATAGGCGTTTTCTATTTTCCTTGCTTTATGCAAGTCTGAAAGTTTTTTTCAAACATTTTATTGCAAGAATGCTCCTTACTCGATTTGCTGCCATTCTACACACAAATAAAAAACTGCGCTTTAAAAGGTTTGCTCGTTGAACTTTACCCAGGGTTGACCCAGGTTCCCTTGAAACAATAATGAGTTTGTCAAAAAAAGCCTGGGTTTTCCGGTTCTCAAAAAACGCTAAACCACAAAATCACCATACATCCCTGTCATTTGAACAAAATACATGCCATTTGACAGCCATGTTCATTATCTAAACTCGCCCCAGCAAAAACCTAATGTCGATTTCCAGTGGTAAACAAAAGCACTTTTAAAAGTGCTTTTTTGCTCGAAATATGTTACATTGAGGCACTAGATCACTTTTTTTTTGCCCCGAAAAAGCACTTTTACGAATCTCGATTCAGAGGCAAGATTTACACGCACTTTCACGCACACTAACACAAAACATTTGACGTTTACCAGTTTTCAGTCTGATTATTTTGCATTTTTGGTTAAAGGACTGTGAAAGAGTGATAATAAAAATAAACAATAAACTATTTTGTGAAAATGGATCGCTCAATTTTAGCTGCAAGTTATCAAAATAAATATAATCAGTCGTCGTCTAGTTCCGATTCTGACGAAGAAGTGTTTTAGTAGGGGAGCCCAAGAGGGGATTTCGCGCGTTACTCGAGCGCGTCAGAAAATCATATGGGGAGGTACCTTGCACCCTGTAATGTACTCCTACCATATATAAAACCTTAATGTTGGGGCGTTCGCTGAGGGCAGCCCGTCAGATTAGTAAAAAAAAGTCGATCATCGGAAATACTCGAGCGCGTCAGATTAAGAAATGGTAGGTTGATTACATCGAGAAGAGTGTATATTTCAATAATCTGACAATTTGAGCGGGGCCTTCGTAAGTAGGAGAGTCACAAAGATGTAAAAAAAAATCGATGTTTCGAAATACTCGAGCGCGATTAATTTTTTTTTTATTTTGAAGGTAATTTTATCAGGATTACGGAAAACATATAATCTGACATTTTGGTTGGGGCGATTAGGTAAAATCGTCAATAAAAGGTATTATATATGATGGTTAATATCTCGCTTAATATTGATATTAGCAATTTCGTCCAAAGACCTTTTTTGTAGGAAACTAAATTTTCTACAAGTTTGTAATTTGCAATTTTTCTGTAGCTTTTGTTATTTACGAGATAACTGCGACAAAACGTGAATTTTATGGAAAAATCTGGTTAAGTGGCCCGTACCACCTTCCTGGTATGAGTAACGACTTTGCAAAAAAGAACATTTTTGTAGAGCGTTCAATTTTGAGAAAAAAACATCTTTGGTTAAAGTGATTCCATGAAATGCCGCTGAGCTATAGAAATTTAAAAATAGAAAGTCAGAGTTTCCGTGTATTTTCAATGGGAAATCTTCACACCTTTTGATCGAGGACTTAAAATTAATATTAAGGGCTCAAACTTTCAGGGAGGTTTTTTTTTTAGTATTTTCAACAAAATTTCAAATCAAAACTTGTATATACATATGTCTACATGTTTTTTTTATTGCATCCAGTAATAGAAAATAGAAACAACAAAGAATTGTTACTTTAAATTTGTCAGACTAAGAGTACGCCCCCATATAATTGTCAGATTATCATCCTGGAGGACGAAGACATCAAGTTGATCACTCTGTATAAAAATCTGACGCGCTCGAGTATTTCAAGGTCACGTTTTTTTTTTACATTTTTAAAAATCAGCCATGACTGATCGCCCCACTCAAATTGTCAGATTATTGAAATATACACTTTTTAGAGTACACTTAACATTCACTTTGAAAATCTGACACGCTCGAATAACTTTTTTTTTTTTTTTTTTTTAACCTCTCTTTACGGCCATTTGCCCCCCGTAAATCGTCAGATTAATATATATCCGTTATCAGAAAGACAAAGCGCGTATACTCTATGAAAATCTGACGCGCTCGAGTATTTCAATTTAACTGTTTTTTTTTACATTTTCAAAAGCTCATACACGCCCATCGCCCCACTGAAATGAAAAACTGCCATACACTTTTTTTCGTTTTAGAACGTAAACTTCACAATCCAATAAGTCCCCATGACGCTTTAGTAACTGCAAATTTAGCGGCTCGGGCTCCCCTACTATTTGATGTTCTAAAATTGCTTACACAAAACGAAAGGCATTCTGTGAATAATTTTGTTGAAAGTGTTGTGTTTAATTATTCGGATGAGGAGGTTTCTTCCTAGTGCATTTATTAATAAAGTTTCGAAAATATTCTTCCTATATAAATTGCAGAACAAAACAAACGGGAAGAGTTGGCTGTCAAAAATAGCACACATACAATGATAAAAAAAGAATTTTGTCTTTTCGTTTCCAGTGAGCACGAAAAAAAAACACTTTTTTAGAGTGCTTTTGTTTTTGCAAAGGAAATCGACATAAGGCGAGTTGAGGGGAATCCCAAGGCAAACCCAGGGTTCAAAAAACACTCAGTTTGACATTCAGGGTGAGTTAAGGTTTTCCAAAACACGCTTTGTAGCGACCACAGGGCGACCCAAGGCTTCAACGAACGAACCTAAAAAGTCCGACGCCAAAATACAAAACTTGACAGCTTTTCTGCTATCTGTCGTACCCATAATTTCTGTTATAAATTTAAAGTGAAGACACAGCGCAGCGTTACTATCACACACATGCGCTACTACGTTTTAGAAGAAGTTTTGAGATAAGTTTATTAAGATAGAATCAAAAATAAGATGTTATATACTTGCTTCAGAAAACCTTCGTAAAACAGGTTTAAAAATCAAAAACTAGGCCGAAAACTGAAGGCCTTTTTAAAGTTTTCAAAGTCTAGCAAATCTTCAAGATGACCGCATTACTGGAGCACAAACGATAAACATGACAACCGCTCATTCGACCGGTTCAACATCAAATCAACACAAGCCAACGTACATAACTTTATAAAAATTTTGAATTTTCAATTTTGAAAATTTGTCCCTTTAAATCAAAAAAAAATTTATATGGAATGACTTTTTTATTAATATAATATAATATATACATAATCTTCTTTTCATTTCCGGCGTTACGAGTAGTGATCTTGAAGCGATCACAACTCTCCCACTTTTCTGCTTCACACTAGTGATCCGCCTGTGGGGTACGCCGCGTTGACCTCAGAAAGCGTCGGCAAGCCTCCCGGTTTTGGATTGCCTTTTCTTTTTCGTCCCGAATTTGTTGAAACGTTGTACGATATTGCCGTTTGGACGGGGTTCTGCGGATCTCTCCTTTGAACATGACAATACCAACTGAGCCGGTCCTGCTGAATTTTGTCCAAGATGGTACTTTTGACATGAAGGCTTCCACGGATCTTAGTACTTCTAATTTGATCAAGCTTTGTTACTCCTGCTGTCATCCGAAGCATCTTCATTTCGGCTGCCGTCAATTTGCTCTCATACTTTTTGTACATTGTCCAACATTGTGAACCGTATGTCAGAGCTGGACGGACAACTGCTGTGTAGAGTCTTCCCTTCAGCTTAGGGGGCATTTTTCGATCACAGAAGATAGCGGAGTTTTCTCGCCACTTCATCCACCCTACGCTTACTCGATGATGGATGTCGTCATCACAAGTTGCTTCACTATTGATCATAGATCCCAGATATTTAAACTTTTCACACTTGGGAAGCACATTTCCATTCAAATAAATGTCTGGAATAGGCTTGTCTGGATCAGAAAAAGGGCAGCACAGGTATTCAGTCCTTTTAGCGCTAATACGGTACCCATTTCCTTCCAGAACATCAATCCAAACGTCAAGTGCTCGTTGCAGGGATGTAGGATCCTCGTTTATGATGGCTCCATCGTCAGCAAAGAATATTTATTGTACTTTATTGTCCGTTACTTTTCCTTCTCTTATAATATAATATACTAGCTGACCCGCCCGGCGTTGCTCGGATCTAAATTATTTAAAAATTGTCAGGAACACCCGCTGGGCTAAGCTGAAAATAGCCGGAAAGTTTCTAGTTTCCGTGGGAATATGGTCATGAAATAAAGTCTATGTAAGGGATAATGTAACATCCTAATATCAAAAGAATTTTTAATAACGGCTCGGAATTTTTCGAGTTTTCGTTCCTGTTCCGGTTCCCTTTCCTATCCCCGTTCCTGTGGGAATCTAGGTATGAAAAAAAGTTGTAAATCTATTCTCGGAGCCGCAAAAAAAAATTTCATCGAAATCGGTGAAGCCATTTCGTAAATAACGTAGATCCAGACTGCAACGCCATCTGCTGAGCCGACTTTTACGGGTATGAAAAATAGATAATAACCAATTCTCAATAAAATAAGATTCATTAGAATCTGTTGAAAGTTACGGGCGTTTGAAGGAAACAAAATTTTAAGATTAAGAATAATTTATATATACATACTTACAACACAATACTTAACCGTTGTTTGCAGGAGCAAGTGCAACGTGTTGAGTACTTTTGAGGTTTTGTAATTAATCACTTAAGTAACAAATCATGCAAACTGCACTTAGTAAAATAGGAATAAATAATTTTTGTCCAGCAAATTAATAATAAATTTACTTGAGAATATAGTTGATATGACATTTACACTGAGACTGTAAAATCTAATTTATAAAATTCTCATGTCACAGTGTAAATTAAAGAAATAATGTTAAGGGTAGATGGCCCTTATCACTTAGGGGTATGGAAAATAATTAGTAGCCGATTCTCAGACCTATTGAATACGCATATAAAATTTGGTAAAAATCGGTAAAGCCGTTTCGGAGGAGTACGGTAACTAACATTGTGACAGGGAAATTTTATATATATAAGGAAGGATATATAATATTTATTATTATTAATTTGAATTAAAACTTACTTTAATTATTTAAAATAATATAAAAATACAATTTTCTGCAAAAAGCCAATAGCTACTGCAAATATTTTGGGTGTAAGTTTTTTGTTTGAATATAAAAAAGCTACGGAAATCAACTTAAAGTTAAAAAGAGGAACGAAAAATTACGCAGTGTTACGAAAAGTTGGGTAACGCTACGCAAAGCTCCTAAAAGGAAAGCAAAGTTATGCAGAGCAGCACAAAAGTTTAAACACAAAGCCGTTCGGAATTATACTTCATTCACACTTCGTTGACTCCAGTGTGATATCCCTCCGAGCGGAGACTTCTTCTTTATCATACCTACAGTTTTTCCGACATTTTGTACGCATATCACGGAATTAAATATTTTGGAACGAAGTTCCTTATCGCGCGTTGTGAAAGGGGGCTAGACGGAAAAAATTCTTACGAAAAGTTGTCACGACACTTTTTGCTATAGTAAGCTATTGTAAGCTGTGCGGCGTCGCATGTTTCTCTGTCTGTCTGTCTCTCTCTGTCTGTCTCTCTCTCTTATAGAAAGCAAGCCAGATATTTTCATTTCTATTTCGCATTGAACAGTGTGGTGTCGCGACGATTATTTTTGTTGAGTGTATACAGGTTTTTTCTAAATAATAAATAATAAAAAAATTAATCGAAAGGAACTTCGTTCCATCCGGGTGTCCCTTGACACCTCTCAAGTTTTTTTTGTAACATTTTTTGAATCATAACCTCCAACGGATTATGTTCTGCGGATTAGATCGGCGGTCTGCCAATACGAGATCGTGGAATTTTGTCACATTGTCCTCCGTTGTAGCCGTTTTCAGGGCACCTGGGCGTGGCTCATCAAAAACCGACGTGCGACCACGTTGGAACTCGTTGAACCAATTTTTGACTGTCGCCATCGAAGGAAAAAAGTCACCGTACACAGCATCCAACCGCTCTTTGATTTCGCTGCGTGATTTGCCTTCCAAAAACAAGAATCGAATCACTGACCGATCTTGCTCTTTGTCCATTTTTCTAAAATCCACTGACACGTTTGCTTCCACACGCGGTTAAAACAAAACCACGATTCCAATTTGGCTGAAATTTCGACAGTAGCCTTCTACAAAAATGTGCTACACTATAGTAAGTTTCTCTTGCAATAGTGGCGCTATTGGGCGGAGAGGCTAAGTACTTATCGGACTTCCCCCGATTATGCTCAAAAATCACAAATCACAACTATGTATGGTCCAGATTCCCTAACTTTTCAGACAATTATCGTTCAATCGTCTATCGTAGACTGCGTCGTCAAAAGATTGTTTCATATAATTTTGCTTTCAGTGGTTGATGGAAAGCTGATTAAATATCGTCTTACAAATTTTGGTAACTTTTTCAAGGTCTTAAACCCGTTTTCTTACAGCCTAAAATTCAGACGATAGTCTTTGAGTTTTGTAGTTGAGATATACGATAGTCGTATAAAACGTCACAGAATCCGGCCTCTTTTGATGTTACTTGTGTGCACGCAGGTCCTAAAAATTTTAATTTTCTTAAGAAGGCCTTGAAACTACAAAATTGAATGTAGTTTAACGTGGGCAGTGTTTTATCATTTTTGGGTCTCCCATGCTCAGATCAATTAATTGTTTCCCACTCAATCGAAATTTTAAGCCAAAGCTATTGTTATGTATAAATAAAAAACCAATGTATTTTCAATTAAAAGATATGATTTATTTCTGCTTTCATCGGTTTTTATATTATTCAATTTTTTTCTTTTTCACAATATTCTTCAGATACTTATTATTTCTTCATTTGTTTTATTGACTATGTCATAATCGTTTACAATATTAATTAAATATAAATGTAATGTTTTAATGAGCTGCATTCATGTTCTGGGAAAAACATAAACTTCAGTAAATGGTAATAATTTTTATGATTGCAAATAACTTTTTCTTTTATATATGTATTTGTTTTTCCTTTTTTAAATGTATATATTTTCAATTTTCTTACTTGCAGTTCATAATTTTAGCTCTTTTCCTGTTAATAGAAAAAATATTTTTTTATATAATCTTAAGAGACCATAATTATATATTTATTTACAATGAAAGAAAAAAAGAAATGCAAATTTATTATTCCTTTGTTTCTTAAAATTTTTATGTTTGTCTTTTATGCTAATCTTTTTGTAGCTCTTATATAAATAAAAAATTGACTTCCTGAGGTACATTTGTTGTTTTTAAATTTTAAGTTAATTTGTACCTGAGTTGAGATGATTTTTTTACGACAGTTATATACGTTTTATTACAATTTGCAAAAGTGTAAAATTTGCCAAAATAAAAAAAAATAAATCAAATCTATCTGAATCCCTTTTTAATGGCAATATATAGGTTATAGGAAATAAAAATATATATTTATTTGTTGTACTGTCAGAAAGGCAGCTGTTTACTTTTGTTTCTGGTTTATATGAATAAATTCTATTTATAAATTAATTTTTAAAAGGATATTTGTGTATGTACCTTTAGATGATGTAACCTAAGAACCTCTTTAGAATGCTTTTAATAAATTCAAAAACTATTAAATAAAAGATATTAAAAAAAATCTACTGTGATGAATTTGTCCAAAATCCCTTTTTGTTTATAAATATAATCAATATTACTCAGAGCACAGGACAGTTTTCTATGAAGTTTGAGTTTGTGTCTTAGAATATCACAAGCAATACACTTGATCGTCTACTCCGACCATATGAAACAAACGGGTATACTATATTACGTCAAGAATGTTTTGAAAAAAAATCGTTTCGCGGTTTATCATTTCGCAATTTTTGTTTTGCTAATCATTATTTGGCATATTGTTGATTAGCATTTTACATTTCAGCAGAGCACGTTTTGCATTTTATTGTTTGGTCAGATCAGCTTGGCAATTTTTATTTGGCAATTTTTCGTTTAGCAATTGGTCGATAAGACTTTTTTTGATTCGCAATTTTTTATTTGGCATTTCATTGCTAAAATAAATTTGTAACACATACAAATCGTTAATTTTGGTAGTAACTAGCTTTTTTAACAACCAGTGAGATGCCTTATTTTATGTAGGAAAAGTATTTCCCTATAACTCTTTGAGGATATTAAATGCTTTTCGATAAATGCTGAAACCATAATCAAAGAATATAAAAAAAAAACAAATTTCGATAGTAGCAACTTCACAGTTATTGCTTAAAACAACTGGAAACAGATCTTAGAATGTACTTTTTGATGATGGATAGGTACGGCGAAATAATCGATTCGCGGAACAATTAAACGGCGAAACGATCATTTGCGAAACAAACACTTGACCAAGTAACTTGAAGCGAAGTAAGTGAAGGGCATTCAACAATTTGCCACATGATATTTGCGTATTGTCCCAAAATCATTTCAAACTGAGCCGAAAGAATGAAATGCCAAACAATAATTGCGTAATAATAAGAAGACAAAATGAAAGAATGCAAAGTGTTATTTGCCAAACAAGCTTTGCAAAACAAAAAAAAGTCGAAATGGCCACGGCGAAACAAAGAATTGGCAAATGTGTTCTGCCGAAATATTCATAGGTGACCCGAAACAAACCAGAGGGCCTACCATGTAACTCGATTCTACAATAAAAACGTTCGAATGCCCTTTATAATATAATAACTTTTGAATGATTCGAAAGTAGAATCGAGTTGCATAGTAGGGCCCCAGTTCAGTAAAATTCTGGCTTTTCCACTCCTTTCAATTCAAAACCAGATATTTCGAATTGTTTCGTTAGTTTTCTGGCATTTCTTTCCCACATTTTTAACTACATAGATTGTGAATGTATGACAAACACTGAATAATAATAAATCACAATTTCAAATTCAATCATCCCATTTTTCCTCGCAAAGTTTTTTTTCAATATAGTCAAGGAGATCTAATTATCTTTAAATTCGGTACATTCTCTATTCTTCAACTTGTCTCGACTTACTCAATTTTCAAATTCGACACAAGTGAAAAATTATACTTCCAAAAATACCCAGCCATTTGACAGACAGCTGGTTCCAAGGAAATAGTTTTCTTTTTTGCTTTGTTAATAAATAAATAAATAGGGTGGCGCAACAGAGCAAGGAGGCCCAGGGAATAGCGCATTTCTCACAACTATACCTTGTGAGGGAATGGAGGGGACTTACAATTTTCTGCCGGTTTCGAACGGCTCATCGAGAAAGCACTTTTCATGGCAATGAATTTACTAAAGGAGGAGTTGGCAATCCAAACCCTTTTCAAACCTTTTTAAAGTGATCGTAAAAAAATAATTAGTCAGAAAAACGTATCGACAACAAAGTGAAGAGTGTAATGGATTGGGTAAATAAAGTAAAAGGACGAAAGCGAAAACTAATAAAATTCGCCATTAAAAACGATACGTTTGGAATTTCGTAATCAGGCATATCGCTTGTGATAAAACCGCTTGTGTAGAGCGATTTGATATTGCTTGTACAAACGTTCACTAAACTTTCTGACTATTTCATTTGCGAATTAAGCTTGTTTTGTTTTAACAAACGGTTTCCTATGATTGACAAGGCTACGCTTGCCTCAAAGCTTCAAATTTAGCAACACTTTTTGGAATTACATTGTCAAATGTTGGAAAAATTGAGAGAAGAATATTGCTCTCTGAATGCTCTATAGATGCAATGATGAATGAGAAATCAGAGGCACTACAACTGCAATAGTTCGGTTAATTGGAACTTATGTGTTTTAACTTTCAATTGATGGTTCCATTCGTTTCCTTCAAAAGGAAACTGAGTCTATAAGAAAAAATGTTTGTACTTTTTCAAAACTGCCACCAGCAGCATACTCCAAATGAGAAAGCTGGTATAATTTCCAGAGCACTCTCTGAGACCAGCCTCTGAGAAAAAAGAAATTGGACTTGGTATACAAAAAATAAAATAAAAGTAGGTCAGTTACATTAAGTTAATTTATTTTGTTTCTTCTTCCCTTTTAGAAAAGGATATGATTTTCTGTATCTACTCTAGTTCAAAACATGATATTATACTCCTTGTTATTTTCCTTGTAGAGATTAAAATATAATTATTTATTCTTCTTTTTATATTAATGGCAAAGTTATACACATGATTTTTTCATTATTCAAACAATTTCTTGCTGTGTATGGTTGTTATTTCATTTACTGCATGTTTAAAAACAAAAATAACTAAGAAACGAATATAATATTTAATTATTAAAGTACTTTTTACATAAAATGCTCCTTAGTTACTATTAATTACATTTACACATGAATGATTCAATCAAAGATATCAATTTTTTTTTATATTTTTATTAATTCATTAAGTTTTACATCTACGATTATAAATTCGGACTTTGAAGATAAAAAGTTAAGAAGCTTATGATTTTTATATATTCTTTCATTTTGCTGTAATACTGGTTCTATAAAAAAATATTTATAGATTAATATACATAAAATTGTTTGGCAACTGACATTTCCAAAGATGGTCATTTAAAGTTCACACTGGTTTTGAAGGAAGGATGATTTTTAAAGAAAGAATTTTTTATAATTATTAATTGGCACATTATTTTAACCGAAATATTGAAGATGAAAAAATATTTTAGCTTCACAATTCTTTTGTGTTTTTTCTTTTGTTTTTTTTTTTAACAAAGGAAATATAATTTTTTGAAAGTTTTCTTTTTAAAGATATATATTTTGCTTTTTACTAATATTTTTCTTTTTTTTTTTATATATATCTTTTTTTATTTAATCACAGATTTTTGTTTTAATTTCCGAAAAAAAGACGACGACGAGTATTTTTCCAAAATATTATATTTTGTTTTTTTAATACATAATTTTGACTAATTTTTTTTTTACTTTACTTTACCTATGCAGTGATTTTATTTGTTTATTTACCTTTTTTTGATATGCCTTAATTTAATTTAAAAGTTTTTTGTTTTAACAATGTTTGTGTGTTTTGAATTATTTCAGTGTGATTTTTTTCAACAATTTTTTATCTTTTTATTGTTCGAAGTACGAAAAGATGGTTTCCTGATCTTCGTGTTTATTTTTAATTATTAGTACAATAATTGGTAATATATTTAAAAAATTAACTACGTCGATAAAATTGTTTACAAAAAAGTAGTCCACAGTTGTAAATAGATGTATGTTTTTATAAATATGGATAGATGGACAAAAGTGGATATTTTATCTTATTTAATTTAATGTTTATTTCTTTTATATTTTTGTTTTTGTTCTTAAAATTACAACCTGAGACTTTTTAATGTGTGGTCCTTTTTTGCATTGATGAAAATATACCTATTGTTTATATTTTGTGATAACTGTTGAAAAACTATTTTATTTAAGCATATGTTCCATTTCTGATAATTTTTATGTTATCATTTAAACAAATTGGCACGAATAAGTGAAGTTAACGGCTTACTAAATAAGGAAACTAATATGAGTTGTCGCACTCCAACCTGGATAATTTCGGCGGATATTGTAACTCAATTAAAAAATTTATTCAAACCAAAAAAAGATAACTAAATAAATTTGACATTCTTCGAACCACAATTTTGAATTTTAACAAATTTTTTTTTATTTTCAATAAAATAATGATTTTTACTTATACGAAAAGAATAAAACAAAAATAAATTAAATTTATAAAAAAAAAAATAACAGCCAAACTAGAATTTTGTTGCTTCGAAATGATCACAGTTGGAGAAAAAAGTTAAATCAATTGTTAAATTATAATTTAATATTTACAAAACTTAATCCTATATATTCATGCAAAAGTTGTTCAAATAGAATAGTCGATCGATTATGTTGTTTTCTTTTGATGAAAATCTTGACAACATAATTATACATGTGTTTTGTTAATTCTTGGACGATATACTATTCGAATTGACGACTTTTGCAAATATTCCGCTGACAGCTTAATTTCTGAATTGTTTTAATGTATATTTCCTTCGTGATAATTTTTCAATGTTTAAATGGCACACCATAATACTACACATACATTTTTTAATTTTATGATAATTTTAAACTTAAAAATCGTATATATGTATTCATATTGATTTGATATGGTGGAGCATATTTTATTTATATTATAATTCATTAATCTTTGCAACCGGTTTATTGTTTTTATTTTTAAATTTTATTTTCTAAAAAAATAAACTTCCTAAAGCAAAAAATTAAATACCTGAGAGCCTGGATATGTGCGAATAACAATATGTTTTACATATTTCATCAATGTATGTTGTATATGTGAGTTTTTGTTTTTAAGACGTTGAAACATGTAAGTTCATATTAAAGACAGACATATTTTAAGTATATGTACGCTTCAAGTTAAATTTCTATTTTCAAAAAAGATTAACATGTTTCTTCCATTTTTTGTCATTTGTACTTCACGGGTGAAAAATCACTGAGTTTTTTCTTTTTGTTTTTTTTTTGTTAATTTGTATCTAATATTTAATGTTTATTTTCTCTTTACAATCAAAGGATGATAAATATATATATAATATGTTCTATCCCTGAAATATATATATTTTGTTTCATGCTTTTGTTGCTTGATGTAACATTTACAAGTAGTTTTATATATTAAATTTATATAAATTTTAGGTTTTGTTTTTAAGTTTTTCTTTTGAAGGTGAAACCTTTTATACCTTTTTTTACCTTTTCCGCTGGAATAAAATTTTTTAGAGAAATTTTTGTTGTTCTTTTTTTATTTTAAATAAAATTAATGAAAAAATTAATCCAAAGAAAAAATGAAAAAAAAAACTTATGTTTATAAACTTAACTTCAATCTTAGATTTAAATCTTATGAGTAAGATTTAGTTCAGAACCAAACAAATTAATAAGGATACAATATTTCATTACAAAAAACGTAAAAACGCATTTGACAATTGTACAATAAGTCCTTCTTTCTCTTCCACGTGAAAAAATCCGTTCGAAAACAGAGATTTTCAAAAATTATAAAAATAATATATTTATATGAGTTAAAAACTAGTTTTGATAAGTTTTTTTTGTTTTCTTTCAAGTTTAACTTATTCTATGTTTAAACTTAGAATATTCATAATTATTTACAACATTCTTAACTTTAAAAAATATATGTATAAAAAAATATTAAAGAAACTCTTCTCACGAAATATTGCACGTTCGCCAAATTTATAATGCAAAAATAAAGATGATAAAACAGATAAATCTTTTTTTTATAAATAAACAAAAGAAAATAAGGATTTGAAGAAAAAAAAGTTAATAAACTATTTTTAAATTGTTATTTCTCTAAAAAATCGCATTCCATCTTAAGTCCTATTGGATGCCTGGCGGCGGCTGCCCCAACTCGCTGGTGAAGTCAAACAAGCTTGTTGCTCTTGGATGGCCGGTCATCGAATGGTGATGATGATGATGATGTGGCACAAGAACGTTTTTAATCGCTGAAGTTTTGAGCAGGCGCTTGAGCATACCACTAGATCCGCGATGTTGTAGACTCTTGTGCGTTGTTAAGGAATTTTTTGTGCGATAGCGGCGATGACAAAACTCACACACATATAAAGTGTCTGATTGCTCGTGTTTATCCTGGAAGTGACGTTTCAGTGAATAGTAACACGAAAATGTTCGTCGGCAATATGGACATTCTTGTGGTTCATTAATGCCACCACTAGTTGGAGGTGGCATGCGTAGCGGTAATTGTGGCTTTTGATCACCACCACCACCCATTCCATGGTGTGGCGACTGCGTTGGTGGCGGTGATGAGTGATGATGATGGTGGTGATGCATGGCGCCAAGAAGGCCACCAGACGTCAGCGAAGAATTCGGTGATGTCAGTGAGATCGGCGAAGGGGATGAGGTAGAATTTGTCGACGATGACGATGTTGACAGCGGTGTTTGTGCTTGTTGTGCATTAGCGGCTGAGATAGCAGCATTTTGGGGGCCTGGTGAGTGGTTTTGGGTTTGTTTCATTTAAAAATTTCATGTATTTTTTTTTTTTTTTTTTCAATAGTGTTACGATTTTTATATTTAATTTTTGTTGTCGAAACATTTTGTTTTGTGTGCAGGTAGGTGGATTAGAAGATGGAAGTAGATGGTTGTTGGTAGTAGTAGGTAGGTAGAGTAACACATTACAAATTCGTGTACCGAAAAAATATACAAGAAAAAACAGAAAACCAAAAAAAATTGTAAGTTTTTGTTTTTGAAACCAATTTTGTTTGTAAATTTATAATATTTCATAATAATAAATAACTGCGTGAAAAGCTTTTGCTATTTTATTATGTATCTATCGTAGCTTTGCTTTTAAAATATTACTTTTTTTTGCAAAGCAATTTCTTAAAAGCAATTTCGACATATTATATTTTATTATAAATTTATTAATTTTATATATATATTTTCCAATATTTACATCTAATATGACAAGACAATTAGCTGCACACAAAACACAAACTATAAATTTAGCTAAGTGTTGTCTGTTTACTTACATATGGAAAGATGCAACTTCAATGGATTGTGGAGTAAGTAATAACTTGAAGCGATGAACAATGAAAAACCATATGATAAAAGCTTATGAGCTGATGTAATTTTATGAATTGCTTATGAAAAGACTACCCCAGCTTAGTTACTTATGTTTCATACAAAACGTTTGATTTTTTAAGCATATGTAATTTGTTTCTTCAAAAATTGTAAAAACAAATTTACACACAAATATGCAAAACTCCTTTTCTATTTCAAAACTCCTTTTCTATTTGGATATAAATCCAATGGGGCAAATTTAAAATTAAACACAATTTTATAAATCACTGATTAAATCAACACGAAGCAACATCACTTAACAGGCTTTTATTTGTCCCCGTTTCCTTTGAAGTTGTACCAATGCCAAGTAATTAAAAAAAAAAACGTAACACAAAATGAAGTAAGTTTTATATGTATTGACCAAACTCCAATGCAATGAAAGAGGTAGTCTATAAATCTGAGCATGCTTATGTTTTTAGCACCTAGGAAAGGTCCAAAAAGCCAATAATGCAGCACTACTACAGTTAAAGTGAAAATCAAGTAGTTTAAGAAAAAAAAAATTACAACAAATTGTTTTTAAATGACACAGCCATAAGCAGCAGAAAAAATAAGTAAATGAAGCATAGTTTCTCTTAACTAAATTTAATTTTATAAGCACACATTAAAATGAACGGCATTCAAAATAAGTTTACTAGAAAAAATAAATTGAACTCAATTGAAATTAAATTATTTAATAAGAATAAAACAAAAAAGAAAAAATTAATTAAAGTATAGTTGTTCAGAGAATAAATAGTTGTCGGAAGATGCATTTCTTGAAAAGTTTTTGCCTTATTAAGTTTGAAATCTAAAACTGTATACCATAAATATACTTTAGTTTTAACAGTGTATAGGTCGTTTGGTATTTTTTAAATCAAAATATTATTCTTAAAAGCATTAAAATAGGTCTACTTCAGATAAGTTAGGTTAATTCTTCTAATTTCATTGTCTACTTAAATTTAATAAAGAAAATAACTTAAGTACTAAATTGTGTACTAATTGCGGATACACTTCATTTAAAGGCTTAAACCAGTTTATTTTAATTAAATAAATTCTGGTCAAAGCACGAAAATGTTTTTAAGTAGTGAAAAGCGTATAGTACAAATTTGGTGTACCAAAAATGTAGGTACTAAAAATAAGAAAAAAAAAAAAAAAACAAAAGTTTCTCTACAACCCAAAAGATGAAATGATGAGAGTTGATAATAAATCTTTTGTTTTTGTTTTAAATAGAATGAATAGCATTCAACATCGGATAGCTCTGGTTCGGCAACAGCAGGAGATTTTGTCAAGATCGAGAGAGAGAGAAATATGTTCGCTCATCGTTTACAAAGAGAGAAAGAAAAATAGAGTGAAAGGGAGAGAGAGAGAGAGAGATAGTGAGAGAGTAAATACAAAATATAATAAAAAGAAATCCAAGAAAAGTATAAAAGGCCATGATGTATAAAATGCTTTCCGTATGTTAAAGTACAATCATCGTTATCAATCAGCCGTTCATCAATAACAATATAGGAGAGAGAGAGGAGTATAGAGTAAAGTAAGGCAATAATGTGAGAATGAGAAATATATAATGCAATTCTAAGCTAATTTTGTAAAAAAATTTATAATTTCTGAAAACAAGAAGAGTTTACAAATCTAATGAGAGACAGAGAGAGATAGAGAGAAATAGAGAGGTAGTCACTAAGAAAAATAGTGAATGAGATAATGTACAGAGAGATTAATAATTTACAGCAGATGAGAGAGCGAGAGAGAGAGAGAGAGAGAGAGAGAGAGGAGAGAGAGAGCGAGGAGAGAGTCAGCTAGCTCTCTAAAGTATGTATATAAATCGACAGATTTTGTATAAAAAAACAGGATAGAAACTTGTTTTTCATTTTTAAATTGTCTTGTAGAAGGAGAGTTTTGTTTTGTAATTTAACATTTTTTCTAACCTTGGCGAACGTATAAAGGACTCGTCTCTCTTTTGAGGATGAAGGTAGATTGTTGGCAGAGTAGATGGCACTGGTTGTGTGTGAAGCTCCTGTGTTGAACGGAGTGATGGAGGTAGAGGCGTAGGTGTAGACGGTGCAGCAGCAACTTGATGCCCTTTCTCGCACGCATTGTGTATATATAAAGTATGTATATAAATTGACTACGATTCGAAAGTAGATAGTACTAAAAAATTATGTATAAATGTATAGAAGGCGATTGTCCACAGGTAGTGTAGTATATATTCACATCAATGTTAACGATAAGATTACGGATTATATCACTACGAGATATTTTAATAGTTAGTGTTTTTTTATCTTTTTGTAAGGTTTTCTTATTCTTTTTTTTTCTAATACTAATATTGTGTATATGGCATTGCTTGTCATAATTCGAGAAGATAATTATTTGTCGTTGTATTTAAATTTATGTCGAATAAGTAGAGTTATATATCATTTGGAGAATGATAATAATAATGATTTCACTTTGTTCTTCATATCTTGTTCATTTTCTTGCTTAAGTTGTCTTTTGATTGTCATTTTTGTGTTTCAATAGTATACGAAGGGTAGCACTTGGTTGTTGGCAAGTGCAAGCACCTCCTAAAAGAATTTAATGTCTTTCATTTCCAACTCGCCAGGTCGTGACTTATGGTATGTGTAAATGTGCGTCATCAAGGAATTTCGCGAACAGTAGACCCTTTCACAAATGATGCAACGGTATTCCTCCTGACGTTCCGCATGCTTATCGGCAATATGACGTTTAAGTGAAGCTTTCGAACACAGTACCTTACCGCAGAGCTGGCATGAAAACAGTTTCTTGGGTGAACAGCCTGGAAATTTGGTTAACTAGGTTTTAAATCACACACAATACACTATTGTTTTTTTTTATAGGAAAGATTTTTTTTTAGGAATTTTACACCCTTCATTGATTTGTAAAAAATATATTTTTTAAGAGAGAGAGAGACAGAGTGAGAGACAGAGGTGAGAGAGTGATACAAGAGTAAGAAGTGGTTGTTTTGGTGGTGGTAGCAAGTGATAGAAAGTGGATAACAGACCCTACCTATCCTAAATTGGGAGTTTAAACAGGCTAAACCATAAGAAAGTGTACAGTAAAATTTATGCATACATAGATGTAAATGCATATTATTTTAAAATGCTTCATTCCGACTACTAAACAAGTTTTTAATTTTCTTTAATGCCGAGTGTGCACTCAATGTTTTTCATATGAAAAAAAAAAAAAACAAAAAACTTAAAATAATATACCTATAGTACTTATTCTGCAAGTAAAAACTATGACATTAAGAAGTAAGAAGTTCAGGCCCCCAATGCTTCACTTTCTTCTAAGCTTTAGTTCACAGGACGACACTAAAATCCTGACTGACTGTTGGGGGAAAACAAGAATATCATAAGAAATAAGGTTTATGAACTCGATGGCTGGTGGTAGACTTGAGACGGTGGTAACACAAGAATATACACGATTTTTACGATTTTTTTTTATATTTTCTTTAATAACTCAATAATTTTCTTTTTATTATGAAAATATTTTATGTATATATATATTCTCTAAAAAGGTATTTTTTTTATGTACTATGTACGAATAGTTGTTTGTTTTACTTTTTTTTCAAGGAGAGAATTTAAAAAAAAAAAAAAAAAATAATAATATATACTAGAAAATAATTAATAAATAAGTAGTTTATATGCATTGAATAACAAACAAATTGTATTTTCTATTTCTTGTTTTGTTTTATCGGCTTCTTACTTACTGTAGGTTGTTTTCTGTTTCTTACTTATTTCATAATGGATTTATTAAATGGATTCTGTAGTTGAAATGAGAAACTATGTATAAACTGCTGAATTTAATTAGCAGCTTTTGTTTTTAATTCATATCTTATTTTGTTTTTCATTTTTACAATTTTTACATTTACCTATTTTAATGTGTAATAGTTTTACAATAAAAAATAATAATTGAATGTGGAGTTACATAGATTCAATGCATTTATTGCTATTGCGTTTGAATGAATGATTTATGAATTTTCTTTTAATACATACAACGTACATATAGAAGCATGTATAGTAGTAGATAAACTGCTAAGAAATCATTGGAGCATGAAAGTCTATGGGGGTCACTTAATATCACACATACATATTTGATTGAGTAAAAACACCAATGTGACACAAAACACAAGATGATAACGTTACATGAGGCTAAAGTTAACCAGGTAGGCACAAAATACATAGGATGTAATGTTATGTCTGAGTACTCAATAATTCCATTAAATCTGTACCCAGAAGGATATACCCATTTGAATTAAACATTTACGTGTTATGATACACAAAGAAAAAAAAGACGGTTTGTCTGACCTGGTTGCATTTCAAAGGAACAAAATTCAATCTCAAAAACAAATCATACTTTACAATTATTACTGTTGTTTATTTTTCATTTATAAAATACAATGGACAGGTCTGCAATATTGCGTGAACAATAATTCGAAAATAGGTTTCAATACACAAGCAAAGCCTATTGTATACATTATTTCCTTTGAACTGGAAAGTATTCAACTCCAATTAAATTTAAGTTGAGATTAACATTGTTTAAACCAAAGCCATGCGAATTAATGAATTGATCGAGGACAAGACTGTTAGCAATGCTAAATGCATATTTGTTTCTTTTCATACAACAGATAAACACATGTGCATTAAGTGCGAATACAAAGCAAATGGAAAAGTAATAAAAGAGTGCATGTAAAACACCAAAGCCTTTCCTTTATACATATAACTTTTCCATACAAAAAAATATAACACAATTAAAAAAAAAAAATAACCCTTCCCATTGATAGCAATTGAAAAGAAATTACGATATGAGTAACAGACTTGATTGCAGACAAACAAATGTGTTCCATAACCACAACAACAAGAATACATAATTATATTGTGCATACAATTTGAATGACGTAAGATAATGACCGTGATTAAAAGTATGTCAAGGTCATCGGAATTGCTTGTGCAACTCACATTTTGACAATGTCTACCTGATTTCCCCAAAGTGCATTTACATGATTTTGTTTTTCTTTTTTGTTTGTCTTTTTGTTTTCAAAATGAAATTCGGAGAAGGTTGACCGAGTGATTGGCTTTGTTTTTGTAAACGATCTTTTCCTTATTTTTGTAGTTCTTTTATGGATTCGACATGAAGTTTGAAGTTGGACAATCTTTGGACTTTCAATTAAACCCTATCTGCCAAAACAATATCATTATTTTGTTTTTGATCTTTTTAGGTTGCATTTTTAAGAAGGTATGCGAAGTTACCAAAAAAGTAAAAATGAAACACAAGCTTGAAAAATCAGTTCAATTTGCAACTGCAGATGCGCCAGTAGAGCGGAATACTTTTGAAAAAGGAAGATTTTCGATTTATCAGAAGAATCAGAAGAGCCAAAAAGACAATCTTGTGATTAAGATCAAAGCTATATGTACATAGATTTATGCCAAATTTTTCATCAATACAACAGATTAGTTCTTCTTAATAAGAACAGTTCGCATGATTTTTTAAATTTCATTCAAAATATGTCATGTCAGGTAAAAAAATACTGAATTTAAAGTGAAAGCCCCATAACAACATACTCCTACCGTCAAAGCTGTATTATTTAAAAAGCAAAGTGAATTATGGATTCATTTTATTTTGTTTACTTTTACTTATATTGTATTTTCATGTTTCGAAAGAAATACATACATGTTTAAACCAAGAGAAAATTACAATCAAAAGCGTTCAAACTAGCAATTTATACTCAGTTAGCATATTATATGTGGAAAAAGTTTTTCTATTAAAAATAAAATTATTCTGTTTTGCTTTCTAAAATGAAAACATTTTATCTTAATCATTGTATTCATAAAAAAGTTCAATAGCTAAATAATAATTTTATTTAAAATAATGTATTAACATTCTCTCAATTATTTATGTGTACATTGTTGTTTTTAAATTTCATATTTAAATTGCAAATAAAATTAAAACTTATTTTGAGAAAAGAAAAGTATATATAGTTAATGGTTTACATTTAACATAGAGTGCATTGTACAGCTGACATAATAATTTTATGCTTAACGTAAACCTTCAGACACTTCTTTTGTTTATATTTATTTTATTGTTTGATTTGTGTTTTTCTCTATTTTGTTTTTTTTTTTTTTTATTTTATTTTTAAGTTAGGAAATATTTTTGTTTTCTTTTTTAAGTATATCTATACAAAATTATTTTGAATTAAGTAAAAAAGGAAATAAAACTTAACATTTTCAACTCATGTTCTACAAAAAAAAAGGACAAAATAAGAGATAACTTACAACAATTCATTTACATTAAAATTAGAATTATATTCTATGCACCGATGTGTTATTTATTATAGTAAAAAACGGTTTAAAATAAATTCACACTTATTTTCAAATAAATATACATATGTGTAAGTATATATGTATGTGTATATATATAAAGATTTTTGTAAAATAAAAATAAAAATTTGGTATCAAATAAAAATTAAAACTCAGACTTTTCACAATTTTTTTTCTCTTCTATGAATGAAAATTCACATAGTATTACCAAAGCTTAAGTAATTTTGATGAAGTCCAATGAAATATAAATAAATAAAAATGCCTTTGTATATATAAAAAATATAAATATAAATGTAAATGCCTACTATTTCTAGTTTTTATTTGATAATACGAATCCTCATTTTCAACATTCATTCTTTTTCTCTCTTTATTTTCTTCGCCTGATAAAATTTTCAATTTCAATTTTTATTTCATTTTTTCTCTTTATTTTTCAATAAAAGTATACAAAAATTTTGATTTCAAGTTTTTGACATAATAAAAATTAATAAAAAAAAAAAAATGGGAGGGGATAGGGAATAATTCAGTCTTAGGACAATCACAAATTGCTTAACAAAACTTGTTCAAAAAATTAATATTAAAAAATGAAAGGGTTTCTTCTTTTAAATAAAAAAAATGAAATGAGAAAAAATGATTTTTTTTTTTTTTAAATTTTTCAAAAGGTTTTTGGTGTTAAATATATTTTTTTTTGTTAAATTTACTTTTGTATATTTTTAGTCTTTTTTGTCTAAATATTAATGCCAATTATAGTCATGATCACAATTCGTTTCTCTTTTAATTTTACATATTCGGAAAGTTTTCTTACACTTATTTATATATTTTTTTTTCTATCTTGAATAAAAGTAAAAATTTAATCTGCCAATTGAAATGAAATGAGATATTCTAAACCTATCAGTCCTTTCGATAATAAAGAAAAACATAATGAATTCATTTGAAAAAAATAAAATATGTTTAATCATTTATCAATGACGAACTAAAATTACAAGAACACAAATCAGTGTATCAAAATGAATGAAAAATTATTAAAACAGTGAAATGAAAATACATTCTATCGAAAGATCTTTAGTTCTCCTAACCAGCTAGCTTTAATTTTGTTTATACTTATCAGTCCAAAAGTTAAACATTCGTTTTACATTTAAGATAGTTCTTAATACAATTTTTATTATTTATATTTTGTATTAAATGATTAAAGTAATGATTAAATTGTTCGAAAAAAAAGAAATAATAACACAATTGTTTTTTAACCGAACTCTGTACAAACACTTATAGTACTTTAACTTTTAGTTTTAGGTTATAAATTATCTGTTTATAAGTATTTATATATTACACTTTAGAGTACACAATAATTCCGATTGAAGGGGTTTCGCGACTTGTTACACACATTTATATGGATAAAGGTCCTTTTAACCAATACTACATGAACTAAAGTGGTAACTTTGATATCAAAAATCAAATGGTTGTTTAAAAAAATAATAATAAACGAAGCCTAAGCTATGTATTGTCAACAAAAATTGCACATGGAAGTCTATATAATATTCGATTTACTTAAGTTATTAGTTTTTCGTTTCAATATTCAATATTTAAAACACATATTCCTTACAGAAAGGATATGAAGGGCAGGATATCTTTTTTACTCAAATTTTATTTTGGGTTGTTCTCCGCATGGACAAAATATGTAGGTTGTACTTGATTTTATTTGTGTTTTAAGAAAAGAGAGGTTTTGCTTTTGATTTCCCAAAGCGTATTGAAATAAAACTAAATTACTTGGGTTAATCAATTCGCACCGAACCAGGCAAAGCAATTTCGTTTGCATTTGAAAAATCGGGGTCATAGACCAAAAATTACAGAAAAATGTTCGGCACAATGAGGGGTTTTAGGTGTAAACTTTCACATGACAGATGCATGCTTTTTTGGTCATACCAATTTAAAAGACAAATGAAAAATGTGGTCTCAAGTACACCTGTGGCATATTCAAAGCAGAGAACATCAAACGAAATGGTCTAATTCTGAAGAACACTTCGAAAAAAAAATTAATAAAAATCTATCAATAAAAACTTTCTTTTCTAAATCAGTCTGCGAATTGTAGTTTTCTTATTTTAAACTCGCCGTCAAAAATATACATTTATAAAAGCCTAACAAAATAATAATCACAGAAAATTGCATTTTATCATATACTTTTTTTTTAACCTTTCATTTCCATTGTCCTGCATTTATATTTAAGATAAAATTGATCTAGACATCAGAAACAAGAAGCAGTAGTGCCGAAGCGCAATGAAATACAACAAAAACGACATTCAATATGGAAAATGAAAATTCTATTCAATTGGTATTTTAAAAAGAAAAAAACGCTTAATGTGTGCTCTTAGGTTATCTGGGGCAAGCTATTATTTTATCATTTTATAGACACACACATTATTTTATGTTACACGCGCGCACACATAACTCTAAATTTAAAATTTTTCTTTCATTTTCCATTTTACTGGGCGAATTTTTGGGCGCACACTGTAAACAGTTGCCTCAGAAAATGATGTTGTTCTTATAAGAAATCCATACATGGTTTCACAACGCCACCTGGAGAGTGTTGCTGTTGTGTAATAGGCGAGAGTAACAGCTCAGCTGCACTACTGCCCCGATTACCAACAACACTACCACCTGAACCGTTGTTGTTGCTATTTGTCAATGAATGATGCAAGCTACTGCTATGGAAATACGAAGAATGATGATTCTTTTGTCTTCGGTGGTAGATGCTTTTGTGGTTGTTTAGACTATTCAGAGTGCGAAATACCTTGTGACACAAATTGCAAACAGCATTGTTCAATGGTTGCAAATGCTGTTGTTCTTTGTGACGTTTAAGAGTTAGTTTAGTGCTTAACAGTTTACCACACACGTCACAACGGTGACATGCCGTCAATGGCAATGGCAAAAGTAGTCGATTACTGCTTGCATTGGTTATCGATGATCCCGATGGCCCGCTCAGTCCACTTAGTCCACTCAGTCCACTCTGCCCACCACCTGGTGACAAGGAACGTCTATGATGTTGCAACGAGTGATGATGTAGCGAATCAATTGGTGATGCACTGTGGTGATGCAAATGCTGCAGTGCCGCCGATGATGAAACCGAACCAGAAGATGACGAAGGTATTTGCTGTTGTGAGCCAATCTGATGTTGAGGCGACGATTCATGGTGACTTGAGTGCGACTGATGGTGATGCAGATGGTGCGAATGAAGATGGGGCGCAGAATGTTGATGATGTTGGCTATGAGGCGGTGGTTGTGGTTGCTGTTGTTGGTGGTGGTGTAGGGAGGAATGATGGTGGTGATGGTGGTTATTGTTATTATTATTTGAATTGCCACCGGGTACTATAACGCCACCGATAAGGCTGGTGCTTCCACCTATATTGAATATAGGAAGAGAAGAGAAAAAAAGAGACAATAGTGACTTTCAGTAATCTCAGTATTTTGAATTGGATGTTTTTTTTTGTTTTATTCAGGCATCTTTAAAAATGTTACAAATTTTGCTAATTTTTTTGTTGGATATTTTTTGTCTTAATAAAAAGAAAAAACGCGAACGTCCGCCCCGATAAAATTTTGAATTATTAACCATTGAAAATAAATACTTTTTTTTTCAAAAGGAAGCAGGAACAACTGTTAGATTTTTTTGTATTGTATAATGTATTTGATATAGTAACACGTAGGTGTTGTAGGTTGTACTTTTTTTTCTTTGAAAACAGCAAGGTAACAACATATAATTTATTTTTATTATTAATTTTTCTTGAACAAAAATAAACTATTTAAATCCAACAGGTTCACCAATCGGAACCAATTGGTTTGTCGATGACCTAATACACAGTAATTTTGAGTTTTTGGATCAAACTAAAATTTTAAAATAAAAAAATTGAATTTTTTTTTTATTTAGCAAAATTTTGAAAACATTTTTGGCCTGATTATGATTTTGTTTTACTTTTTACTTGTCACTAGTGTCTCTTTTATTTTTTCTTGGTAGCACCAGTCTTAGTCGGCAAATTTTTCTGACTAAGCGGTAGCAGATTCTTTTGATGCATATTTGTAATTTTTTTATGCAAGTTATGCTCGTTTTATTTGAACTTTAAAGCTAAATACTGAAAATGGGTATTTTTATTGGGAGATAGTTTCTTAAAAATTATATATTTTATGAGAAAATGTCTAGCTCACGTTGTGCCAATTGGTTCCAACAGGAGTAAATGATTCGGATTTATTGTGTAGTCCGCAGTGAAGGAAAAGTATACATACATATACGTATTTATGTTTTTAGAAGATATAGTAGTTTGCAAAATAAAAAGGAATACAAAATAACTTAGATTTAATCATAGAACCTAATATAAAAACAAAATTATAAAAACGTTGGCTTTGTATTTACAGTACAGTAAGAAAATGGCTTAAAAAAAAACAGGACCTCGTTTAACCGGCACCTAAATGTAGTACAGTAATGGATAAAATTGTCGAATGCAATTTGCATCTTTAACTAACTAACTAACTAACCATTATATTTACACACACATTTGTAAGTTTCTCAATTATTTTTCTTCTTGTTACTCAATTGAGAACCACGCTTTTTTTCAAAATAAAATCATAAAATAAAGTTTTCTTCTTAAATATAATTTATATTAGCTAAATAATCGAAATAAGCGAACCCCTATGATGAGCGATGATTTAATGATGAGTAATAGGGATTATGACCCAGTGATGATGGCGAATGCGTGTTGTTTGTGCTATTATTGGTTGATTCCTCTTTGGGTTGCTTAAGGTTTCTATGATATATACTCTTGTGATTTCTAAGGCTATTTAGCGAGCTGTAGACCCGCTTGCATATGTTGCACACTGGCTCTTTGGTGGGGCGCATATGAACGTTCTGTATGTGCCGCTTGAGGCGGGTTAACGATGAGAGATTTTTGTTACAAGGATCACAACGAAAATCATCTCCACCTCCGATTCCAATACCAGATATGGAATTTCCACTGCTGTTCATTGCAGTTCCACTGCTACCAGCTGCTGCGGCCATGTTCGCAGCAGCAGCAGCTGCCATAAGCAAATGTGATGAGGACGGTGATTGGCGTTCGTTTCCAGTACTGCCGCTGGATTGTATAGGGGTAGAGCATGCCATCGATGAAGGCATTAAATGAGATCCTGGCGTCGATGACATATTGCATGTGCTAAATGTGGATAAGTTTAAGCCGCCTCCGCCACCACCCCCGCCGCTGCACATGACAGATGCAATAGATGATGCTGTGCTTGTTATGGCTGAACAAGTGGAGGGTATTTTGAATTGGTGTGGTGAATCATGGTGGTGGTGAATTGTCATAGCCGCCGTCGTCGTCGTCAGGTAACCTGACGACAAGAGGGGAGAGAGGCAAAAAACGTCGCATTAGCCCAAAAACAAAAATTTGCATTTAACATTTAAGTTATTATGTATTTTTTTTTAATTTTGTTTTTTTTTTTTTTTGGTTTTAGAGGGGTTATTCAATTTTGATTTGATTGTCCGTTTAGTTTGGTTTTGTTTTGAATTCAATTTTTTTTTAAATAGTGTTCAACACCATCACCATCGTGTCCGAATTATTTATATTTTATATTCCATATATAATAATTTTTTTAAGGGGGTTTGGTAAGGGGGGAGGGGATTCATATGCTACAAACTTTATACAATATTAGAAAAATTCTCTAAACCTGCTTATACATTCCAATTTGTCCCTTAGGCATACAAAATTTATGGTTTGTGTATCCTTTTTTTCGAGAGTTTGGTTTGCAAATTAGTAAAGAAGTTAGACTACAATTTCCAAAAGTAAAAAACTTCGAGATAAAGCAATTGGCGTGTTTGTGTTTTTGTGTAGTGTTCAATTTGTATTTGTGTGTATTCAACTGTAGTGTGTCTCAAGACACAACCCAATGATGAAGAAAAAAGGACAACGAAACCAATTATCCAATTTGTTCTATGTGTTTATGTTTGTGTATGTGTGTTTGTGTTTTCTTTGAGGGCGGGCGGTGTTAAATTTGCTTATTAGTAGGAGTGTGTTGTCCTGCTACCTTTTGTATAAATATTTATGTCCAGGCTTAAATAAATTCAAAAAAAAAAAAAAAAAATATTTGTCCTTAACCAAATTACAATTTTCAATTTTGTTTTTAATATTTGCTTTCTTGTCAAGTCAAATAGGCAACTGTTTAGCTTTAAAGTTTAGATATAAGACTGCAGAAAAGCTGGAGTTTGAAAAAAAAAAAAACGAAAGGCAAGGTGCAGCAATTTTGAAAACAGATCTATTTTGCAGGTTCGTCTGGCAAAATTAGCATTTCAAATACGGTGGTGATTTTGAATAAACAAAACTATCTTGACCATGGCTAGCATGACTGCCTGTTTTGTGGGCGTTCGAGGTTAGAGTCCCAGAAGCATCTAATAGCTTTTGACAAATCCTCTGACAGTTTTCTCACTGCCAAGAAAGGCGCATTGAAACTTAGTCGTTCCAAATTGGCGAAAATATCTAGGTACCTTCTGTTACACACAAATCATGTTTGAAAAAAAATGCACTACGCTCTGGGGCTGTTGCCATACTATTTATTTAAAAGTAGAAAATTTCAACTCGCAGCACGGAGTTGTCCAATGAGCAGAAATAATAAAAATTTAACAGAGATATGAGAGCGTAGTTTGTTTAAAGAAATCAAACCAATTTCTATTGTTGTATCATACAGCACGAGAAGAGTAGTTTTATGAGTTCATAGAAATATGAAAGGTAATTAAATTAGCCAAGAAATGCTTCGTTCAGCACGCCAATTCAATATTCACCGCGCAGCAAGCCTTACAGAAGCAATGAGGATCGTAAGAAAGAAAAGCTGTTTAGTTCTCGCTGATACATGGGTTATGGACGTAAAGTTACTGTCACAACCAGACCTTCATTTTATACTTTTTACAATTAATATTTTTACGATTCAACTTCGATTTCTTATATAAATTTGTATTGTTGCACAGTATCCCTTGACAAGAAAACAATATTAAATCATCCAATTATTTAAATTTGCGTTTACTCTTAAAACTAATTTACTATAATACATTTTTATATATGTTTAATTTTCTTAAGCACTAAAGCTACCATTATTATTTTTAAAAAAATGTCCGCATTCTTGTTGGCAAAATTAATAACTTTTTTTTTATACAATAATTCCAACATAATAAAATAACATTCATGTGTCATACCCTAGTGCTTTACCAAAGCGTGTATTTATCTATATATATATTCAATCATGTAAAATTATGTTAACGCATAAGAAGCACAATTGAACAATACCATCCAAGTACATAATCCATGAATACAATTCAAAAAAATTGCATTTATAAATCTCCAATAAATTCTTGGCCAAAACTTCATTTTTTGTAAATTTAAATAATGCAAAGTCCCTTGTTTTTATATATATATTTGTTTGTTTATGGTGTATTTAGATCGCTAAATTGGTTAATAACAACAAACTAGGATTATTATGGTCAGGGGGAAATTTTAAGCCAATTGATTGTGTTAATAAAACCAAAAAAAAAAATTGTTATTCCCTAATAGTAAATGTAATATATTTTATACAACAAAATTAAAAAAAAAAACGGTGCACACTCTTGTATTCGTAAAAAATTATTGTGGGGACCTTCTGGAAACTTTTTCTTTTCTTTTTGTTTTTTTTTTTTTTTAAGAAGAAAGAATATGCTTTTGTTAAAACATTTAAAACAATAAAAAAAATGTTATAAATTTAGAATGATTTAAAAAAAGATGAAATTTCAATGAAAACGAAAGAAAACGAAACGAACAAGTAAAATGAAGGAGCGAAATTCGCAATAAACGAACAAAAAAATGTAAATTAAAAGAAAACAGTAATGTTAGAATGTTGAATTTGATATTATGTAGTTTTTTTTTTTTAATTAATATTATTTATTTTGTTCTTTTTGTTTAGGAAACACACATATACGACGGTAAGATATTAAATGAAATTAGATAAATAAAAACAAAATTAATGGCACGATTATTAATGAAAAAAAAAAAAATTAATATCAATGTACTGATATAATATAGAATACGAATACAAAATTAGCACACAGAAAACCAATTCACAGAAAATATATATTTTAATATTTTTTTTCCTATTATTTTATTTTAATTTAATTGTTTATTTGTTTTTTTTTGATGTTTCTTATGGGAAAACACGTTTATTTAAAATATAAAGCGAAGATTTTGAGTTTGTTTTATAATCAAAATAGACAAATATTGAAAGATTCTTTAGTAAAAAGTAGATCGACACTATTTTCATACAAAGTTTAGAAATAGACAGTAACAGAAGTGAGAAAATAACCTAGATAAAATACTAAATCGCTCAAAGTTACTGAATGTCTAAAGATTTCAATATTTGTTTTTGACTACCAACTGAAAAAGAAGATTTGAATGAAAACAGAGGATTCGTTTTAATTCTAAAATGAAGTCAAACCCCTTCAACCTGATCGGTGATCAATTTGAGACAAATTATCATTTCAAATTATTCAGTTTGCACCGGAAATATAATTAACTGAATACCTACTGCTTCATATGCCCCAGAAATCACAACTTTCTGTAATAATGAAACCCTTCCTGAAACAATATTGGTTTAATTCTAATAACAAACCCAACAAAATTACAACAGCTCAATTAAACAAGCCATTTAACTTAACCAAACTATTGGCCACAACATTCTCTATGCCTTTAGAGCCGTAAACTTTCACACATCGTTAAAGAGTTAATTATCACTTCAAAGCTACTACTCTGAACATCAAAAATAATCCTTCCTTTTACGAGCGGGCAGAGCGCGGTGACGCACGGCAGTAGTGGCAGGGTAGCTCAAAAGTCAAAACAATTTGACAATTCCCATGAACACCATGTTAACCATACGTCAAAAATCTAAACTCCCATCAGGCAGACATATCTCTTTATGAGATATACATATGATGATGCGTGCTTTTGGAAAAGTATGTGTAAAGTTTTCCATAGGGCAAATAACATACACACAAATTGCTGAAGGTATAACATACTCGTACTCTATTTGTATCCTCATCAAATGGGATAAATGATGCAGAAAAAGCACAAGAGCAAACGGCTCCAAAAACTATTCAAAATGCTTTCAGCCGAAGGGGGTTAAAATGGGGAGCATATGTCGGCAGTTCAGCATCGGCATACTTAAATTTTCTCATACCATATGCTCCACACATCAAACGAATCTGAGATTAGTGAGCCTGCGGTTAACAATGAAAACTTTTTGTTGTGTTGTTGTTTAGAATGTCTAAGCTATTTGAATAATGGTGAGAAAATGGTTTGAAGGCAAGAATCACATTAATTATGAAAGCATTTTACTCACTTAAATAATAACAATTAGAAGAATCAAATATTAATTAGAATTACGTTTAAGAAAGTGTGGTAGACAAATTTATAAACCATGAATGACAGGGAAACCTGTTGAATACTTCACACTTTATATCGAAGCCTACATTCATCATAATCACAGCGCAAAGCTATCATTACCATCATCAAGAGACTTAAACGTATAATGTGATTTGAGGACATGTCTATCTGGGTATAGAAAGTGTGTAACATTTTATGATACTCTCATGAAACTAACCATTATAAAGTGTGTGCGTACAGTAGTGCTAGTGTTTGCTGTAATAAAGTGTCCTTATGTCATCGGTTGTGGTTTAGATGACTATGAAACAAAAAGTAAAAGTTATTTGAGAGGATATCTCGGGCAAATAGAAATAAGTACTTGATGCTCGTACGTGGTACATGACTTTATGGCAAATAACAAGACTTTGTATTATGGTTGCTGAATACTGAAAGAAAGTAAAAGCGAAATTTATGATCCACATGAAGTATAAACGTATGGCCGTTTATTGCTTTGGAGTTGTACGATAATTATCATATCGTATGAAAAGGAATTCTCTTAAACTTCTTTTAATGTGAAGTTCAAAGAATGGAGCGATTTTACTTTGTATTAAAAACCGCCAAAGGTTATAGCACGTACCAAAATTGTGTATTAAGAAACAAAAGAAAAACTGGCTAACTAAAAAATATGAGTCCTTATCAAATGCCTCTAAATCTACAGGCTAAACAACTCGATAATAGGATAGGCCAACAGAAAAAATATACCTGACTCTATATTAAGTACGACTTATGACGAACTATTAATTAATCTACTTTCATTTCATAGGAAATAATTTCTTTGACCATTTTGATACCATGTAACTAAACTCAAAATCTTCGGTGTTTTTTTTTTATTCGTTTTTATATTTTTTGAATTTAAAAAAAATCGTCGCGACGGAAACAATCAAACTAGGAGGAAATAGCAAATGCTCAATTAGAAGTAAGTATTTTCACAGCCATACAAACGAGGAAAATTCAAGGATTTTTAATTTTAACGGTTTTGATTTTAATTCTAAGAAAATTGAAAACAACTTAAAATCAACCCAAGTAAATTTAAAAATGTAAAAGCATTCATCACACGCAAACCCAATACAAATATTAAAAAAAAAAAAGTTAACTCAAACAACCGTTTCTATATAAGCACAAACCATTTACAAATCCTTTTTTTCATTTTCCTCGTTCACATGCTGGGATGGAGCATTTGGATAAAGGAATTTTAAAGTTAAGTATACCAAAATAGGGATAGGGAAATTGTTTTTTTTATGTTTTTTTTAGATTTTTAGAAGGATATATATATATATATTTTGTCTATAGACAGTTACTATTCACATAAAACAAAAAATATGCTCACCTTGTGGGGACACGGCCATTTCAGCTGCAGATTGTAATTGTGAGTTAAAACCTACAAAAAAAGTTGAAAGACATTGAAAAGATTAGTAAATTGAAACAACAGTTCCTGTTTTAAAAAAAGACATTACCTGCAAGTGTAGCAGGATCTGTTAACGCTGCCATGGAGAAATTAAATCCAGGCGTTGGGAACAATTTTGACTCAGCAGGTGACATAAGAAATGGCGGTGGTTGATGCGTATGTATGCTGTTTTCAATTTCATCATCATTTCCTGAGCTGAAAGTTTCCAAACAACAAAAAAACAGTTCTTAAGACTTTTGAAAAAAACCAGGTGACTTTCATTATGCTCACCTTAGAGATCCTTTGCCGCATTCACCACTGCTAGATCGATTGGCGTCATTTTCACCAGTCGAATCGTTACTATTTTCATCCAAAACAGGATTGTTATTAGAGCAAACCAATTCCATGGGTTCCGATTTGACATCATCAGTTGATCGTGCACGTGGAGATGGAGTAAAATGTTCCTTATCAATTGCCGAGATACCGTTATTTGTGGGTCCATTGCCTAATGTTTAACAAATGCAAAAGAATAATATAACAAAGTCCTGTCTGTTAACATTCAAACTTACGTTTCTCTTCCTTTAGCGGTGGTGTATTATTGTTGTTATGCTTAATTGTTGAGAAATCGGCAGGAGTCAGTTGGGGAGATGTGCATCGAATGTCAGGACTATTGTTATTGCTGGGTATAATTCCATTGTCGGGTCGGTGTCGTTTCATATTACAATCATCTACACCGGACGGAGTTGAATTGTTCCGATCCCTGCGAATATTTGCTGAAGCAGCAACTCGCCTAAATAATTGATTACTCATATGACCAGGAGGACCGGGTGGTGGGGAACCAGTATTTCGCGGGAATATAGGATCTTCATGTACGGATGGATGGTGATTGACGGGTGTACGTCCACCGGCGTTGTTAGCAAGATTTTGGATTTGAGCTAATTGCTATATAAAAAAATTTAAAGAAGAGTTATTATAGCTTAGTAGTATGCACATGAAAGCTTTTGGCTTACACTATGTGTTTCCTCTGCTTGCTGTTGTGTTAAGCCAGATACTCGAAGTACTTCGGCCGTCTTTAAGAATGAACTTAACGATCTCTGGTGAACATTAACTTCGCCATGATAAATAAATTCAACAAGGGAATGGAGATCCAAGAAATTAACGTCTTGTAAAACAATAACTGGATGTTTGCAGGGTGTGCTCTGAAAAAAAAAAAATTAAAAATGATATTAATTAGATACATTAGGCAAGAGCTAGAAAGCTTTTGACTGCCTCGTCTGAGTTGTTGAAATGAAAACACTTTCCAATTCTTCTAAAATAAATAAATAAATAGGATGGCGCAACAGAGCGAGGAGCCCCTGGGCTTAGCGCATTTCTCACAACCATGCCATGGGAATGGAGGGACCTACAATCTTCTGCCGGTTCCGAACGGCTAATTGAGAAAGCGTTTTTCATGGCAATGAATCCAATTCTTCTACACTCTAAAATAAAAATGTATTGTTCGAATCGAATTCTTCAGAACGAGAAAAGATATGAAATACTAACCGAGATCATTCCTCATTCTTGTTGTTTTTAAAGTATTCTCTTCAACTCACCTCTGTGGTGACTAGGTGAGTTAAAGGGAATCGATTTGCTATAGTTAAAGCATCAGATTACTTCGCAATGTTGTTCCAAATAAGGCAACTTCACCTACTAACATCCCTTAATATTTCATGCCCTTTTTAGCACATCGAGAAAAAATGTTCCTTTCATTGGAAGCAAGTTTGTGATTTGCGGAAAGGAGGCCGTTTTTATTAGAAATCTTTTTTTCATAGCTTTTTAACAGATCTAAAGACTTTACGACTCAAAGTTTTACTACGTTGGTTCATGTTAGGGAGCTTTTTTGTAAATGAATTCAAAAAATATTTTACTGTATAATAGTTTCTAGGTCAGAGCTATAGTGTGAGTCGTCATTTTAACTGCCAGTCAAATTTAAATATCTCAAGTCTATCAAAAAGACAAATACGAGTACATAATAAAAAAAAAAAACCTTATTCACCCTCAATCCAAATGACATTCACAACCATTGTCAAGTCAAGACCATTGCATTTCCAAAAATGCAATCAAATGTGCTAAATGCATATAAGTCTTAAAATAATAAAGGAAGCAAAAATTTATTACTTAAATGCACAAGCGCACCTTGTTATCGTTGCATCGTAAATTTTGCAGTGAGAAATACTAAAAAATAAAAACGCATAAAAATGGAAGCAAAAAAGCCTCTAAAAACTCTCGTCTAGATACAATTAAAATGTTTCTGTGTGCGACAAAACAAGGCCACGTAACTTACAGCTGCTTTACTCTTTTTTTCTTTTTATCTCAAACACCTGAGATGTAGCTGGAAATCCACGGCACGGACAAAAAAAAAAAAAATAAGAAAATTGTAAAAAAAGATGTAACCTAAATTAAGTGGCAACCAAAAGCAAATAGAAAGGCAAGCTCCAAAAGTAGGCACAATAAAAGCTGAATTACTTTGCACTCCACGTGAGAGGATAACAAATAAACACAAAAAACAAGTTTATACAAACAGAAACTCAAATCCGAAGGCAGAAAGTAAGTATCTATAATTTTTCGGAAAAAAAACAACTAAAAGTTGCAGCAGCAACGGCAGCGCCACTGCCAGTGTGACTATTCGCAAACAGCCTTCAAACCGATCGCAAACGAATTTCGAATTACAAAACTCGTCAGGGTTGTCGGTGTTTTAGCTGTCAAGTAGTTGCCTTCGAATGGCTGCATCATATTTATTTTTAAAGGAAGATCGGGGGACAAAAAGAAGTAACAAAAATTGCACAAAGTAATAAACTTTTATTTAACTTTGTTATTAGTGTGTCGCTTTTGTTGCAGCTATATTGCATTTGCACACCGGCAGCCGAGCAGCAATGTCAAGCAAACAAACTTGAAGTCGAATGAGAAAAGGGATCGATAGTGGAGGCGGACAAAGGGTGCCTCCACAGATATACACTCGATCAGCACACTAACACATTCACAAAAGTACTTTGAGTTACAACTTCCAATTGCAGAAATTAGGTCAACTGACAGTGAAGAGGCCGACTGAGACGTTGATATGGCTGCTAGGCGAGCACAACGAAAAAAATGTGTCTAAAAATTGATGGCCCTACTGACTTTGGACGAGGCGTAGAGAGCAAGTATTTTTTTAATACTTGAATTGTGTGTGTGTGTGTTGGTTGTATGGTTGGCTGAAAAGTGCGAAATCGCTTGATGATCTTGCACAAGATTAAAATGGAAGAGGGCTGCTTTTTCTTCGTTGCATTGTCGTCGCAAGTATACGGGTTTTCTTGTTAAAGCACTTTATGGTCTTGACAAATGGTATCTATCAGTGCCAGACATATGTGTTCGTATACATCGTCAATCTACTCTGGCCTTAATATGGAGATATTCTCTACAAATATAATACTTCTCAATGCAACAGACTCAAAGCATTAAATTTTCCATTCCTAATGACTCACAGATAGTAGGTACTAGTTAGCCTTGAGTTTTTTTCTTTTCTTTCTTCGTTTTGTGTATTTGCTTGGTTTTTGTATTATGTTATGAGAGGAGTTCGTTTTTCTAGAAAGTTCCTATAAATAAAATGAAATAACTGAAGCGTTGATGTAAAACTGTTTTTGATACTTTGACAATTGTTAGACTTTGAGTGCTGCTGTAGATAAGCAAAATCGTTTCCAATGCTTAGACAATGCAAGTTCTTGGCATTCAGCAATCTTAAAAAAAGCACCTTCGGAATAGAAAATAAACAGGAATGAAGCTTGCATAATTTATTCAATGACGAACATGCATTTGACTGTAGACGAGAGAGTCATACTCGTACGTCACTAACCAAAAAACTTTAACACATTTTCAAGCTGAAACAATGCTGGAGTGATTAAAACACTTCTCTACTTTTCAGAGTTAGACACCAGGTGGGTCCCAAATTCGTTAGGTACTCCAAGATCTGTCATTAATCAACAACGAGTTGAAGAGTAAATTCAAAGCAATGCAACATCATTATATGCCTTCATTCCGCTTAAATATAAATTCAGAGAAAGTAATTTATGACGAGCAATTCAACTTTCCTTTACGTAGTGAAAGAGTGATTTATTATCATATTAGATTTAGATATCGTCAATTATAAAAACAAAACTACGTAGCTGAGGTTACTAGCGAGTTGGGTTATGTACTGCTGGCTGCGACATTGCAAATTTGCTACCTTTTTTCTTAAATTTGCCATTCGAGATGTGCCTTCTTTAAGTCTCGACTCATGAGTCATGACCCCTTTACACGACGAAAAAATCCACAAAATCTCATCAATTCCAATGTTAGCCTTATCAACAAAAAAGAAAAAAATTGTGAGTTCGACTTAAGCAAATTGCACACTGTCAATTTTAATTCATTGTGAATTTTCAATAGTTTTACAGCCCTGCAGTTTTTTTTTTTGAATCGAAGTCCTTTTCTTGTTCTCAATCGTCCTGGTGCTGAAACTTTCAACACAATTTCACTCTTCATTCACTGCGACAATACACGAATTTTCAGCCAAAAAAAAAAAAAACGAAAACCAAAAAGTTTTCTCGAAGAAAACGTCAACTTAGGTTGTTAATCTGTTTAAAAAGTAAAGTGCAGGACTATTATCAAGTAGATAATTGTCCTTTACATTCAGCGCGCCATAACCTCTTTTCTCCAGTTCAACAACGCAAAGCTATCACTACTGGACTAAATTCCTGGCTGCTGTCGACAAAATAGTAAAGAAGGAGCAACAAAAACCCGAGAGGACTTTTAAGAGCATCACATAGAATAGAAAAGCTAGGTCCAACAAATTAACTGTACTGACAATCCAACACAACAATAAGAAACAGCTATACCTATCAACACCACCATCCACCCCCTCCTCTATATATAAATATATGTACCTATATTTGTTTTCAATTTTTTTTTTATTTCGACAAAAAGGAAAAAGCCTGTATAGAAAGAACAGAGATAAAACTTTTGCTTCGCGAAAAAGGCCAACGACAACCTAAACCATTTTTGTTTAATGACCCAGAGGGCTGGAAAGATGGCATGCGAAGGCAAAACTGCAATTGCACAAGGATAATATAATAAAACTGAATTTTATACAAAGAAAAACGAAGCAAAAATAAATATATCTACAAGTAGATTTGTAGATTTGCATTGTATTTGCTTTGCAACACTGAAGCAGTGGCGAGGGCTTCTTCTACTTCTTATTTTTCTTTCTGCTACGCCAATGGAAAGAATTATGTGGTTGTATTGGTGTATTGTGTGTCGTCATCGCTGTCGTCGTCGCACTATTTTGCAGCATAGAAGAAGAGCCTGAGCGCTTATTTGAACAGAAATAAAAATTAAATAGGAGCAGTGTTTTGTATAGTGGAGGTGGCCCATCAGCCATCACTACAGCCAAAGCCCCTTCTTCTCTCCTCTAAACATGAATAATTAATTGACTGCAGTATTATTTTAATTAGTTTTTAAACTGCAGTCGAAATGCAGTAATTTAGCATAAAACGAACGTTTATGTTTTCTTTTTTTATATTTTTTATTTCTGTCCCGTCCCTACTCCCAACATTTACCCTCTTCTGGTCATGGGCTTTGTATTATCTAGGAGAGATCTCAGGATTTTCTTTCGGCTATTTTCCGTTGCAATTTGTTTTTGAATTTCTTCTGGTATTTGTGTTGTTGGGGTGATAAATACAAAGCGTCCGATGACCGGAAATGTAAACCAAAGAAAGAGTGAGTTCTCAGAGATGTACTGCCAGCCAGAGATGTGCTTGCCCTACATTTCGATAGATATGAGATTGTGATAATGTGGTTGCTCTTCGCTTGGGTGTTGAAATTCCATTGAATTGGTTTTACACATTGTTTTTCATTTTATTCTTTTTCGAAGTTAAGATGAGAAAAACACAAGAAAAAAGACAGATATCCAATGCAATTTTTATGGTGCTCTCTTGCGGTTTTGTCCCACTTTCTTCGTTCGCCTTTTTGTGCACACAAGGAATTAACTCACAGTACCTTCTGCCTGATGCAGTTTAAAAAAACAAGCGAACCAATGTGCGTGTGTACACGCTATAAGAGAAAATAAATGAAGCAATTGAAAAATTGAAGAAATTTCTTGATCCCCTGACCCGGTTATTTTGCCATCGTCGTTTGTGTTTTTTCTTAAAATATTTTTTTTGTTTGTATTATTGTTTCGTTGTAAATGGGCGAAAATTGCATCTAGACGCGGCTGACGGAGATAACTGCCGCAATCGTTTGTATAGAGAGGGAATTTAATGACTTCATGGTAGGTATTTCATTTGGATTTATTTTTGTATTTCTTGTTTGTGCAAATTACGTTCTACTCATTTGCTGAGAAAGAAGTCAGTTTTTGGATTTATTTGGGAAAGAAAACTTTCTATTTTATTATAGCTCTGGTGATATTTTGCAAGGCTGAATCTGGGAAGCAAAAGAACAATTTCAAGAATAAAGCTAAAATTATGAAAGCTATCGAAAATGAGGAATGGATATTGTTAAAAGAAAAAACAAAAAAAGCTTAACTTAAAACGTAACCCATTTGCATCTTGACTTGTTATCGGAATAAGAACATATATAATTAAAATTCCTTTTAGACGATCATTTCAGTTGAGCCTTCAGTTAAGCTTTCAGTTAAACTGTTGTCTAAACGCTTAAAATGAACTGAAAACTGAACTGACAACTGATGAAATTCCCATAAATTTTCTGTTCAGTTCTCAGTTTTCCTTCTGATTTTGATTTTTCTCAAATAAATAATAAAGCTCAACTGAACATCGAAATGCCGTCTATTTACACACTGAACTAAAACGTTTAACTGAGACTGAAATTAATTGAATTCCCATAAGTTGTCAGTTCAGTTATCAGATAAACTGACTTTCGGCTGCTCACGAGCAAAAAGAAAGCTCAACCGAGCACCGGACTGACGTTTAAATACACTATCCTTTCTAACTGAAATGACAACTGAACTGACAACCGATCGTCAAAAAAGGCCTTAAAGAAGAAGACCACAAGGCTCAACATTTTTTTCGGAAAAGCTTATACCGGTTATTTTTCCAGTTTCCGGTTATTGGTGATGCCCAAACACTCAAATGTTAGTTGCCTGCTCAATTATTTTGCTGTCAAACAAAATCATCTCTAAAATTTGTCAATAAAAATTTTTGCTAAAGTTCATGGTTTTCTATTTTAGCTTGTTTGGAAGGAAAGCTAGATATTTAATGATTATCAAGTACTCTTCAAGTTCTCTTCTTTCCATCACTACCAAATTAATCTTTTTTGAACTATAATTTCGAAAAATGAGGGTGAAATCGTTTTCTAGAGAAAAAAAGCTTGGATTCAAACCGATGTCAGGAGAAAAATGCAGGAGCAAAGTTTTAGCTCAAGATGCGCTCTAGACTTAACTTAGTAACATGTCTATTCACAGACACGGAAAATATACCAGCGTTTCTTTGATTTTTCGACTCCAGAGCTAAATCGTTTTTACATTAAACAGGTGATTTTTAACGGGTTTAAGTTTAAATATGAAAACAAGAACAGCATTTTTTGTCTTTTAGTGAGATATGGGCTCTACGGATCCATGTGAAATACAACGAATAAAATGACTCTTTAAGTACGAATAGTAATAAAGTCAATTTTGAATTGCATAATTTTTGAATGGTTGTTATTGTGTTTACTGCTTAAAAAACATAATTTTCAGTCAGATAACAAACATTAGAGACTGTCTTTGAATTGACTTCCGACCCAATTAGTTCTTCTTAGTGATGCTTAAATAGAGAGCAAATATCTTTTCACTTTAAACTGAAATAATAATAATAGACATCGAAAGTACTATGAGAGTAGGTAGCAGAGCACAGAGAGTGAACTCATACCTCTGCTTCCTCAAACACCCACAAATTTCTTTAACCATATTGAAACCAAGATAACTTCTAATTTCAATCAACGTCTATATCCGTCTTCATTTTTTCGTATCTTTAACGTTAATAGCAAATAATGTACTATGCAGCTTTAAATGAAGTCCTCTATATTCATGACTATGACCCCCGTTCTGATTTTCGTTCGGATACCATATCCTCCCGTTTTAGAATTTTTGCGGTTCCCAATTCCGAATTCGTACGTTTTCAATTCGTTTATCATTTTGTTAGCGGAATTGAATCCGGTTAATGAATTCTGTAGAACATTATTTATTGCTAGAAATGAAAAATAATAAACTATATTAGCACTAACATGCACTAAAGCTCTAAACAGTTGCAATGAACACAAAAATTTAATTTCCAACACGTTTTGTGACAAAAAACCAGTAGTTTCCGTTCGGAAATAAGAACACACTTTTTAAATCCGTACGGATTCAATTTCGGTTTTCGTTTTGAATCCGTACGAAAATCAGAACAGCCATGTATGACTCAGAAATATCAAAATATCGCCATTTTATTTTCACAATAAAATGGCGAATGAGGGATCAGGTCGAATTTAGCTTGTGACACTACCTTACCATAGTTGAAATTCAATCTGTACGTGAGAATAAAATTGCAGTTTTTCAGTATAAGGCTAACACTAGTTTTTATAAGGACCTAAATGAAGTAATTTTAAAAGTAGACAGTTCGGGAAGTCAATTTGTATCAAAAACTGACGCCCAAAATTATCTCGTTTACACCCTAGAAAAAATGGAGTACAAGTGCTTTTTTTTCTCCAGTCTAGAGGTAGAAAAATTCATTAATGAGGCAAATGAGGATAACAAGAAATATTACGTATTCTTTTGTTCTTGTATTTATTAAATGATTTTTCTTGACTTCGCGAGAATTGGAAAAATTCCAAAGGACCTACATTACCGACTTGAATCATAAACTTCTCTCTTTGAAGTTCAAAACAGACAAACTATTTTATTATTTAGTGATGGTGAGCAAATTTATATTCATACAAATCGAAGTAAAGAATTTCAAGCGTCAACATTATCCGTATAAATCGAAAATATCCATACGTCGATAGAATATCGTCCAAAATAGAGCAGGTTCCCTGCATCACGAATAAGTGTAATTATGTAGTTCCTCGGTAAAAAATTACACTGAGTCCTAAAATACAACAATTTCTTAAACGACTTCATTTTTCATAAAAGAAAAAAATATTAGTTCGCAACTTTGATGCATATATTTATGCCGTTAAAACGTTCAATCTTATCATTTCTTGCACAAAAAAACGCCATAATGAGTCTATACATTTTATGGAATTGTCTTTTTACTGCTGTTATATTGCTCACTAAAATCCTTGCACATTCTAACCCTTGTCCTTTTCCTCAAAAACCACTGCTCTTCGTCCTCTCAAAAAAAAAAAAAAAACTGTAGACTCACCACAAAAATGTAAACAGTAATAGGAATGGTATAATACAGAGAATAAAGCACCCTTGCTTTGCTTTTAGTTTTTAAGTTGCCTAAGTCCTCCTTTACTCCTCAAAATACCCTTCTTTCTTTCATACAACTTTGAAAATTCCACTGGTTCAAGAAATTCCCAGCTACATTGTTGTTGTTGTGCTAAACTTACTTTTGCTTTATACACTCTTTTCACTTTAATTTCTTTTTTTTGTTGTTGAATTTTTTGTTGTTTTTGTTTCACTTTATGTTACCCGAAAATTGTTTACGACTCTCCACAGTGTGTTGTTTTCATTAGGCGAAGTAAAGTGCACGAGGACTAACGGGGAGGGTAGCAGGCTCCAAAGAAACTTGATTTAGATGAAGTTAGCAGCGGGTATGTAAAACTTTCTTTAAAACGAAGCTTCTTTTTGTTTTATTTTCTTTATCCTGCAATGCTACTTCTCTTTGAACGAAGGATACAAATTTGTTCGTTTTTTTTTCTTATACAATAATGGAAAAAGAAACAACACACAAAATTAAAAGTTTATTTTATGAAACATAAAGGTAAGCGTAGTTTGTATACCGCTTACAATGAAATCACGGAAATTTGATTCACTTCATTCTATCGTAGTTGTTGTTTTTATTTTTGTATCCGTCTAAAATAGTTTATCGTCATCATGTCCTACATTAGGAAAGAACAAGGGACGACATAGAAATGGGTGGTATTGTTGCGAGGGTAGGTAAGGTATACTGGTAGAAAAGGAGAATGTGGGAAGAGGGACAACTTACACAATTGTTGTTTGTTTGTTTGTTTATATCTTTCGCAAAGAGTATCTTTTTCTCCAAATACCATTCCTCGTTACAATTTTCATTTCAGTTTGGCTTTTAATATTTAAGGAAACAGATTGGGTCTGTTAAAGGAAGGAAGGTAGGCAATTCAGGGATGGTTAGAGGGTCGTTTTCAAAACAGGAAACTTTTATGGCAACCTAATTAATAAAATGAATCTATTTTAAATTTGCAATTTACGTGCAAGCAGGCAGGCACAGGAAGTAAGAAAAAGTTTTTCTTCTGTTAGCCAAAAACTAAGTCGTTCTTTGGTATTATACTACCTACTATACATATATCGGTATAGTTACTTGTTGGTTTTGTTTGCATTTAACGTTTTCTACGGCGCGGCGCGACGGTCGTGTCATTTACTTTTTAAATGTGTATATCAAATCCGATGGTATTTATTATAAAATGAATTGTTATGCTCCTTACTAATGGATTGGTGGTATCGTTTGGCACAGTGGTTCCTTTCAGCGGCAAAAGAATGTAAGTATCAAAGTGGATGTTTGAAACGATATTACAGTAACGTAAATGAACGCAATTTTTTAGAGGTAGTGTTTACCGACTAGAACAACTTAAATGACTGTCATATTTTTACATATTTATTCGTATGGATGTATACAATAATATTCAGGATGTTCCAAGACTGTCACAGTTTTGACTTTCGTAGCGGAGCTCAGTGGCAAGAAAACCACATGTGAAAATGTTTTTCGGTTTCTCCAATAAAGAAGATCTAGAAGAACAAAAGACAAAGCTGCTCAAGTTCTTTCAAAAAGGTAATGCACAAAACCATAAAGGCCTGACAGTACTAAATAATACACAAGAAAAGAAATAGCTTAGTATAGGAGCACTAAAAAATATTCTCTTCTTTGATTAGTGGTCAACAATCAATTTATCTCACTACAAATGATCTTTTTCTTACATTTTAGTTAGTGTCGCTAGCCGTGTTCTCTTTAGTAAAGTACTAATAAGTAAATTAGGACAATTTAGTTCTAAAGCTCGAGGTAAGATTTTGACGCATCGACATCGTCTTTGACGATAGATGTGGCTTTATCTGTACGAGCAAGTTAGTCAGAAGACAAAGTGGTGGCTTTTACCTTCTACATCAGGAGCACAGTCGAAACATATATCAAGGATTCCATTGAAAATTTTGTAAGTTAGCTTCAATTTCCCATGGATAATGGTTATTAGCTTGAAAAACAACTACCCGAACTTAATCTTCTTATGTTCAGAGTTTGAAAATCCAAGGACCTTCTCTAAATCACCTTCTCATTTGTTTTTTACCACTTTTAATTGAAGGGATTCTTCATACACACGTATATGTAATGGCTACAGCTACATATATGTACATTTGCGAACATAAGCGAATTAAAAAAAACCTGATTCCACTTGTATATCACGAAGACCCCACAGCCGTTAGTTGTTATTAGTGAAATTAATGCAATAAATTGTCTTTTCCCTTTCCGAAAGCAAATTAAATTCATTTTTCGGCCTCAATTAGTGTGGCTGTAAAAACACCAGCTAAATGCTAAATTGCTTTGGGAACAGATGTAACATTGCGATTTTACTTCTCTTCTTTTTTTTTTGTTTATTTTTTCTTTCTTTTTATAATAAACGCATCCCAGATGCAAGAAACATTAAAATTGAAATCTAGGTCAAGCCAACGTCACTAACACACAGGAAAAAGAGCATTCTGACTAAAATCATTTATATTATAGATTCTTCCCATTCAGGGTTAGTGAGTTTCATTTTTGTTTGTTCTTCGCGTTCTTTTTTTTCAATGAAATTTAACTTATTCAAGCCACCTTCGTTATAGTTTGAGATTTTTTAAGCCGAAGCCAATACCAGCCAACGAAGCAAGGTGCACATGCGTGTGAATTGTGTTGCCCCTTCATTTTTTTTCTTCTTAGTATGATGTGTATCTGGTTTCCCTAACCTGTCTGTGCCTAATAAAAATGATCTCTTTATTGATGTCCTCGAAACAGAGCCGGCTGAGCATTTCATTATATTTTGTTATTTTTTTTATTATATGCGATGGGAAAATTGCATTGCAGATTATTCAAAGGATTTGATAGGAATACGAATACGAATACTGCTCTGCGTATGCTATTTCTCCGGTCGATGCAAGACGGTAGTAGTGGTGGAGTTGAGGTCGTCACGCAAGGCTTTGCCTTAAACAGAAAAGATAAACGATATCTGCAGAGGAAAAGTGATTGTGTTTCCGCTTCTTTTTTTTTTATAGAAAAGGAGCAGCAACAAAAAAAAAAGACTAAAAATCATAGAAAGGGGCTTGCTATGAGATGACTGACTATTCTTTGGAAATGTAACTTAATACATAAGCATGTTTGTATGTATAATAAAACGTTCTACTTACTTTAAGCAATTCACGGAAATAAGGACTGCATGCTGATAGGACCACCCGATGTGCCTTAATGCTGCGTCCATCGCATGCTAAAGTCACATCGACGAAATCCTCATCGTCGCGAAGATTTTCAAATGCTGATGTGATACTACTTTGGTAATTATTCCATCGCAGACAAAAATGTTGTGTATCGTCCATTGTTATTTATGGTATGGTTTGTCTATCCTGCAATAGAAAGAAAAGAAATTTGTTAATTGTAGGCTCTTCAGAAACAGTTACTTCGTCAATTTCCTTAAATAGACTGAATTCCATGCAGAATTCATTTACAACAAAAATGGCAAAAACATTCAATGATTCACTCCTGGTCACCTTATCCGTTCTGAATAACATTAAAAAACTACATACATAATTTCATTTGATGGTTCATAGCAACTTATGATGTTGATATGAAACATGACGCTGACGTTAGAAAACCTGTCACAGCTTCAAAAAAAAAGAAAAAGAAACACACACAAAAATCTAAGTTTCTGAAAACTTTGTTATCACCAGTCAAATTGTCACAGAAAATATAACAAGTCGAGTCGCAAGTCTTCTAAAGTACCGACCTAACTATTGAAAACATATGTATATGTACTTTTTATCAGTTATCACTATGCGCAGTTTTTTTGGCAAAAAAGCTCTATAAATCATCATGCCTATCTTTATTTAGTTGTTCCTGCACATAAAGTGTTTCTAATCTATTTGCAATGCAAATAAAAAGTGCAAAAACTATAGTCTTATCTATAAGAGCCCCCACCCAAAAAGCACATAATAATTTATTTTTATATTGTTATACAACTTAGCTTTCACTTTTTCATGAATTGAGTAACCGAATCTTATGCAGTACACCAACGTTTAACACTTAAGTGAATGATTTATTCTTAGAACTCTTTTAATCATAGCTTTATCAAACTATTAACAAAACTTCAAGTTCCATAGATTTCATATGCGTTAGTTAGAAAAGGTTAGAAATGTTTAATCAGCAAAAGAGAGAAAAAGTTGACTGTGAATAGTTTTTCCAGCTGGTGACTATTCTTTGAAATACATTTTTGGGGTTTTTCTGTTGAGATAGAATGTTTCCGTTCTAAATTTTAATTACTCATGAGTTATGAGTAAACATCCATGGTAGGAAATGGTTAAACATTTCAAACTATTTTCAGAATTTTACGGCTTCAGGTTTGGCACACGAGATGAGGTTTAATTGTCAAAGGAATGAATATCTGCGAGTAGATACAGGGTTTGAGATGAATCAATTGAAAAATATTAGCAGTGAAACCTACATTTTGCAATAGATAGTAATTATAATTATGATTGAACTATTCAATCCGCATTATGAGGTAAATTTTTATATGTACAAAAATTAAATTAAGACAAAAAGAACAATAATTGATCACAAAAGTGTGATAGGATATGGCATGTCAAGCTTTGGTGGTGAAGGAAGATCTTGACGATTTTTATTTAGAGAATTGTACTTTTAGCCTGTGACAAAATTTATATTTAATGAAATTTATTGAAAGAATTACCCGCTAAACTACTGGGGTAAACTGGCAAGAAATAAAAGATTTTAAAAAGATATTGTTCTACGAAACTTATCCACTTTTCCGATTGGGTTCTTGTCTTCTAAAAATCAGTATATGGAGTTATCAAGCTTTGTTCCAAGTTGGAGCTAGTAAGCATTTATTTTTATTTTATTTATTTCAATATCGTTAATGCTTAACAACTGTAAGATTTAATTTTGATCCATATTCCAAGCATATTCGCAGGGGAGTGCCTTAAAATGCACTTGAATATGTAAACTTCAAAAATTAAAGAAATCAAGCTTCAGATTTGCTTGTTCCAGACAGAAGAGACACGTCCGTCGTAGGTACTTGAAACCGCCTTATTACAAAAAATTAAATCGTTATTTTAAGTAAACGTTTCACTTAGTATGGGCTAGGGTAGGCATTGTGCATGACAAAAATCATGTGTTTCAGCATCGGAGGAAGCTTTTCAATTACGCAATCATTTTGATATACTCATCGACGGGTGACGCCAAACTAAGTAAAATAGTGGGTAAAGTTTGTGTTTGAAATGAGGCAGTAAATTTAATAATTGGGAATAGCACAATCATAAAATAGACTAAAGCTACGTGTACACGATTGTCTGGTCTGCAATTATTGCCAGATCTGTTGTCTCCAATGGTTGACAATTATGTACACACCAAATTAATTTGCAGAAAAACTATTTGGCTGCTAATTTGTAGAAAAATATCTACCAATAATTTTCCAAAAATCTGGCAATCGTCACACACTAAATTAATTTGCAAAAAAATTTGTTCATCAATTATTTAGAAGACAAATTAATTTGCAGATGTGGCAATTGTGTGTACACAAATTTTGTTCATTTTCTGACGTTTCTGCAAATGTCTGGCAATAAATAAATTTGCAGACCCAGTTTGAAGAACATTTGCAAATTTTTTTCAGTGGCAGACAAATTTGGTGATGTGAGAAATAGCTGAAAATGAATTTGCAGAAATCTACAAATGTCTGCAAATCTATTGCCAGCTATTTGCCCAAAATAGTTTGTTGACATTGTCATCCAAATATTTGGCAACAAATTTGCAGACATTTGTAGATTTCTGCAAACCGTGTACACACAAATTCAATTTTCACCCTCATTGTCAGCTCATTTTCACACATTGTCAGACGTTTGCAGATCTGACAATGATTGTCAGACCTCCCAATCGTGTGCACGTAGCTTAAGAACATTTAAATAAATGAAAATTTAGTGTTAAGTAAAAACAAAAATATGGTTTTTTCCCGTATGATATTATGCCGTAGTACCCGTGGTGCTATGGTTAACCGGAAGGTTTTGCGTTTCGAATCATAACAGAAGCAAAAATGCTGTTCACGTTATTACGTTAACACTTAAAAGTTAAGCTCATAAGCCATAAGGAGAAAGGCTACGTTTTACTGACGAAAACACGGCGTGCCACAAAGGATTGTTTACATTTGAAAAAAGAACAAAAATACTTTTGTGCCTTTAATGCCCGATTTTCGACTGAAACTGTTAAAATTATTGTTCGAACAGACGACTTATTTTCCCTACTTAACATTTAACTATAAAAAGTTTCATAAAATTCCTTATAATTTAAGCTTTCATAGCTAAATTTGGGAAAAACAAGTAAACAAATTCGGACAGTTTTAGTTAGAAAAAAAGGCAGACAGAAGCGGATTATTTCTTTTTTTACTTCCATTTTCAGAAAACACTAAGCTTCTTAGGCAAACATGAGACAATTCTTAAATCAAAATTCTTCTGCTTAAAAACTGCCAATAAACAGTTCTTACAAAATATTTGGTAAACAACAAACTGAAATTCAAGCACAGATTTTCAAATCAGTCTTTTTTTGTTTTTTTTTACCTAGGACAGTAAAATACCCTATAGAGCTAAATTCGAGCGCACTGATTTGGATACTTTTCTTCGCAGGGGGATGAATAATGTAGTGATGAACTGGGTTTTTATGTGTTAGAAAAACATGGTTACAAAAAGTTCTACTTTAAAAACCTATCCCTCTGGTTTTGTCTGTTTTCGTTTTAATACGAATATGTGTCCTGGAAAGGATTGAAAGAAGCGAAGAAAAACTGTCTGACTGTTATAACATACAGAAACCTTAAGTGTTCCAAGTTTGGGTTCTTAGGTTTAGAGTACCAGTTACGAACAAAGAACAAGTTCACCGCTTATGTTTGTCACAGTTGGGATAAGTGTTTAAAAACAAGTTTTAAATAAGTTTACAATAATAAGACCTTATTCAGCTCAACACTAAAGAGTCTAACTAGTTTTTATTATTCATTTTGATTTAAGTATCATTATTTGCCCAAGAGATTAACGACTTATTTCGTCGCTCATCAGCAATAGCCTGGTATGTTTCATTTAAAATGTTGGTTAAATAATTTAGGCAACAAGTTATTTCACCATGTCAGTAGAGGTTGTGAAAAGAGCTTTGGTTTTGATGGTTTTTCACCGAAACAATATGTATTGGTTGATGGTAAATATCAATTATTGAATTGTATTCCACTAGAAAAAAAAACTATGCATCACAAGGACAAATGAAACATGTCCTTTTACTTTCTATTGAGTAGAAATTCGAAATCCAATTGCCGAACTTTATGGTTATTTTATTAAGGCTCACTTTTAAACTTAGCCCTCTAAGGCTAATAATTTGAATTCTTTTATTTGACTGTTAACCACAAAACTGAACGATGTCACTATTTAAAAGGACTCTTAATGAACACGAAGAAATCAAACAATGTCACCATTTAAAAAGCACTCTAGCTTAAAATGACATAGTGAATTCAGTCAATAGAATTAAAAGTTCGCCGGCTTACCTAATATTGTTTTCATTCTCTATATGAATCGCCTGATGAAAATTGTACTTTTTTTTAGTTATTTACTATTCACATCACTAAATCTAATCTTAGATTTATAAAACACTTCTTCCTTGAAGAATTCTATCTTTTAATTCACTTTCAGTACGTAAACTGTCACTTAAACCTATAACTACAAAATTCACTGAGATCGAGTAATTTCCTTTAATCCGGTTTGCATTAATCACTGCTATTTCTTTTTTGTAGAGCCGAAGATCCCAATAAAAAACCGAAATTAGACTAGCATTGAAGTAAATAATATTTCACGACCGAGCTTCGTGTACTAGCTTCCCGTGGTAAAAAGCGCATTAATAGCACTGCCAAAAAACTAGCCGAAATATCACTCCTATACCGGCAAATCCAAGCGGTATTTCTGTGAATATACTTTTTTGCATGAGTTTTTTGGTTAACGTTTTTTTTTTTTTATTGATATTGGAATCGCAGTTTTTTATTTCTTAGTGCCACCACCCGGCGGGCAGCGCACACACCATGCAATTTCCCCTAAACACATCCGAAACACAAAGACAAACAAAGAATTCTGATGGCCTTTTCTGTTGGTATGGAACACCCGAAAAAGCATGCATGCTGCTGACTAAGAGAAACCAAAAAAAAAATATGTATACAAACATATATGTATATAACAAATAATAATCACAAATTATATCTTCTCCACGGTGGTTGACTGAAGAACGCTTTCGGTTCTTTTTCAAATGAGCTCTGTTCTAGTACTAGAAACGTGCGCACCAACAAGCCAGATTGTTATATTATTGTCATAACTTATAGTTTAAAGATAGAGATACAAACTCCAAAACAGTTAAAAAAATAAAATGAGGGGGTGGCTCTGGCTCTTACCAAAACGTATGTGGTTTGCATTTGAATGCGGTCAGGGGGTTGGTGATAACACAAAAGAAATTAAACACATGAATTCAAATAGAAAAATATTATTAAAAAAAAAAAGAAAAAAAAACAATAAAAACTGAAATAAACAACAACAATATCTCTAATAAATAACCTTGAAAGTTCAAGCACTGAATGAAGCAAAGATCACACGTCGAAGCGTGTATAGCGTGTATAGACTTAGTCCAAAAATAAGTGCGATAAAGTCATAGTTTTTTATGCCCCGCTATGCAGTCGTTTCAGTTCTCTTTTCGTTTTCATTACTTTGCTAGAATAGAAGAGAATTATGTCTGTGTATGCGTATAAATGATTTTTTTTTTCTTCTTTTTGCAACAATCAACCGAAAATGTAGGAATAATTTGAAAATTGTAGCAATAGTTTCGATAACGTCAATGGAGTTCAGTTTTTTTTTCTATTTTTATAAAGCAAATTAGAACATATTCCAGCTGAGCTAGCTAAATGGCACCCGATCCATAGCAAAACAATATACACTTTGCCCTGTAAAAAAAAGTGCAATGCTTTGGGTTTCCAGCTTTGAATGATTTTTTAGGCAAATTTGCCGAGTAAATAGATTTTTGTTTTATCGTTCAATACTTTGGTTTTATACAAAAAAAACATTAAAAAAGACACACATTCTTTTTGTGGATCGGGTGCAAATGTTTACTAGGGAGTTTCTGTTTTCAAGGACAGTGATAGTTCTTTTTCTGAGAAAGATTGGCACTAAAAATAAGGTGTGTGCAAAGATAGAACTAGACAAACAAACAAAACAAAATCATAATGAACGGAAGCGTGAAAAAAACACATAAAATGTTACGTATACGTCAGAGTGAAAACTAAATTTAGTTTTATTAGATAAAAGTAAAAAAATACTTTCCTTTTTGGAATTACTTGCGAATAATTGTTGAGAAACTTATTTCTTATATTGGCAAATATTTGGCTATCAAGTTCTGCTGTTTTTTTCCTCCAAATGGTGGGTAAAACCGAGTTTGTGTAAATAACACTTTTTTTTTGGGAAAATATATTTTTGAACTGAATGCTAATGCGAAAAAAAATAAAACCTAAATATATATGTATATAATCGCTATATAGAAATAAACTACTGCAATCCACTTGGATAAAAGTTTTGCTGGTAAGGCAGTGTGTCTGTTATACCTGAATGATAGTGGTGCCAACTGCAAAACGTAACATTTCTACTAAGCTCCAGCATTTCTGACTTATGAATTCTTTTTTATAAAACTGCTGGGGAATGCACACAAATAATATCAAATTTTTTATTGCATGTATACTTGTCCACAAACTAATTTCGACGAGCAGCCTTGGGTCGATATTCTACTGTCAGCTGATGAAATATCAATTTAGAAATTGAAATAAATTAGATTTTTTTCTCGATTTCACAGTGGATAATCTAGAAAATGTATTATTTACCATTGGAGTGAAAATTACACTAAAAAAACTGAAAATAACGAAACGAATCCGATGCAAAAGTTCTTCTGAATTTGACGCCATTTTGATTCTCTATAGAAGATTTTTTGGAAGTCGTTGGTAAAGAGTGTAGAGTTGATCCTGTGTATTGCTTAACCTGTAATTTTGACGATGAGTACACGGCCTACATTACCGACACGTAAATCGTTGAATTGAATTCTTTTGCCATCAAATTTTATGATACCCTTTATGTACACTTTGACTCGTCAAATTACTTTCCATTATGTCTGTTTATTCTTTGAAAAGAGTCCCTAATCAGAGCAAGAAATAAAAACACTACGTTTTCTTTGTATAAACCTAAATCACATTTTAACTCATATTAGGCATATGTCGGGACCGAGTTTTCAGAAAAAGGTACCATAGGACATTTGCGGCGTACCCCACAGGCGGATCACTAGTGTGAAGCAGAAATGGGAGAGTTGTGATCGCTTCAAGATCACTACTCGTAACGCCGGAAATGAAAAGAAGAAGGACATTTAAGTAAGAGTTACCAGAAATTTGTTACTTCTTGGGCTTTCAAAATTCGGATTTTCACAGACTCAATTGGATCAAAGAAAGAAAAGGAATTAAACCTGAAGAGTTAAATAACAGATTCTTGGTATACATTTCAATTTAAATTACGTTCAGTGCGCGTGTTGACGGCAAATGTCAAATCAAAATGTCGACGATCCGATTCAATTCGGTTTATTTATAATAAAAAAAAGGCAGTTGGTAACTATGAATAAAACCGATCTTCAGAATCCTACTAAATGGAAGCTTTGACTTTTTGTAAAATGAACGATAGAAAAGCACCCTACGAAAGAATGAGATAAATATTCAAAATTATTATGTTTGTATCTTTTTGGTGCCGCTTTGTTTTTGACTGTCTACGTATAGAGTGAGAGTTCGAGAAGCATGACGAGGAATGGACAAGTCTGTAGAAAATAATTGCAGTGTCATGAAAAATATTCTCTCACTTAGCCGCTCGAAAGTGGAAGAAACTATGTAGGTACCTTCTATTCAGCGCATTTTTTTTTACATCGTTATCATTTACTTACTTCCGGGGGAAGAAGAAGTCCTCTTTTTTTTAAGATCAAGCAAAAAATGCAACTAAAAATATAGTTGTTTAATCTGTTTACATAATTTTTTTCTTGGTCTTGTTGCTAGTTTCAGAAGATAGCTTAGTCAATTAAAGACATGTCCAATAGTTTCGTGACGCATAATCGTCCATCTACTCAACGACTGAAGAGAGATAAATATTGATTGACTTATCTAAACAAAACTATGAGATCAACAAACAAATAAAATCATAGACAGTGCATAGAAACAAGATCTAATTCAGCTGACAATGTCGTTGTCGATTCGGACTCAAAAAGAGAATTTATTTATTTATTGAATGATAAATGTCAAACAAAAATCTGCTATCAATGCATAAAAACAATGTTTAGGAAATGAAAGTATTTAGAGTGAAACAAATGAACACTGAAACAATGTTAGTTATCTCTTAACTAGTAGTTGAGTTGCTGTCATCATCAAATTAAAAACTCTGTATGTGCTGGTAGTTTTCTAAAATAATATCTAATGCCAAACAATTTCAAATAATAAGCATAACACATTCAGACATACCAATTTCGCGTGCAACAAATAACTATATTTACTAAGTAGATTTGGTATTTATTGTATCAACTCAAATATTTATACAAGAAAAACGTGCCAACAAATAATAATAAAAAAATCATACACATTCTTTATTATAATGCGCCCAGCAAATGAAAATCATTAAATGACCTTCGAAAATAATTCTGTCAAATAATAAAAAAAAACTTTAAGACAATATTTACCTGAATACAAAATACAACTGCCAAACTAAGCCATTCCATACACACCAAAAAATAGCTTTTCACCTACACCCACTGCACCTTTTACCCGCCCACTTATAGTTGTGTTAACACTACTTGGCTAGGTGTTTAACTCATATTTTTGATCGCGGGAAGATGCTTGCCTTTTTTAATGTCTGACGGGAAAATAGTTTTCGACAAATGTCTTCATTAATTAGACGTTTAGAAAGAATTCAAAATATGCCTCACATAAAACAGCACTGAATAGAGAGAAATTCACAAATTGGCACCTGAGCAAAAAAAAAAAAAACACCGAGTGATTGATAAATTATTGCCCACATAATTTTTAATCTACAAATTAGGTTAGGCTATTTTTAATAAACTGTCAAATTCTATTCGCGATCCATAAAAATCCAATGATTGAATTCCACACGTTTTAAAATTGAACAGCTCTTATAATTTGCATTATTCATACAGAAAATTAAAATTCTTTCATTAATTCATGTTTTTGTTCGCTTTAAACATCAATTCAACACATACGTAGCTCGTTAGTTAAAGAAAACAAAAAGAACTATCAACATGATAGACGGGGGTACTTTCGGAATCAGGTTGTTTGATTTTATAAAAAGGTGTTGACAAATGAGCTTAGCTTAATCATTAATTTGAGCTGATAAAAATAATACCTTTAGCGACTTAATAGAAATGCTTCTAAGAACCCATCAACTGCGGTCATTCTATTTGTCTCATTACTTCTTCAAACGGAATTTACTTAACAAAGACCTCTTAACTGTAGAACGTGAAAGGAATCAACAACTCTTAAAATACTGTGAGAAACATTTTTCCCGAAAACCCTTTCGCACCTGGGTCAGCTATTCAAATTAGCATAAATTTTCCACTTCTTTGAAGAAACTCGAGGTATAACGGACACGGACGTATACACGCACGTAGCCAAATGAACAAAACTACCCCCAACTTGGGGACACTTGTCATGCAAGAAAACCCACTCAAGAATAACAACCAGAGAGAAAAGCTGAAAGTATGTGGGGGGGCGAAAGATTTACCCAAGGTCAGGAAAGCCCTGCAACCTGTTGTTTGCTAGACGCCTTTTATGTATGAGTTGGGTTGTGAGGAGAGGGTGACATTTATATTTGTGGGTGTCAGGCCGACATATTCGCCTTAGATTTGACACGACCCGTGTGTACACCATCTATAACACAAAAAAAAAAAGAAGCAACACACAGACCACCCCACAGACTTACCCTGTGTAGTAGCATGTGAGTGAAAGTGAAAGTTCCGACCCCATAGCAGCAGAGAACGAGAAACCAAACAAAGCAACGGAACGCTATCGCTTTCACTTGTAGGTACTGTTATACAAGTGCAATGTAGTGGTAACATTCAGTTGTAGAAAAGAAACAAAGATTATAAACTACTGGAAGCGCCCTCTACATACCACACGGGCTTCATGTGTGCAAAATATACATGTCCTTCATGAGGAGCCCAGCATCACCGGGAATAGTGTCCTCATCCTCGTCTTTAGGTGCCGGTGCCGGTGCAGTTGTCGAGGCCACACACAAGCGTATGTGTTCGGTACTGTTGAATATTCTCTACCCACAGTCGTTGTTAGGTGCCTTTTTGTGGAAAGTATACCGAAAATGCTAAAAAGGATAAGTGGAGATAAGTTTTATTCACATGCAACAGCGCAGTTCTAGGAGCAAAAACGTTTGAGGATGCCTTTTATTATTATTTCTTCTTTTTTCTTTCCTTTTTTTTTTGTTTTTTTTTTTTTAAATCGCCCACTCGTGCTTCTGCTTTCTTTTTCTTGTTTTGCATTTCGTTGGAGGAAAACTACTATAACAGAGCACCATATGAAAAATGGCAAGAGAGAAAATCCATCATTCATAGAGCCAGTGCTTTGTACTGGGGAGAGTTTTCGGCAGAGGCAACCTTGATGTGGACACAAAAAGAACACTTGTTTTTGCATAAAAAAGGTAATTTCGTTCAGTTTATTCGTTGAAAATCAACTGTCAGAACTAAAAAGTTAGGAAATCAGTCGAAATAAAAACTAACTTACAAAACATTTTGCTACAGATGCAATAGTGGCCCAGTGCGGAAGTTTTTTGTGATGAGAGAACACTTGTTGGCATCAGATAGTTTAGTTTTTCAAAAATAACATTCGTTTGATAAACAGATAGTAGTACAAAGAGTTTCGAGGGGTGAGTCTTACAACCTTTTCAGCTTTGTTTTGAACGGATACCATAGGGCTAAGATCTTTGAAATGAATTGGAGATGATTTTACAACAAAATTGCATTATTCGGACTCTCTTTTGGCAACCCCCAAACCAAGGGTAATAAAGCTTATGAGAGTGTCCATACGAGGACACAGAGATCGTTACGAACGACTTAGATTTAAACAGCAAGACCTATATCCAGTTTTGCCCTTTGAAGCTCATATAGACAATTCTAATGATTGATTACTCTGTTATCTTTTGAAACTTTCCGGCGCACCTACGTCTAATGTCAAATTTCTTTGTGTTATCAGTGAGGTTAGCACCAAGAGAACAATTTAAGCACTTTGATTATACTTAGTTGGAATTTCAACTCACCTACATTATCTACATCGTCGAAAGTATCGTAAGTTGGAAGTATGCACAGCGACTCACATTTTACAAGCCTTTGTTCTTGATTCAGTAAGAAAAGTCATGGGTTTCAAAAATAGACTTCAAAAATAAAACTAAATGATTTATGACTAAAAAGCATTTTATTTTCTTACTAGTCTTGCACAAGCGAAATAAATTAATAAAGAGCTTCACAAAAACGCACACATCACCAAAAGTCCAAAACCTAAGCAACTATATTTGTAAAAAAGAATCTAATAACAAGACATTCGAATGTGTATAGGTGCGGTTGGTGACGATGACTTAGTTTCTCAATATACGGCTGAACGAGCTGCTGCTTGCTCTACCCTATCTACACTCTCGTATGCATAGAGTGACCTTCACCTTAACCTAGTGGCAGTGTCGGACAAACGGTCAATTACCTCTCGCGGTCTGTGTTTTTTATTGGCTTCCATTTCTGTTCGTATTAGACGTTGTTTTCTGCTTCTTCAATGTTGTTGTTTTGTTAAAAGAAACGCATACTATTGCATTAGATTAGATATCGCTAGCTGAGCAAACGTTTCGTTAACGTTCACTCAAAAGCTCTAACACTGCGCTCCCCCAAAATCACAACTACAATGCTAAAATTTGATTAAGTGTGCTCGAGATACATTTTTAGACTCTTAGTCTTGGCTTTCTGTGGTGTTTTGTTTCTTCTTCTTCTTCTTTTTCTTCTTCCTTTGCTTTTTGATAGCGCGATTTCAATCTGTTTCCAATTGTTTGTTTGTTTTTTCTAGTTTCCAAGGAATTCATTATTTTATTTGTTTGCAAAAAAAAAATTGAGTTCCTTTTTTACTTTTATTAGAAGATATTTCTCAAAGAAAGGTCTCTTGGTCTTAGGATGTCTGCACTTAAGAATATATGCGAACTCTAGGAACTGGTTTTTGGGTAGGTAGGTACATAATGCTGACTGCTTTTTTCGGACATCTTTTGTGAGAGAGAATAGAAAAAGGAAAAACAAAATCCGCAGACAAAGCGGAATGTATCTCGTCGCGCAGACGGAGTACAGAACACCTAAAGTTATATTGTTTGCATTTTAGATTCAATAAAAAATGGCTTGCAGAGCATTAGCAGAGAGTAGGTTAACAATCTCGATCAAGGTCGGGAAAGACACACAGCAGCAAATAGAATAGATGTTGGACTATTAGATGGTGATTGTTGCATATGCAGTTGTGCGGTTTTAGAACGCTTGATCGTGAAATTCAAACAAAGAAAAAATATTTAAAAATATGAATAGGCTCTTGTATGTTAGGGTTAAAGGCGTTTTGTATGTTTGATGAACAGATGTGTTGGATTTGATGACGGAATGACAAGTATCAATAATAGGTACTTTGAGTGGTAACAACTCTGAAAGGCACATTTAGAAACACTGTTTTTTTTTTTTGGTGGAACAACAAAACATTTCAATTAAAATGAATGTCTGGTTTGGGCATGTCTAAATCAGAAAACTGGCAACGTCTTTTTCGGACTAATCGGTACCTACCAACTAAAGTTTTCTAAAACCTTTAACAATATGTCAACTGTTTTTTGTAATTACGAAGGATTCCCGTTTATTTATTTATTTATTTATTTTTATAAGTCAAAGTTCATTTGTGTAGATATATCTACGGTGCCCCTCATAACTTCAAAACCACTGCACCCATCCTTTTGAAATGTTGAAAACTATTTCGGGTAGTACTATACAAGGTAGTGACGAAAAGTTTTTTTTTCAAATTTGTTGATAATTGTTATTTTAATAAATAGGGTGGCGCTACAGAGCGAGGAGCCCTTGGGCCTAGCGCATTTCTCACAACCATCCCTTGTGAGGGAATGGAGGGGACCTACAATTTTCTGTCGGTTCCGAACGGCTAATCGAGAAAGCGCTTTTCATGGCAATGAATACTAACGGAGGACTTGCCAAAAAAAACATTTTTGCCTCTGTTGGGATTCGAACTCGAACCTGTGGATTAACAGGCGGACATGCTATCCAACACACCACGGGTGTGTTCCAAAAAAGTCAAAAATTTAAATTTCAAAAAACCCTCTCGACATTACCTGGTGAAAACTATTATCTAACGAATGAATTCAGATTTTTTGATTTCCCAATGATCCAGCCTCAAGTTATGAGGGGCACCGCAACTCGTCTTTTTTTCGACGCACGTCCGAATAATTGCTGCCATTGCCGTATTTATAAATATTTCTTTGTGAAAATTTAACACAACATTCTTTTGTAATGTGTAATTGGTTTTAATAAAGAAATTTGAACTGGTTTCTCACAAAAAATTCCCAAAAACATGCCTTTTTTTTAATGAATTAATGTTCTAGGCAGTTACTTCTTCCACGAACTAGAAGAATTGTCAGACACTCCAAGAAACAGCCTGTTGAACTTCATTAATGCCACAAAATGGTTAAAAACCATAAACTCATCCGTTTTTAAGACGTTACAATACTCCAGGATATCACAATGGATCAACATTGAGGTGTGACGGAAATAAGATCAACCGTCAGCCCATTCTATCTAACTTACCTAACCATGGAACATAAGCTTTATCAAGTAATTACTATCAAAATAGTTTTTTTTAGTTCAAAATCAGCATATGAAACATATAAAAGAAGCAATGAGTTGTCGAAAGTACAAATCACATGATAGTCGCTTAAAAGTACATACGAGTATACAGAACCTATATTTAAATATTTCAGCGGAGAGACGTGAAAAATTAAACTAGCTTCAATTTAAAACAATTGAATGAGACAAAAGTAAAAATAGACTCTGATGTTTGGGGCTTTAAGTCATAAAAATTCAGGAGATGTGAACGCCTAAATCAATCGATCACTCGAGTACGTTTACACGGAATTTGCAACTCTGCATTAAAACATGAATTATAATAAAGAATTGAAACTATACAAGACTTATATTGCCTACTACAATTTTGAGTTAAAAGCTCCCTCTATGAGTGACATTGTCATCACGTACAAAAACAGCAATCTACAAAATCTAATCGCCACAGCTGTAAAAAAATATTTCACAGGCTTAATAGGCCTACAAAACAACATTGGTGAGCATAAAAAAGCTCTATTTTTTCTTCTATTTTTATTTCGATTCCAAACACAAGATGAGAAGACCTTTTTTTCTAGTTGTCTATGCTTCAAGTAACTAGTTGCGCCTTCGATGGTGTAGTGTATATACGTGCGACGACAACGCCACAGACCGCAAAAAGGAAAATAGAAAAATAGCAAAAAACTAGTTGAAAATTTTCTCCCATATATAAAGTGAAATACCTCTAGCTAGTAGGGGAAAATGCAATTGTAATAGTGTTTGTAATAAGATGTAAGTTTTCGGTTCCATCGGTTTTACATCGAGTGCCTCGATCAGTTTAAGTGATCTAACGGTGCGGGACTTACGTCGCCGTTTATGGCGAAAGCGTTGGTTGTACGTTTATTCAAAGAGAGAAATTATTGAATTTTTTCAAAATTACATATGTGCTCGATCGTTGTTTTAATTTTCCAGTGGCAAATGCACTGTCACATGATACAGTGATGTAAAAAGTGTAAAGTTCGATGAAAATTTTGTTCCAAATTAGGGTACAAAAATGTGTAGAAATATGTTTTGTACGAATCAAAACGTGCTGCCATGATCAAATATTTCTTGTATGTTACAAATTAGATATGCTTTTTAAGTGCAATTAAAAATCACTTTTAATTTTAGGCAAAAATATACGAAAATGTGAAGTGGAATTTAAAAAAGAAAAATTAATTTACTTCTTATAAAGTCTACAGGAAGTGAAGTGTATTTTGTTTGTTCAAAACAAACTGCCTTACCCTTTCTCCTATTCGAAGTATTATGTATTACGCGTATAAAAAATTCTGTGATGCCTTAGTGAGTGGAGTACGTTATTGGAAAAGAGCAAAAATTAAACAAGGAAAGAAGTTTATTCATAGCTTACAAAGTTTTCTTGAAGTGAACTGACCTGAAACTGCCTTACCCTTTCTCCTGTTCGAAATATTATGGATTACGCGTAAAAAAAGATTATGCGGTGCCTTAGTGAGTAGGATATGTTATTGGAAAAGAGCAAAAATTAAACAAGGAAAAAGAAGTTTATTCGTAGTTTACAAAGTTTTCCTGAAATTAGTGTTAATACGTCAAGTTACAAAAAAAAAAAACTGCTTTACTTGTTCGATCGCAAAATTATGGATTACGCGTTTTAAGAAAAAAAGATTAGTGGGTGAGTAATGTCGTTAGTAGGTACAAAGGAATTATTACATAGATGGTATGTCAGTTTAAGTCGTTTTACTGCAATCGACAAGATACATAGTTTGTTAAATGTATACCAAAATTTGTTGACTGGATTATGTGCTTTTTGATTTATTTAAAGTAAGCTTGACTAGCTTCCATCTAGCCCTGAATTTTTTCATGAGTTTAAGAAATGAGTCAAAAAGTTAAAGACTATGATCGTTTTGACGTTTTACTGCGATCGACAAGATACATAGTTTGTTAATCGTACCGAAATTTGCTGACGACACATGCGTTTTTTGATTTATTTAAAGGAAGCTTGACGAGCTCTTATATAGCCCTGAATTTTTTTCATCAGTTTAAGAAATGAGTCGAAAAGTTAAAGACTATGATCGTTTTGACCAGTTTTTCATTGCCTTTGAATACAGCGACTAGTTGAACGGGGATGAAGAAGATTCACTACATTATCATATGTTGAACGACTAATTACTAATCACCTCTCCGACATCTGAATAATAAAAGCATAGTCATTTTGCATCTTACCTGCATATTAAAAATTGTCCTTTGCTATCAAGTTTCAACAAATTAGATTTGTTACTATGCAAAGCTTTTTTGGCTTTCAAAAGCCACCCACGCGATAGACTGAACCTGAACAAAATGATGAATTCCAAAGGTCTTTTCTAATCGAAGACGTCAAAACGAGGTTGCAAGCAGTTCATAGATAAAATGTTTGTTGCGACAGATAGGTAAGTTGAATTCGTTTCTTTTTTTGTTCAGTACTATAAGTTTTGCGTAGATACAGACTTTGTCTATCACTTCAAAGGTATTTCAGTCATAATGCATAATTCATGTGTAGGTATTCGTATTTCATACACATTACTTCGTTGTACCTATCAGTATAATATAAAGGCTCTCCTGCTTGCTGTCCGACTTGACAACTAGGTACCTATCTCTTTGCTATTTGAGTTCTTCGATGCAAGTTCAAGCCCACTCAAGAGGAGGTCAGGGCCATTTATTATACAAAAAACTTAAGAAAGAAACACACATGAAATAATAAAAATCGCATTCTTCAATATTTTTGTTTTTTTTTTTGTGATCTAATTCAAATTTTCAAACTACCTAAGAAACGAGATCAACGAGAAGAGAATATACCAACAGCTTTACGTATCTTTCTCTCTTGAAATTCAACAGATTACTTAGTCTGGTCTCTGGTCTGGTCTTTTTTGTGTTTGTATTTGTTGTCTTAAATTAAAAAGCTCTCTCTCACATGATCTCTCTCTTGCCATTTCTACACGAGTTTTAAATTGGTGTTAGAAAACTATTTGTGTGCTTCATCTACATTCTCATATTTGCCTATCTCGAGTTTTTACATTCGTCGGTATAGGCATGCGCGAGTGCGTTACCCTCCATGCATCAGCCATAATTTTTTTTCCCATAGGAGTGTATAAAAATATACTTTTGCCAAATAGATTTATGTGCAATCGGTCGAGCTTCTCAGTGTTGGTTAGTTCTTTAAAAAAAATGTGGATCCTATGTAGGTAACTCACATGTATATTTTTTGCATATTTCTGGCAAACATTCATTCGGCTGCATTTGTAGGGAAATAGGTAGGTAGGTAGGTACATAGGTATAGAAGAAAGACTGATGACACAGCCACATGCACATGATAGTAGGTATAGGCACACATTTGAAAATTTCGCATTATCGCAGTTTATTTTTGCATTTTTTTGGTAAATTTTTGGTTTTGTTGTGTGCATTCCTTTTTTCTTTCATTATTTGGTTTGCTAAATTTATTTTAGCGTTGTGTTTTCTTTTGTCTCTTTTTGGCGAAAGGTTAAAAAACTCTCGGGGTTTAATAACATCTCCAAGGTTAGAATAAAAAGCAAACATTGAACTAGAAGTTGACGCGCAGCGTGATACCTATTTTTTGTTGATTTGTTTTATGACAGATTTTAATTTATGAACTAGGTATTAAAGAGTCTTTTATTAACGAGACGAGAAATAAAATGCAATTTGATTCCCTTACATAATTTATTACCTACAAACCGATCGCGTCACGTGCCTACATTATGCATTCACATTGAGCCATTTCCTTCCTGTTGATTATTGTGGATTGACAGCCATTTAAATAGGTACCTATATGTACATATAATTAAATAAAAAAAAAATACAAGTCAAGCGCAACCGCACAGTAAAAAAAAAAAGAAGAGAAAAACAGCCATTCACAAGAAGGTTAAACATCAACAAAAAAACACATCACCCTTTTCAGATTCGTAGATAACTATTCCTATTGGAAGTTCTTGGAAATCCTAATTAGTAATTAATAACGTTCAAGCCAAACTCAAGTAAGGCAAGGGGTCTTCCTATTCAATAAAACTTCTCATTTTTCCCACACACTCATCTCAGATCACAACTGTCAGCTCATAGATTTTCTGACAAAATTCTTCATAGCTTATGGGGTCTGTGCATCAAGTATAACAGACGAAAATATATACCTACAAACATTTATATCAATAAAGACTGTCGTCAGTGTTCAGTGTTTCTAATGGCTAATTCAATGTAACAGTGGTCAAGGCCAACGGATGTTGCAGGCCATTGATGCCCTGCAGTCATATCTAGTAGTAGTGGTAGTAATGTCGCACTACGTTCATCGTTTAAAAATGATTCATTGAAATGAGAGCCCAGACGACGAGAAAGGAGGCACAAATAAGTAAATTACGCTGTTAATAAACCATACACAATTTTAAAATTTTTGTTCTATTAAACTACACTGAAAAAATTTTCGAAGTTGGGGGTACATATTTTTTTTTTGCAGATTTGTTTGATTTGCAATTTTGCATGTAGGTACTTATATCGCCGCCAATTTATCGTAATCGACAAAAATAAAGTTTTGCAGACAGACGTTTTTCATCCAAACAAAAAGGGCCGAAAGTCAGTCACTTACGATAAAGTTTATTTTCGCTGTAACTTTTCGTAAAATAGTTATAATGCAAAACTAAAAATATGTACCTACAAAAAAATTGCGGGTAAGCTTTTGAATTGTATAAAAAACTATTTTGTTATAAATATCGCTTACGACGATTTTGCGGAAAGGGCTCGATATATCAAGGCGATCAGAGCCTGGATTTCGTATTTTTATCGTCTAAATTCTAGATACTAAAAAAACCTTGATTAAAAATAAGAAAACAAAATTTATAAGGCGACTAGCTGAGCCTGAGCTGCAAAATTATTAAAAAAAAAAACAAAAGTATTGTTTGAATTTAATTTTCTGTTCATTACAGTTAACAATATAGGAATTATTATACCGACTGCAGCGCCATTTGCCTGGCTGATTTGTGAATCTAAACCATCCTGGGCGCCACTCAAACGCATACAGAAAAATTCATTTAAATCGGTCAAGCCGTTTAGGAGGAGTTCAATTACATACACACGTACAGCAGAATTATATATATAAAGAAGATAGGAAAATAATTATCCTTAATTGTTGGATTAAGGGAGGTAAGGTATATGAAACAATCTTTTGACGATACAATCGACGACAGAGGATTGGAAAATAATCGACTAAGAAAGGTACTTCCACAGGCCCAACGAAAAGATTTTCGACCTACACAATTAAAACAGAATTTTGTTCATGATTTAAGACATCTAACTTCATAGGACCTTTCAGCTTTGGTTGTAAAAATTTTAAACACTGGGGATCAATTTCATTTTGCCAAATGATTCGATAAGCATAAGTAGTTTTTTGGATAAAATACTTTCTAAATAATTTTGCTAATTTTACAGTAAATGTAAATTAATTGTTTAAATTTTTTCCTCTAAGAGTTCTCAAGATATCGACTTGAATGGTTTGAGCTTTCATTTTCCAAATAACGACCATACGAAGAAACTCGAAAATTGAGCTGAATCGCCACAAGAACCTATTCGTATTCACATATAAGAGATTATCTTGCTCTGCCAATAGGAACCTATGATTTGAAATTAAAGGAGAAAAAGAGAAAGGCATGCCCTGTTTAGGAAAGAATAGGAAGAAAGAAACAAGGTTGCTGCCAATGTAAAGCCTTCTCAGTTAGTGCAATAAAATGTAAGAATATCCAAAAAATTGAAATTAGCCGACATCGATACTTCAGAAACGCTTCAAACTGCCGCACTTTCTGGAATAAGGTTTGAACTTGTCACTGGTTTCCTTTTCCTCATTACAGCTCCGATTTCGATATCAAAATGATAGATAGCCCTATAACAACGGGTAAGAAGCTCTTCGACGTTCAGACAAAACAAAATCATACTTTCGGTAACGATGCGTTTGAACTAGTCAATGATTTCCGTAAGGTATCGGTATCAAAATAATAGAAGACCTTCTAAGTAAAACACATCACATCGCATAAGTATAAGGCATTCGTTACCGACCTTAAAACTTAAGCTTGTGATCAAATTCTGCAACCTAGAAACAACGTTCGGAACGTATTGCTTCGGCTTTGAAGTTCAAACTTCTTATGAACTAATGCTGGGGTAGACATCTGTACATGTAAACATTGAAACGATGTGGATGTTTTTAATTTTTCGCTAGATTTTGATGCCGGACCGATTTGAGCAATTCGAGGAATCTATTGTAACTATTTTCAGCTAGATGTCCCACCGTTAAAAGAGTGTCTGTTTGCTGTACAGTACAGTGTACATATTTACTATGGAATGGATCACTCGATTCAGTTCAGTTTTGCAGGATTCTGAAGAATTTGTCAAATTTTAAGGCACCCACTTCATATCTTTAAAGTTATTTAGAGAATTACAATTCATTTGGTTTAGATGGCACTCACAGGAAAAGAAATGGGTTGGCCTGCAGGTCAAAAGATTTCCTAAACTATGTCTATTGGCAACATGTCCAATATTGGGAGTTTAAACACTTTGTTAAGTTCCTTTTGAACCATTTCGTCTAAGACTTTTTCAAAAATTTACTAAAAACGCTAGAGTCTAGCGTTTTTAGTAAATTTTTGTAAATTAGTAAAATTTTGTAAATTTTCTAGCGGCTAGACGGTCGAATGTGCCAATGCGTGTAAATACGCTTTAATACCGTAGATACATAACTAGGTATCAAGCCTTGTAAAAAACTTGATTATCTACTAAAACACGTTGCGAGAAAAAAAACGTGTTATGAATTGAATACTGCTTCCTGTTACGAGAAAAACTAGGCCATATGCCTGTTTTGCATTCCCAGAAGCCATACTAATTTCCTTACCTACTAACTAACACCTTGTCCGATTTACACATCAGTGAACATCACTGCCTTGCAATTTGCAAATGAATATCCAACTTGGTAAAAAAAAAAAAGTCTTAATCAACCAAACATTTTTTTTACATGTGTACCAATCACAAAAGTATAGTCTACTCATGTCCACCAACATCCATTTTATGCGTACCTACTATTGAAGCTCTACAGTCTTCTACACTATCGCCACACCACCACCACCCAGAAGCCATCGGTTCCGCCGCCGCGCCGACGATGTTGGCGATAAATACAAAAAATAAAAGACCACAACAAAGAAGACCAAGAACTACAGAAAGAATAGCACAACGCAAAGCGCACCCGATAAAAGAAAGCAACAGAAACAAAAAAATAATAAAACAAAAAAAAAAAAACTGCAAAATTCCAGAAAAAATGTGTTAGTGGAGTAGTTTCGATTACGTCACCTCTACTTCACTTGGTCGTCTCCGTCTGTCTTCTATCTATAGACATTCTCAGTGGGAACAAACTACCAGCAGAACAACGCATGTTTTTCAAGATCTAGGCAACAAGACGACACTGAATTCTACCTACGTACCTACATATTTATACACCGTCAGACAGACTATGTGTCTGTGTGTAGATTGCGAATAGATTGGCCAAACCACACAATAATTGAAATCGAAAGTGCTGCAGCAGCTATGGCCCTAGCCTTTACGTAGTTTCATCTGTGTCGTGCGTCGTGCTTCGTGCAACCATCTACTTTGCAGGGGCAGATTAGCCATACATTGGAGCCTTGATTGATTTAAATGGGTCATTTCAAAACACACTTCGAATAATTTTATATCATAGGCCTACATTCTGAACGAATTGAGAATGGGATGGATTGAAAAAATCTGTTTGATTGTGAAACTGCTTCTCTTGAATTCAGGGAAAAGGTAGCGCCTGAGCCTGGTAGATTGTAAGCGCGGCCCTGTACGTTCGTGCTAGCAGTCATTCCACAGTTCATGGTCTACATATACATTCAAGAAATTGGAGGCACCCCCTTCTGTACTGTAAGCTAGGGTAGGGTCGATATTGTGTGTGGATGCTTTATAGGTAGTGTGCATTTGTTGTAAGTTTGTGTACACGATCGTGAAAATAACAAACGATCCGTCTAGTCTAGACGGTAATAGTGTATGGGTTATTGTCGTTTTGTTTTGTCCGCCATGCTACACAAGGAGTGGATTTATAAAAAAAAAAAAATCGACGGAGTTTTGTTTTCTGTCTGGGAATGGACATGGGAAGTATAGAAGCGTAGTTTGTCATTGACAATGGGAATACCTCTATACCGACCCGCAGAAATGTTTGCGGTTTTCCCCCCAACACATATTATAATAGATTCTATTGACAGCCCCGACAATGAAGTTAGATGGTGATAATGACAATGAGGGTGAACTAGGGAAACAACTTGGAGTGATGTTCTTAGAATTCTACAATAATCCGTATCAGTTGTCAATCTTTTGTCATTGTTTTATGCAACTTACCCGCGATTATTACAATTAATGGATAATTTTTCACGCTTCTCACATATGTATTATGATTTGTAAGAACAAGTGATTGTCTATTTATCTTGTCACTCTATCAATTTATTCACACCTAACCAGTTGACAGACGTCAAAATTATTGTTATGCTTTTTTTACACTTCGAATTTGAAATACGGTTCACAAAACACAGTACAGCAACAAAATACAGCAGCGAAACACATGCACTCGAACGGAAGGAAAACGATTGACTGAAACAGAACAGAAAAAAACTTTAGTGGGATCCTTAATCATCTACTACACTGCCTGTCTGCCTCCGCTCTTTGCTATACGCGCGACTCTTGTTGCCCGTCTGTCGCCTGGTGAGGTGATGGAAACAAGCTTTAAAATAGTAAGTAGTGAAAAAAAAGAAGATAGGTTGGTACCTACCTACCAACTAAAAAAAAAAAGAAAAGTGTACAAAATTGCGAACAAAAGGAGTACCAGAGTAGGGCAGCTATGTAAAAAAAAGAGCATTCCGATATCCGAAGAGTGTGACTAGGACAAGTTGGACCAGTGTTTGTGTGTAGTTCGTGTTCGTGGTGCTGGCTGGTGGAGCATTGATGGGAGTTGTGTTGCTAAAAGGGCTTTTAATTCAACAAGAAGCAAACAGGCTTTTCTGAAGCTGCAACTTGAACTTGATAATGTAGACAAGACATCCCTGGCTTAAAATTTTCTTATTACTGAGGCAATCAAGCTATGTATTTTGTATTGGGACCGAAAAGCTTTAATCGCTTATGTTTATAAAAAAACTGATCGCCTTTGGGTTAGTGGCTGTTGGTCAAAATTTTAAGAAATAGGAGGTGCACATAAAAAGCTTTATCAAAAACAAGTGCAGGTTTAACTTTTATAGAAATCTAATCTGCTCCCAATGCCTCTGTCGGAGCTATATATTTGCATGAAAAGTTTACCGAATCCGTCAAAACTGTCAATGAAATAAACCATTAGGTATCTAGGATCATATCTAAGTCGAAATACCATTTCGAATTATAAAATCCTTTTGGAAAACCTCTACAGCGAACTATTTAAGACCTTCAAATTCCTTTTTGTGTACTAAAACGGTCACTAATTCAAATAATCAAGGCCCTTCCCACTCAATTTTCAATGCACGCGCATTATGTCCTCTATTCTCAAAGGCACTTCGAACAACTTCTCAGTTGCAAGTTGCGACTATACATATGTACTTTATGTACATATTCGTGACGCATCCGGTATTAAACAAGAATAACACTGTTAATTTTGTTATTCATATAAGAAAACGAAAACCTCACTAACTTACTTTAGTGCCCCAGCGAGGATAACTAGAAATTTCCGGTTTTGTTCCTATATGTTTTGTTGCAAGGTTTCTCCTAGTTCTTCTCTCCTATCCAACAAAATCTTCTAGGGATCACCACTGCATAAAGCGAACCCTCTAGTCTACACCTTGCTCAATAATAATGCTCCCTTGCCCCACCCGACCCGGACGACAATCGATTTGTACTTATATTTCAATCTTACACAATCTTTCCTGGTTCGTTTTGGTTTTTTGTTTTTGTCTTCTGTATGGTGTTTCTTGTAAAGTTTGTTCTATACGACTATGAGCAAGATGCGAGCGTTGCGAATTCCGACTTACAATAAAGTAGTAGTTGGTAGTGTTTTATATTGCAGGAGATTCGAGCTATTTTGTGAGCTCTCAGTGAATTAGTGTGTGGATGGCACAAGCAAGGCCAACGGGTCGGTTTGGTCTGCATATCAGGGATGGAGATGGAGACGGAATAACAAATGTTGTAATAAATCTGGAAATTATTACAGCATTACTGTGGGCGATGTAACGGGAGAGGGTTGAGTTCTTTTTGTTTTGTGATTGTGATTGTGATTGTGATTGTATTTGGTACTACCGCAGTATAAATGGCCATTGTCTGTTAGTGTGTGTGTGATGTTTTTTTTTTATTTGTGTCTTTTTGTTAACAAGTAGGCGATAGAAATAGTAATAGATTTTTATGCTTAGGCTAAGATTGATATTTCTGTGCCAAATGGGGTTGCTATAGTTTAAGAAGAACTAGATTGTACATAAAAGTGGCCGGGAATAGAAATCCTTCTCGAATGGGGGTTGAATAAATGTTTAACGATGTAAAAAGGCGAAGGGTTGAACAAATGCGGGTGGGTATCGCATCAATTTGGCACTGAATACACTTACCTATACCCACGCATGTAGTTGTTGTTGGCAGTTTTAAAATGCATTTTGTAGATTGGGTTTAGATGTTTTATCATACATATAGACAATATAGATAGATAGGTACGACATTTTCTTGTTTTAGATAGAGGGTGGTTCCATGATTCAAAAGGGGCGTGTTTTTAGTAAAGGTGAAGATGAGGGGCGATTAGGATTTAACATTTAGCATACCTATCTGGGCATATATATTCACCCAACTATCGTGCGTGCAACTAAAGTTTAAAAGTTGACTTGCCGACGGCATTTTGCTGAGTACCTATAGAAAACAAAAACAAGTAGAAATACATTTAGGTAGGAACAAACTAACGACGCTTTCAGCGGTCAACGTGGCTTACCCCATTGGCAGATCACTAATTTGAAGCAGATAAGTGGATGTGTTGGGATGCTATCGAGACCGCCGAAAAAGACGATTCCTTCCTTCTTCTGATCACTTGAGACGCACTTAAAGTGGGTATAGGTAGGTAGGTATTTGTGGTACTCGTGGCGTGATGGTTAGCATGTCCACCTGCTAACCCAGAGGTTCGAGGTTCGAATCCCAGCAGAGGCAAAAATGTTTTTCCACGGGCAAGTCATCCTTTAGTAAATTCATTGCCATGAAAAGCGCTTTTTCAATTAGCCGTTCGGAACCGGCAGCAAATTGTAGGTCCCTCCATTCCCTCACAAGGCATAATTGTGAGAAATGCGCTAGGACCAGGGGCTGCTCGCTCTGTTGCACCACCCTATTTATTTATTTTTAGGTAGGTATTTGTAGAATCCGCATTTAAGTTGCAGCAAACCAATAGAAATTTCTACAATTACTATTTTTGTTTTTGATTCCTTTCTTTAATTTATTTACTGACAAGAAGTACCTACATACAAAAAAGGCTTTATTCCCAAGACCTGAGTGAGTGACAAATTGTCGATAATGCAGGTCGATATATACGGTGGCTAGCGCTAGGGATGCTAAACGTCTGCTTTTCAGGAGGGTACAACGGTAGGCACTTTTCACAACAAAATGCTGTTTATCCCCACCCCCCTTAAAAAAGTCTCAGGCCGCCCCTTTAATAACTTACGATACGACCAAAAAGAGAACGCTTTTAATTAAAAATTGTTTAAATTTTTTCTCGAAAAAGTTTCAAGCTAGTTAGTTGTTAACTGTCATTTATGTTTAAAAAACTACATTGTTTTCTTGCGTTAAACGCGTGCTGGGAGAAAAATTAAGCTAGAAAAAATTAAGCTAGAAAAAATTAAGCTAGAAAAAATTAACCTAGAGTGATGAAACTACAGAGTTGGTACCTATACGAACTTTATATATATGTATGCAACTTTAACTTCAAAATCGAGAATGGTGGATTATTTAATAGGTACAAAATAATGGAAGCTATGGACAGCATTGAAATTTGAAATACGGCTAAAATAAAGTTTTTTTTTTTTTTTAATAGGTATGGCGTTATCGAAATTCTTCAAGACGATCCCACTTTTCAAACAATTGATGTTCGTTTTAATTAAAAAAAGGGTAATTAGAATGTTGTAAGATTAATGATGCACATATTTTAAAAATACTGCCGACTCTTAGGTGTTTGACAACTCACATCGCCATTATGCGTCGCAAATTAGTCACATTTTTGAATTTCAGAACTTAGGTTGACTATACTTATATTTGCTAATCATGGTTTGAAGATTTTTCCTGCGAGTGATGTATCTAATATCAAATGCTTCCCACTTTTAGGGTAGTTCACACTTTTTAACATGTCGGATAGACTGGGTCGGATGGAAACATCTAAAACAATTGAAAACGACAACGGAGAGTAGTACATGTATCAATATTATACTTATTTGACACTAGTCGTTTAGGCGAAATCTTTCCGACAAGTTTTTCTATTTTGAACTAGTGAACAAATTTTTTTTATAGATTGATATACCCACTTTTTCCATTGATTTATAGTTCTTTGAAGTAGTTTCAACAGCATAAAAACATAGCTCTTAAGTATGTTTAACCGATCATTAAAAAAAAGTGAGATCACACTTTAGTGCGTCTTACACTCAACTGCTTTGTACAAACTTAGACTTCCTACGCAAAGTCTAAGCTCATGTAACCATTTCTGCAACTTCTAAGTGAAAAGCCTCTTTCGTTCAAACTAAACAAATGGCCAATATTGAAATTAAAAAAAAATTTTTGACGATTTTGATTTGTGTAAAAAAAAATTTCGTGCAAAAAGTCATTAACTAATCATAAAAAAAAAAAAAAAAAAAAGGGTGGCGCAACAGAGCGAGGAGCCCTTGGGCCTAGCGCATTTCTCACAACCATCCCTTGTGAGTGAATGGAGGGGACCTACAATTTTCTGCCGGTTCCGAACGGCTAATCGAGAAAGCGCTTTTCATGTCAATGAATACTAACGGAGGACTTGCCAATTCCTCGCGAAAGGCGATACCCGTAGAAAAAACATTTTTGCCTCTGGTGGGATTCGAACTCGAACCTCTGGATTAACTGGCGGACATGCTATCCATCACACCACGGGTACCACTACTACACACATTAACTAATCATAGCAGTTTTAAAAAACGTATCGTACTGCAAAGTTCTATTACGTATTCATCTTGTTCCATAAGAATAATGTGTGTAAAACTTTAAATTTTGCAATTTTGCCAATTTAAAGAGAAACATTAGAAAAAAAAAAAAGATTTTATCTAAGTAAATGCCAATGGCAAATCCTTTTTCTATAATAAAAAACTTAAGTTCCAAACGACAAAAGCCATGAAAAATTGAGTGCTTTGTCAACTAACCTTAACTTAACTTACTGACAACCTTAACCAATTGGTCGGCTTGCAAATAGAAGCAATAGCCTTAATGATCGCATTTAGGTACTCGTACCTACCTACCTAAATTTATTAACGTGGTAGAATTTCATAGGGTTAATATAAAAACGTGTTTAATTTGAAAATAAAAAATGGTTATAGTATCCGCTTAAAGCTAAATGTGAGTTTCTAGTTCAATATTCTCCTGAAGTAATCCAAAACTCATACCAACAATCAATCTTTGGGTTTTAAATAAATTCTAGCAAAAATTAAAAGAAATTAAAATGGTTTGTGTATCTACAAACAAATTAATTGAAATTTATTTATTTAAATAGGGATCCTCTTCTCTTCGCTAGGAATACAAAATCATACACCTTCAATAAATCTATGTGTCGTAATTAGTTAATATATGACTAAACGAGTTTATTTACACCAAGTGACAGTAAAAAGTTTTATAATTATTTTATTTAAATTTATTTTACAATTAAACTTGCTTTTTCACAGAAACAAATTACATCCCCGTAGGTTTTCTTTTTTTGCAAAACTACGTATCTTGGTATATATCACTTGACTTAAGAACTAAAACTCAATTAATCTCAATCGTTCATTCGACATTAAGAAAAAATTCCTAAGCGCCCAGAACAAAATTCCATCGTAAAATAAGTTTTTGACCCGAAGTGAACTCATTCAAATCACCGCCTTAAAAGGTCATCAAACCTCAATGAATTTCAATGACCTCTCACAAAAAAAAAGATAAATGGAGAAAAATTTGTTATGTAGGTACTCACAATTTCCAGTTTTAGAAATGATCCACTTTAATTTTTTCAAAACTTCTCTAGTCACAATTATTTCCTTGAAATTGTCATTTTTTTATTGAAAAAAAATTAAGAAATTATCAAAACTATCACTATTTTCTAAACACAAAGAGCTCTTTTTTTAAATTTTCACTTCTTAAAGGTAAGTTCAAAAATCGTTTTAAGCCAGTAAAGTCAATATAAATGGGTTGGTAGGTAGGTAGTCCTTTTCTCTATCCGAAATAAAAATTTATTCCCTTCATGGAAATCTATGAATTTTCTATGCAGTCCTAGCAGTCGCGTGTAGAAGCACTGTAGACTATAATGTGGTAAGTAGGTATATTGCACTGTCCTCTTTCGGTTTTAAGATTATTTTTTTTAAACGAATTTTAGAACACAACTAAACTAAACCTTTACCGATTGAATTAAAAACTCAACTGAATTTCGTAAAAATGCAACTCAAATTGAATCAAAAAATTTTTGTTGTATATTTACAACAGAGCCGTGCTGCGGCGCAACACAACACACAAAACGCACACCACATAATAGGTTTTTTTTAGTGTTGTTGTATTAACTACACCATAGTATAGTATAGATACCCTCTACATTCGCGCGCCGCAGATTCAAGTTATTTTGTTAGACTTTGTTCATTTTTTGGCACTTTTTCTGCGCTCGTTGCCGCATATTATTTTCGTTCTTGCTGTCTTCGTCATGTCGTTTGTTTACAAAAAGTAAAAAAAAAAAAACAGCATAAGAAAGTGGGAAACAAAAAGAAAATAACACACATACATGTATGTAGGTATGTGCTAAAAAATGCACACATACTGAAGGCCACGAGTGCATATCTCCACCGTCCCGATTTCCGACCAACGTATTTACAACGATCAAGAAACGAAAAAGTTAAAAATTGCAGCTCAAATATTTTGTGTGTGTATGAGTTTTTTTTTTCTCTCTAAAAATCTACTGAAATTTTTGGATCCCATCCCCATCACCAGACAAAAAGAAAAAGAAGAAAAAACCGACTAGTCTTATGCACACACTAATGCAGGCGGTTCCCCTTCCTGCTTTGACCGGGACAGTAGGTGATCTGATCATCTACATCTACCCAAATACACACAAACGTATTTTAAGCTTTTTTTTGCTGTCAAATCGCAAGTGAATGGGTGGATGCCTTCCTGCTTATTAAACAAACAACCCCTTTATAAGCTGCAGGCATTTTTCAATGCAACACCAATACACTAAAAACGATCAACTTGAATGGAGTAGAAAGACAAGAAAGTGTACCGATCATTGACACCCCAAAAAGTTTACTTTGTTTTTTATTTCTCCACTTTTTAGAATCTGTTCTCCTTAATGATCCCCAATTGAATATTTAAAGAATAATTTCCTGAACAGAAGAAATGACAAAAAAGGTTGTGCCAAAAGAAAGAGAACAAGAAAAGTGAAATGCCCGATTAATCAAACATTGAAGTGCGATCGTACATGTGGAGACGGTAAAATGGAACAGAAAAAAAGTTGTTAACACAGTGTTTGATCAGTACAACAAAAAATTACTTTACACGGATTGGGTGGGAATGAACAATCGAAGACAGATGACAGCAGTTACCCATATAATGGGTGAAGTATAACAAAAGAAAGATGAATGCAGTTTGAAGCTTTTTTAGTGTAGAGGAAGGGGGTGGGCAACATGGGGTAGATAAAAAGAACAAAACACATGCACCAGATAAAGGTAGTTGATCTATGTCGTTCATCGCACTCTCTCTCATACGTAGCTATACTCCATATGGAAAGGAGCTTTACTTTTTTGTTGCTTTTAACTGCAGATTGTGTTAATTTATGGTTTGAAATAAAAAGAAAGGAAAAAAACAAATATTATTTTAGGAAACTCAACAAACACTTCTCGCGGTCGATCACCCCCTAAAATTGGTGTTCTTATGGAGACAGAAACAGCTCTGTGTTTGTTTCGGAAGTTTTTTTTTATAGGTACATACATAGGTAGGTACATGTGGTGTGACAGAGATTTGAGAGTTGTAATACACGATTGTTGTTCAATAAACTTATCACCGGTCAATGACAAAGTTCTAACTAACTGGGTAACAGAGATTTTTCAAAGTTTGCAAAGCGTTGTTCAGTGAAACCTTGAAACGTGATTTTTTAAAAGAGTTTTCTAGTTACTCTAAGTTTGCTGATTCTCTTTCGGAGACCAAGATATTTGGTGCTCTTGCCTATTGGCGCAGTAGTTAACTTGCGTATCATGTGGTACCTACCTAGTTAGAGTTTGGAATCTAGGAAGCATCCAACGTATTTTCACATTTCATCGAGAGTTTTAAGTAATGAAGCATGAGAGCCATTTTACTTATCCCTTTGGAGCAAAACGGTACAGGTAATAGTGTTTAAGCTTCAAGTTTCTTTCCTTCATTTTATTTTTCAAGCGATATAGTGACAAAAAACAAGAAACAAAGATTTTTTCAAATTGAAAATTCTGAAACAATTCAAAAAATCTTCAACATCAAATGAAAAATTTCATCAAAAAGATCAACAAAAAGAAATAATGAAAATCAAAACATCAAGCTTCCTCAAATCCACAAAAAATTCAGTTTTTTAAATGTTTGCTCAATAGGTCTACATCTTCCATAAGAAGTTATAAAAATATGTATAACAAATACTAGTTTTTGTGTAGATTTGAAAAAAGTTCTAAGTTTTTAGGAAGATTCATTCTTTGGCCAAGGCTTTCAACATTTGATCATACGTGCACTCGAATACCCGCAATCTGCTTATAACGAGAATTTTTTTGATCCAAAACCCGTGTTTTTTGTCGTGTTAATGTCGAAAAAATTGGCGTTGTTCGTGGTTCAAAAGCTTTTCCACGGGTATCGCCTTTCACGATTTCATTGCCATTAAAAGCGCTTTCTCGATTAGCCCTTCGGAATCGGCTAAAAGCTGTAGGTCCCCTCCATTTGCTCACAAGGCATGGTTGTGAGAAATGTGCTAGCTACCGTTGAACCCTGCTTTGTTGCGAGTCCCTATTTATCTACTTTTTTTTAAATAAGGCCGTGCTATAAGAAGTAGTGATAAGTGAGGTGTACATTTAACTTTCAAATTTCAATGGAAAATATCAGCATTAGACCAAAAAGGAATTAAATTTACGATCGTCTGAACTCAAATCCCATTTCTAATATCAAATAAAAATATTTTCTCTCTCGAATTTCTTTTTTGTATTAATCAGATTCTTGTATGAAAAAGTGTTCCTTTTCGATCCTTCAGAAGTTCTATATTTCTAAACCAATGAATTTTATTAAAAAAAAAACTATTTTAGCCGTGTTTTATTGGGAATTTATATTCACTTCAGCAAAACATCGCTCATGGAAAAACAACAACTCTAAAGTGAATAGCGTAAGTGGACAAAAGTAACTCACTTGCCGAAGTGAACAACAGGGATGGCTGGTAAATGGCGTTTATGGGAAAGTGAACTTGGTAAGTGAATATAGCCAAAAAAGCGTTTTATTGAGACTCGCAAGTGAAGTGAATATGGTAATTCCCAATAAAACACGGCTTTTATATCATGATCCTTGTGTCTCAAATACAATTTGAGTTATTTAATCTGATTTGTTAAATAAAACTGAAAAATGTAATTTTTCAATCATTAAAGAAAACCATACAAAATGATTTTAAAAATATGAAGCAAAAAATAAATAAATGGAAGGTGATGTCTGCATTTGCACAAGGTAAAATTTGAAAAACGGGAACTAAGCTCGAAAGTAAACCTTATTGAACTTTAACGTCGTTATACCTACAATACTGTAAAAGTTTAAACTGTTAATTCTTTTTACGTAAAACTTTTGAAAAAAGAAAAACTGTACCGCCAATTTTTTTAGGTATTAAATGCTAAGGGCCGGATAAATGCATATCTTGGATTTTTATTTTATTTTTGATGTCGAGTAAATAACGTGTAAGAAAATACATTAAAAATGAATCAGCTGCGAATTTTCATAAAGGGTTACAAAGAGTAATTATTGTGCCCTCTGTTATCCGCATTCGAAGTGGAAGTAGAATAAGAGAAAATCCGTCTCTTGTAGGAGATCCTTAGGGGAATAAACGATCGTTAAGATAGCAGCTCGGTACCGTGTTGGGTTGTCTTTTGAGTTAGTTCGTTCGGTCAACTCCAAATAAACGGTCGCGGTACTGAGTTAGTTAACCAGTGTTACACAGCCCTATCACAGATTCCATCGTAATCGAAAAAAGTCTAAGTTTCCCGATGTAACTATCACATAATCCATTCGGAGTGGAACGAATTTGGCATGAAAACATCTGATTTATGTAGACAAAGGGTCATTCCGCTTCCTCGGTAAGTGCCCGAGCCTGACACATATCAGGAAAACAGCCATCGGAGAATACCTTTCGACGAACTGGTTGGCATCTCAAATCTAATACTGTTTGACAACAAGACGAAAACAACGAAAACTTCTAATTGAAAGTTAATAAAAACGCACAATTTAACATATAATGGAAGGTCTTTATTTAAAATATATGCACATCTTGCTTCGACTGTGCTGCTCGAGCTCTCATAGTGGACTGCGCACTGTGCACCGCTCAAAAGTTCTTAGTAGACTGTGCACCGCTCTGCTGATGTTAGTGGACTGTGTTCTTGTCAATGCTCATCTCGCCATATATAGGTTGTTGCTGCTGCACTAGCCTGCTTACCCTTATCGATATTGAGCACCGCTACTTCACATATTTGGCACAGTAAATCTGCAATTGGGTTTTTTTCCATTGCGACCCTTCGGTCGCAACCACCGTTGTCTGGTACGTCTGCCACGTACGATCGCGATGAATATTTGCTATTTCTCGGTCCCAACCACCGTTATCTGGCACACGATAACACAGTGACTCTTAACCGAAAAGCTTCTTCTTTGGTTGCCTGCACCGAATCATGTTGATTCTATTTCTCGGTCGCAACCACCGCTATTTGCACATTGTTTGTTGTCTTGTAGGACATCTGTGTTGTGGGAACAATTCTTCTTCTTGCTGTAATTAGCGACCGTGAGGTCACTATGGAAAGGGGTATGGCCTATGCACGTGCCACATGATGATTTCGCTTTCTCTAACATTCCTCCCCCCAAATTGAAGGCTCGTCTTCAATTTCGCCTGTTGGCTCTTCAAGAGGTAGAACGCATAACTTCTGTATTGCTCGCACCAAGGTTTTATGCTCCAAGCACTGAAAAGCTGCCAACAATGCAGCGCTCTTTAGGTTGCTCACAAGCTCTAGGTGTATGGGCTTCCTCACCATGCACACAAACACTGCAATGTAGCCCTTCTCTATTATCTTTGATCGCCCTGATCTCCTTTTTATTTGCACCGGTCCAGCATAGTCTACTCCGCTATGCTTGAACGCTCTCGTGGGCTGGACACGTTCTTTGGGAAGACTGCCCATCAGCTGTTCGGACGTTGTTTTGCTCTGCCGAAAACATGTTATGCACCTTGAGATGTGGGTCTTCACTGCTCGCCGCAGGGAAGGGATCCAAAACCTTTGCCTTATGTACTGCATGCACAGCTGTACGCCTCCGTGTAGTGTCCTCAGATGCGCTTCTCTAAAAAACAGATTGAGTGAAAGTATGCTGCTCAAACTTACCAATGAAGATTTCTCCAGGAGTTGTTTGACTTCCATTTGATACGCACAAAGTTGTTCTATCCTTGCCCATTAGGATAATGCTCGATCTCGCTCTTCCAGTGACACTGGCCCGGTCAGGATTGTTTGACGGTTCTTCCTACACGCTCTCGTAAACATCGCCGCTCACCTGCCGCATCAGTTTGCACAAAAGCACGGCTGCACATAGCTCAAGTGGGTACTGAGATGGTTTTGACTGGTGCCACTCTGGACTTCGAAGCTATAATTCTGCACGTTGTTTTCCCAGTGATTGAAGTCACTCGCATGTAAACAACTGCGGCGTAAGCTCTAATTGAAGCATCTGCAAATACATGGAGCTCCAGTTTGTGTTGCTCCGTGCTTTTCAGCCACCTCGGAACCCTTATCGCCTCCACGTGTGTCAGTTGCTCGCGGTATTTTTTCCATACCGGTAAGATGGATGTGGGTATTTGCTCATCCCACTCAACTCCGCACCGCCATAGGTCCTGTATTAGGATTTTTGCACTAATTATTACTGGTGCCAGGTAGCCATTTGGGTCGTACAACCTCGCGATGGCACTGACAACTGCTCTTTTGGTGGTAGACACACTGCCATCGCTCGTTCGCAACTTAAACGAGATTTCATCTCTTTCGCAGTCCCATACGGGACCCAACATTGAAGCACTATGATCTTCTGGAAATGTTAGCGGTCTGATCGTCTTGTAATTTGTCACCGGTAAACTGCACATCGTTTAGGGACATCCCACTCACGCTCTTGCACGATGCGTCGAAGACGACCCGAAATTTCTTGGTGACGCAATGGTGTGGAATGTGGTATGCTCGCTCGCTCGTACTTGGTTCAGATACTTGCTTCATGTGTCCGAGAGCCTCGTATTCCCGCATAAATTCAACGTATTGTGCTCTTAGCTCTGGCTCTGCACTTAACTGCTTTTCGGTTTGTAGGAACCTCTTCATGGCCACCGCTCTGGTCGAACCCAACTTTTCCGCTCCAGTGCCTCGCACGTCAAACACGAACCGACGTTTGATGAGGCCCAAGCGCTGCACGCACTGCTCAGTAACCAAGTTGATTTGACTTCCGCTGTCCAGAAGCGCCCTTGCTTCATCCGGTTGTCCTGCTCTGCCCTGCACTTTGACGCGTGCAGTTGCCAGTAGTGCTCTTTGCACCTCGTCACTACCGGTTTGCTCATTCTCTAATCGCTCAATGTTGATGCCGTTGTCGCTCTTGAAACTTCTTTGAATTTGCGCTCAGTCTCTTCTCTAACTGGTGGAATTGCCTCACTGCAATCGCCCTGGAACTGCTCAGTTCTTGTGCCCGTGAGTTGATGGTAATAGTGACCACGTATCGCCCTGATGTGTCACGCCAATGTGTGCTCTGAAATTTTTGCTCTACCCATTCGTCCTCTGCAGACATGGGAGTCGGTAAATGTAGGTCCTCCGCTTCCCAAAATTTTCTCAACAGCTCATTGAGATGCTCATCCGGTGATTCCGTCGTCATTATATCATGGTCATTAGTGTCGCTCTAGCTGGATTCGGATTTGCTCGCATCTGTCCGCTGCATCTCATCACAAACGTAGGCTCTATTCGTGACAGCAAGGTGGCGTGAATCGTACCTTTGTGCTTGCTCCCAGCCCTTGCGCTTGAATATCACATTTGTTCTTTCTCAGCCCCATTCTTTGCACGCATTGCTCTGTTATGATGTTGACTTGACTTCCCGAACCTAGTGTTCTTGCCCTCATGCCCTGCCCTGTTTTGCTCATGATTTTAATGCATGCCGTTGCTAGTAGTGCATGATCTGCATTTGCTCTGCTCTGTTCCACCTCGTTATGTTTGGTTACATCTCTATTGTAGTTGTTTTGATTGCTCGTATCGAGGTGGTGTGACTGGATCACATGCTCGATGGGTTGCTCTCGATGTGATTGCTGCATTAATTGCTAGTTGTCTGGTTGACATTTTGACGCTCTTGAAGTGGTTGGCAGGCTGTGCTCTGACCGCGCTATCACTGATAACCCAGTTACCGGATTGCACTGCTCTGGGCAAAGGATGCTATTGTGTCCCTTGTTACTTCTCCGGCAAGCTCCGGCAGGACATGCCTGCGCAACGTGTCCGCTCTTCAGACAATTAGGATACAGCTTCCAGCTGTGAACCTTGTCGCTCCTACCTTGAATGAAGAGAGAGAGAAAATCTGCACAACGATATAGTGGATGTGGTGACTTACACAGCGGGCATTTTAATGCCGTGGTCGTCTTTAGTGCGCTCGAACCAGCCACATTCCTTTGTACCCCTCTCTGCATCTTCGTGTCTGACCTTTCTGCACACTGCTCTATATCGCAAAATGCAGAATCCAGAGCACTGGCTCCGCGCTCCAAGAATTCAAAGAACTCTTCCAATGTGGCAATTTGACGGACATCGGCCCTTGCCATTTGCCACGCGTGGCTCGTCTCCTGATCCAGTATAATGCTAAACTTGCTTTAGCTTGAATTAAAAGCGCACTTCCCGTAAGACCGTAGAAGACCGCAGCGACCCAGGTCGACCCTTCGAAAATCGCTTCAGTCCGAACGGAATCAATGCACTTTTTTGGATATCTCAAATTTATTTGCGCTCTGCAAAATAACCTTTGTCCGGTTGCGCTGCACAGTTAACGATCACTTCAGTCAATTCGCACTTCCTAGATTGATGAATTCTCACAAGTTCTTATATTTTTCTTCTCGTTAAGTAGGGATATCTTGTGAAAAAGGTTTTTCTTTCGAAAATATTTGCATTCGATTACCCACATATAGGTATGTATAAATATATTTTTGATAAGCACTTTTAATTTATCTTTAGATAGGTCGCTTGCACAATTTATTCGGCTCGATTAGGACCAGAATGTTTGACAACAAGACGAAAACAACGAAAACTTCTAATTGAAAGTTAATAAAAACGCACAATTTAACATATAATGGAAGGTCTTTATTTAAAATATATGCACATCTTGCTTCGACTGTGCTGCTCGAGCTCTCATAGTGGACTGCGCACTGTGCACCGCTCAAAAGTTCTTAGTAGACTGTGCACCGCTCTGCTGATGTTAGTGGACTGTGTTCTTGTCAATGCTCATCTCGCCATATATAGGTTGTTGCTGCTGCACTAGCCTGCTTACCCTTATCGATATTGAGCACCGCTACTTCACATATTTGGCACAGTAAATCTGCAATTGGGTTTTTTTCCATTGCGACCCTTCGGTCGCAACCACCGTTGTCTGGTACGTCTGCCACGTACGATCGCGATGAATATTTGCTATTTCTCGGTCCCAACCACCGTTATCTGGCACACGATAACACAGTGACTCTTAACCGAAAAGCTTCTTCTTTGGTTGCCTGCACCGAATCATGTTGATTCTATTTCTCGGTCGCAACCACCGCTATTTGCACATTGTTTGTTGTCTTGTAGGACATCTGTGTTGTGGGAACAATTCTTCTTCTTGCTGTAATTAGCGACCGTGAGGTCACTATGGAAAGGGGTATGGCCTATGCACGTGCCACATGATGATTTCGCTTTCTCTAACAAATACTGAACAACATTTACAAACTTGAAATTCATTCAGATCGTCAGATATTTCAAAAAGGCGAATTGTACTAAAATCAAAATTATGCTTGCATCAACACTCCTCTAGCCAAACTTAATTACAAAGTTATAATTGAGTGTTAAATGCTATACAGTGGTGTTCCAGTATAACGAATGCCGATATAACAAATGATCAATATTACGAACACTTTTTTCAAGTCCATTAGGTATTCTATATAACGAACAAATAACGAATTTCAGACAAACTGACACTGAAAACTAAAAGTCTTAGTTCTAAAAAGTTTACGGGAAGAGGCATTCAACAATAACATTCAACCCCCGAAAAAACAAATGCATATTAATGATTCTTTTCTCAAAATTGAGTACAAATTGAGTCTATTTAACTAAAGATTTGTATGAAAAGGTTTCGATACAACGAATTTTCGATATAACGAATTGACTCTGGACATTATATCGTTTGTTATACTGGACCATCACTGTAATTACAATTAATTTTATTGAATAAATCTCTTATGTTCGTTGAGTTTCACTAAATTCTTCTTTTTCCTTTTTGGTGTTACGAGCAGCGTGAATTCGAACGGATCACAGCCGTCTGCCTCACCATATTGATTCGCCCGTGGCGTTTTATAAATAGTCCTAACTAAATCCTAACTACATCCTAAAATAGTCCTATATTGTAGGACTTGAAAAACTTTTTGAGCAAAGCTTCGGTGCGAAAACTACACGATATTTTATTTAGAGATAAAAACTAAGAACTTCAATATTATTTTGCTACCAATTTTTGTTTATTGAAATGGCAAGATCACTTAATTCACGAATATAAATGAATGTTTTATTTTTTTTTTTTTGTAAAAAAAAGTGGTATGGTAAATATCACTTTTAAACCCAACATATAAAGAGTTGTAGGAACATTTAAAAGAAAAAAACAAAAAAGTTATCCTTAAAAACAAAACCACACGGCGAAACTTTTGAAAGTCAAATTATTTAGAAATAAACAATTTCCGAAACCTCCGACAGAAATACCTTAATTAATTTACAAGCCAATGAAAAGAACAAACTCTTGCTTAAAAAAAAAATTCTTGTATGATAGCCCTTTAGGAGATTCTGATATTATTTTCCAGTGTCATAGTTATCGTATTTTCTCCAACTTTCCCCAATAAGATCAGTAACTCTACGGGTGGAAATGTTTTAAAAAAAGTTTTATTGTATGAAAAAAAGTTACGACTAAAGTTTATTACTGACAACTTTCTAACCTTCGAATAATTCCGTTCAATTATTATTGGTCTGATATTCTAAAAGCTGGAGTCTACGGTCTACCCTCTTTGAACAGTTGAAAAAGGCTACTTTCACGAATTTTTTTTTTGACCGGTATAAATCATTAATATGAATATATAAAGTGTTACCCCTGGTAAAATACACAAAAAATCGTTTTTAATCAAATTTTTTAGTTTACTAATTTTTTGACTGGTCCCAAAAAAAAAAAGATGTAAATGCAATATCTGGAATACATGACTTGAACAGAAATTGAAAAACGGTTTCAGATTCATTAGGAGAATGGCTACATTGTATATGTACCTGTCATACGAATTTTGTTTTCTTCCAAAATGACAAAATCGGAGCCATTTTTCCCAAAACTACAAATTCATAATTTTTTGCCAAAATAAAATAGTTACACTCAAAATTTCAAAATTCGTATGATATGCGCTATAAGTATCGTCATAAGGAACATGTCGTAAAATGATGTCAAAGTTTAGTTGAATAGTTTCAGAGACTTCATCAACAAGCCGCCCAAAAACTTCCTTCCGAGAAAAAAGCGTTTAAGGGCCAAATCGTGATATTTAGGGCTTAGGTAGCTACGTGAAATTCACAAAAAGTACAGTTAGGCTGCTAAGATCTATGTAAAATTTTAGTATAATACTTTTAAATATTTTTGCTTCTAAAAATGCAAAAAAAAAAAAAGATTTGATGAAAATTATAAAGAGCTTAGACTTCTAAAATTTTTAGCAACGCCCATATTAATGGGGACTTCTGACAGTCTCTCGGAACGCTATGAAAAGGCTATACCTAGGTATACCGAAAACCAACTTTCCTCTAGTATACTTTCAAAGTTTCACCAATTTAATGAACAATTTGACTTAACGCTTCTAGAGAAACATAATATGTTTATTTTGGGATGTAAAACCTAACCTTTATGTGTAGGTACTTAATTGTTTTGATTTGATATGTATTAAGTGAGGAAATAAGAGCACTACCTTCTTTTGAACAATTATGTTATCCTTTAAAGTTCAGAAGATCATTTACAGTTAAAACATACATGTAACCTTTCTTAGTATGTTCGTATTTTGAAATTATTGTAAGTAGGTGCAGCGCTGTGTATGTATATATAAAATTACAGAACTAGTAAAAGGTCTAGGTTATTCCCCAAATCCATGAAAATAAATAAAAAAACATCGCCTTTGGTCTCAGTTGACCAAGATAAAAATAGAGCAATCAACTTTAGCTTAACAAAATATTTTTTTTTATTTTTCTTTAGCTTAACATAAATTTATTGATGAAATGTCAAAATCTCAACTGCCAATGTCCATGAAATACCAAGCAAAAATTAATTTTTAACAAAGAGTATTGTTATCACAGTGTGTGTAGGTAAGGTACCTACTTACGTTTTTTCATAGAGGCACCTAGGTATATCTTGGAACTTATTGCTGATTGAATTGAGTATTTTTTTCTGTTGGAGATTTTTTTTTAAATCTACTAACTGGAGCACTCAGACCTAAATAACGGTAAATTTAACTACAAGATAGCAATCTTCTTTTAGTATTGTTTTCCAGATGTTCGGAAAAAAGCCAAAGGACGGATACTGCCATAATTTGTTGAATACAATTTTAAAAAGTTAATAGGCATAGTAAACAATGTGTTCCTCTTCTCATTTACATAATTAGGTGCTTATTAAAAAGGATTTTAAAATTCATATTACGTGTTTAGGTATCAATGTAACATCTAGATACCTACCTACCAACAATAAAAATTTAAAATAAGAAAAACTATCAAGGTAGGTATATGTTTAGGTCGTTAAGTAGTTTGATAGAAAGAACTGTCTCTTCTCTTTTTGAACTGCTTTAAATCATATACCTACCTACCTACTTGAAAAAATTACTTGTTCTTTCCTAATATCGTTATACTTATGACTGGACCCTCCGCATTGAAAAACAATAAATTTCGATAGATCATCTGCAAATCTTCACACTGACAAGAATTTTCTTCAGCAATTAATTTTCACGTGATGTAATCTAAGCAGTTCAGTTATCAAAATTCTCAATTCGCATGGGACTAACGTATTTTTAAAAACCTAAATTCAAACTTTGTTTTCAATAGTCTGAAAATCGGTTCTACAGGATTTTTTTCTGGTCCTCAATATGGAACTGAAATAGAACTAGAAATAAGGCATCTAAGTATTTTTATTGAATAACTGGCAATTTTTTGTAGATTTTTTAGGTAGGTAGGTAGGTATGTTCGCGAGCGTAACTCTTTTGATTACCTATATGTATTTAGATAGGTACCTACCCCTTTATCAAAGACTAAAACAATATCTTCATGCTGAATGTGTGTGTGGCTATAAGAAAGAAAGATTCACATCATTTATTTTTCAAAATAGAAAAGAATAAAAATACAGCACATATTTTTATTTTGAGATGAATCAAAAAATTATGAGCTTATTAAACTGAGCAATAGCTCAAGGTGGGTACAACCAAAAACATATGTACCTACCAACTCCGTATCTTCTCGCAAATAATGACTTATTTGGTATGCTGAAAGAAGCCAGCAGGTGGTGCCTACACACACGAGAAATTGTTGGTAGAAAAAAAAACACGCACACACACACGAACAAAAATAACATTAAAAGCTAAGAATCTCAACATTTCCCTCGAGTCCTTAATCAAAGTGTTGATATGTTAAGCAAGTAGGTAGATAAAAAAAAAAAAATCAGTTCACTTACGCCTCACTTCCAACTCCTTAGTTTTAATATTTCTTGCCGCCTCCGCCTGTTCTTATATCATCCTGATAATCCTTTGGTAGTTTTGTCCTTTTTGCATTAATTCATACGAATTCAAAAATTCTCTTATTCAATTTGCATTTGCGTTTCAACTTTTAAATTACAAACTTATTCGAAATTGCACTTTATTTTCAAAACTCAATCAACTTCTTCAAAAAAGAAAAACTAAAAAAAAAATAATATTAATTAATAAACAAGATAACAAAAATTCTTTAACACAATTTTTTGCTATCAGAAAAACAACACGGGATTTCGAAACAATTGCGAAATTTTTCAAGTCACACTCAATAATCCAACCGGTAGCTAAATACCCAAGTATTGTCACTCACGAAAATACAAACTACAAAAATAGTTTATCCTGCCGATCACTTGCAACAAATATTTTTACAGTTTAAAATTCGCACTTTGATCTATAAACGCACATATGAATTCTTAAAAATTCACCTCAAAAGTCCAAGTCCAATGATAACACCTCCAAATAAATTAAATATAACAACAACAACAGTATAGCAGTGGCAAGTTTCAAATAATATCCAACAGAAAATGTGACAACAAATACGGAACGGACGAGACCAACCAACTATGTATGGTATGACTGCCTAGTCTGGCGGTTAGAAATCTTTTGGCTCTAAACGTTATGATGCTATGTGTATTTTAGTTTTGTACCATTATAATAATCACACACACATTATGATACACCGTCGTCGAACAGGCAAAGCACACGAACAAAAAAAAAACCCACCAAATGAAAAGGATAAATAATGGGAGAGAAAAAATACAACATCAAAATACACGCTGCTCGGCGGAGAAAAAAATAAACCCGAACCCAACGAACGAGCGAATCAGAGGAATAAAAAAAAAGTAGTAAAAAGCCGCTGCACACGAACGTGGAAAGGAACATACAGTAGCCCCCCTTCCTTCCCCGGGGTCGAGAAGACATATCCTTAGTCGTCGTGCTGTGCTTGTGCTTTCATCCCCTTTTACTCTTTCTATGTTGCCACCACACCGCACCAAATCATTTACGAAGCCCATCATCAAGGAGCGAGAACACTGAGTGTGTGGAAAAAACAACACACAGAATACCCGAAAAAATATCCTTATTCCAGCTTTGCTCCCTTTGAACGAGCGAACGTAGTACATCAGCGCTATCCCCTCTGTTAGTATGTGTGTTATAAAATGAAATTAAAAAAAGAAGAAAAAAACAACACGGACTCCCGCCGCCGCCGCCGCCAATATTTTATTATCCTATTTTTTCCTTCGTTTCTATGTATGAATGTGTAATAATGTCGGATGGATCCTTTTTATAATAATCAAATACATTCATGGAAATTCCACCGAAAATGAAGGAGAACCAAAGCATTGCAAAAAAAAAACACAGCCCTCCCCATTGGGAGCGAAAACAAAAAACCCTCAATGCTGTTGGCATCCCTTACCACCCACTCGCCCACCCCCAACACACGAATAGAAAAAATCCCCTTCGATTTGGAAAAAATAATGCAAAAAGAACGGAAAAAAATCCACGCGAGAGACACATACACAATCAGAGTTATTCTTCCGTTGCTTTGCCTCCTCTTGCACACATACACGAACGTCGAGCACATGTTGTTTAGTGAAATTTTTTCTCTCTATTGAAAAAAAAAAAATGGGTGACGAAGTGACGATTCAAGGTTGGGCGAGAGGAGCGGGGTCAGAATCAGTGGCCAGTGGAGTATTGCCCCTTACCATTGAAACACTGATTATCTGTTCGCGTTGTCCGAACTAAAACCACTTCTAACCGAAACAAAACTATTCACCGTGATATTATTAAAAAACTATCTGCACAGCCGTCGACAAAGAACTAAAGGACGAACTAAAAATCGCGAGGACCAAACTGAATTTTCTTCAGCTTCGAGGAAGGATAAATGGTACACTGGCCGACAGCAGCCAAAGTTACAGAGTAGCCGATTCCATTCACATTTCCAATACGACACCAAGTCGAAGAGGATATCCTTCGATTCACACACAGAAGTAAAAGGACAACGTCCAAAGAGAATATCCGTCAAGTCCTTAGTTGCTTTTCTTTCCATTAATGTTAAAATAACCGCGCTAAGTCGCGTGGCAGGATTTCGCATCGCTCTCTTATCTTCGGCCACAACCTCACAATTCTATTTCTACCGCCTGCCTACTGTCACTGTGTCTTCAAGCTCTCGCAAAACAAACACACATACATACACAAAAGGGGATCCCTTTGCGCGAATTAAGAGAAATGCCCTTCAAATTTAATTCACTCTCTTCGATTTTATCCTCATCGTCGCCGTCGTACCAAATGGCAATAAAATTCAACATTCTACTTACAACTTCATCATCCCCTTTACAGTACTAACTGTACTATGAGCTGAGAGAAATCTTTTTTGTTGTAGGTATTCTCGCCTCAGACTCAGTCAGACAGACAGCCAGCACCAGCAGCCAGCACCCCTTTCCTTTATCTTTTAAAGGAAATGAAAACAAAAAAAAAATTATTCTCATCCCTTTTGTGAGAAAGAGAACTAAAGCCCACACACTGGTGACGGTGACTCTTTAAATGGAAATGGAAACACCGGCTTCTTCGTTTTTCTTTTATAATTTTCTTTTTCCCAAATCCTGCGAATGCTATGGGAAAAAATTGGGGAAAGTGAAAGGGATATTTTTTTTTTGGTTTAAATATGTGTGGAGACGTATGGGGATGGATTTTCTTTATTTTATTTTCTGGTTGCCATTTCTTTTCTATTTTTGATTTTCTTTTACTTTTTCGTTGTTTGTTGTTGCTGCGGAGGGGAAAGTTTTTCATTTTAATGTGATGATGAGAGTAGATCCTCGTTGGAGGGCTTGGGGGCCGCCAGCAGCAGCACACCATTGAGGAAGGGTGACTTTCATACATACGAAACAAGTAGGCAATTGAGCACATTTTTGGAGTGGCAAAGTGTAATCGAAGAGATGAGGTGTTAAAATTTTTCTGTGTGATCCTTTTTTCCCTTCTTTTGGGTGCGTGTAGACAGTTTTTATGGACGTTGGTGTAGTTATTTTCTGGTCGTTTTTTTTGTTGGTTTTTTTCTTGTTTCGTTTCTTCTGTTGCTGTGTTCTGATGTGGATTTATTTTCAGACATGTTATGACTTCAAGAATGTATCTAGCTGTTGAGCTGTTGGTCCAGGCGTCTTGAGGAATCCTCATTTTCTTAACCTGAGCAATTGGAATGAGTGCGAAAAAAAATATTCGTCTTGTTGATTCGAATTTGGTGTTACCTACATTTTATGCATGTATGTACCTACTTCATTCCAACATTCCTAAATCCTTTTTAAAACTACAGCCGTGATCAACGGGGTTAGATTTAGGTACATGAATTTTCTATATAAACTAGGAAAGCTTTCTAGGTAGGTGTAGGTATTGTATGTACATATTAATCTTTAATGGAACAGATTAGTGGAATGAATTGTTCTCCGCTAAAAACAACGTTTTGTAGATGTAAATAAAAAAAAACTTTGAAGCCTTCGTAGGCAGGTTTTAGTGGAATATTATAGCTTAAGCTTTGATTTGTGTGATTAAAATAAATTGAAGCTAGGAAATGTTATAAAATAAATAAATCAAAAGGGTGTCGCAATACAGCGAGGAGCCTCAGGGCCTAGTGCATTTCTCACAACCACTGCCTTTGTGAGGGAATGGAGGGGACCTTAAATTTTCTGATGGTATACCGAACGGCTAATCGAGAAAGCGCTTTTCATGGCAATGAATTTACTAATGAATTACTTCCCAATTAAACAAACATTTTTGCCTCTGTTCGGATTCAAACCACGAACTACTGGGTCAACAGGCGGACACATGCTAACCGTCACGGGTACCACAGGAAATGTTATCAGAGGCATCAAAATTTACACCCGTGCTAAGAAAAATGGCTTTGAATAGTTTCTACTTGGGATTATATGTACTATAAGGCAAGATTTGCAATCGTGCAGGAAAAAAATGTTGAAATAGCAATGCAATACGACATTACGATGATAGAGAATACAAAAAGTGTGTCCTGAAATTCTGTTTGTCTGCCTGCATCTCTGTATTCTATTCGTCAGTCTGAATTTCTGTCTGTCCGTATATAAATCTACTACAGTCTGAACCAGCTAGGGTCTGTGCGGCAGCCTACAGAGGATTTTCTGAAATTGAGCCTCTTGGTCTTGAAATAACGGAACCGGCTTACCACCTACATAATTATGTGAAAACACTTATTTTTCTCAAAAAGGACTCTAATGACTTCGATTAAATTTTGTGTGAGAAATTAGTTTTTGGATGTTTTACTTATGATGTAAAAAAATGTTTGAAAAAGTCTAAAACGGTAACTCCCACAGTACCGCTTTTTCAAAACCGACTTTCTCGTTTATGCTTTACACGATTCTGACGTAATCTTATATTAAGAGGTCCTAGGTGGTTTCAGGAAGACTACGCGTCAACTGAAATGAAAATGAAATGAAATATTTCTGCCTTAGATTTTTTCAATTTTTTTGTAGAAACATCTTTTGGTAAGGTCTTACAACTTGTTTTCTTGATTTCTAAGAAAATCATTTTTTAAAAAGTGAAAAAAACAGGTTTAAAAAAAAACTCCTTCAACGATTTTTATTGAACTTGGAGTGTTTATATATATTAAAATCTGCTAAAAGTTTGCGTTTTTAGATTCTCGCAAGGACCTCTGGAACATTTAATTTAATTTTTTCAATATTTTTTGAGATTTTATTCAGTTTACATAATTAATGTGTAGTTGGCAACCCTGTACCACCAAATAAATGATGAAAGTGAAACCTTGTACTTAGGCTCAAGGTTTTGATTTTATACTTAGCACACAATCGCAAGTTGGACCGATCCAGTCGTGCCCATTTTACTTGCGATTATAGGTACTATAAGGCAAGTCTTGCAATCGTGCAGAAAAAAAATTTTGAGATAACAATTAAACATGACATTACGATGATAGAGAATACGAAAAAAGTGGGTCCTGCAATTCTGTCTGTCTGTCTGTGTGTCTGTATGTCTGTGTGTCTGTCTGTCTGTATATGGATCTACAGCCTGAACCAATGGACCGATTTTTTTCAAAATTTGCAGTTATGGTCTCTGAAGTAGCCTACAGAGGGGTTTTTGGAATTGGGTCTCTAGGTTTTGAAATAACGGTACCTGCCATACAACCGATATGATAATACCTATTTTTCTCGAAAACGGCTCTAACGATTTCGATAAAATTTTGTGTGAGGAATTAATTTTGGATTGTCTTTCTAATGAAGTAAAAACAAATTTTGGAAAAATTCTAAAAACGGTACCTCCCATAGTACCGTTTTTTTCAAAACCGACTTTCTCGTTAACGGCTTACACGATCTTGGCGAAATTTTGGATTTATGAAGTCGTAAATTGTTGAAGAAAGACTGCATATCAATATTTAAAAAAATTTAGTTTTGGAAATTTTTATAAAACTTTTTAAAAAATTTTGATTTTTGAAATTAACTTCAAAACTGTAACTTTGATTTTTTTCAAATTTTTTGTCAAAATAACTCCTACTAAGATCTAAAACTTTGTATTCTCGACTTTTAAAAAACAGTTTTTTAAAAAAAGTGAAAAATAAAAAACGGTTTTTTGGAAAAACTGCTCTAACGATTTTGATAAAATTTTCTTCATTCATATGTATTAGCGATTGCAAAAGAATGGCGTTTTTAGATTTTTGGTTGAAACCTTTGGAATATTTAATTTAATTTTTTCATTATTTTGCGTGATTTAATTCAATTTCCATAGTTAATGTGTAGTTGGCAACCCTGCACCACAAAATATATTATGAAGAGCTAATACCAAAACCTTTAACTCAGCCTTTAGATTTTGATATCGTATTTAGAACACAATCGCAAGTTCGTGCGACCCAGTCGTGCCCATTTTTTTGCTATTGCAACACCAATGTTCAGCAACACTCTAACAGCAGAAGTACCACCGAGTTTTAATTTATACTTTTCCAATACAATGACTATGGATTAGTTTAAGTTCACTATAAAGTAAAACAGCAATGAATGGTGGGATTAAATTTTTTACATAGAGCCAAACTCTGGGAACGATAACTCCCATGGGACGGTTACCTAAGAAAAAAACGACTTTATCAATAAAGATGATGTTTAAGGAGTTCTAGTTTGTCTAAATTGTTGTGCATACGAATATTTTGAAGAAGTCTTTTGAAAAGTATTAACATTTCCTAAAGATATTAAATTTTTTCATAAGAGCAACTTTTTGTACCCATTTTTAAACACCAGTTGAATCTCGTATCACGTTACACTACAGTGAGACTGTGTTCCAAATATTTCAAATGCGGTTTTACTGCAAGGCGTTCCTAAGGCAACATTTAAAATATTGACGAAGTAGCATGTTCCTGAGAGCAACCCAAACATTATTACAGCGCATAAACTGAGCTAACCGCGCACCATACGCATGATATTTGGTAAGCTTTGATTTGACTCCTTACTTTTTCTTTAAAAGGAAAGGACATTTTTTGACCACGCATGAAGGAAGGGCATGATACAATTTCTCTTTCTTTCCCAATAATTATCAGGATATACATCCAGAATGATTTCTTAAGTGTTCTGTTAGAGCTTGCGTCTATAATTCTTTTTACGTACCAGAACTCATTCATGAAACTCATCAGCCATATTAGGTATTTAAATAAAAGAAAATCCTTTTAATTGCTAGAAATTTTCTGCCATGGTACCTTGGTAAAACATTAACAAAAGAAACACCTTTCATGTACCTATTCAGCAACATCTCCTTTCAATTTTTATTTAAATGACAATCGTTGTTTAATGACACTCTGGCTTTCCCTGTTCTCCCTCTTATGATGGAATTGTGTTTGTGACCCACGTATAACAATGCCTTGTAGCACGCAGCTCATTCAATTGTATTACCATCAAACACCGAGCTATCCATCCAACCATTCTGTACTTTTCATTCGCTTGTTCTAAAGCATCTCACCCTTGCAGCTCCCCTTCTAAGCTTGTCTCAGTCAGTTGGAAAAAGTGCGTTCTGTCCTGTGTATCTTTATTTTGCACCCCATAGCCCATACGCGCTTCAATGATGGAATTTGTACAAAACATCCATAGCAGGATGTGTTGTGTAGTGTTGGCAATATCGCATACTGCCACTCGAGCATACTATGTACCTACCACACCATACCCCCCACCCCCGCTCCCCTTCTAACCCTTGAAACGAAACGATGAAACGACGACGGCGACGTAGTGTGGCGTGTCGTTCGCTGTTAAAATTAAAATTGCAAAAAGCTGAAGGAGCATCACCAGAACGAACACGAAAAAGCGGAAAAAAGTATTCTAACACCGCCCACCAACACATGTGTGTAGAAATTTTTAACTAATTTCACATATAGTTAAAAAATTATATACCCACCGTTACATATACGCACAACTCCATCCATTTTGCGAGTAAGAGCGCGAGCACATAGGTAATATTCAAACATTTTTTGTAATTTTAATTTGTATACCATTTTTGTTGGTTGGCACGGTACATACTATACATTCGGGGGGTGCAGGAAAAGGAAAAAAAGTTAAAAAATAAAAAAGTAAAACAATCCAAGTAAGGGGTGTCAGGGGAGGCAAGGGGATTGGCTGTGAAACGATTTTCCATTATAGTGAAAAATAAAAACAAAAGTTTGCCGAAATGATGGGCTCGGGTTGTGTAGTAGGAAGTAACTACGACGATGAGCAATAGAAGGATCAGGGGTTGTGTGAGGGGGTACATAGGGGGTGGTAAACGACAGTTGGAACGATGTATATGTATATTATACAACATGTAACACCCACTTGCCGCGTGTGGTGTTATTATAATAAAAAGCTCACATACCAACATTTATTTACATCAAAAAATTAGGAAGCTGTAAAAAGTAGGTGGCAGGCGTTACGTACTGATGGGAGAAGGGCGGGCGGCGAAGAGGGGGAAATAGGGAAGAGAGTGAGGGGTCAGAGGGCAAATCACTTAGCATGAGAATGGGTAAAAAATATTAAATATCATACTTTCCCCCATCGATACATTTGATGAATTTTTTATTTGCTAAAAAAGTGTGTTGCCTTTTTTTATTTTTATGTCAATTGCAGGCAGCGATGAGAGAGGGTGTAGCAACGCAAATTATTATGACGGTGACCCTTAAAAAAATGACACGCCTATTAATTTTAGCTCATATAATTAAATGTGATGGATACAGATGTATAAATCCTTTAGTTCTTCTTTTATATTTTTGCTGAAATTTCAAAATTTTTTTATTCTAGAAGACACGAAAATTTTGTAGTGCCATTTCCGGTTTTTTACTTTCGTGCTTTTTCTGTTTTGTGTTTTGAGTTAAGGCTTTAAGTTAAACTATAGCTGAATACTGATCATTCATACGCATTGTAATTGAATCCGAAGATTGGGTTTACCAAAGTTGAAAATATCTGAACTCACTAGGCGATGGCGTGTCTTGAAAACACATTCAAATATTTATCTCTACCAGAGCGCAATTAATAATTTAGTAAGAACTATTAAAATAAAATTTATATTTTAGTTTAGAAAAAAGTTTAGCGGAAACATAGTTTTTAAATTCCATTGGTGAGTAAATCGCTTGAGAAAATTTTAAATTTTAAAGAAAAAACTGCTGCCAATTCTTATGCAAACATAGATCTATTATTTTAGCGATAAAAATCTTTCAATCTTTCTTTCCTCTTTATAAAAGTGAAAGTGTTTGGTTTGCATTAAATAGGCTCCAAAAAACTACTGAGCCGATTTGAATGAAATTAGGAAGAAAGAAAGTACATATAGAGCGGCTCTATTAGAGTTTGAGAAATGACACAGCCTTTATTTCAACACAATATTCTTTCGAGAACGGAAATGTAAACGAAAACTAAGAAACTATTTGGGCGATTTCAAAAATTCTTTCACCGTCAGAATTATAATAGCATAGTTTATATTTTTCTTTCCCATATTACCCTGGGAACGGGAACAAAACCGGGGAGTTGGAAAATTCCGGGTCGTTTCAACAATTCTTTTATCTTAAGGGTGCTTCACATTAATATCCCCTATATTGACTATATTTCATTTCCATATTCTTAAGGGAACGGGAACGGGGTCGAAAACGGGGATTCGGAAACCACTGCACCGATTTTAAGGTTTTTTTTTTTTTAATATAAACAATAATGTTATCCACGAGTACCGTGGAATGTATTTCAAGCCCATGTTGCCACGGCAACCAGAACGTAACAGAGAACTTAGAAAATACTGAACCGATTTCAAAAATTATTTCAGCATTAGAATGTTATGAATGTTATTACGTGGCGTATATTTTACCTTAACTATAAACTACAATGCCTCTAAATCACATAGATACTACACCGGGTAAGTCAGCCAGATTAGTATATGTACTATGTAGGGAACGATTAATTATCTACGATCCAATTAGTATTAAGCCAGCTTTAACAAAGATCAGCCATCAGAATAAAAAGAAGAAGTTGAACAAAGAGAATGGGAATTTGTTCTCTATTTTTAGTGGCAATTATCAGAGATAGATGACCAAATAAAACACAACTTATCCTAACTCAAAACAATCAAATATTGAATTTTTTTGTTACAATAATTAAACTTAACTACAATGATACATATTAATAAAATACTTTTCAACATGGTCAGAAAAGCGCTTTAAGCTCTACGTTTAATTGGAATTATTATAGTTTCATATACAACAATCCAAAGATCTTTGGTAATAGTGATTTCCCAACTGCTAAAGTCTTTAATTAATGTCTACACCAACTTTGATCTTTTTGCAGGTGGATTGAGAAATGATCGTGTAAATAATGCCAGTCAACCAAAATTCACTTTTCTCGACCAATGCTATAAGTGAATGATGTGCCATGACGGCCGCATGTGTGTGAACAACATTAACTAGACCGTTGTGTACACATAAAAAGTCGACATTCTCTAATCAATATTTTCGTAACCGACATTTTATGAGTCGAAATTTTGATCAGTCGGGTTTTTTATATCAGTCGAAATGTGCTCAATCGTTGTCAATATGAAGTTCAAAAACTCTGAAAATCACTACCATGCCTATTGCGTTTCATCGTTTCCAATTAGTAGACCTCTAAAAGATTGTGTTAAACACACCTGCTCTCTATTGATATCCTGCAACACTGCAGCAAGTAATTGAATTGATTTCCGTAACCCTCATAATTGGTGCTCTCTTAGGTTAAATCAACTTTAATTAACAAATACAAAGAGTACAAAGCTACTGATTGAACTGATGGCCCCGTAATACTGCCTATACTACGACCAATCATTACTCCAGAAAACTCCAGAAAAAGCTGAAGAAAAGGGGTTTGCTTTTAAAGTGGACATACAAAGTTATGGTTGCATGAAGCAATTTCAAGGTCAATACAATCTTGAGATAAATTTAATGGATGGTTCATGTTCACATTATGTGTTTTCTATTTTCTTAAGAATGTTTTCAAATAAAAATTTATATTTGTATCTATAATTTTACTAGCTGAGCCGCCCGGCTTTGCTCGGGTCTGTAGTTTTAAGGTTCCAGTTCTCCTCTTCCGTGGGAGTTTGGGGAAGAAATATAATCTGTCTTACTGTGGGACTAAGTGGTATCCTAATTCTGAAAGAATTTTTGAAAGCAGCTTCTAAGTTTCCGTTCCCAACCCCGTTCCTGTGGGAATCTTCCGTTCCCATGGAAATATGTGAATGAAATGTAAGTCTATGTCACTGAGGGATAATGTAACATCTCAGAGTTGAAAGAATTTTTGAAATCGGTCAAGTAACTTTATGGTTCCCGTCCTCGTTCCCGTGGGATTCTAGGGATCAAATACACGCCAAGTTACTGAGGGATTATGTGGCATCTAAATGCAGAAAGAATTTTTGAAATCTGTCCAGTAGCTTCTAAGTTTCCGTTCCCAACCCCGTTCCTGTGGGAATCTTCCGTTCCCATGGAAATATGTGAATGAAATGTAAGTCTATGTCACTGAGGGATAATGTAACATCGCAGAGTTGAAAGAATTTTTGAAATCGGTCAAGTAACTTTATGGTTCCCTTCCTCGTTCCCGTTTTTGTTCCCGTGGGATTCTAGGGATCAAATACACGCCAAGTTACTGAGGGATTACGTGGCATCTAAATGCAGAAAGAATTTTTGAAATCTGTCCAGTAGCTTCTAAGTTTCCGTTCCCAACCCCGTTCCTGTGGGAATCTTCCGTTCCCATGGAAATATGTGAATGAAATGTAAGTCTATGTCACTGAGGGATAATGTAACATCTCAGAGTTGAAAGAATTATTGAAATCGGTCAAGTAACTTTATGGTTCCCACCCTCGTTCCCGTTTCTGTTCCTGTGGGATTATAGGGATGAAATATAGTTTTAGTTACTGATGAAGGGAGATAATGTAGGACCCCAAGTGCTGAAAGATTTTTTGAAATCTGTGGAGTAGTTTCTAATTTTCCGTTACCAATCCCGTTCCTGTGGGAATATGGGGATCAAACCTTGACAGGAACCATCTCTGAACTAAACTATGTCTACCCAGAAAATTTCATAAAAATCCGTTGGGTGGCTTAGGAGTTTACCCCGGACATACATACATACCTACATACATACATACATACATCCTACTTTATATATATAGATTGATTGATTTCATACAAAAATCAAATTTATTTCTCACTATAAGTCAATTTTTGTTTTTTTGTTTTTTTTTTAAAAGAACAGTGTTTTGTATGTAACGAAAGCTAACGCATTGCATTGATGTCGTTCTCATAGGAATATAGGAATAAAAAGTATCCTATGTCCGTTTCCTGGTCCTAAGCTCCCTCCTAACTAATTTTCAGACAAATCGGTTCAGCCGTTCTTGAGTTATGAATAGTGTAACTAACACGACTTTCTTTTATATATATAGATTTTCTAAATAATTCAGTGAATGGAATGAAAACACTTAAAATAGAAAACAAAAAATGTGTTTAAGAAAAAGAAAACAAATGCCTCCTTTCAATTTTTTCCAAGAAAAGTTATGTTTATAAATATTAAGACTTGATGAATTTAAAATTGGTTATAAGACAAAATAATAAGGAAAAAAAAAAAAAAAAAACTAGATTTATTACAATATTTTCTAGTTTTTTTCCAATAAAATAATTATCAGTTTTCAATTTCTGAGTGCTTAAAAAATTCTATAGAAATAAAATGTCGAATTGAAAATCATGTTAAGACAGAATTATTTTTAATATTTTAAATCTTGAATAATTCTTAATATATAAACTTATTGAACTCTAAATTTATTAAATCCATTTTCAGTGTAAATTGAAGCTTTCTAAATCAATATTTAAATTAGTAATCTAAATCAACAAAAAAAACCAAAAATTTTCTTAAAATTAAAAGGAGTTGAGTTTCTGTTGAAGTACCAGAAAAGTTTTATACCCAAGCAAAAAATAGAATGCTGTGATTGATTAAATGACATAAAATTTAAATTATTTTATTTTATTCAAGTCACGTTTAAACAACTTTAAGTAAATAAATAAAATTCACCTAAGAGTCAGAATGGTTTTAATTTTTTTAGTATCTTGAAATTAACGCATAATGTCTAAAAACTATTGTGTCAAAATTTCACTTCGGTTTCATTCCTGATCTACCCAAGAGCGCAATTGTTACCTGGCAGCTTTAAATCGTTCTTTCCAAAACTCACGTTTTCTAAGCTCCTCATAACTTCGAGACTACTGGTCCGATCTATTTGAAATTTTGAACACTATTTCTGTACAGAGTTTTTTTTCTTTCAAATTCGATAATATATTTTATTTAACAGTAACAACTGCAACGATTTTTGTCTCAAAAAGTTAAAAAATTGAAATTTCGAAAAATCCTCACAGAGTTACCTGGGGGAAAACTGTCATTTAACGAGTTATGAGGGGCACCGCAACTTTACTTTACAATAATTGCTGCTATTGCCGCATTTTTTCATATTTCTTTATAAAAAATTCACACATTATTCTTGAAATGTTATATTTTAAAGTAGTATTGATCTTAATAAATATATAGTAACTGTGTCGTTTAAAAAATTAAACAAAAATGTATATTTTCTGATTTCTGGGCGAACCTTAGTCCTCTAAAAAATGAATAATTTTATTCCACACCATTTTGTGCTTTTAATGCTTTCTAAATCATTTAATGTTGAGAAAATGTTAATATTAGAAATTCTTATATTATACTAGCTGACCCGCCCGGCGTTGCTCGGATCTAAGTTATTTAAAAAAATTGTCAGGAACACCCGCTGGACTAAGCTGAAAATAGCCGGAAAGTTTCTATATAATATATAAATGTTAATGGTAGATGGCCCTTATCACTAAGGGGTATGAAAAATAGATAGTAGCCTATTCTCAGACCTACTGAATATGCGTATAAAATTTGGTAAAAATCGGTCAAGCCGTTTCGGAGGAGTTCAAGTTCGAACACCGTGACACGAGAATTTTATATATATGATTATGACACAATTTGAACATTTAACTGTTGAGTAAAAAGGCAATACCTACACATGTTAGGTAGATGAAAGGTTAATTTTTTTTGTTCCATATGAATATGAAGACTTTTAGACGCAACTGTTAGAAATTGAGTAATTAGGACTATTTTTGACGTTTTTCAGTCAAATTCCATGAAATCTAAATATCGTTGGCCATAATGCACCACATGTGAGCCTGTTTATTTTTTATTTTTTATTTAAACATCCTGTTACTACTAATCCCAATCAATTCAACATTCTGGGGAATAAAAAATTGTTATTACAAAATGGGAAAAATAATATTATTTCAAAAGAAAACATTAAAAATAGTTGTAGGTGTGTATGTTACAACAAGTTAGTGACGATTAGCATCCCTAAAATCACAAGCTTAAATAATAAAACACTTTTTTATCAAAAACATTTGGGTGGAAGAATTACTAATTAATTATTTTATAGTAAGCACATATGTCGTACATTTTCAGAAATATGTACAACAGGTCTAGGCCACAGGGAACTACTTGAGCAACAAAAGAAGGCTTTGAATATTTCTGAAATGATGTTTTGATAATTTTATATAATTTGCTTTCTGTATTGGAACAATTTCTTTCAAAAACAGATAGATTTTGTCTTAAGATCTTTGCTTTCACGAAAAAAAGGGCTTGAAAGAATAAATTAGTTTTTTAGGGTCAAAATAGAATATTTCGACTATTGTCTTTTCCCCTCTCAACTCGCACTGTTTACACTAAAACATTTGATTATAAAACTCTTCTTCTTTAGCTGCAGGTAGGTACCTTACCTACCTTTCATTAAAATGGGTATAAAAACAGTCTTTTCAGACAATGCTAGTGACGAAGTTTAGGTACTTATACACTACGTACCAAACAACCAACCCACCAGATCTTCACTCTGCAAGAAAAAATATAAAAAAAATAGATGAAAATCGTATTTTTTTCCATCTAATACTCATCTCTTTCTAACTCGGCGACTGATTACTACTTTTATTGCCAGCGAGAATGCGAACAAATGAACGCGCCCCATACTCTAAAAGGTAGTTTCTTCTTGTTTCTTCGCTCCATTCTGCTGGGGTGGTCTTGTGTCAGCACAAGCCACGCTCATCGATGTATGAGTGTTACTTGCTGGAGTATATTTATATGTGCGTGTGTATGTATGTAGGTTCTTTTCTCCCGTTATTTTTAACTACGTGTTCACAGTTAAAAAATCTCATTTCGTTTTTTTTTAAGCTTTTTTATGCTGGTAGTGTGTAGTTACATCCCTTCTGCGGAATAGCATCAACATTTTCTAGACTGTATATTTTGTCTTGGAGTTGTTTGTTTAATGGAGTTGCCATCTTAATGTTTGGATGTGGAAAGATAAGGAAATGAACAACAATTTTCTTTTCCCTTTGAACTAGAGGCAAAGTCACTTTGCTATTGAGTATGGCAATAAAAATAAAAACGTCGATTTGAACAGTTAAATGGTATAACAGTATTCAGAGAAAGAGCATTCAAATCAAACTGAATTTAATCCAATTGACTAGAATCAGTTTTGAATCAACAAATCAAATGATACAACGTAATTATAACTTCTAAGGGATCATTTAGTACATAAAGTGACCTATACCTACGACGAAAGATCTTTTGTGCTGTCTCCCTTAAGTTGACGTAAAGTTTCAATTAATCAGAGTAAGGGTTGTAGTTCCTGTGGCGTAGTGGGTTTTTCCACGAGAAGTTCACTGTTTTTCAACAGGTATCGCCTTTCGCGAGGAACTAGCGAGCTCTCCGATAATGAATTCATTAAATGAAAAGCGTTTTCTCGATTAACCGATTAAAATTGTAGGTCCCCTCCATTCCCTTACAAGGCTTTGTGGTTGTGAGAAATGCGCTAGGCCTCAGAGTTCTCAGCTCTGTTTCTGTTGTATCACACTGTTTATGAATGTAGGACTGTGTAAGAATTCTGGGGTAGGCTTAACGATCCTCTTTGAAAAAGATTTTGACTGATGAATCTGGCAATAGTAGGGTATTCTTATAAAATGTGTTCCACTGTTTCTATGTCTTCAACCACAAAGACCACAGTTTCCATTCAATATTTTGGATATTTGTTAGTTCAAATGGCAACGATTCGCAAAAAAAAAACAAGTTATTGTCACGTTTGCTCAGCTCAAGAATTCCTCTCAAAAACCATCATCGATGAATAACTTTAATTAATGTTGTGGATTTTGTAACGTCGGCGTCGTCACTGGCCACCACCGCCACCGTTCCCATAAAGAAGGTTTACTTTCAATGCTACTGATTGGGAGACCACAGTATAATTCTGGGCCTTTTGAGTTTGAGAGACAAGTCTAGCTAGGCAACTTGTCTTTTGTAGCAGTAGTTTAGATTCATGTTTGTGAATGTGAATTCAAGGCATTCAGTCTGATCAAAAAAATATGCGTGGTCTATGAAAGTTCATTCTAATAGTTCTCAAAATCAGAATTCTTTAGTGAATAGTCCTGCTTGACGGTATTTAGTGCTGTACAGTCAAAGGACATAGATGATTTGAAATCGGTAACGAAGATCTCTTCACATACTCCGCTGTCCATTCTTAGCTTTTAAGCCGTCAGTGTCGATGCAATATCATATCTCATGGAGAATAGCATCAGGAATTTTTTGTTCCAGTACACCGTGTGCGAAAAGACTCAAAACCTGAAATCATTGCTTTCCAAACGAACTTCAATTCCAGACTTTGTCGAAAATCTCCACAACTTATTCGTTCATTTAAGCTGAAGTAGTCACTCTGTTTGTTCGCACGTGTTCTCACTAATTTCAACAGCTGCACATACAACACAGCCTCTTTAACTCTGAAGTACAAACCTTCTTCGTAGTATCGCCGACGCATTTTCTTTAAAGTCCACTTATCCTATCGATGTTATTTTGTTTAATTATTTCTTCACAAGTGGCAACTCTATTCTATGCTACAGTGATGCTGCTTAGAAGTATTGCTATTGCAACCTTAAAAAAAAAAACAAACCCCGCAGTTGTATAGAAACGGCGCGGCGGCGGACAAAACCGTTGTAGGGCGGCAAAGGCGACGATGACGACAACGGCATTGGGGGTTGATCAAGAAGTAAAGTTAAAAAAATCCCCTAGTAGTTGTAAGTGGATATTTTATGTAGGTAGGTATGAATTTATATTTTATAACATTTTTTTTTTTTATTTTACGATATTTTTTTTAACTTTCGCAGATATCTACTTACCTAGGGAGGTATTAGTAAAGATGTAAAGTGAAGGAAATACACATCGCGACAAAGGTATTTTCTGTAGCTCTATTCCTATTGCTTTTATGTGTGTGTTTATACTTTTTTTAATTCTAACTTTTTTTTTGAAAGTTGAAGGGGGTGGTGGATTAGGATGATTTAGGAAGGCATGGTGGGGGTTGCAGCGGCGGAAAAGTTAAGCATTGTATGATGTTTTTTCATTTTTTTTTACAGAGTAGGTTTATTGATTGTGTTTTGTTGGAGGTCCTGGAAGCCATGGAAGCCAGGGGTTAAAGTGCCTTTTTTCCATTTACAAACTCATTATGTGAATGTACATGACATGTTCTTTGTTGTCATAAGAAGAGTTAAGGATTCGCTCCCGCACTCATGTGTGGATTGATAAGCATTGGGGGACAAAGTAACCCGCCGCCGCGCCGGCTGTGAGCACCACAGCACAGACCATTGACTAGCACGCGAGAGACCACCATAATCAACAAGAAATCTAAATATATTTGAGTTTGTCCTTCTGGCGCTCTTGACTCCTTCTTCTACTGGATGGGGTTTGTCTATGCCATTTAATTTAGTATGTTTCCAAGGTAATGTTCCGCCGTAGTCGTCATCGTCCGTCTCAAGGACTTCTTCGGTAATTTTTTTCTTTTCATTTTGCTGCCATCGCTTTGTGTGTGCTAGTATAGACTTCGCCACGCAGTAGGTATTCTTAAGATTTCACTTTCACCCCACATGAAGGACGAAGAAGTAAGCAAATGTACAATGTACATCTGACAGAAGGAGTGGGCGTTTGGGTGGTCTGTGATGGAAGAAAGTCGGGAAATCAAAACAAAAACCAAAAGTCGTCTTGAGGTTGATAAAAGAAACGGAGAAATTTTCTTTGAAGTGGAAGCAAGGATGCGTACCGGCGATCTTTACACAAGAAGGACATTTTCTTCGGAATAATTTCGTTTTCATCTCAACCCATGTGTACAATGTACAATGAGGTGGTAGGTATAGGTATGTCCTATCCTATCTGCTGGTGAAGTATTTTTGTTTCTTCTCTTTATCTCAATACATATATATTTTGGATAATGTTGTTGGCCACAGAGTTGCTGGAGCTAACTAATTTGAAATTAGTTCAGTGGGTTATCGATTGAATGAGAAGTTTTTGAGAAAATTCAAGGTAAGATTAAGCGCTCTGGTTCAGATATCGGAGATGATGGCTTTAACTAGATTAAGAGTTTTGGGGGCAATTAAAAGACCCTTTGTTTTTTTTTTTTTACTTAATTAATAGTTTTGGTCTTACAATGGGAGCTTTGAATGATTCACCCAATCCAACAGTTAAAGCTGGAGAGCGTTTCTACTGTTGGAGTTAAAGATTTGTAAATTTGCAAGTACCTTGGCAGTCTTAAAGAAATTTTAGTCTCATAGCAGTGTCAATGAAATCATTTTTCTGAGAAGTTGAAATTGAAACACAAGCTGAAAACATGGGTTCAAAGGAAAAATAAAGCCAAATCCTATCTCATGTTCTTCTTGGAACTGAACGAGGAATTAGGAGTCGTAAAATGAAAGCTGAAAAGTTTGTTGAATATATTGGGAGCGCCAATATATTAATTGAACTTATTTATAGTGGTGTCGGTTACGCGGGACATTCATGGCTCGAATCCCAACAGAAATCAAAAATGTTTTTCCTCTGGTATCGCCTTCCGCGAGGAATCGGCAAGTCCTCCTATAACAAATTTATTACCTAGAAAAGTTTAAACTTAGACAATTGATTCCGAGGCCAAGTAATATTGAACCCAATTTTCTGTAAAAAAAAACCTTGAACTTAGCCACTTATCGAGAAACCGTCAGCGTAGGCAAACCAGCAGCGCTGACTTAAATGAAACGCAAAGATTACATCGTTTTAGCCCCAGCTCTCGATTACGAGGGTTGTTAGAATACTGCAGAAATAGTTTTCTATCGAAAGTCTTTGATTAAAAAAAAAAAAATTATTTACCCAACCCCTTAATCACCAATATTGCTTGTTGAGTTCGAGTAATAATTTTAGAGATACAGCCCTGAGAAATCAAATAGGTACTCGACTTCAGTTTTGCTTAGTGCTCAAAACTTCAAACTTTTTAAGATTTCACGAGAACTACTCAACTAATTTTGATGAAATTTAACACGTGTCTTCAAAAACAATCTACAATGACTTGGACAATGACTTTATTTTTCAAAAAAATGTAAAGTTATTTTGACCGAATTTTTTTGTAAAAATGTGGCCCAAAAATCAAATTTTGATTTCTTCCTTCGTCTAAGTCTTAGTAAAACACGTTTATTTTTGATCTGTAAATAATTCAGCGCGGACGCACCTTTTTCAAGACTGCACAAAGTTTATATAAAATATATTACATAAAAAAGTTTATATAAAATATATTACATAAAAAAAGGTTGTTTTTCCCTTGAAAGCCATGTAACCCCATAAGAAAATATAATGTTAAGTTCACACAAAAATAAATAAATAAATAGGGTGGCGCAACAGAGCGAGGAGCCCTTGGGCCTAGCGCATTTCTCACAACCATGCGCCTTGTGAGGAAATGGAGGGGACCTACAATTTTCTGCCGGTTCCGAACGGCTAATCGAGAAAGCGCTTTTCGTGGCAACTAATACTAACGGAGGACTTGCCAATTCCTCGGGAAAGGCGATACCAGTGGAAAAAACATTTTTGCCTCTGTTGGGATTCGAACTCGAACCTCTGGATTAACAGGCGGACATGCTATCCATCACACCACGGGTACCGTTAAGTTCACACAGCTCACATTATTTTGTATCGAAAAGTTCTTTTGTACTTTCCTTCATCTGCAGCATAAGAACATCAACTACATCATAATTTGATTTGTTCAGGTGTCAGTTTTGTTATTGAAATTCGAAGGGATATCGGTTTTCTCTTGTCCTTTGTGTATAATCTACACTCGACCGTCTTTACTTTTCTGCACTTCTGAATTTTCAGATGCATGTAAATTCAAAATGGCAGTTAGTTTTTAAATAGCGTTCAACTTTTAAAATGAAAACCATGTACATACTACATATTATGTAGGTATCTAGAGGCACATACAATCTTTAATCATATCAAGACAATTATAACACGATGAAAACCAATAAAAAATAATCAGCGATAAGCAGACTCCGTGGCGCAACGGTAGCGCGTCTGACTCCAGATCAGAAGGTTGCGTGTTCAAATCACGTCGGGGTCAATCTATTGCAATATTTTTGTTTTGGTTTGTCATGCATGGAGGTAAATCTAGTTTTATTCATTTAATATAAGAAAAGCATATGAACTTACCCGTTGAAATGTATTATGTCGAGTAAAGCCTACTTCTCAGTTAAATGGAATTTTCTTTCCTTCTGAAAACAAATAAAAAAGTATTAGATATGTTTGTTATACAATTGATATACCTACTGTAATAGATTTATTGAATTATTTAAATATTTTATCCAATTATTTCTAAACTGTTTATTTAATGAGTCGGGTAAAAAATGACCCAAACGTGTGGTTTTCAAGAAGAAATAACAATGCTATGGCCAAGAACTTAGCTTTATTATAAGGATAAGGGTTTGCCATTATGTTCTTAAAATGATTTCAGTCAAGTGGCCCCCGTGACTGGTTCGTATAAAATCCAGCTGATTATCCTAACGTCCGACCACTTTTTGAAGCATTTAAAAAGCAATAACGCTCCAAAATTCTTTTCATTCTTTTCAAGGCGTCAATCGTCTCAGACTTATCTGTGCAGACAAGGGACTTCACATAGCTCTTGGTTTAGAGCTCGAAGAAATCAGCTTCAAAAGAGATGTCTTTTTTAACAATTTACCGAATATACGATGAGATTTTGACATCAAAGACCAAACTGAGCATTAAACAAGCGACAGCTGTCAAGAAACCCAAATTACCTATTGCCAGATTGAAAACTTTTATAGTAGGTATAAAAGATTATTTAGGAATGTATGTATGTATAACTAAGAACAACAAATGGAATAAAGGAAAATATTCTTGAGGAACAACTTGATCTCGAAATCGAACATTTAGTCGTTTTTGATGAAGATACGAGAAGTACTTAGGTACCTACGCAAAAGAGAATCTGTTTCGGAAAATCAGCAACTTCCCAAAAATTTTGTTTTATTTGGAGAGGAAGAGTGGAACAGGGGTTAGTACCTTAAAGCTTCTTAGTTTCATTTGTAAGATTCATATAGTCAAATTACTTGTAAACTGCAATGCTGAATACACCTGCCAGCATCAACTCTTTTACCCTTTTTTTATTATACATGAACTCCTTTTCCCGGGTAAAAGTTTGAATTGGTATGGCCCGTGTTTCGAACAACATAGGTGTACCTATCGCTACATGTAAACTCCTACTTAGACAAGACGCTTCAAGGATAACAAACACTAGATGGACTGAGAGTAACAACTGCCTTGCAACCAAAAAAGTTTGGCCGTGTGTAGACTCAAAACGCTCTACCTTAGGTGTTCTTACGGGACACTGTCTAATAAGGAGACACGCCAAAAGACTTGGTGTGTTTTCCAATGATTTCTGCAGAAGCTGCATGGACGAAGAAGAGGAAGAAACCGTTCAACACCTTCTTTACTCATGCCCTGCACTACTTCATAGGAGGAAAACTCATTTCGGTGAATTGTTCTTCGATGATACTAGCGACTTAGCTTACATAGACCCTAAAAGTCTTTCGAAATACATTAAAAGTTCTGCGTGGTTCGACTTGCGGGCGATTAACCGACTAGTCCCGCAATGGAAGATAAATGGGTGATCAACTCGTTAATCTCTTAACTTGCTGATCTCTGTTGTATCACAATGGGCCCTTGCGGCCTTTTTATCAAGTAATGTACTCATTGGCTGACAGCCACATCCACCTAACCTATCTGTCTTTCGCGAAGAATTTGCAAGTTCTTCGATAGTAAGTTCATTGCCATGAAAAGCCTTTTCTCCAATAGACGTTCGGAATCAGCAGAAAATTGTAGGTCCCCTGCATTTCTTCACAAAGGTAATGGTTGTGAGATGAGAAACTCGCTAGACCCCGGGGCTCCTCGCTCTGTTGCCGTCAGTTTCCTCGTCTGCTTCCATATTCACCTCTTAATCAACCTACCTATCCCAGTTCTAGACTCAAAACAATCTAGATGTGTATAAAACTGTAGTTATGCACTCACACAATACGTAAAAGTGACAATGACTTATTGGGCGAACTATAGGTAACGTTGTTAAATGACAACTACTAGCTGCTTTACAGCCGGAATCAAATGCGTCATATACACTTCTGTTAATTAGGTGCTTGCCTAACAGAACCAAATTTTAAGCATACGATTGCTTACAAAATCAATACTCAATTGTGTCAATTTTAATGTTTGCCTCTTTAAAAAAGACAGAACCCCTTGAGTTTCCTCGCGCTCGCCTTATCAACAATCTGTGGGTAGCCAATCTTCATTTTATCAAAATCAAGTTAGCTACAAACTTTGAATTGGTTTTGTATAAACCGAGATAGATGGGTAAGTACCTACCTATATCTTCTGGTTTTCAGAAACTAATTACCTTCTGCCGTGTTGCCGAAGTACACAAATAAAAAAGAAAAAAACACGTGCCTATAAAGTTTCCATGCGCTTTTAGACGCCTTTATACCTACGTAAAAATCAGGAAAATGACAGAACCCTTTGTTCACCATTTATCATTCCAAACTTCCCTCCTGTGCAGCAATGACCTACGACCTATATTCGCGATTCAAAACTCTACCTCCACCAAACCGAACCCTTATAGCTAAGCTCGCTGTCTTTGTGTATTTTTGTGTTTTTTTTTTGGTTGGTGTTCCAAAATGTTTGTTTGTGAATGTATGTAGGTATGTGTGTATTTTTCGTTTGACCAAAGGAATGCGATTTTCACGGTTCACTGGCTAAGAAGAGGTCAACTCGTTCCCTTTTATTTAGCTTTTTGTGTTTTCCCGCATTGCCCGCTTCCTCTTTACCTCTGTTTTCCATTGTTTTCCCTTTCCCACTCGTTCCTCAAAACAGCCTTTTGTAAAAGAGAAAATCTCAAAAAAATAAAAATAACTGATTCAATCAATCAAAAACCCATGATTAATCTAAAACCTTGCCCGGAACAGAACGAAAAAGGGGTTGGTTTTTGTTTTAATCCCTTTTGCGATACCCTCAAGTTTGTTGGATGGATTGGATACCTAGGTCTGTATAGGAGCGGTATCAGCTTGCCCGATGAGATGCTCTAAGGCTTACGGATAAATGAAAAATAATCGGTCAGGAACTACAAATATACTTTTAAAATGCTCCGTGCTTTCATTTCTATTGCTGTAGCCCTAATCAACCCTTTTTTCATCATCGAATCCTCAGTGAAAAACTAGGCAAGCACATAAAACACCATGGGTGGAGGGCGGTGTAGTTGAGAAAAAAAGAAATTTTTTTAACTCAACAATGCGGCCTAGTGCGCGTCTCTTTCGCACAACAAGTAAAAATCTTCCAAAGAACTGCTTTCTTTATTTTTTCGTCATCGTCGTCGTTCCGTTTATGTGCGCCGCTCCTCTACTACCGAAGATCTCGCCAAAAAAATATTTTTGTTGTTTTTTTTTTTCATCCTACACATCGTTTTTATCGTCATCGCTCTACAACCATTAAGGGTAGTTTTTGAAGGAATAAATAGAAAAAAAGAAATCAACTCGTAAACGAAAACAACAACAACAAGTTGGAGGACTAGCAGTGGTTATTGGGGCCATGGGTCACATTCTGGATAGCGTAGCATGGGCCGGCGGCGACGAAGTGAAAGGGCAGATGTAAGGAAACTGCTGAAAAACTGTTCTTGACTAACAACACACTCTAAATCGATAGTAACTTTCCGCGGAGGCTGTGTGTGCTAGACCCAACCAACTACCACCCTCTAAGACACTACTACCGCCATCATCATCATCATCATCATCATTATCATCATCATCGTCATCCCGAACGTGTTTCTTATTTCGTTTCTCGAGGTCCTTTCTGAGCTACTGCGTATAGTTGTATAGTTTAGAAAAAGATGTAAAAGCGATGAAGAAAAATATCTCATCCAACCCCAACCCCAACTGATGTCAGCCAACATCATTGAAAGAAACCCCCTCATCTAAGCGAACTAGCGAATATTAAGGATGAAGTAATAATTTCAGCAGGTAGTTTCCCATCCTGCCTTGTGTGTCGCTCTTCCTGTAAGATTTTAGTTCAAATTCGCGAGCATTGAAAACTAGAAGGGCGGTTGGTCGGTCGACGCGGCAGATTGGGTTTGGGTTGCTGTTCTGTTATAAGAAAGAATAAAGGACGATTTGTTGCTGCTGCTGCTGCTGCTACTACTTCTGCCACTCGGGGAGGGTGGTGATTTGAAAATGAAAACGTTTGTGCTTCCTTGTGTTTTTCTCATTTCTCTTATTTTTTAAATTTTTTTGGGGTTTTTCCTTTGCTTTCGTCCTTTTTTTTGTTGAATTTTTTTTTCTATCGTCCCGTGCGCTTTCATAAAATTTTGTATAGATACTAAATTTTCTAGTTCCTTTTATTTCCTTTCTGGTATTAGTGTTTATTTTCTGAAAAGAAGATTTATATATTCCCCTTGTAGAAGGGGGTGAGTTACGACCGTGCGCTTAGAGGGGGGCTCCTTTCGTTTTGAAATAACTATAAAAAAATTAAAGGCTGCCGCTATTACACCGCTACTGTTATAGAGAGTCCTTCTTTACAGCCGCCGCACCGCGCCCGCGATGCTACACGAAAACTTCGTTTTACTTTATTTTTTTTATTTTTTGTGTTTTATTCTTCCCTCGTCTCGTTGGATTTGGCTTTGTATTACTTACTGCGAGGATAGATGGGGATACAGGGGGGCTTTTTTGGATTTCTCCAGCATCCCTGTGCTTCATCTTTTTCTTTTCTACTGCTTTAGAGATTTATGTTGGTGATTATTTCTAAGTTTTTGTATAGGTAGTAAGCTCGTCGTGTCGTTCGCTATAAAATAGCGCGAGTGAGCGAGCATCCCTTTGAAAGGAGCTGGGGTATTCGGATGGTGCCTCTTGTACAAGGACGAAGAAAAGTAATACCACTGCTGTAATGTTGTGATGTTACTTTATTTTCTTATTTTTATTATTCAAGTCGTCCTTCTTATAGGTACGAAAAGTGAGGAGGAGAGTGTAGAATGTGGAACTAAGCTTCTTTTTTTTTTTACTATAACGGCACTACCCTCCACTATGCTGCCGCGTTGATTGTGTGGTGTCGTTAGTTGTTGTATTGGCTGTGTGTACCAAAAACAGCAGCCAGCAGCACCCATCCATCTAGCATCCTTTTTTTTTGAAGCAGGGGGGGGGGGGGGGGGGGGGGTTTATGTGTGTTTGAATTTAATTTCTGTTTCTTTTCGTTAGGAATGGGGATCACTCCAAAGGAGGAATGGGGTTCGTTCGACATAAATCGTCCGCTATCTTTATATTCAACTATGAAATGTAATACAATGATGCGAGTTTAAACGACATTAGAAGGCATACAGGGTGGGTTGGGTATGGAAGGTGCTTAATATTTTTTTTGTGTTGTGTTGAAAAGGGAGCTAGCTCTGTGCATAAGGTAGTAAACAGCAGCAGCTGAAGGACACAATGGATTGTTGAAGGCATCCGAAGGGGGGAAAGGGTATTCATGGTCGTATTATTGCAGGATGTGAAGGGATATTATTATTGCTTTTTTAGTGGCTGAATGGTTAAGCAGAAAAGGGAATTAGAAATGCTCTAAAAAAGGGATGGAGATTCTAAGAGTAACAGAAAGTGAGGTGGTAGGCAAGTGCGGAAAAAAAGAATGAATGCCTGAAAGTAATGGATAGTTTTTTTTTCTTTTCTTTTTTTTTGAATTTATATCAGAGATACATTTTTCTTTTTTATTTCTTCTTCTAGATTCCTTCTTCGTCGTATACTCGTTATAAGTTTGGTGGATATTGATTTTTGAATTTAGAGAGAATATACATAGAAGCATTTCAGTGGATGCTTTTGATTTTTTTATGAAAGCAAATGGATATGTAGTAGGTACACATACCTATGTATGAATATGTTCTGGTAGGAAGGTACCTACCAATTTACAAATCAATTGGACAGCGACTCAAAGCAAGCTCATTTTCATTCCAGTAAAAACGTACCTATTTAAATAAACATTAAATAATAAAATCAGAACCTTAAGATATAGCCGTAGCCTACAGAATGGAACGTACCTACGACACCGTATTATCGCTTTTATCAGAGGCGTTCTTTCCATAGTCCCAGTTTGATCCGAGAAATCCTTTGCCAGTGATTTTATTTGTAGTGTTGACAGTTGGCTACAGAAAAAGTATTGAACGCAGACGCATTTTATGGCAGAACATTGCATTGGGCAATTGCTTTTTGAATACCTATAATTGTTTCAGCCTAAGGGAACTTTTAATTTTACAATGCAACTTAATTATGGTTCACCTTCTGTAGCTTTGACAGTGCTATGAGCATTGTGATCTCAAAAGAATCACACCATTGATCCTACATTTGTCCACAGCGCGGCATCGCTGCCCTTGGGTAAACCTCAAAACGCCTTGACAAAGCGGGTGACTGTTCCCATTGGTCAATAGTCATATTCGATCGTTCTCGAGCAAGGTTTAGCTATACTTTATGTACCTCACAATATTTTCTGCAATTTTCCTCTGCTTCATTCTCAGTCCGTTCCTTAGTTATGTTGATAACCGAGCACGGAAATCCAGTGAGTCTTTAAGGCTCTTTCAAACCAAAGCGACTTCGTAGTGGCGGTAGCGACAAGTTCCCATCCTATTCGAATTTTTTCGCTAAGAGGTCTACTTTTACCAGACATTGTTAAAAAAAAAATGTTTCGGTTCGACCGTTTCTCCCCATTAACTTACACTTAATCCTAAATATTTTAGTCGCCCACATAATACTTGAACTTTTCCAGAACTGGTAAACATTTCTGTTTACATCTAGGAATATAAGCTCCAGAACTTCATCGATCAACCTGGCTAGACAGAGGTCATTGAAAAAATCGATGTTGGCCCGTATATAGCAGGGAAATAGGTACAATGTTTCGCAGAATGTTGCACATCCGTGTTGTTTGAATATACGTCACGAGTACGTGTCGCCACACCAGGATTCAGATATACCATTTTGTAAATAGACCTAAAATAAGTCGAAAGTGTTAAATAAATTTTTTCGATATCTCGCTTCGTTTTCGAGATGTCGATACTTGAAGTCAAAAAGAAATGTTAACGAGATTCTCTAAATAGAACAAAAGACGTTTGATCCTTCGTGTAGGACTAAGATTCTATCTATAATATTGTTCCCGATTTTTGAACTTTTTACACTTGAAGTGTGTCGGCTCGTCACTTCCGATGTATTTAATGACTCCAAATAATTTCTGTTTGGAGTATTTGTTAAAAAAAAGTTAGACTGTGTTTGACAGAAATTGAATTGACAACAAATTTGAAAAAATCAAGACACAGTTTTGAAGTTATTTTAAAAAATCGAAGTTTTTTTAAAAAGTTTATAAAAATTTTAAGAACTCATTTAATTATTTAAGATTTATCAAATATTGATATGCAATCTTTCTCATACAATTTAGGACTTTTAAAATTAAAAATTTCGTCAATATCGTGTAAGCCATTAACGAGAAAGTCAGTTTTGAAAAAAATGGTACTATGGGAGGTACCGTTTGCAGACTTTTTCCAAAAGTTTTTTTACATCATTCTGAAATACAATTTAATGTTAATCTTTCACACAAAATTTTATTGAAATCGTTGGAGCTGTTCTCGAGAAAAATAAATATTATCATATCGGTTGTATGGCAGGTACCGTTATTTCAAGACCCTAGAGACTCAATTCCAAAAATCCCTCTGTAGGCTGCCCTGCAGACCCTAACTGCACTTTGAAGAAAATCTGCCAAGCGTTTCAGACTGTAGATCCACATGCAGACAAACAGAAAAACAGACAAATTGCAGGACCCACATTTTACGTATTCTCTATAATCGTATAATGTTTAATTGTTATCTCAATTTTTTTTTTCTGCACGATTGCAAAGCTTGCCTTTTAGTACCTATAATCGTAAGTCTCTTTTTTGCTAATCTAATCAGCGGAAAAACCACAGAATTCTGTTTTCTAGAAAAAAGCAGCTTCCATTTTATTTCCATTTCTCAAAACTGAAGATTGATTTTTTCAGTATATTTTCTGTGTTTGACTATTAACAGCATTCTTAATTTCCAGAAAGATTTACCCTTATTAAGACAAAATTTTGTAACAATTTTATTCAAACGAAAAAAACTTTTCGCTAATTTAACTTGAAGAACAAATTATTAGCTTTCAAAAACACTTAACAGCCATATTATTGAGAATTCGTAAAACTAGAAATGAAACTAGTTTCAGGTAAAACTAGTTTCGTTTCAAGTTTTGCAAAAAATAATCAAAACTAGTTTTAAAAAGAAATCGGTATTATTGATTTCTGGAGAAAAACTAGTTCAAGTTTTGAAAATTCCCGTTTTGAATATCGAAACTTGATTCATATCAAGAGCTGCTTTGATTTTGAAAACAAAATAGAAAATTCAAACAAGTACCTACTGTAACTTGCAAACGTTTGATTGTTTGTATAAATATATGAAAATAAAATATAGGTAAGCGTTGAACTTACCATTATATTTCTCAAGAATAAGAACATATGGGTGGTCGACGCGACGCGACGGTTCAAGATCATTGAAAGTAAAAAAATATAGACCGAAGCAAAAATGGAGACCCTGGCATCGGTTTGTTTATCAAATGGTAGAAGTGGTATTTGGTTCAAAGAGACAAGTAGACAAGCAAAGCGACTCAAACAAAAAAGATCATTCAATGGATTACTGTCCAATCAGTGTGCAACACATTAACGTAATTCAGTAGGTATAAAAATAGCACCTCATTTAGTCCTATATTGGATGCACCTACCACGAATCATATCCGTCCTTCCAAGACGCTTCAAACTCATTTTGATTCATTTGCGGATAGTGCACGAGAACGTCGTAATATGATAACAACTGGGGGCTAAGGTTGATAAATTGAGGTTTCAGGTGACAAGCCCAATGTTAGATCTCGCGGATGCTTTTCATCTTTCGGTTTAGATGGATTTGGGTCAGAGTCAGATATTCCAAATTTGTTGACTGGCACAGACACCCTGCCAATTGCTTTGACTGTGGCAGATAAATATCCAACGGCGGCAGTAGCTAACTCTTTCCAATATTGCATCGCTGAGCAATGGGAAAATCTTTTGAAAGCTGACTTCGAAGTCCGCAACACAGAGTCTGTGAACCTTGCTCAAAAATCGTCTGTAACAAGTCGAGTTTCCTTGCACAGAAATCATGCAGTCACATGCCGTTTTTCCGTAGTAGAAACCCGCCAAATTACTTCCAATCGTTGGAGTTGGAGAAACACAACAAAGAAGTTCTTTTTAATCAGGAAGTACAATTGATTATCGGTGCACACAATGCATTAGCTTGGTCCTGCAAAATGCGTGCTGCAATTACTAGTTTCTGAGCCATATTTCACCTATGTCGCAGTACCGGAAACCGGCCTTCACCGACTTTTGATTGGGTCAATAGCCTATCCGGGGTGATTTACTGTGTATGGGGTAGCCAAATACGGTGTATGTGAATAACCTGAATCCCCTACTAGGACGTACATACTTGCCAAACTAACCGATGCCGAAACGAAGCTTCAAAATGAAAGCAGAAAATGATGTGATGTAATAAAGTTTTGATGAATAATACAAAAACGTTTCATCTTTACGTCTTCGAAGCAGTCGTAAGATCTCTTATGTGCTACGCAGCACAAGTTTGGGGTATCTTCGAGTTCGACGAAGTAGAAAAGCTTCTTAGATATTTCATCAAGAAAACCTTCAGACTATCAGAAAATACACCAACCTACATGTTGCACCTCGAAACTGGTTTACCTACGTGATATTTACACACAGTTCAGCTGCATTTTTCATATATTGGAAAATCATGAATCAACCAAATCATCAACTCACCAATAAGATAGTAGACAGAAATCTTCAATTCTTTACGGAATCGATGAGATTGAGTGACATCCATGATGTTCAACTTCTCCAACACAATGGAAGATCTTTTGGTGGCACCCTGTAGATGCCTTTAGGAAACATTGAAGAATCAATATGGAATGCTTTCAAAGAACAAAGTCAGCAAAGCCAAACAAGAAGTACCTATAGACTAGTGAGTCATGACCAAGGTGATAAAAATTATTACCATGACCGAAACAGTCTGGATTTTATTTCAACAATCTTTATAAAGCCAACTACTTTGTGCAACCTACGATGCAGAGAAGATATATGTCACTTCATTGGTATCTGCCCCATCCTGAACTCGATCCGAAGGTTATTTTGGGAAAAAATATTCTTTCTTCAAATGAAATCATATATTTATTAAATAGAGACAATTTGAAAATCCTATACAACTACCTGAAGCCCGCTCTAAAATATCGACAACAAATTATTAACGAATCATTTTGATATTGTACTTTTGTATATAGTTATGTATTTTTATTTCGCGATAACTAAATCAACAAAGAACTTTATTGCTTCATAAAATAACTCTTTTTTCGGCTGACGGCATAAGCCAATGTCTTTTTGTGAAAATTGTTAACAAAGAACTATGTATGTAACTATAAAACTATTTTTATTTATATCTCAATAAAATCACACTTTACTACTACTGCTTTACTATACTACAAAAACGTTTCAAAACTAGTTTTGAAGTCCTCAGAACTAGATATTTCCAGTTTCATGAATTTCTAGTTTTATCAAAAACTAGTTTTACGATTTCGAGTTTTATGTGTCACTTTGTTTTTCAATAATACCGATTTGTTCAAAACTTGAAACTCAAAAACTAGATCTACGAAAAACTAGTTTTGAAATAAGTGAATAATATGGCTGTAAAAAAAGTCAAATTTTTAACTAACGAAGGAATGAATTTTTAACATAATGCAGCGTTGACTACAAATACCGCCGGCTGATACACCTACTAAACACAACAGAAACAGTATTAACAAATGACAATAGCACGCAGTTGTGCGTACAGACAGTCCTTTATCTAACCCCAAAAAGCCGCGGCGCAGCGCTCAACTCAACTTAATTGCGGTGTTCTAATGGAAACCCATTCTACCGAATGACAAGGCTATTGATCTTTTCTTAGTTGATTTTTATTACTTTTTTAGAAAATTAAGTCAATTTCTTATTTCCCCTCCCACCTAAGCAGGGGAAGATAAGCCCCCTTCCCTTACGATTTTTTCCTTGATCTTATCCAACATGTCCATCCTGAAACTATCATTTGTATCTATATGTCGCTGAAATCTACTTTAAGTGGAATAATCGCATTATATTCGATTTTAATTTTGATTAATTTTTAAGTCTTTACCCACATTCTGATTGGTTTAAATGTTGGCTTTACTGTATCGCAATAAATTGACTGAGCAGAAAATTAGGACGAGTTATAAATCTTACTTTCTGGTTTCCAAGAGAACTTACTTTAAAAAAATATAAAACATACCTTGGCAGGCACGACAGATCTCGGGGAACAAAGAGGCCTAATATGCAATTTTCGTCAATGGCCGAGTGAGAATAGTTTTTCCTGGCAGTTTAAATACTAGTAAAGTAGCAATTTGCTGATACTTGATACTCAAACTTCTACGTAGCAGTAAGCTTTGCTAACCATACCTTTTGATTTATTTCGTAAAAGAGCTGAACTCAAGGAGAAGCCAGGTTCTCCCAAACTAAAAAGCTTTGCAGTAGGTATGCTTTGGAAATGTATGAAAACGCTGCGTTTTTTTGTAGCAGTCATTTTATAACTTTAATTTGCCGCGGCTTTAAAAATGCTTTGGTTTTAGGGATCCTTTAAGAAATTCAATTCAAAATATTAATTTGGCCAAATTTCAACAAATAAAAAAGAGTTTATTTTACGAAAAACAAATATTTTCAATAAATAACCTTAAAGCTAATTCATTATTGAGTAACAACCAGCAAAAAAATTTCTACAGAGTTTTTTTTGCACTAATCAAAAGACATATGCTTAAATGGATTCTAATCTTTAAGTGATCTGGTTTTCATATGCTCGCGGCTTGTTAAAAGAAATTATCTTGATTTTCATCATCTTACTTGGGAATATAAACTCTGCTGAACTCTCCTGCATGGGTAATAATATAATTTGATTTTTATTTATCTGATTGTATTCAAATACTTTGCATATGCCCACATATGTAGTTCCTCCTCCCAAGATCTTCATGCCAAACCTTCTCCATTCGAATTTCACAATTGGATAAAAAAAAGTTCTTACTTTTTTGCCTTTGATTTTGAATAAAACAGAGCTCTTCACAGACAATCACAACAAAACCTAACGAAACTTTTTGACAATTAAAACCTCAAGTAGTAGGCACTATACAATATACATACGAATACCTAAGCAGAAGCATATACTTCAACATAACAAAAAAGCAAAAATAAAAGAATAAAAAATCTGTACCATTGTAAGGGCCAACCTATCTCTTGCCATCTCTACATTGCATTAACTCATACACACATACAATATTGTACAATTTATTTGCTGGTGCCCTTCACGTTTGCCCCAACCCAACCCTAACCCCCTACTTACACTACCCCACTCGTAAAGAATTTGAATAGAAAAACAACCATCGAAAAAGCAGTTTGTAAAAAAAAAAAATAAAAATAAAAAACTTTCTAATAAATTTGCTTTATGTGCGCTCTCGTCGCTGCTGATGCCACCGGGAGCTGTGTGTACTACTCTTCCACAAGGGTTGTATTGCTGTTGCTGTAGTCCCCCATTTTTTGCCATTAATATTACACGGCTCCCATCAAGCCGTGACTCTTCCCATTCCAGACCCTAAAACCTATTTCTTTCTCTCTAAACACACTATATCCTTCCCCCATACAGCACTTGAGTGCAGGCTTCACTTTGAAAGTACCAAGGACGACGACAACTAAGACGTGGCGGTGGCAGCGGAATAGCGGGTGACTGCCAGCATCCCGACGTACTTAGTTTCGGGAAAAAAGGATTTTTGTGTATTTGTTAGAAAAAAGACTAAATAAGGAATAAGCCAGGAGGGAACGAAGGACGATTTTTATTTTTTGCCAACCAAACTCTGTTTCTGAGTATGTACGTGTGTACGTACGTCAAGTACGCTGTACGCTGTACGCCGCACCGCCCTACGCCCACCACCCACCACCCACTGCCACCACGCCGAGGAGGCTAAGAAAAAATAAACGAAAATGTAAAATAGTCCTGAACCCACAATCCGAACACGTACCCGCGTGAAAGTTGCTGCTGCGCTTGAGGGGAGCGGTACTTTAAGGACGACGCACGGAGGAGCGGAATGAAGTGGCATTATACCTTCGTGTATATACAATTAAAAATGTAAATCAGTCGTAGAGCGCGCGGCAGAACTTATACGTTTTTTATACCCCTGGCCTTGGCATCCCTTCATATCAAACACATCGTCGTTTTGTATGCGGATGAAGGAAGATGAGCGCTGAGTAACATGGAGTGACGGGTCTCCATTCGCGGTTAAGGGCAACTTTCCATGCATCCATCCCGCCACCACCCCCTGCGTGAACTTATTCTTTCTATTCTATTTTTTTGTTTGTTGTTGTTAGGAACTAGAAGGGTGGCCCCCATGTATCGCATATTCATACGTAACTACGTTTGTCTGTATGGTTGCTAAAGGCTCTGTACCTACATATATGAATTAGGAGAAAACGAGCAAAAAATGAAACGAAGAAAAAAAAACCAACAGCAAAATAATGTAAAAGCTGAAAAACACAAAAGCGGGAGGGAAAAAATAGCGTTAAGAATGAGGAAGGTAGTTAGTTGTTGTCGTTATGTGTAGGGTTGATGGAGAGAAAAGTTTTATGTTAGCTAACAGCTACAAATTGATTTGAATTTTAAATTGAATCTAATTGTTTTTCATCTAGCAAAATAAAGTTCACATGTGTGCCTACATATGTACAGTGGGCATCTTGTAGACGTATAATCCGTGTTTCCAATTTTTAGGTCATGACTAGTGGAAACTCTCTTTATGAAGGGCTTCTGCATTCCGTAGAATTGTTTCAAATAAAGATCTCCAATCGCGCAGACTAAAACCATTGAGGTTTCGGGCTAATTTCTCCTAAAGGTTGCTGCAACTTCTCTTTCAAAGACTCAATTTTTGTATCCTCATCGGATAGATCTACTCTAATTTTGTTTTTTTAACCAGTGAGTAAATCTATCCTAACTATGTGAAACAAGATTTTTACAAATCTTTGAAACTATATGTTCAAAATTATCTTTGAAATAGTGATCAACAAAGAATAGCCATCCTTTCTGATTTGGGTAATTTACAATCGTTTCAGTTCACTTGGCCACTGAAAATGCATAAATATTCAGCTTCAGTTCCTTTGACCCATGTACGGTATGGATTTTTATCAAAAAAGGCTATAGACGAAATCTGGTGTGTGCGGAAGAAGTTCTTAAGCGGCTACGGATTCAGAACCACATACATCCACCCAAAGACTAGAAAACTATGCGCCAAACTCGCGATTTCAAGGGTTTTGTCCTGACAATCTAAACGGTGGTACCTCCGGCGTGATGGTTAGCATGTCCACCAGTTTGCTCAGAGGTTCGAGGTTCGAATCTTAACAGATGCAAAAGTGTTTTTCCACTCGTATCGTGGTATTCGCTAGGAATTGTTCGTTCTGCGTTAGTAAATTCATTGGCTTGAAAAGTGATTTCTCGATTAGCCGTTCGGAACCGGCAGAAAATTGTAGGTCCCCTCCATTGCTTCACAAGGCATTGTTGTGAGAAATACGCTAGGCCCTTGGGCTCCACGCTCTGTTGCGCCATAAGCCTCCATCTCCAATTCTTACTTCATCCACAACTCTCCGAAGCCTATACTCTGGGAACTGATAAGCCTTTCGCTGAACAGGTGGAGAAGGCATCAAACCCAGTCAAATGAAAAAATCCAAATTGTCACTCCGAAGAGCCACGATGAATCAATATCAAAAAACATAATGTTACTAAGGTCACCCGGCAGAAATTCACTTATGGGAAATCGTCCCAAACTAAACAGGGTTAGGTAGAGCCAGCTCTAATACCATAGCTCCATTCCGTAGGATCTAATATCGAGGTTGTCTAGATCAACCTTGTATTCGCCAAGAACACAAATCGAACTCAGAACTCAGTGCAAGGACGGTGTTGAGACATAGTCCTCTCCATCAACCCTCATAAGACAGTTATTTGTGAACAGGGCTCACAAAAAACAAGAAAATTAGATTTAGTTTCTTTGGGGTGAAACAGTACCATTCTCTAATTATCCACAAAATCAAAATATACCAGAGTGAACTGTCCCGGCACCCGTAATCAGAACGTATCTCCAATAGAGCGACCAAGTTTCTATGGACTGGTCGCAGCATATGCGGAAAAAACTGGGGCGTGAAGCTTTAAATAATGTAGTTCGTACCTACATTGCGCTGGTAGTTAGTCCAAGAATGACGTATGCAACTGTGTATTGTGGTATGGTAGACAAAAACAAAATAAATAGTGGCCACTGTTTGAAAAAATTCCCGAAGTAGATTTCCAAAAAAAGTGTTGTAGATTCCATTTTTATGCATTAAATTTTTGTTTTTGTCCAAAAGGGCAGATGCTTTTAAGACAGTAGAATCATTCTAGGAAAAAAAAAAATGCAATTGCAGTAAAGTCACAGCCCAGCAGTGGCAATCCACCGTCTCTTCCATCAAGAACACTTTACCTCGAATCCAAACCCGAAAAGTCAATATAATTGGTGGCTAGGAAAAACTTGAAACCTTTATGTGCTTGAGTATTACGATTTCCCTGTACAACTTCAAAATAAACTGCTTTATAGGGAAGTCTGGGAGAACACAAAACTCCACCCTTCAAAATAAGATCTGGTCTGGTATAGGTACTAACGGTCAGAAAGTGGAAACTGGCACAGGTTCCGGCATTTACAGCAGCCCACCTAGAGCGAACTTTTTAGTCAAGGCTGTTCTGTGGAGTAGATAAAAACACATCGAAGAATGATCAAAATGAAGAATTCAACGACTACTCTGATGAAACCTGTCCAAAAAATTTTATGCGAGAATATACATAAATAGCCCTGTTCACACTGTACAATTAGTTGGGCAGACTTGGGCTTGAACGACCAATGCTTGATAGTGTGTGTGAACCCTTCAGACGACCGCTTGTCCAACTTGTTGGATAGTTTTCAAAAATTTTTGAAAATCTAGAAGTTGGATGAAGTGGAAGGGTATGTGACATAAAGTTGGACGACAAGCTTGATAAGTGTGAACGCAAACTACATCAGACCATCCAACTTCCATCAAACGAAGTCTGTCCAACTAGTTGTACAGTGTGAACAGGGCTATTTAAAAAACATCAAAATTCCTGTTAAGCCTCAATAACAAAACTTTCAATCCTTGTACCGGACTATTAGCCATCTTAAAAAAAGTCTACACCAAATAGGTTTGGTTGCAGGCCGTTTCCACACACTATGCCTCAAAAATGAAGAAACATCTCTGCATATAGGTGACAACAGAATGACAAGGACTTCTTCGCCTTAGAGAGCGGATACTTAATTACGAGATCATCCCCTTGAATAAACTCATATTTATTCACCAACAGAGGATCATTAACCTCTGGTCCGATTCAACAGAAAAGAACTGCTCTGAAACTACCCATGAAATGGCTCAATAGGTTTCAACAGGACACTGAAGAGCTGCCAAAATACCTACTAAAAATTTTGAAATTTGCAGGCCATCCAGTTCCTCACAAGGTACGGTTGAGAGAAAAGCGCTTAGTCTCGGAGTTCCCCGAGCTCTGTTGTGTCACCCTAATTCTTTATTTTTAAATGCTAACTGGAGTAGATTTTCTTATTCTACCTATTACCCATAAAATAAGTGGCGAAATAAAGTGTGAAACGCTAACCTATGACTTTTTTGAGTAATTCTTCTACGGGCAGGCAGTGACCTAGACCTCTAGACAGATAAGATACACCCTATGACCCCGTTATTGTGACAACTCTGACAATGTAACTATCATCGCCAATTTTCACACTAAAAGAAACGCTTTTCAATTCATTTTGGTGCCTGGTTATGAGATACCCCGCATAGTTTACGGTCCGTATTATGTAAATTTGATAGAGTTGATTAAATAGTAACCGGTTTGAACAAAAAAGGTATTTCTATACTACAATTCCCTGTCGGCCTTTTGAATTTTGGTAGAATATCCGTGAACGGGATGTTAGTATACTTAGTTTTTGGTATCGTAAAAAACAATGAAACTGCTGAGTTGTAAGTTTTATCAGCCAACTTTGAATTTACCTTAAATTCATTTTTTAATTCACTACAAGTGGGTAGCTATAAGCTATAAGAAATGTATATATGTACTTACTTACTTCATAAAATGTAAAAGAACCTAAAATGTTAAAAAAAAAGAAATAATAATCAGGGGACTCAAACAAAACCGATTGAAAAACATTAGAAAGTCCGAACCTCCCTGCAGCCATTCATCAGGCTCACAAGAAAACGAAATTTTTAGAAGTACAAAACAAGAAAAAATTAACATGGCCGCATCAAACTTTTGCTTTCGCTTCAACTCTGCTTGAAAAAAAACAAAAAAAAAACGACTTGATTTCCGTCAGAATTTCACCCCGTCAACCCTTATCATAGTGACAAACACAATCACAACGCAAAAGAGTTGTGCAGCCTCACCACCTCCTTCAAATAATTTTTTTTTTTATATTTTTTCTTTATTTTGAATAACTTTTTTCTATGCAGGAATGAAAACAACGAAATAAAAAATTAGTTCTTTCTAACCATCAAGGATATATGTATAAGAAAAGATATCTTTTAGGCCCGGCCCAAGCGCAAGGCAGATTTGAATATAAAATAAGAAAAAAAGAAAAAACAACGCGAATGTCATAAACAGAATACTTCAAATCAAGGATCTACCAGGAATAGCAAGAAAGTGGTGGAAAAGCAACAAAAAAAAAAAAAAAATGGATGGAAAACGAAATTGCAGTTACCAGCCACTTTCAAGCACAGACGTTGCCTTCGTCGTCATCGTCGTCCTCGTCGTTGTCCTAAAACCCAAGGAGAGCATAACGGATGAAAGAGTTCATCATCATGGTAGTAGAAGTTATCATCAACACAGTTTTTTTGTTGCTGTTTTTTTTTATTCCTTGCTCCATGATGACTATTCTGACGATTTAACCCTTTTTTATCGCATTTTATTAGAAAAGGGGTGAACCTGACCCTTTTGAGAATATATGAACTTGTAAGTACAGGATCTTCTAAATGAGGGAAGGTATTCTGTAATTGGACGACGACGTACAAAAGGTTATTCGAAAACTATCCCACAACTTAAATAAATTTTAATTGGTCAGGTCATACTCGTTGACCTATGTATGGTCCGTCCGAACAATGATTGACCACAAACAACCCTTATCCGAATTTTTGAACTTCCAAGTCTGATGATAGACAAATGACAAACAATCCCTTGCAGTGTGCTTTAAATTAGACACCAATAGTTATGTGTCCTGCACTTGAATACAAATGAGATGACGACCGACGACGACACGTTACCGAAAAGGCCACCCCTCTTAACCTTTTTGACATCTACCTACCTACCCGAGAGCTATCTTGTCACCGCTGTGTCATCATAGCAGGACACAAAAAATGAACCAATTGTTTTTTCACCCCTAACCCTGGTCTATGACAACATACAACACACAACGGGACATGGGACTAAAAAAAAGAAAATATTTTTTTACTCCTGAACGATAACCCGGACTAAGCCGGACATACTTACATATTTGGAGAGATCCTGGAAATTTCCATATTATCTGAACGAAGATATCTTTCCTTCGAGCAAGCATATGTGTCAATTTGCCAAGAAACACCCCAACAAGTGTGCGTATAGTGGGGGCGATATGTGCTAAGACGCACTATGGAAAAAGGACAGACTAATATATTCATCCCTTAAGCGGGTATAGAGCATCTGAGAAATCCTCTTGAATACGTATGTGAAAATGAAGAGAAGGGATGAGATTTGCGACGTCCTTGGACGTGAATGTTTTTTTTTTTACTTGGCAAATTTTCTTCGCAGGGTTGAATGGAGAAGTTGTGGCTTCATTTGGCCTTCATCACCCCCAACCCCCACAGGCAAGCGTCAGCATTCATTCAGAGAGTCCGGAAGTCCAAACACTTAAGGAAGTCCTGAAGCTGCTTTTTCTGCCTTCTGTCAGAGTCGTGTCGCGACACATTTGTGTAAGAACGATGAAGAAGACAACGAAGACGGCAGTGTAGCCCGGTGTCTGGTGGGTGGCATTTGAGATAACCAAAACCTTTTCGTTTTCGTATATTAACCAACAAGGACGTTAAGTGAAAGTCTGGTGTTTTGGTTGTATGGCAAGGTTTGTATGTGTGTACATACTTTTGGGGGGACCTTGATTTGGGGTGTGTACAGCTACGCCAACGTCCTCTGTTGAGGATGGGAGTCGTTTTTGTTAAAGAGTCACCTGTTGCCAATGCACTGTGTGCAGAGAATGATTCTCACACCAAAATGCTTCTGCTTTTCTGATGCTCGTCGGTCGGTCTGCTGGGTTGTCTAAGTGTATGTGGTGATGGGGTAGGGTGTTGAATAAGATTCACAACCTCATGAGAAAGTTGAGTAAGACTCAAGCATCGAGAGTGAGAGTTTGTTTGAGATGGATGCTTTTTTGCTTTTAAAAAGAAAGTACCTACCCAAAGTGGGCTTTCTCGCTTTTGTATATGAATGATGATTGTGGAGCGAGATGGGTGGCTTACGTAGTCGACCTTCGGACTACCCCACATTCTCATCAAAAGTCGACAGCTAACAAAAAAAAAAAAAAAAACACCGGGATTTTGTGAATGAAAACAGGGCGACGAAGAGGTTAAATCTTGACGGCACATCAGTCTGAACTATGCAATTGAAATATGTTCACGCAACCAAGAAAAAACACGATTGACATGCTGAAACACCGAGGGCGAGGGAAAGAGAGTATATTATAACAAGGTGAAACAGAAAAGACAAAAAATAGGGAGACATCTATGGATAATTTTGTGTACGTGGTAATACGATAGCCGGCGCTCACCTATGTCTCATACAAAACTAGTTTATGAGTTCATTGCCAACACAGCAAGGAAGAAGTTTATTTTGAGAATAAAAAACGATCATTAGCATATGGCCCTTGGATTAGGTTTCTAGAAAAAAAAGTCACTTTGTATCGACTTTTTGGTTATTTTTGGCTGAATCCTTTTACTTTTTTTTTTTTTTTTTGGTTTCTCCCCTCAATATATCGATGGTCGTTCTTGATGAGTGTTGGTCATAATGACGAGCGGAGGCGACATACTGCTGTCAGACTTTGATGAATTGCACCTTTGGTGATGGTTTTGTCCAGATATTAGGTTTCATTTATGGGGCTATACCTACCTACATCAGTAGCTGGGAAAAAGAAGCCATTAATGTAATTTGGGAAACCAGCATCAAAATAGGCGTCAAACTTTTGTGAAATGCAGACTAATTAGCTGCGTTCTCAGAGTTCTGAAGTATGTGTGTACCTACGTAGGCACTTAACTTTAAAATTGAAAGTCTGACTAACGACGCACAGTGGTTCCTTATTGAAAAAACACCTTTTTTTATCTTATCATTGAAGCATTTGTTTTCAAACCAAAATTTTTGTGCCCACAGTTTAAAAAATGATGTTAGCTTGTGTATAGTATGTAATTAATTTTTTAACCTAGAACTTTGTGTTACCCTTAGCCAAACAAGAGTAGGCATACCAGATACCACTGGGCGTCGCTTTGCTTGATATTTACAGCATGTGAAGTTTAAAAAGAGAACCTCTTTGGAACAATCTATCAAATTAAACTTAGTTGAATTGAAATTGCCAATCGATTTTTGTATTTTTTAAAAGTATTTAGGATATTTTGAAAATGTTCCTTTGTAAATATCAGACAAATCAGATTGAAAGAATTTTTTGGTCGATTTTCTTTTTGGAACCAGAAATGTGAGTTTAAATTTGATTGAATAAATAGCTTTGACTTTCAATTGTAGCCATTCTTTGAAAATCAGCATTTTTCAAATCTCTTTTCTGTTATTCTCGGACCTATTAACTGATTAACCCCTTCTTGCTTTGATTTCGGATGATCCTGTGACGAGTTGCAGTGATCACAGCAAAACCGGTTTTTTAACCCTCGTAAATGTGCTTCATCCAGCATCCTACGTATTTCCCAGCTAATTGCTTTCTTGCGTTCTGTGCGATTACGTCCGACCGAGTGAAAATAAACTAAAAAAAGTGCTTACATTTTTTAAAACTAAAAATTTCTTCGGTGTTGTTTGAGGTATGATTTTTAAACTTGGTTGAATATTGTGGGAGATATGATCTGCACAATTCGTCCAGACCCCTCTCCAACACAACTTGAATAAGGGAGCAACCATTATTAAAAAAGGGCAGCCGAACATTTTTTTGTCTTTGTTTTTGAACGTTTTTGACCTCACTTTTCTCTATGTTGGTAATCATATTTACAGTTTAAATTTTGGGGTATTGGCAATCATGTTACTTAAATCTTAAACGTTCCCCAAGCAACTCTCATTAGGGGCAGACACAGTGATTATGAAATATTTTCAAATGGGATAATCCAGTCAATTATGGAATTTGCAGGATTTTACTCCAGGGGAGTTAAAAGGATTCTTGGTAGATATGCATTCGCGTTATTTGTCATCAGTGAATAGAACGAATGAACTGTATTACCAACACCAGAACTACCTTATTATGTATCACCATTCACGACTGCCGTCGTTTTTGTTGATGTTTCAACATCAGAACTCATTTAAGTAGAGTTAAAAAATAAAAAAAATTACAAAATTTAAAATAAACCAAGTTGAACTTTCAGTTGAAAAGTTAAATTAAAAGGGATGACCTTTACCATTCCATTGCCTATAACCTTTACATAAGGGAAAACTCATCAAGATATACTCGAATCGAATAGAATTGGACGTTATACCAAAGCAAGTATTTTCGATGTTTCTGATCATCTGATTTCATATTAAACTTTTCATATTTTTTATTTCCCTGCCCAACCGCGACTCCTACAGGCATTAAAGTTTTGCAGTTGCAGCAGCGGCAGAAACTCTGTTGATTTTTGCAGTCACGACATCATAAACCTATGAAAACTCTGCGTTTTTTGTCGCGTGCGTCGGTATACTGATATGTACATCGCTGTATAACTTAATTTTGACAAATGTAATAGTCGCGGCCGCAACTGGAAAAACGCTTTGAATAAAATTGGACCGAATGTAAAATGAAAGAAGTCATAGGGAGTGCAATTGAGTTGCGAATTTTCAACCGAAAACACAAGCGGCAACACTATAATGCACATCTAATAGAGGGCGTTGCTTGTAAGTCAGTGTGAGTGAGTGTAGAAATATACCAGGAGGGGAAATGCTTGACAGCAAAATACTGGAAGGGTTTCCTATGTGGAAATTACTGGAATGTTCTAGATGTAATGTTATTCTATATAAATAGGCCGCTGATGCAACCAGAAAGAAGTCAGTTCTGATTATAGAGTGATAATGTTAAGATTGCGTTTTTGTTTATTATTGCAAACTAAGCACACATTACAATACGTTGAAATAGCAACGTCGCGTCGGTCGGTGGTGCAGGTTGTTCAGTAATACCAAAACTTTCGCGAATGATTGAAACTGTCGCTTAATAGCATTTGCTGGATTCTATAATAGAGGTGAACAACTATGTTTTCGTTAGACTTGAATAACAAATATGCTATACCAATGGTAAGTAGACCACAGTCAATTTCAACTGATATTTTCTATTAAAATTGTATTTTTCTATTTTTCTGATGCAACTAATATCGTTTTTCATTGACGAAAAGAGTTACTCCTTTTGGGAAAAGATTTATTCCTTTCCCATTTCTCATATTTCATTGAAAAAAAGAGTAGATCCGTAGTTACTCTAAACGCCAAAGATCTACTCCCATTTGGTTGGGAGATCTACTCTGAATTCATGCACACATGCAAAAACATTTATTCTGTCAAAGAAAATAATTTGCTTATTTTCAATTTGTTGTGCCAGCGTAGGGTTGAAAAAATTGCTATAAATTATGAGGAAACAAGTAAATAAGTTAAAATTTAATAATTTGCTGAGGAAACCAGTTCCATTGAAAGGAGTAGCTCTCCATTTGAGAGTAAATCTATCGAATTTCAATGAAAACGCTAAAATTTCGTATATATTCCAGAGAAATTGGAACAAATCGTTCCAATTATTTATATATATATTATATATACATAGCGGTTTTTCGTGTGCATTGTATAAGGAAAAGCAGTTGCTGGTGTGTGACTTCGAAGAGTAAAGCCTGGCCTGTTCGCTATAAACGCTCATCAGGAAAAAATTTATGTTTGTATTTGTCTTAACTTTTCTTGATGGTATTTCCTGATCGTTGTAATTGGCGCCTCACTAAAAACATAATTTTGAATTGTTTTCTTACTACAAATTAAAAATTTTCGATCTGTGACGATTCCTGCTACACTGATGTTAAGTTGAGCTTCCTTTAACTTTGAAACTATTGTTGTATTCATTGGCAAAAAGTTCAAAAGGACTCTTTCCACCTAGCATAAGACCGCAAGTCACAAAACCCCGGTAGGTATGTAAAAGGAGTATAGCCAAGCAACATAATTGTCACACACTGACCTACTCTAGGAACAAATCCAATATGACTTTTGGTATTTTGGGGATGGGAAAAATTAAGCTCAAAAACACGAAAGTTAAAAAGGTAAAGCCAGCCCTCTGCTGCAACGTTTTTTTGGAATATCGTTTGATGGCTGCTGATACATACATACATAAGGTGGCGCAAAAAACGAGGAGCACCCGGCCGGGGTCAAACGCCCATCTCACAGCCATGCCTTGTGAAGGAATGGAGAGGATCTAGAATTTTCTTCCGATTCCAAATGGCTAATCGAGAAAGCGCTTTTCATAGCAATGGATAACTGCTGATAGCCGTTTCACAAGACTACTTGTCGTAACTAAATAAAATCTATTATCGAATAGTTGCAGTGTTAATGAAATAGTAGAAAAACTTCCATAAAAATACAAAATAAGCAGAATGGAAAACTCTACACCGCGGTTATTTTGTCCAGCACTTATGCGGTCCACACTGACCAACATTGTGGTAGCTGAGATGAAGGCAAATTACTTCATGAGCCCAAATGTCACACTTTTTATGGAAACAAGCTTAGATAGTTAGATAGAAGTACAAAATGTTAGTTAGGGTTGAAAATTTATTGAATGCATGAGCCTTGAAACTTCCAATCGAAGTAGACATTTCTAAACATCCTTAGAAAAAAATAGAACAGTTCCATAACCTTGAATTTTCACTGTAGAGGGGGAACCGAAATTCATAACAGCAGTTTAAAAGGAAAATAGATGACTGCTGACTTTGGAGGAAACTGTCCATCTTATGAAGATACAACTTTTTTAACTCTTTAGTTTCTCAATGGTTTTACTTCAACTTACTTCTCCTCAACATCAAATGGAAAGGTTTTTCCATATGATTTAAAACTGATGAATGTGATGAAGTGCTTTTGTTGGGTATATTTCGGATACTTTATGAATAAGAAATTTAACTTTTCAGTGCGTTTTAATGTAGTTTTAAAGTTGGAAAAAGCCTCATGTCAACAATGAAACTTTTCTTTTTACATTTCACCAGCTTAATTCGCTTTTGAAGACTTCTGTTAAGCACCGATTGCACTACATATTCTGATTAAAATTCGTTTTTTTATAGCAGAAAAAGAAAATGATTTACCCTTTTCCTTTGCCAGAAAACATTATTGACATATTTCAAAACGGTCTGAATTCTTGACAGCCTTGATTGCCTCTTACTACTTTGAAAATTAATCTTTCTGAAGAGTAAAAAAGATAGGTGTGTACACTTATGCCAAACCGACAGGCATAATTCAGTGCTCCTGCAAGAAAAACTATGGGGGTAATGAGTTTTTGTAATTGCCAACTCATACCGCATTCGAACTTTTATTTGAATCCCTCTCAAATACCTATGCCTGCAATTGCAATGAGATTTCCGCCTCCCATCTGATACCTCAATTGGATAGGCTTCCGAAAACAAAACTAATAACCACCCAATAGATTCATATCCTGAATGAATTTTTTTTTCAACAGTTTCAGATTTCATATCCGCATAGATCCATATACATTCATTTTCACCTTTTCCTGCATAGAGTTAACTGCGAAATAACATTTTTCATGCCGACAATACCCACATTTTTTTGTGATCCTTACCAATTCACCAAACCCTACAAACTTTTTGGCCAACACTCTGTTAGCTTGTGTGCTGACGATTCTGGATAAAATCAAGAGTGATTAGAATGGGCTACCTTTATGAGACAAAAACAAAAAGTTAAAAAATGCGGGTGTACCTATCCTGATTAAGCACCGATGGGGATATGTCGACAGACACGTACGACTTGTGAGCGCTCTTTCGAAACAGAGCTCTGCTTTTTGTTTGTAACTAGTGGAAGTTATCTAAACCAATTCAAAACAGCCCCCTTGGGCCCGGGTTAGCAAAATTAAAATCTCTCTCGAATCATATTTAAATGGATGAAATAAAAATATAGAGCAGAGCAAAATATTACTCCATCACCCGCCATTGTTGTGTTTGTTCTTTTTTCTTTTTATATATATTTTTATTTTTTTCTAAGGCTACTAATACATCTAAAAAAAATCCTTGGCAAAGAAAGAGCAGTGGGTAATAAAAATAAAAAATAGTGCCGCTTAGGTGAAGAGCTGCTTTGGTGAGACGGTAGCGGGGACTTACATTCGAGGTGCTTTCCCTAGGTAGAAGTTTAAAAAGAACCGCCCAGCCCCATCTCTCTCTCCCCCACCTTTTCATTTGGGTTGTATATTCGTTTTTTACTGCTTTCGGGTAAATTTTTGCGCATCACCGAAAATTATTAGGGAATTTTTTTTTCGTCCTTTCTTTTGCCATGCCCCCCCAAAATCTACCACTGCCATTTGTGCTGATATGCCAACCCCCCTTTCACCCTCCTTTCTTTTCAGTGTGTTAAATGTTATTATTTTTTTAATATCCGCTCGTAGAGCTAGAGGAGCGAGCGTTGGCAGCAATGGTGGCGGCAATGATGATGGCAAAGGTACTACCTATACATTATTTTGTTGTGTTATTATTATTATTATGTGAAACTAAATGAGAAATGAGAGCAGCAGCAGTAGCAAGCAGTAGAAGCAGCTCGAGTTTGAGATACAAAAAGAATAAAAAAACGGCACAGACAACATCACTAGGAGCAGCTACAGCAACAACAACATTAAAAGCAGCTACAAAAAACTGAATCATAAAAAACACATCATACAAGTTTTAATGTAATGTGCTGTACAGTTAAGGTGGTTTGGGGGCCTGGTGGTGGACTAGGTTCAAAAATCCACAACAAAAAAAATCCCTATAAAGGGATGATAATGTAATGTGTTGTGGCGGCAGAGTAGTGTTGAAGATAGGCGAATAGGGATATTTTTTTTTTCTTTTCATATCGGCATTCGTTTGTGAGTAAGCGTTTTTTATAATTTTTGTGTTTTCTATTTTTCATTTTTCCATTTTTATTTTCTGCATATCATTGGGGGTAGGGATTGCTTATTTTGGTTAGATGGTTCGGTTCAGATGATGATGATATGCTACTACAGAGGTCGCTCGTCGCTGTGTGTTGGCCCTTTGTTATTTTACAATCGGATTTATGGGGTAATTTCGTTTTTAACTTTAATCCATGGCGCACACAAAACAATGCCATACGTAGTTTGGTAGGTACGTACTATAATGTAAGCCACACATAGGTATAACGACTTATTGTGTTATTCTTTTGAGTGTGTTGAGTTTTGTTGTTGCTGGTGGTCCATAATTTTAATACGAGCGCTTGGAGTGCTCAAATAAGCTGCAATAGAACCTTTAGATTAAACAAAAAAGAAAAATCCATTTTAGATTTTGTTTTGTCATGACGAAAAGAGGGTGCAACACAAGTGGGAGACTTCGGTGTTAGCAATAACAACAGAAGTTTAGCTGGTCAGCTTTTCCTTGTAGAGTGATCCAGGTTCATTGTACTTAAATCGGTGGTTGTTGATACACGGATTAATCAGTTAGAAGTGATTGTATTGCCTTTAAACAGTCTTTTTGTTGAAACTATTTGCAAAACAAAGCTTTTTTTGGAGTTGCAATAAAAGTTGAGATACCTGCCCGCTTTGACCCACTTCGAGAGACTTTTTTACACACACCTGGCCTCCAGCTTTATACTCGAAAGCTCTTCCAAAATTTGATGAAAAACGGTAAACCTTTGCTTTTAAAATTTATACACGCAGAATTAAAAATTGATTAGGAATTAATTGAAACCAGCACATGGAATTGTGTTTCCATTCTATTAGTTTTTTTCCGCAAGTTTTGTCCCATTTCATCGCAGGCAGTATTTGCTTCGATGTCATACTAGGGTTAGCGTAACACCGATCAGGCCATCGGCTTCTTAGCAGAACATCAAATAGAAGGGCTTGACATAAAATAAATAAAAATCACAGTCAAAGTGTTATCTCCTCAAAAGAGGCTTCTTAGTTCAGTATTGGACAAAAAAAAGAGACAAACTACAGTGGAACAGAAGTAATTCGACAAACATTTTGAAAGGCAGTGTCGACAATCGAATTCGAAGGATAATGCCACCAATAGAATACCATGTAATCTGACAAATTAAAGATCAAAAAATTAAAATTCCATCTGACCTACAAATTATACAACAAATTTGGAGACAACAGTGTTGCCCTGGTATTATCTATATTTTTCAATATAAAGCTTATGAATTTACATTCTATACTGTGATTGGAATTTCAGATCACAGGGGGCACCGGTTATAGGTAGTCCTCTGCATCATAGAATCTATTATCTACTCTTCTCATGAAACACAAAATAGTTTCAAATTTAAAAGGTTAGTGAAAACAGGACCCAAGTCCAAAGGACATTAAATACAAAACAAGGAGTTATTAGTTTTTACATAAATTGTCATGAAAAAAATATTAGAACACGGGAAAAAGAGGATGCTCAAATTGATTGTAATGCCTTTTGCAAACTATAAGCTATCCCAAACGAAAGCGATTTTGTAGGTGAGACAGTAATAAAAATGCTGTTGACAGTATTTGCGTTATCACTCAGCATCGACACTCTTATCCTTCGCTATAATGAAAACATTTTTTGACAGTTTATTTCGTCGTTTCCGAAACTACAAGATCGCTTTGATTTTGGAGAGCCTTTGTTTCTCTTTCCAAAGACTTTCATATTCAGACTAACTCAATTTAAACTATGAAAGGATCGAATAACGCGTTAAAGTTATTCAGGCTTATTATGTAAATGGGCGTTCAAAGCAAAATGCATATCGAAGAAAATTATCTTCAGTGATGAGTCACATTTTCACCTCAGCGGCAATAAGCAGAATTGCAGCATTTGAGCGGAAAAACAATGCCCCAACTAGGAGTGACTGTTTGGTGAGGATTATGGGCTGGCGGCATCATCGCATCGGGCCGTATTTTTTCCAAAATGAGGCCGGTCAGGCAGCTACTGTGAATGTTGTTGGCTATGGTGAGATGATAACAAACTTTTTATAGCCAGAGTTGGAAGATATGGATGTGGACGATATGTGGTTTCAACAGGACGATAAATTCAATGGCCGTGGTGGCGACGACGTCAACTGACCGGCAAGGTCATGTGATTTTACACCGTTGCACTTCTCTCTGTGGGGTCATTTGCATGAAAAAAAGATGTACGTCGAAAACCCAGCAACAGTTCAAGAGCTAAAGGATGAGATAATTCGGCACAATCACTTATGCCTTAGCATCATCGAAAATTTGAGCCATCGGATGGAGGTGTGCTGCCGAGATCGATGCGGCCATTTGGCTGATTTTTCATTCCATACATAATTAGCCCATACCAATATTATCATGATAAAAACAAATGACAGTAGTTTCCTAAATATTTTTTTTTTATTCAAAATTGAAATCGGCCCTTAAAATTTAACCACGCATTTAACACAGTAATCGAGGGAGGAGCGAGGGCCAAATGCGAGCCTAAATCGCTTGGCCCCTTTCCTCGGCAAGAAGTCGTGCTAAGTTAAACTTAAAATTTGCAGCTGTAGTTTTCAAAAGAGTTATTTGTAAGTATAATTAAACAATAATATACGTATAAGTAGATTTTTTTAAATAAATAAATAATTAATTCCTAAATGTTAAATGTCAAAAACGAATCAATCGATTTAAATAAGATTAATTATTATTTTAAACTTCTTTAGAACATTCAATATCGATTACATCAGCATATTTATTAAAAAAATGACAGGTTTGTGCGACTGTTTCATTGACAGCACAATTACCTAATCGAATGAAATAGAATAGAAAAATTGAGGTCAACCCTTGGTCGAAGCGAAATACTTGAAGTTATTGACTTACTAATCTTCTGTCCACAAATTCTAGCTTTAAACGTGTTGTTCTCAAAACTACTTTTTCACTTCTACTTAAAAGCTACAGGGTCGATTTATTTCAAACTTTGCCTTAAGACATAAAATACCTTTCACCCTACGTTTAGTTTAACAATTTATTAACATTGAGGGTGCTTCCTTCCCACAAAATGGAGGAATTGTAGGTCGAAAACAACATAACAATTTACGCTATAAATGAAAAATTATGGGATAACGTTGGGAGGGATTAGAACATAGTTTAACTAAATTAACGGAATTTTCCATCCAAGTTACAGTGAACACCGCAAAATGTTTTTCCCAAGTCGTTCTGGGTAAGGTAAGAATAAAACCAATCAATCCAGACTCGAATAAAAATTTTTTACGCTGAAACCCGAACCACTTCAGATTTTTTAACCAAGCAAGTGACCATTAATCAAAATTTTTTAAAATACTAGGTATCAAAGAATAAGAATGTCAATTTGATTGGAAAAAACCATCTTTTAATCACTAAACAAAACTGTCTGTGATAAGAATTTCTTACAACGTTTTACGAAAGTCTTTGAATAAATTTTCAATTGCAAAACTGGAGCTTTTGTTTGTATAGTTTGTTTTTGGAGCTTGGGGAGTTCCCCGATTTTAAATACAAAAAAAAAAAAACAAATAATCCCATTCGTCCGACTGGAAAATGATTCATGAACATTTTTTTATCTACTGTTTCCCTCGCATTTTGTTCGATTAGGGAAATTGTCTGAAATCAATTAAAGTTTGTTCTCAATAGACATTCATAGAGATCAGAAAGTCAATATGCACTTTTCATAGGGCTAAGATCCTATACGTTTTTCTCAAATTCAAAAAATGTATTTTTCCTTACAAATCAATAATACCGTACCAATAAAAAAATATATCTATTAATATACATATATATGTATAGTATATAAATGTTGATGCATGTTTGTTTGTTTGTTCGGTAGAGACTCCTAAACCGCCCAAAGTATTTTTACAAAATTTTTAGGGTAACAAAATATAGTTCAGTTCAGGGATGGTTCCTGTCTAGGTTTGATCCCCAAATTCCAACGGAAACAGGATTGCGAATGGAAACTACAGATTTCAAAAATTCTTTCAGCATTATTGCTACATTACCACCGGAAAAGAAGAACAAGAACGTTATCCTTAAAACTACATACCCGAGCAACGCCGGGCTGCTCGTCTAGTAACATATAATTGTCATTGAATATTATAATAAACACCATTTCATTATCATTAACTTAACAGTTCATTTGCAAATTATTTCTTTTTATTGCACGAGATTAGTATGTTGTTATTCCACGAGTAATTTATTAATACAGCGACTCGAATTGCACTTTCACATGATAACATATCAATTTTAGCAGGTTTTGTGGCATTTAATCATGAATCCAAAAAAACTGGGTTGAGTCTATTTGTGAAAAGAAAAATTATTATTATACTTTGTTTTTGGCTGTCATTAAAACATGTGAATTTTATATGACAGATAAGAATTGATATTGTGGGCGCGGTAGACTTATTCCAATTTATTGCACTTGTAATTGTTTGGAGACTTACTGCTGGTAAATATTTTATTATTTTAGCCTAATTTTTAAAAACGCAAAAAGTGATACATTGTGCATGTGCAGATGTCATTGGTTTCTTACAACAAAGTTCAGAGATTTTAAATTTTAAGTACAGACATGAGCACATACATATGAAGCCTATCTAAAAAGTTATAGCGACTCAAGTTTTTTCACCATAAAGAGCAATGAAATGCAAGGAAAATATATTTTCCTTATAAAATGGTTTAGAGAAATGCACTAGTTCATGGCAATAGGCCTGTTGAGCCAATGTTTCTTGTTTTCATATGGAAAAAGTCCATTTGCCTGCCTGATGTTTAATACCGTGTTATACGGTCTTTACCCGTCTAATGATAACAAGCACTCTGTTTGGTAAATAATTCTAAGTGATGTTTTGGTTTTTTAATTTTTTCAAAGCTGTAAAAATATTGGAGCTTAACAAAGTTAAGGTTATTAAATGACATTTATTTAACCCTTTGCTATCCCGTGGTTGAAAACTACATTCTCTGCAACAGCAACAGCAACAGCAACAGCAACAGCAACAGCAACAGCAACAGCAACAGCAACAGCAACAGCAACAGCAACAGCAACAGCAACAGCAACAGCAACAGCAACAGCAACAGCAACAGCAAATTTATTAATATAGTGTGATCCACTCATTCAAATGATCTCATGTCAAGGGTCTCATATAGAATAGGCTTTCCTTTTTTAGTTACAAACAGAGTACTAAGCTATGACTGAGCACCGTGACCGTCTTTATTTTTTTTCATTTTTTTTTTTCGGGTAAGTATTTCCTTAGACGTTCACGGTGCTCAGTCATAGCTTAGTACTCTGTTTGTAACTAAAAATGGAAAGTCTATTTTATACGAGACCCTTGACATGAGATCATTTGAATGAGTGGATCACACTACACTAGTAAATTTGCTGTTGCTGTTGCTGTTGATAAAAATTTAATACTTCTACGTTTCTGTAACTGTTCGGAACTAAAAATTAAAAACCTCCATTGACAGATACAAGGGAAAAAGTCCCGCAATAGCTTCATTTAGAAATGAGATCTTCTTGTTCTTCCTTTTTGACGATACGATCGATCATCGTGATTTCGACAGAATCCCAGCTCTCACAATTAACTACTTCATATTTCACTAATGATCAGCTAGTGGGGTCGTTCATTTTGATGTAATAATTTTTCTACGTAAACTTTCCAGAAACATGATCACAAATTTCTTTTCCGTTTAAAATTTTTAGTTAAAAAAAGAAAAAAAGTTTTGACTTCAAAACACCAAGTGATTTGCAAGATATTCATAGTTCAACACCTTTTGTAGTTCCATTCTACGCATTTCATCAGATTCATTGCAATGTTTATGGTTACTATGCACAAGTACGTTCTGGCAAAGAACTTTTTCTTCTTTCCCATTCAGAGACACAAAACGACTGCAACTCTTGCAACGGAAAAGGTACCCAGATTCGTGTTCATCTTTATTCCTTTCGGCACCCTGTTTCCTATGTTAGATATTTTGTTAGAGACAAAACTATACATTCCCTTAAGAAACTAACACCAGCAAAGACGAGCGAATAAGATGAATGTTTTTTTTTTTAAGTTTACTTTTGTGAAATGGTTTTTTTTTAGTTCACTACCACTACAAAAAGCAGCACGAGACCTTTCTTACATTTTCAAGGGTTTCATCCATCCCCAAATGGTTGGCAGCAGCGGATTGAAGGTTGCTGGAATGAAGAATTCCGGGAAAAACTTTGCTAGGGCAATATTTTTAGTGGGAATAGAAAAAAATATAAAATAAAAAAAAAATGAAAATATACGAAAATGAGTGAAGAAAAAATAAAAAAAAAAAATAAAATAAAATACATAAAATGAAGGAATGAAAAATATTTTTATAGCATCGCGAACTCGTAACTGTACACCATCACATACTCTGTAAGCCATTAGAGATGGCAGTAATGGCAGCCAGAAGCAGCGAAAGTGGCACAGCGATGAGGTGGAAGCAAGGATTTATTTTCCTTCTTTTTATTATTTCTTTTTTACATTTTTTGTTGTTTTTTTTCCTCTTTTTTTTTTTTTTTTTGTTGTGATGTTGTTGTAGCTCGGTTGCTGTTGGGGTTGTATCGAGAGATGATTGTGTTCGTGGAGAAAAGTTTTGGGCGCCGCCAAATGCTACTCCTCGCGCGCGATTTTTCTTCTCAAAAGAAGAAGAGATGAAGTGGCGCTGCTTTTTATCGTTTAAAAAAGATTTTTCCTTAGTTCTTTCTTCTTCATACAAAAAATCCTGCTATGAGCTTCTCAATGCTCATAAAAATGGAACAAAACTAAAAGATAGAAAATCTGTAGATTTGGTTTGGAGAGGGTGGCTAGTGGGTCGTGGGTGGAAAATTGGAATATCCCATTCCACAGAAGTGAAAACTTTACGCCGCGCCGCATTTCGCGCTCTCTAGGGTTGCTCTGGCCTGATTGAGTGGTGAAGAAGGAGTAGGTATGTAAAAAAAATAAAAAAAATATTGTCGCATTCATACAGTTAACAAGTTTTTCTATACGCTTTTCGCCTCCCTCGCAATACAAGTTTCCAAAAATTTTATATTTAGGGGTAACATTTTGGCATAAAAACTTAGTAAAGTACTAGAAGCAGGGAAGAGGTGCAAGAATATAAGAAAAAGAAAGAAAAAAGTATTCCCGATTATGAAATTCAAAAGTTCTTCGTTTTCTATTTCTTTTCTTTTTTTTTATTATTACATCTCTACTTTTTATGCTTTTTGAAAAGGAGATGCTGCTTTTCCTTTAGTAAGGGATGAGATTAGAAAAATATAGGGCGAGAGCGAGCAAGTAAGCATTAGAATGAGATAGAATGGTTAGTAGTAGTAGTTATTGAGTAAGGGTGGCTAGTGCCAGGGGTTAGAAAGAATTTCGTTTTTTAGAATTTTTGAATAGAGCGTGGTGCGCTCGCACTCAAACCCTCGGGGTGCCATTACATGTACACGGAAAATCTATAATTGTATACGAGGGGGTGGAACGAGTATGAGGTTTCTTTTCGATATCGACAGTGTGTACCGCACTAGTCGTCGATTTTATAAGACACACAGGCTGATGGAAGATTTATATTTAAGGAGGGCTGTTAGATTTTATATATTTTATATTTTTTTATTTTCTTGTAGCGTAGAACTTCAAAAAGGGATGATAAATTTGGCTGGTGTTGAGGCTGGGATGGAGAGAGGTGCCAACGGCGATGGTGGAATTTTTTTTTGTATTCACTTGGCGCGAAGAAGAGAAACTTTAGATATTTTATTCGAATAGGGGCGAAATTCTTTTTGAAAAATTTCATTCATTGGCAGAGTAAGGGCTGAGGTTGATAATGGCTGGAGTGGGAGTGAGTGTAGTGAGCGGGTGTACGAGTACGAGTACTGATGCTTGCCAAGAAATGTGTATCAAGTTTCTAAAATTAAAGTTTTTCTTCGATGTTTAAAATATTCCCTTCCTACCCCTTATGCGATGGCGGTTTTGCCTCTAAGAGAAAGAAGAACTTGGAGATGATTTGCATTGTAACAGATTGTATGCTAGGTAGGTATAGTATGTAGGATGTAGGTATAGTGTGTGTAGCGGTTAAATGTGGGGGTTAGGTAAGTAACCAACCACTTCCTTTTGTTTCCTTATTTGAAAGAAGACTCTGTTCGATGTAATAATACCGCGAATTATCGATTATTTAATCAATAAAATTTGTAGAAAAGAAGAAGAAAAAAATTATAATGGCTTCCCGGGAATGATGATGCTACGAATGGGAGGATTATATGTAGCGAGGTATTCTTACCTCAATGTAAGAGTGCGTGTTTGGATTGGATGGGGTTGGTATTGGATTAGGTGACGTTCGTGTTATGTTCAATATTTTGAAATATTTTGCATTTTAGGAGGGACATTTTAAGAAAACGGAAGAATGAAGGAAAATTGCGATAAACTCGATCAGATGTGAAAAGAAAAACGTCTTGTGTCTTCCGGTCTGGAATGTTGACAGTGAAGTAAATCAGGATGCTTCAATACTTCCTCCCAGATGTCGGGATGACATCCTTTGGAATTCTTCTTGATTTAATTTAAGCAATTCGAAGAAATGATAAATGATTCGTACCTATGGATATGAATGTTTGTATTTTAGTAATATAATTATAAAGCCATGTGCGTTGGGGTGCATAATTTTCCCTCTGCGAAAAACTGCCACGCATTCAATTTGGTTTGATAAGAACAGAAGGGAATTGGAAGAAAGAGTGGGCATAGTAGATATGGGATTTGAGAGAGATATAGTTTGATTGCGAGCTTTCGGATGGGTTTTTTTAGGGATGTAAGTTGGTAGTGTATTGGGGGATTTCAGGCTTGAAAGCAATTTTTACTTGTCATTCACGTTATTGTCTGACACTAATGTTAGATTTTTTGTCATTAGGTAAATTTTCTCGCAAAAAATAATGAGCTTTCCTATTGTACGTATGTATGTTCTTGCAAAAAAAAAATGTTCAAAGTCAGTAGAAAATGTTTTCGGCACAGCAAATAAAGTTACTCGAACTGACCTGACTGACCATTTCATACTTAATGTGAATCTAACATTTGGACAAATTCCTAAAGGACTCGAACTAAAATTGAATAAATGGGTTGCAAACTCTTGAAGAAATGCAATTAAAGGTAGGCAAATAGGTTTTGAATATGCAGTGCTACGTAGTAGTATTTTTTGAAATACATCCCTTCTTACCTAAATGAACTACGGCAAACACTTTTCAATCCAATGAATTTTCTCTGCTTTTCTGTTAGAAATTAGGTACTATCTAGTCCTGGGTTTGGCTAGGTTAAAGTGGCTGTTAACTCGGCTAAAACAATTAGGCCCGTTGAGCCCATTGTGCGATATACAATGGATCTAATGTATCGTTATCCTAATTTAAACATTCCGAGCTTACAATGAAGCGGGAGAGGCGCATTCCGTCGATGTGAGTAAGATCAATAAGATCATCAAAGAAACACGAACCTAGGTGTATCCTATGCTTGTGAGCTAAAGCTTGGAATGAACAGAGAAGGTGGGAAATAGTTTCTGCTCCTCATCATCCACACAGCTTCTGTGAAAATCGTTTGAGACGACTCCTAGTCTTGCGGCATGTCTTCCAATAAGACAATGTCCTGTGATGACACGACGATTGTCGCACTAATGTGTTTTATTTTAAAGGGATCAAGAAGTTCGACCGCTTAAGAACTAGCTTGATCCAGATCAGCTTCGTTGAGTTACACGTTAAAGTACTTGACATCTCAGATAAGCTTTCTTGTATGCGTCCTGCTTGAGCAAGAGTTTGTATGTAGCTATTGGTATGCCGATACTCTCCGTTTCCGGTGAGAAGGGTAGAACGCAGTAGTGTTCCGTTTTTGGCGAGTTCATCTGCTTTGCAGCTAGTTCTTCTAACTCAAGGGGTGTTTTTTTAACGTGCGATTTTGAACAAGAAACCAAACGCACGTAAAGAATTGCCGAGAGTTCAGCTTCATTATAAACATAAAAATTGGCCATTATGTCCGAAAAACTGATTTCGGGCAAGTGTACGCCGTGACCCGTGACTGGATCAAACAAATGCGAGCCAAGAGGCAGAATTACTTTTTGAGGAATTTCAGGTTGTATGTCTGCAACAACGCGCCGAAAAATGTCTTCCAAGGCGTCAATCGTCTTGTCTCAATCGGAATTATCAGCGAAAACAAGCCACCTCACATAACCTCACAAAAAATAGTCCAATGGTGTTAAATCATCGGAACTTGGGTGTGAGTTCACAGGTTAAAGACTCGAAATTATGTAAAAATCGGCGTCAATAGCGATTTCGCTTCGAGACAATTTACCGAACGTGTTCAGTGGTCGTGCGGCATCAATTTCAACGATAAAACGGTAAACTTAGCATAAATCAAGTTGACAGTTGTCAGAAAGAACAACTCCGGAAAAAGTATTGCCAGATTGAATACCACACGTCTAAAAAAAGCTCTTTACATTGCTTGCTCCCTATTCCAGAGATGAATATTTTGAATATAAAAGAATTCAAGTTTAACAAGATCGCAAAAGAATTTGACTAAAATAAAGAAATTTGTTTCATTGCGATTCATATCATCTTTTTATTTCATCAGGAAGTGTTTAGTTTGACCTCCGCAGGTATATTTTTTATTATCTGATTTGAAGTGGGAAATTTTTTAAACCTTCAGCGATTTGAATAATTGAAGAATAATAAAATTGGTAGGTATCCATCCCATTAACAAGTTGTTAAACTCGAGATCAGGTCTTTTCCTTGGATTCTGGCTAATGAACTAATGACCATATAAATGTTTACTCAACAATCAATTCATACCACTTTTTGCTTCACAGGAATTCTGATTCACTTTTGTGGCCTTCTGGCGGCAGATTGTGTGTAGTATGTGTACACAATTCATTTTTCTCTCCATTCTCCGTACAGACGATCTGCCCTAAGCGAGCAGGTGTGATTAATCATGTACATACAATCATCATCACCAGCTAAACAGAATTTCCCAAAAATAAGAACAAAGTGAAATAAATTGTTCATTTGATTTAAAGCAAATACAATATCTACATGTAATCTGCGTAAATAGCACACAATCGACGACGACGTTTGTCATGATTAGCCCCAGAAAAAGGCGCAAAATGCACACAAGGTTACACATAAATGCCTTATGGAGTCAGAGTCAGTGCATCGTGCGTCGTTTTGAACAATAAGCAAATGGCACAAAGTCAGTGATCTTTAGAGCAGCCATTTTGTTTATTAGTATTTCTGTCAAGTTTGCCATTAGAATGTATTTCACACAACACAACTGAGTTCAATGTGACTGGCTGAACCGTGAGCTCATTATTTTCATTTCATCCAAAGCCGAAGGGTCTTTGAACTTCCAAAACAAATGTACCTATTTCGATCAAGGCCTTGCCATGCCACCCAAACAAGGGGGTTGAGTGTGTAACAAAAGCACACCGGCACACACAATAATTGTTTGACAATGTGTGCCTAAAATGCGATGTCGTAGGTCGCGTTGAATAACGATTGGACTGCGGATGACCGATTTGATGTTGGAGCTTTTAACGCGAATTTCATTACTAATGTGCATCAGGCAATACGATGTTTGTGGAAGGGGGTTCCAAAAAATATCGGTCATTCAACCACTGCCATCGGTTTGGAATATACCCACATCGACATGCAACTGATTGGTATAAATGTGTAGAAATTTTTATCTGCCTTCTAACTGTGTAAATAAAAAAAGACGCAAAACAGACAGTCTATTATTAATGTGAAATTATTAATGACTGCTATTGCAGCGATCACTTACATTGGCACTTTTCAGGTGACAATGGCCGCATTTTCGAAATTGTTTCGTTCAAATACTTTGACTGATAAGCCGGTCTATACCCTTGTTTTATCATTATTATTTATCAAATGAGGAATAGGGCTAATTTGATTCCACGAAACTTCGCAACATTCTTTGGTAAGTGGTGGACATTGCGGGATTTGTTCTTCTCAGAAATCAGAGTGATAGATATTAAAACTGATTGAAATCTCGAACGAGATAAGCTCAAATATTTCAACAGAAATAAATTTCATTTGGTAAGGTGATTTGAGAACGAAGAAAGGTGACTCATATGTCTACCCACTTATAATTTCCGTTTTTTGTGTCAAGATATATAGAGAAGTTTTATAATGCAGAGACAAGTAATTATTTACACAAATGTCGTTTTTGACATTAATAAACTCCCAACTCAAATATTTGAATTTAAAAAAACCTCAAAATCTCGTTGTTTGATAAAAGCAAAGATGGTCTTAGACCAACCGTGCGTTTCGTTAAGGGGGCACGGGTTTTTGAAGTGAATTTGCTGTTAAACACAGTTCAATAAAAGTTAGTTGAAACTTATAATTCTTTTTGTCTTACTGAATCTAAAACCTAAGACCCTTGATGAATTTTCTTCAGAACTCGTAGTAGGGTTTTCAGAATAGGGTTTCTATGTCTATATGTAGGGTGTCCCGTGATTCGTGTTCCATACTTTGGGATGTGACTCTTGGTCACAGTCTAAGAAAAAAGTCGTATGGAGACCTACCTCCATCTATCTCCTTCCGTTTAGGCGGAAAAAATTGTTCTTAGTTTTTGGGAAATCAAAAAAAAAAAAAAACCAAAGGTAAAGAAAAGAAATTGGATTTTATTTTGTAAATTTTGATTTGAGACTTGATTACTCGAAAACTATTGACTTAATTAACTTCTACTAGGTGCCCAAAAAGACTTCTTAGACGGAAAAAAAGAGAGCATGAGAAGTGCGCGATCGAGGAGATAGAAGGGTGCCACAGCAGGAATGAGGTTCGGAAGTTTTACCAAAAGGTAAAAACAACAGCCTCGGGCAATAAGCTACGAGCCGAAGCCTGCAAAGACGACCAAGGAAACATCGTGGTGGAACCGCAGTCAATGCTGAGGATATGGAAAGACCACTTCTCCAAACTTAATAACGGCGATGATGAACCTAATTCCGCTGTTAGAGAGATAGTACCATTTGATTTAGGCGACGACGTAGACCAACAATTTCGCCAACCCGATCTGAACGAAGTGAAAACAGCAGTATTCAAGCTAAAGTCCAACAAAGCTGCTGGAGCTGATGGCCTCACGGCCGAATTGTTTAAAGCGGCAGGCGATGCACCAGCTCATTTGCAAAATATGGTCGGAAGAAAGCATGCCCGATAAATGGAACCTCAGCATTGTTTCCCCGGTCCTCAAGAAAGGAGACCCTCTGAACTTCGCTAACTATACAGAGGTATCAGTCCTCTTAACATCGCGTACAAGATCCTCTCTTCCGTATTGTGTGAGCGTCTGAAGCCATTCGTCAACAACCTGATAGGTCCTTATCAGTGCGGCTTTAGACCAGGAAAGTCCACCATAGACCAAATCTTCACACTACGGCAGATCTTGATGTCAAAAAAGGTTTTAGGCAAGGCGATGCACTGTCATGCGACTTATTCAACATCTTTCTTGAAAGAATAGTGCAAAACTTCCACGTCAACACAAGAGGCACAATCTTTCAAAGATCCGTCCAATTACTCGGATATGCATAATTGGAAGAACGCAGCGTGATGTCAATGGCGCGTTTATGAGCATTGAGACGAAAGCGAAGAAGATGGGTTTAGTGGTAAATGAGGGCAAGACCAAGTATATGATGTCATCAAGAAAGGACACCCAATACCGACGCGACGTCTTGGACAGAACGTCACGATAGACAGCTATAACTTTGAGGTAGTTAAGGACTTTGTCCACCTAGGCGCCGCCGCCGCTATTAATTCAGACAGCGACACCAGCGCTGAAATCAAACGAAGAATAACTCTTGCCAATCGCTGTTTCTTCGGACTAAGAAGGCAATTGAGTAGAAAAGTCCTCTATCGAGCAACTAAAGTGTCCCTGTATAAGACACTTATCATCCCGGTTCTTATATATGGCGCAGAGGCATGGACCTTGTCAAAGGTAGATGAGAACGCTTTAGGAAGCTTCGAAAAAAAAATTCTTCGGGTGGTTTTTGGTCCCGTCTTCATAGATGGAGAGTGGAGAAGAAGATTTAACCACGAACTGTACGGGCTGTACAGCGACACTGACCTGGTCAAGCGAGTCAAGGTCCAGCGGCTTAAATGGCTGGGTGTAGAGCGAATGGACACCAACGCTCCGGCCCGGAGCTTTCTTTGAAAAGGTCTAGAAACGGTATTTTAGATTTTTCTTAAATTTAAAAAAAAAACTGGTAAAAATCTCAAACGTTATTTGTGGTGTCCGGATACTAAAACCAAAATTGAAGATGTTTTTCAGTTTGCGATTTATCATATTTTTTCAGTATCCGGAGACGGCTTATTTCTAAAACAAAAGCGTCCGGATACTAAATTTTGCTGTCAGGATACTAACGAAAATGGAACTTTTCTGAATTGTTATTTTATTAATTTTAACAATGATTTCTATTGCAATCTATGCTTAAATACCCCCTTTAAATTCCATTATGTACCTCTCAACTCTTACAACTAACTGGAAATCTAAGCGAATCCTTACAAGCGCTTTCGAAATACCTACACCCAACCACATCCGTTTACCAGCTATACAATATTCGTCGATTAAATGCCTTGCTAGCAGTTGTTGAACAAGAAAAAAACTATCTATTTATTTCCTCTTAGCTAAACAAAAACCACACAACAATACATCCTTAATGCGGATAAGCAACTTGCATTCATGTAACAAGAAACATTAAAAAAAAAAGCAAATAAAAGTTGAAGCACCAAAACCAAACTTGTTGCATGGTTGGCAAATATATTTTTTTTATTATTCTTTGCTGCAATTTAAACCCCGAAAAAGAAATCCTTCTAAATATTGTGATACTTCGCCACAGGAAGGCACTGAACCTTGCATCCGGTTTTTCTAGATTTTGGTGTGTAGCATTATACAAATAATTTGTGTGTCTGTATGAGGGCTACATACAAGCTAAAGTGCCAACATAGTCCCCCTTTGAAAATAAAACCACACACCAGTAGAAAGAACATAGAAACCCAAAAAAATTTAAAAGAACTGCAGTCGCATCTAATGAATCTTTTCTTTGTTGTTTGTGGTTCATGGTCGAATGTATCGTTAAAGTCAGTTGGACGATTTCACAAATATAGTCTCCCTATCTCTCTCTCTATAATTTTCCATTTTTCGTTTTTAGGCGAAGTTTAATTTAACAAATTTTATATTCTGTTTGGAAGGTGGTACCTATGTGTACTTTAAACACGACCTTAAGCATGGGACTGTGAAATTTTTTTTAAAGAGCTTTTTTCCAGAAAGATCGCGTAATCCCCTTTAGCACAGCATAAGTAGGTATACCTACACTCTTTTGAGTATGGTCGTATCCAGAAAGCCGAAGAACGCATTTTCTAATAATAATTCTTCGAGTGTCAATGACCGCCTAAAAAAACGATCTACGAACAAAAAAGCGAAGGCAAATGAGAAAGTGTAGTATTTGGGTTTTTCAGGAGGCCAGACGATCAAAAAATTTGAACAGAAGCAAATGAATCATGAGAAGCAAATAAAAACAAAACAACGTTGTTTCAATACTGCATCTGTTTACGTTTCTGTATTTGAGAGACTTTCCTTGGTAGATGATGGTTGTGTAATTTTGATTTAGAGAAGAAAATTGTTCAAGAAATTAAAGTTAAGTGGAGGTTAATAAGAAAAGTGTGGTTTAACAAAGCGATTGTCGTTTTACAATAAAGAGTAGGTACCTACCTAACCTACATATCGTTTTCGAAAAACTGCTGTACAAACACAGAATATCAATTTTTAGTAGATAGCGTTTTAAAATGTGAAAAACCAGGTTTTTGTTGCAAAATTGTCTCATTCCTGAAAAAAATATGTCAAAGGAGTCTCTCATCACTCATTTATATCATTTTGTGACAAAACATTGGGTTAGTTACACCGTTAAATTTTTGTTCCCACTTTTGGTTTCCCAAATGACTAACTCATAAAAAACAAGTTGTATCCGAAACACCATAGAATATTGCTCCTCGTCATATCTCGTATCAAAAGAAGGGAGATGCCACGCTAGTTGCTTCATTTCTTATAAAATTCTTTCGATTCTTATCTTCTACATATCTCGGTTTAGTTTAGGGAACAATAAAAAGTAGAACAAACGTCAGAAAGATATAAATGCCAAGGTGTATAATTCATGTTTATCGATTTAATTAGAGTGCTTGTGTTTGCACTCATAATAAAAGAACACACTTTACAGAACGATAATGAAAGTTTGAGAAAGAACGAGGTGCGTAGTTCTATTGAAACTAGCGTGTGCTATAAATAAAAGAGTAGGTATGATAAAATTTTATATCAAATTGAAATAAAATGTTTCCTTGGAATTTGTGAAAAGAAATACTAACAATATTTAAGAAATGACCCTGATAAACTTTTAATAGCTACATACTATAGTGCCTGCACACATCTGGATTAGTAAAAAATTTAAAAAATTTGCATGCGAAACGTTTACACAGAAGTTGTATACAAATTATTTAGCTTTATCACTTCAATCGCGTAGAACCGATGAAAAGTTCTTGACAGGCATGTGAAATTTGATATCAGATCGAATACCGCTTCTAGAAAATATACAACACTAAAATAATTTGGAAAAAGATAGTCAGAACAGGGAAATCGTACCATAATTTAGATAAATTTTGTAAGAAAAAGGAAATTATTGCAATCGTTTTGTAAATAGAAACATAAAACAAATAAGGTGCACAATAGCGCTCGGGAAGTTCCCAGGGCACAGAACATTTCTAAGCTATACGTCTATGAGAATTAGGAACCAATAATTTTTTTCCAGATTTAGAACTGGTAAGCGAAAAGGTTTTTTCATGGCTAGGCTATAAGATGGAAAGCTATAACAAAAGGAGGTTGCTTTCTGGTAGTACAATGGATAGGTATTAAGGCCTGAGTATTTTCAAAAGCTCTAACAGAAAAAAAAATGGATTCCTCAGAATGTTTTTTGAAAAAGAAAAAAACAAGATTCCTTGCTGGAAAAAGGAGTCCTATACAGAATTGAAAAAAAGCATTTGAATATTTTTTTTTATAAACGAAAGAAAACGAAGGTAAACTATTTTTTATAAAACAAAAACAATTAGTATAAAACCGGAAACATGTAACTCAGTTATTTTTAGAAAAATAAATAGTAATAAACAAAATACCTAAATAATAAATGAGTAAAGTTTTTTAAGTTGTTGTTTTAAGTCCTGGTTATTAAGAATACTTTTCCTGTAGTTTTGAACCAAACTTTAGTCAGGAGCCCAAACTTCGACCAGCTTGTCTTCTGATTAGACTCAATGCAGAAAACATTGTATGACAAGATTTGAATTTAAGTCGGGTGATGAGTTTACTTTTTGTCAACGTCAGTTTTGAAAACATTCTTCCAGCACAAGCGCTACTATGAGGCAATGTGAAAATTTTTGTGTAAATATCATACAAATGTTCAAATAAGCTCTTCCAAATGATTTTTCAATACAAATGTAGACTGTAGGTATATTTTTTAGCATTAGTCAAGAGTACGTACAAAAGCAGATGCTGAATTAAAAAAAAAACCAAATGCCAAAGAAAAGATTGTAACTGAAATCTTCTTTTAGAAAAATTTCGTGAATTTTTAATAGACCGACTTCTTTAGTTTTGAAAAAGTGGCGTCATGGACTTTTAAAAGTAATAAAAAGGACTCAAAAGAGGCCCAAAGGAAACCCTGAGTCTAATCACCCTCAGAAAACTTGCCAATTCCCCTCGAATTGCGATTCCTGAGAAAGCACAACTATATGTTTCTGAGATTCGAACATTAAACTTACACGTAAAAAGGCATGCCAAACTACGGGTAGACCAGTCCTTTTATGCAAAACTAAATTTAAGGGGGTTTTCTAGTTTAGAAATTTGAAAAAATCGATTTTTTTTTAATTATTCGATAGTTTAGATATCTCCCTTGAAGGATTTTTCAAAATTCAAATTATTTCCGAAGTTAAACGGCTAATTGACGTGGAACTGTTTAAAATTGTAGATTGAACGCTCCAAAATACGCATATCCAACGCTTTAAAGGAGGCCAGAACTGCTCGGTTAGAAGAGAGAAACGCAGAAAATAGTTTTTTTTTAAGTAGAAGAAAGTCCGATGTATGAAGCAGGAAAGTCATTTCATGACTTTGACAGTGAAAAACTTTACGCGACACTTCAAATGCGTTTTTCTCAGAACATACTTTTTCAAAATGATACCCACGATGAACCGATCCACTTGAAATTTTTAGAGAATCTTCTTTATAAGCCTCTGTCGAGCACGAGCCATCCTCATCCCTAAATTTCTAAAAATTCGAAAAACTCAAAATAAGATAAGAACATGGTTTTTTTCAAAAAATTTTTTACTTATCGCTGGTTCATGCGATAGCGAGTCGACATCATTGCAGATTAATACTCTTTTTTTTTTTCAATTCAGAACTAGGAGGGTTGAAATCATGGGTATGGTCAATTGTTAATTTTTTGAGATCGCCCACTTCATCACCTGCCAGAATTCAAAATTTTTAACTTTTTTTTAAATTTTTTTTTGTACTTTTTAACAAAAATAATGATAAATAACTGACACTGACAAAAAAAAGGATTGTAAAAATATTGATTGCCTCGAGACTAAATTACCCCCTTAATAAAAGAAACAGGGAGACGGTTGACCCGTAGACTAACAGGTTGACCGACTCATAGTTTCTTCATTTATAAAAATCACATTCATTCAGAAACTTAGTTTGAAAAAAAATATATTCAAAACCTAATTTTTGTTTGTTTTTAAATTAAAAAATTTTCAACTTTGGTGATCAAAAACAAAACAAATTAAATTTATTAACCTCCTTTTTCGAATATAAAGTTTGATTAAATGAGCATAGCTGATTGAGTTACACAATGCAAAGCGGTAAGCGGTAGCCTCGCGCGGGGCGGGCAGCTAGTCCACTCTTGGCTGTGCCACACACGGCCGGCCATGCTTCCTCAGCAAGCTATACGCGCGGTAAAGTAATCACCCCACGTGGAACATTTCATTTTGATTTAAAATCAGAACGTGGGACTGAATTACAGCTCACGTTATCTAGTGAATGAGTAACCACTTTGCGTACGCGATTACACGTATGTAAGGTATACCTTCTTAAAATTGTGCTGGTTATATCGAAAATCAGTGGTATATGTTTTCTCCGAGTTTCTCCATTAATTAACAGATGTCGCTAATGTCTCTTTAGACGAATTAAATTTTTTTTGCTAGCTAAATTCATTCCGTTGTAAAAAAGATAAGTTTTAGTGAGGGTTTCAAAAACAAAAGCATCAATCCACTGGGCAGCGAAAATTCGAACGGATGGGATTTTTTTCTTTAGCTTGTGGATTGACTGTTTTCCTAACAAGTTTTGAATAAAATAATCTGCCTTCGCAAAAGAAAAAAGAAAATGTACACAAAACTTTTTATATTTTCATTTCAAGAGTTATCAGTGAGATTTTATGCGTCGAATATGAAGTTCCGTTCGATTACTGATGAGAGAAGCCAAATTATGGCACTTGATTACTCGATAACGTGAGCGGTAATACGAAATCCACATAATTCATTCCGTTACGAGATAACGTGTATCGTAATTCGACCCCTGAATTGACACACTTTTTTTTTTTTTTTTTAATATAAAGGTACAAATGAAAATTTAAATTTAAAACAAAGAATTTGTAAGATTTATCGGAATAAACATGCATTTTTTAACGAACTGAATTATCTCATTTTGTTTATATACAAACATTTTTTCTTTTTACATTAAAAAGGTTCTATAGTCCCTTGAGTTGAAGTTCAGCCTCTAACTACATGAGATATTAATTAACAGCATTGAAGTGAAAAAGGTAATATTAAAAGTCCCAACATTAGATCAAAAAAGGAGCTAGTAAAGTGTCGAATAAAGTGCCAACAGTGTATTTTAATAGTCTCGCATCTCAACAAAACAAAGCAAAGCAATTCGAAAAGATCAAAATGGATTATTTTACCTGGCGGTTTACTAAATTTTTTGAGAAAAATAAATTATTTCTTAAACAGTTAAACTGAAATCAATAAACACTCTTTTTCTATACTCCCAATACGGTGTTTTGTTACCAATAACAAATTGTCAATTAAATGAAATTAAAAACGTTACTCAACGGTGTGTATCTGGTCGACCTCGGTTCTTTATTAGCTCAACTGTAAAGATTTTATGACGTTCTGTTTGCAGTTAAATTTTTATAATTTTACGACTCCGTGGCGCAACGGTAGCGCGTCTGACTCCAGATCAGAAGGTTGCGTGTTCAAATCACGTCGGGGTCAAGAAAGTGTTTTTTTTTTTTCTTAAAGAATTATTATCTAATTATAGCCTCATAAACCACCCCCTAGCTTTTAGTAGAAACAGTTCAAAGTAATAATAATGCCGATAGTTAGATCCATCCGTGATTAATGAATAAAAAGTTAAGTAGTCATTGCTTTTTAATTTTTCTTCCATTCTGATTGCAAAACATCATAAGAGGTTCTTCAAATGTGTACAGTACATGTCTGAAAAATCCAACACATTTGAGTTCAATTAATGAACAATAAAGACCCCAAATTGCGTTACACTTTCATATCACCTGGGTTTGTGTAAAAAAAAAAAAAATTTATTGCGGGTACACATGTGTTTTGTGTTTGAATGTTTCATGGTGATCACGTTGAACACAATTTTTCGGGTCCGTACTTCCAAAACAAAACAATACCAACACCAGCCACCCATGTTGACATTGCTGGCTGCTGATGATGATGATCGCGTCGTTTTATTGTTGGGTCAGGTTATTGTGTGCCATCGATCAAGAAACCAGTAATTATCAGTCGAAAAGGACAACGCACTCCCGCGCAAATCGATGGTCAGAATTCATAAATGATTCCCCATCATCGTCTCGTTTGGTCGAGATTTGTTTTCAAAAAACTCACTCACAACTTTGGAAATTTGATACGGTACTCCTGACAATTTTGTTCCTGCTTAAGGATCAGCAAAAAAAAAAAAAAAAAACCAAATCAGTGAAAAATTTTCGACTTCATGAGCCCGCACTGGGCCTAATAGAAGACCCCTGCGTGCGTTTTTAGCTGCTTGAATCTTCTTTTTCTTCTGATTCTGCCGTTCGTAGTGAATTGTGTGATCGTTAATAACAAAAAATTTTGGCTGAGCGCAATGACCTCTTGCGAGAAGAGCTGTGTGCAGCCTTTTTTTATTCATTTTCGTTTGTTTATGTCAACATTCTGTGCTTGTGCATGTGCAAGTTTTTTCGAAAAAAAAAAACAAAATTAAAAATGTTTGCAGATCGCCGAACTTTTTGAGGTATGAGTGCGGATGTGCAAAGGAAGGAGGGAGTTGGAGGAGGAGGAGGAAAGCATTTTGAAATATATTATATAGAGCCTTCTATTAGCTATGTATTGGTAGTACATAGAAGTTTGCTATGCTCCTATGTGTGTGCGCGCTGGCAAAAGGCACACAGAATGTTGTATGTTGGCGGTCGACGATACTTAGATACGATGGTTAGCCCGCCCTCTTTTTGGAGAGATTATTTTTTTAAATTTTTTTTTTGCAATTTGTTTTTGGATTTCGGTTGGCGTCATAGCAACTTGATTGGAGTACAGCACACTGGCATAGGTACCTACATGTTTCTACGTTGTTGGCGTATAATCGTATTTGCAAAAACACATAACAGAATTCATCTCGCAACTAATGCAGGCCAATGACCCTCAAAAATTTAAAATGAAATTGTATAGGTAGGTAAGTATATGTTCTCTATCTTTCTTTGTGCTTCTCAGTCGGAGAGATATCTACGACGACGACGACAACAACAACACAAGACGTGGATGCAGGCGGTTGTTTTGCATTTGACAAGTTAAGTGTTTGCTTTCAATGTTCTAAACTGAATTGAATTTTAACCATAAAAAAAAGGAGAATGAACTGCAGTTTTAATTTTCAGAGGGTGTTAATGCTCGCTAAGGTCTAAATAAAATCTGAAATCGTGGGTATTTACAAATAATATACGATCTTTGGGCAAAGGCGATTGAAAGCGTACCTATTTTTGGTACCTACTTATAAATAAAATCTATTTATAAATAAAAAAAACTTTTCACCACATGGTTATTGAAAGATATAACAGTATTTCCTCCATTCCCTCACAGGGCATGGTTGTTAAAAATGCGCTAGGCTCAGGAGCTCCTCGCTCTGTTGCGCCACCCTATTTTTTTTTAAAAGTATTTTTTTACCTTTAAAATTTTCCAAAATGCAATTTCTTTTTTGTTGCATTTTTCAAAGATGTACACATTTAAAAGCATTATACTAAAAGTCTGAGGGCAGTCTTGCTGTACGAGGGTTTTTAAAATACTAACTGGATCACTCAGACCTAAATACTGATCCATTGCACATGCAACCACATAGCAACCTTCTCATCTTATAGTTTTCCAGATGTTTGGAGAAAACGCAAAAAATGCTGCCGTGATAAGAACCCTAGGTTACCAGCTTTCACTATGTCTGCGCCGAGTACCTGCAACCGGTACCATAAAATACAGGACCTTTACATAGAAAGTGGTCTGCGGAGTCATTATCTCCACAGAATTCACAGAATGTGGTATCACTTAAACCTTTAAATGCTTTGCAAAATAGAAGTGCCCTGTGGCAACAACAACTAGCTTTTTACATTCATTTCTGCAACGGGATAGCAAAAGTGTTACAGTTTTCTTATTTACGTTAGATAGCATCAATCTAGTCCCTCTCTATCTCTATCTACTGGAAACATGGCATCTACCGTTGTGTTCTTCACAGATCCAATCGTTGGTTGAAGCTCTCATTGAGGACCCTGGCGGGCAAAGCGCTGGTTTAGGTCTTGAGAAGCTGTCTGAGATTTTACCTTTGGGTGTGACGCTTACGTATCTACCTGAGCCCCCTAATATCACAACTTTTCGTTAAAGAAAGCTTTAAACGAGTTTTTTTCGGAATGACGTTTTCGGACGGGTTTTTGATGAAATCTGCGAAACTATTCAACCGAACCTTTGCAAAATTTTACCGCACATTCATTATGACGATATCTCTAGTGAATATCACACGAATTTCAAAATTTTGAGTGTAACTATTTGTTTGACAAAAATGATGAACTAAAACGTGCTTTTTGGTACTTTTAGGAATTGGGGTATAATGGGGAACAACAAAAATTTAGAAAATTAATTTAATCAAAAGAATAAATTTTTTTTTCTTTTTTCTTTTGTATACGGTTGAATTTTTTAATAACCTTTTAAATAAACTAGTTTTTGAAAAAGTATGTAAGTCAAAGTTTTTATTTGAAGAAGTTCTTAAGGGGAGTATTACGTTACGCAATTTGAGGGGAAGGGGCCTCGCAAAACGTTACGATGCGTTATTGGCGAGGAAGGGGGTCTTTCTTAAAACACGTTACGTAACATTTTTTTTTTTCAAATTAGGGAATAAAGTAAAGAATAATTATTGGTATAAAAAGTATACTAATGATAAAAACCATAACATAACTTTTTGAGACTTTAGGGTAAAAATGGTCACTTGAGTATTACGTAACGTTTAGAGAGGGGGAGAGAGGGGGTACATGAAAACGTTACGGTGCGTTACAAGGGGAGGAGGGGGGTGCCAAAAATCTTCAAAAACTGCGTTACGTAATACTTGAACGCTCCCTAAGAGGCCCGATATGCTTCGGCTTCCCCTACATTCATAAGGAACAAATGTTAAAATTTTGTTAAAGTTCAGTTCATCCATTCCAGATATTTCATTAACACACTCATCTATTTTTCCACCCTCTATTTTTATTTTGGTTCAAAAACTAAATAAAAAAAATGTCTTCTGCATTTTTTAGTCCTTATACTTTTTATATTCTTATTTATGATTTATACGTGAATCGTGAAGAAAGTCCATTTTTACCCGTCCAATGAGAGTAGAGCCCTGCAAACAGAGTAGTTTCCTCCAATTTTGAACGCTACAAGTATTCCAACACTTTTTGGAAAACATCATTTCAACAGTTTTTCATAATGTTAATGCTGTTGCTGATGGATTCAGTGTTGTAGAAGTGTAGAGGTTAGGTCACTCTAGAATTTTAGAAAGTTTTTTTTTTAAACTATCCCTTAAGACCTTAAAAATTATGTGTCAAAAGATTAGAGTCGGAAAATATTTCTAAGTACACGATCTTTGAATTTTAGTACAAGGTTCCCTAGTCGACCTTTGCGACTACTCAAAAAAAAAAAAAGGGAAGTTAGGGGATTGGATTGTGGTACCCGTGGCGTGATGGTAAGCATGTCTGCCTATCAACCCAGAGGTTCGTGGTTCGATTCCCAACAGAGGCAAAAGTGTTTTTCCACGGGTATCGCCTTTCGCGAGGAATTGACAAGTCCTCCGTTAGTATTCATTGCCATGAAAAGAGCTTTCTTGATTAGCCGTTCGGATCCGGCAGACAATTGTAGGTCCTCTCCATTCCCTCACAAGGCATGGTTGTGAGAAATGCGCTAGGCCCAGGTGCTCCTCGCTCTGTGGCGCCACCCTATTTATTTTACTTATTTGAGGGATTGGAGATTGTTTCTCGAGTATTGAAGACAAGTTTTGTCTTGTTGAACGTCCTTTTCGTTCAGTTAGGCACAGCCAAGCATTTGCCAAGGACGTTAGTCGACACACGCTTATTTTTATTGAGAGTTCTGAGAAATTTCAAGCGCGTTTACCTTAAAACTGTATTTTTTGGGTTCATTAGAAACATAACTAAGACAATTTTCAACCGATTTACTTGACATTTTGAAAATATCTTGGAAAAATCATTGTTTACAGAAGAACGTAAAATTTTTTAATTGCATAGTTTAATTTATGTTAATTTATTTAGTTTAATTTTCTATAATTAACAATTATTTGATGACTTTCATCTAAAATTTTTCACTTTCCACTTTGTAAGTGCGTCATTTTACAGAAAATTAAAACATAAAAAAAACCTACCTAGAGAAATCTAGCAGTTATTGTATAGATTCCAAAAAAACAAAGTTGCTAATTACAATTTAAAAATTACAGGAGCTGTTTGTCCGGCCGTGGACCTTGAGGGAGCGAAAACGTTATCAGAAAAAATTCTGTGCAGCCGCCATTATTAAATTGATCGCTCTAAAATTTTTGTAAATAGCTGATAATACATATAATCATCAATCATCAATCAATCACAAAATAAATCGAGATTACTATTAAGAATACTTAATAGTAATCTCGATTTATTTTGTAGTTTTTCTAGAAAAAGATTCTAAAAAAACCTATTTTTCTGTTTCTAGAGTGGCCTAACCCTTTAAGAGATTCGACTGTTTCGCCCTGAGATTAGCTTGAAGTTTCCTGGGTCTAGATTCCGTACCGTTAAAGACGACTATTGTATAGAGATTAGAGTTTAGGTATACTAAAAAAGTTTTAAAATCCTGAAAAAGTTTCTAAGAGTTAAAAGACGATACAGTTATCCCTCAATCGACCGCTGAAATCGAAGTGACGTGATGGTGATACAATCGACGATAGAGTATTCAACGATATACAACGATCGCATAAAGATTTACGTTATCCATGCCGTTTTTATTTTGAACTCTAATGTTTTTTTTTTGATAAAGGTGCGTTCACACTATGCCGAGCAGCATCAATCGGCCCATGCCGATCGGCATTACCGACTTAGTGTTGTTGCCCCGATCGGCCTTCATTCTTACCGAAAGCCGAACCGAATTCAAACCGAATGAAATGGATCCGTATGCCGGTCGGCATAATGTGGACGCGTCTTAATGCATTATCGTATTCGGCATTTAACAAACTCTTAAGAACAATTAGGGTTTGGGTTAAAGAAAAAGACTTCTACTCAGAGGATTCTAGCCTCAAGATGACTAATATATGCCAAACAGCTAGTCCAACAGTCCCTTAAGTCTTATGAAAGTTGCTCATCACTTCCCATCGCCCTTGATACATTTCCTTTGAATCGTATAAAAGTCAAATTCCGAAAGTCTCTGCGAGGTGTACTTTCACCTAATTTGCGGTGCGCCCGATATCAATTTAGACACCACGATGATATTGAATCCAAACTAATGGTAGCAATTAACAACACCATCATAGTGATTTACATGCCAGCCAATTCATCGCAACTTTCAATTAGGATGTGTGCGTCGGGAAATTAATTTCGTTTAATATACTTGCGGCTAAAGTCACTAATTGTCCCTTCACAAAATTACCTACTTCACTTTACGCCCGCATTCACGTTGGGCCCAAAACATTTTTTATTTTGTTTTGTTACAGGCACACGCACTTGCCTTACTAACGTCAACCAGTGGCAAGAGTGTATTGATTGGTCTGTGGTTAGTGTTTCATGGTTTAAAAAAAGTGTCAAATTGAAGGTGTGGTGCGACACCTGTTCACACCGTAATTTCGACTTTCTTCAGCAGATGCCAAATTAATTCATATGTTGAGAAAACTTCAAACTCAAGATGGTCAAAACCGAATTTCACTCTGTTAGTGTTAGGTATGACGATATTTATTAAATTATCGTGGTAACAGTAAACACCAAGCGCATGTCATCAGCATAATCGACGGGCTGGTTGTTGGGCTGCCGCAGCCACAGCATCGACAGAAAGTCATGTCCTCCCTGTGGTAACTTGCCAAGGAAGAGAAAAACTTAAAGACAAAAGTAAATAAAGTGCCGGTTGGTATTCCTCTTGCATAATAATGCCGAATGTACACAATTTACTTGAACACGGAATGTATGTAGGTACAGTTCCGGTCTTTGGATCGATGTTGATGGTCAACAGATGTAAAACATTGTCAACTCATGTCGGCATATCGACACAACCGTCCTGTTGATTCTTGAATGTGGAAGTTGCCGTTTTTTTTGTTTTGTTTCGTCTTTTTTTTCTACAAGCTTTTTGTCCAAGTGTCTCATGTCTGGTATTGATAACTTTGTTGGAGAATTATGACATCATCGACAATGTGTGCTTATCCCGAGGCTGTAAATAAATTGGCAGAAGGCGTGCGTGAGGAAGGCAGTACCTACCTATAAAACTCGTACTTGGTTCGTTCATGCGTTTGCAGAGTTTGTTCTTTTAGTCTTTGTCGTCTGTCTTCTGTCATGTCAAGAGATGGAAACCGAATTCAATAAGCGTTTTCCAACCTAATCATATATGTATACAATAAATGATTGCTAGGTTATCCATCCACAGGCACTGTGGTTGATACAAAGCTACTGGAAAACGTTTAGAGAAATTTTGGACACCCTATTGACTTTATTGTTTGTGTGATAAATGCAACAGTTTAGTACGAGTAGATAAAAGAATAATGGGATTTTCCATTGGTAAATTAGGATTTCTATAGAAGAATTAATACTTTTCGTTGCCAGTGGAACACGATAAGGAAAAAATTTCTTTTTGTCATTGTGTTTTTGATTTTTTTTTGTAATTTTTTTCCCGTCGCGTCGGTGAAAGTAGTGTCTATCAAGCTTATAGGCGATTGTGCTCATGTTGGTGCATTAAGAGGCAAGATCCTTCTAAAAATCGGGATCTGCAAAGCTGATCCTAGATTGAAAAAAATTCTATTAACACAAAAACAAAATGTCTAAAAAACATTGATGGAAGTTTGACGAATCTAAGTTAAAAGATCTGCTCTCCAAACAGCTAACATCGTCACTAAGTGGAACTTATTAGATATAACCACAAAAACCTTTGCCACTACAGAAATAAGTCAAATTCGCTTTTCCTACCGCATAAAGGCTGTGAATTCACTATGGATGGTCTCTGGAAAGTCGATCATAAATTTTATTTAATCGCTTTAAAAATAAGTACATATTATTATAATCGTTCTAAGTCCTCAGAAAGCCAAAGATTTTTAGTAGCTCGGTAGTTTTAGCTATGCCATGGATAAAGTATTCGTCTTTCTAACAATTCACGCACTGAGCGGCAACGAGGCAGTGCCCTAATAGGTCAGCAATGTGGCAGACCTGTATTTATGTCCTTTCTCTTTAACAGACGAAATTCGAATTGGATTCGCTTCATTAAAAGAAAATATGTTTTAAGCATATAACTTTTCGCTAAACGCTACCAAATATGCTCCATATATGAACATAGTTAAAAAATATGGTATGTAGTTCTTAATAGTTCAGGAGTAATTACTCTGCCACGATAAGCGCTTCCGCACTTAGCCATTCGGGATCGGCAAAAAATAATAGGTCCCTGAAATGCGTTAGGTGCCCCGGGCTTTGTTGAGTGGCTATATTTATTTATTTAAGACCGGCGGCGGAAGCGGCAGAGGGTGCAACATATTGAATAGTAAAAAACGGGTGATGACTAAAAGCTCACGTACGAAGGTACATGAATTGGAAGAAAGATGGCTTGTATTCTGACTTTCTTCAAACATCATAAATCACAAGCCACAAGCTTAAAACTCGAGTTGTGTTGTGTTTTTGATTCAGCAACAACCTCGTGACTGAGTGACAGTTATAGCGATTTGATAAAATTTATAACTGGAATAGCAAATATATTTCCTTATAGAAATGAATAGCAAATCGTTCGATCAAGTTGATGTCCCACACTATGAAGATCGTTGAGCGGGTTTTGGATAGCCGACTGCGGAAAATAATAAGGCTGTCTGATGACCAATGCGGGTTTGTCGCGGGTAAGTCAACTACAGACGCAATCCAAAGTATAAGGATCATTATGGAAAAACACCGAGATGCCTTAGAGGATTTGCATATTGTGTTGGTTGACTTCGAAAAAGCATTCGATCGACAAACACGAGATCTGATATGGGTGACCCTCAGACACCGAGGAGTTCCTGATGCCTATGTGCGAATAATTATGGACATGTACGACGGAGCAGTTACAAAAGTGAGATGCCCAGCTGGAGTCACCGAAGAATTCCAAATAACAGTAGGTGTACATCAGGGAAGTGTCTTGAGTCCACTGCTCTTTATTGCTGTTCTGGATTATTTGCTCGAAGGAAAAGTAACGGACAATAAAGTGCAACAATTATTCTTTGCTGACGATGGAGCCATCATAAGCGAGGATCCTACATCCCTGCAACGAGCACTTGACGTTTGGATAGATGTTCTGGAAGGAAATGGGTACCGTATTAGCGCTAAAAAGACTGAATACCTGTGCTGCCCTTTTTCTGATCCAGACAAGCCTATTCCAGACATTTATTTGAATGGAAATGTGCCTCCCAAGTGTGAAAAGTTTAAATATCTGGGATCTATGATCAATAGAGAAGCAACTTGTGATGACGACATCAATCATCGAGTAAGCGTAGGGTGGATGAAGTGGCGAGAAAACTCCGCTATCTTCTGTGGTCGAAAAATGACCCCTAAGCTGAAGGGAAGACTCTACACAGCAGTTGTCCGTCCAGCTCTGACATACGGTTCACAATGTTGGACAATGTACAAAAAGTATGAGAGCAAATCGACGGCAGCCGAAATGAAGATGCTTCGGATGACTGCAGGAGTAACAAAGCTTGATCGAATTAGAAGTACTAAGATCCATGGAAGCCTTCATGTCAAAAGTACCATCTTGGACAAAATTCAGCAGGACCGGCTCAGTTGGTATTGTCATGTTCAAAGGAGAGATCCGCAGAACCCCGTCCAAAAGGCAATATCGTACAACGTTTCAACAAATCCGCGTCGAAAAAGAAAAGGCAGGCCAAAACACTCCTGGTACAAGCAAATGCAAAAACAGCAGCATTTGGTTGGCCTCAGACTTGGAACAATCCAAAACCGGGAGGCTTGCCGACGCTTTCTGAGGTCAACGCGGCGCACCCCCCAGGCGGATCACTAGTGTGAAGCAGAAAAGTGGGAGAGTTGTGATCGCTTCAAGATCACTACTCGCAACGCCGGAAATGAAAAGAAGAAGAAGATGAATTGAATATCAAATTTTATACAAATCTGTGGTAACAAACTCAGAGAATTTTTCTTTGCCAATATAATGTTCAATTAAATTGGTATTTCCTGTTAAAATTGTTTTTTTTCCTATGATTCAATTTCATTTTTCGTATCAGCTCATTGAAATTTCAGTCAAAATGGAACAAATCGTTCAAATTATTCGGATTCCATTTTCCGAGTATTCCACTGATAGACTCACTGCATGAGGAAAATCAGTTCCTGGTTTGTGGCTGCAAATAGTTGCGAAAGCGTAACACTGACACTGACATATTTTTCCTGTTCGTTATAAAGGCTCATCAGGAAAAACTTAAAATTTCCAATTTTTCTCAACTTATCTTAATTGTTTTTCTTGATCGCCAAAATTAGCCTCGAAGTGGTTTCTTAGACAACTGTTAGTAAAGCTGTCAGTTGTATGCTTGACTTTCTTTCTATTCCTTTTAACTTGCATCTTTTCTTTGGTGTTAGACCTCTCCAAGGGTAGGGGTGAAAAAACATCGGAAAAACGTTTGCAATCGGATAAAGAAGAAAAAGAAAACCAATCGGCTTTAATAACATCGCCAAAGCAATGTAGGTACCCCAAGGATATCGAACGGAGTTGGGCAAATCGAGTTGGGCTATCATCGCGCATTGATTAAAGGCACGCACTGATTAAACAGGCGAGTTGGTGGCAGCACCGAAAAGCATAATACTATCTCTGAGTTCAGTGTAATGAAAAATCGAAAGGAAAATTTACTACACTGAGTTTGCTGTTTTTCAATTGTTGGGTAAGTACCAACTTCGATTTGAAGGCAAACGTGATGCCTTATTTATTGGCTGCGATATCAATTCGTTGCAATAAGCACAGAATGGTTGGTGTCAAACAATAAAAAATTATTCAATGTGAACTGTTTTCTAATTTAAATACGAGAGAAATCCAAATCAAAACTTCTTCGCCGGAAAGATTCAAAGACTTAAAAAATATGTACTCCAATTTCCTCACCCATAAAAAACTCGATCGATTACCTACCCAAAAACACGTTGTCAACTGATAAAAACTCAACACAAACAATAAAAGAAGACCCTAAACAGAAATTCCCGGTCTTTTCTTTATGCAATTCTCCCTCCATCCAGAACCTGACTAGTCTATTTTTACTTCACGACGCGACGTCCTTCACCTATTTTACACCTAATATCCGTATAACAGCATTGGTTTCACTTTTATCATCGCACAAGCGCCCACTTTATTCGATGTAATATGAACTAAACCGCTTGTCGACCACCATCGTTACATCACCCGTACGCCGCGCCGCCCGCCTTACCGGCTGCATGCTTTAACCAACACCGTCTTCGTGTCCGGGCATCATATTCACAGCATGCCATGCAAGGCTGCCTGTAAACCAGGTCAAGTGTACCGTGCATTGGTGCACAAAGATGCACAGTCCAACGCATCGTCACCATTAGAGCTAGACGAGTATACGACGACGGCAAAGGCAACGGCAACCAATGCAACTGCAACTATACCACATGAGCTACTATGACGACGTCCTCGAAAGAGGAATAATTGAACATCAACTTGTTGGCTCCTAGTCCTATGCGATAGCATCTGGCGACGACACCGCCGACGGTAGTTGATGGTAGTGGCGGTGGGAAGGCGGTCTGGCCATGCCTCATGGGGATTCCCTATTCCGAAGCAGCTCTTTTTGTGCTTATTGTGTATTAAGTGCTAAGCACGACGAATGCATGGTAACTACTTTCCCGGCACCCGTTTCCCGTGCAATGAAAAGTGCTCCCTAGACCAGAAGGTGGCCGCAAAAAATGCCGTCGATGCTTTGCCAGGTTTGTTTTTTTTTTTGTGCGCCTTGCTGCCTTAACATCATGCACTGGGTTCCTACATCAACGGCACTTTTCTATGAGTTATTCCTTTTACAGTTTGTTTTGTAAACCAAACACGGGATACACTGGATCACGTGTGCAATGCGCTTTTGAATCGGGCTTCCGAAGTGGATAGGATTGTGCTTTTTTATTTTTGTTACACAAGTGCGATCCATCCGTTCAGTGCTTAGAGGAATAGTTGTGGCTGTTGTCCTGCGAGGAAAATGCATATGAAGCTAGTTTTTAGTCTTCTTGTCGTTTGATAGCCAGTGTGCTTTTCTATGATGCAAAACAGGCTTTTTATTTTGTTGCTGTTTTGTTTCCGTTAGCCTGTTTTGTTTGCTGATGCTAGTGGGTTCCGGACGCGCGCTTTTGTGGCGCGCTCTTGGGTGTTTCAGTTAAGTGTGTGGTTCACCGAAAGTGTCGGAAGTGTATTTTAGTCAAAAAAAAAAAGAAACATTTATCTCCTAGTTGCACAGTTGTTTATGCATGCAGTGGCACCCTTTTAATTGCTGCTTTGTGCCCTCGGTAGAGGAAATGGTGCGGTTGGTTATATGTATTTGGATCAAATGCCGTCGGAACTTGGCTTCGTGTTGACTAGCACTGCATTTACAGAATGGTGGCTTTGATTTGCGGCATACCTATGGGGATTGTCATCCACTTGATGATCTTGAGTATTTAGGAGTCACCTATGTTTATTGAAACGGTTGAAATGGCAATTTGAACTTTTTTATTTTGTTTATTTATTGACTGAAATGCGGACTGTGACCAAACCGGATTTTTATTTCTTTTTTCCTGTAATACTTTGCGGGAGTGTACTTTTTGCACTGGCCTTGTTCCAACATAATTGGCGATAAGATTTTATGAGTTTAAAAGCTTATGAACCTTGGGATTAGCCAAAGATGTTTTCTCTTCCCAGAATCAGCTTACATATGGAAGCTGAGTCATATACATAGGTGGGGCCTTATTGGAAGTTACACGTATTCAGGTTTTCTAGTTTCGCCTTGATAGCATCTGATTCCATAGTCGTGATCTTCTCTTTCTTTTAACGGCACTATGAGCATAGTGATAGCAAAGGGATCACAACTCTTCCAATGGTAGGGTACTACACTTAAGATCAGTTATGACTTTTTATTTAAATTTTTTTTTTTCAATTCGATCTGATCCAGCAAAAATCGATCATTTAGACTTGATCACTGATCTATAATCAGATCCGCATAAATATAAAGTACTCCTGTAAACGACAATCAAAACTTTTTATCTAAGTTGCTAATGGAACAACAACTCATTTTGAGCTTCACACAAATTCAGATCAGAATTTACATGGAATTTAAAATCTCATGCTTCCAGCAGGTTGGTAAAATTTGTAGAGTTAAGAGGAGTGATCGTGGAATACCGATACAAAACTACAGTTAAAACTGAAACTCCTTATTGAAAATCAAGTACACAGAAGCCGTTTCTTTGGTCTGTGAATTTAGTTAACAAAAAAGTATCAAAGAAAATTACGAACTAGTGTAGACGATCAAAAAGCTGCTGCACTAGGTCTACATCCCACGCCCTACGGGCTTATATTTCAATGACTCGATCAAATTAGTAGAATAACAATAACTTATGTATATATTTTCGATCCGATATTTAGAACGATCCTCTAGAAAAGATCTTGTATTAGTATTAGTTAGTATTTATTTTATTTATTTTAAGATTCAAAATTAAACTAAAGTGGTGCAAAATATTCGTAATATCGCAGTCTAGTTAGAAAGTTCCGGTTCTATTAAGGTTCAAGGAAGACTTATAACTTGGTCCATTAGATTATCAACAATTATCTGATCTGCATCAGTAGCCATCATACATATATAAGTTGATGGGTAGCGATAGCCGAAACGATTAAAACGCAGGCGCAGTTGAGCTATGTTGAGCTTAGTATGAAGGCCTTGGATCGTCGCAGTTCTCTTTTAGTTTCGATTGATTTACTTGCATGCATAATGCATAATGCAGCGATAGTCACAGAGAAATCTCAACTTCTTAACGAACTAAGCGAGTTTAGAAGCCAGCCTACTTGACTATAGGTATACGAAATACAAGCTCGCTTTGGCGTGCGCCAACGAGTTTTCACAGTCCTTAAGTCCTTCACAATTTGCGTCAGATTTTTAAGTTGTCTTTAATCATCGATGTCGAATAGTTTCAACTTCCATGACGTTTCTTCTAATTGGATTGGCAAAAACTTTAGTTCAAAAAATATTTGGGTTCTAGTACTTGCTGCAACTATAAAATAATGAAGCAAGGAATATAAGTTTTCACACTATTTTTCTTTCAAACGGTCAAGAGACTTTTAATTTTCAGCATACCTGAGCGAAGAGACTTCATTCCTTACAAATTTCTTTCTTTTTTTAAGCCTCCAGGATATATGTAGCTGCACAAATGCAGATTCAAGGCCGAAAGAAACCAAAAATGAGAAAAGGTCCCTGTACGGTTTGGTTTGTGTCTCTCAAAGTGTATGAAAAAGATCAAAGATCTAATACCTCTGATCCTCTTAATTTGTTTCAAGATCAGTTCAGAGGTCGATAAGCAACATGTGTTATTTTTTTCTTACATTTTAAATGAAATTTGGAAGATCACTCTATGTTTACCTAGTGTAATTACACACACACTGTTTTTTGACAGCCGATTTATACCGATCATCGCTAATGAACATTCATGGGAAAAAGACATTGCCCTTGCGGAAGCTTTCTTACAATCAAAATAACATTTTTTCAGAGAATATAGCAGGACCTGTGCACTGTGCAGTAAACATTGTGATGTTCAAAAAAAAAAAAAAAAAAACAGATCTTGAGGATACTACCAATTAAGCAACATTCTTACACACATGATCGAGATCAAAAAAGTTAGGTTCAATCAACGCAACGATTGGCGTGTTTTATTGGAAAGTGTTTAGCCAGCGCAGTGAAATTTAACAAGGTAGTCGACAAAAAATTTAAAACAAATAATAAAGTTTGTTGTTGTCTACCGTGTAAAATTTCAATGCACTGAAAGCGAAGAAAAGTATTTTTGTTTACTAAGTTCAATTTCAATGGAAATGAGAGAGACTGCTTGTAGTCTGAACACTTCTATCCGAGGACATTTTTTTTGTTTTAGCAAGGAGTTCTCTCATATGTTAAAAACTACAAGTGTTTCCAAAGATGAGACAGCATTTCACAGTTGATTTTTTGGTTACTTTTGGTGAATTTCTTAAGTATTATTCACATGAGAACGACTAACGAACGACGAATGAACGAATATTCGTTGAATTTGACATTTCATTCATTAAAATCACATTTCTTGATTTATTCGTCGTTCGTTGGTGCTAATGTGAATAGTCCTTTAGAAGCTAGTCACCGCTAACAAATGACGAATAAATCAGGAAAAGTAATTTTAAGCATGTTTTGAACCTCGATTCTTCGAAAATCAGAAACAAAACGGTGGAAATATACTTTATGTGGCAGTTCAGATGCATGTACTCGCCTTATTGTTTAGATTTAAAAATAAAATGAGAAAACAAATTTCTAGTCGCAAACCAGATATTCGTCACACTCATTCACGTGCCACATACAATCCACAGTTTAAACTTTTAGCCCGCGTATTTTACTCTCGTTTTTGTTTTGGTAGTGAATATTCCTGACGAATACAAAACAGCCAGGTCAAAACTAAGGTATACTCATTCATTACTTGGGCGTTCTCATATCAAAAGCGGTTTAATGTTGCACACGAGTTGAAACACGGTTGATCACAGAGTTGACAAATCTGACGGTTGTTGCTCCGCAAAAGATTGTTTAGTTTTTGAAATCCGAAAAAGTCATGTTTTAGACAACTTAGAGTAACAACCAAGAATATGTGTGATTCTATTATTTTGTACATTATGAAAAATTAGAAAGAAAGTGTTCCTTTGACGATAAAATGCTATCAGCTGATGCTCTTATGTACTGTACAGTGTACACCAAGCGCAATTAACTTGTTGAAACGTTCACACGTTTAGCTTTTGAGGTTGCCATTACTTGTTATCATCAAAATTGTATTATCAAAATGGTGGATGAGTGAACTTTGCTGAACTGTCAGAGAAGAATATGAAGGAATGTTCGGTGAAGCGTCTATGAATTTATTTTTCTGTATTTACATATATTACGTGAGTCCCAGAACTTGTCTCTGGCATTTTGGAAATAGTTTTGAAGTAATTTAATTTCCTGATTCGCGACTCCAATATAAATACTTTGAACAACGGAATAACCAGAACCGTTTTGAACAACCGATCTGCGCTGTTGCGTACAAATACACATGAGTGTCACTTAATCGGCGCCTTAGAAAAATCCGCAGTGAACATTCAGGAAAACAAATGAACTAAAAAAAACTGAAGAGTTGCAGCTGAATTGTTCTCAAATTTTGAAGTTTTGGAGCAATCGATACTCGCGTACGATATCATCGAGCACTTTTGAGATCTATGACTTTTCAACGTCATACTGATATCAAAAACTTTCAAAGTTTGCAAAGAACGTTAAACTTTAGTGATCTTTTATGTAAATATATTTATGGAATCGCGTCTTGCGAGGAATTGTCAAGTCCTCCAATTTTAACCACACTGCGATGATAAGCAGATCCACCGTTCGAAATGTGTAAGCAATTGTAGGTTCTTTCCATTCCTCATTCAAGGTATGGTTGAGAGAAATAAGCTAAGCCTGAGTCTCCCCACACAAAGGATTTTTTGACTACCTATTCCAGTGTTACCGAGTTGTTACGAACATTTTGAAGAATGTGCGCTCAAAAATGTTGGTGACTCTTGAACCGAGTAAGGAAGGTTGGTATTGGATGTTTTGAAAATGCTTCTTTTGACAATAGCACAAATGTAAAATCGTTTGGAAGAATTTATACATATCATAAGCTAAGTTCACAATAAGTGCCAGTTTTATATGACGTTTTCAAAACCAAGAGTTGGCATATTGATGGAGGTTTTAGACTTTTGTGTTCAATCACAGTAGTGCTTTGTTTGAATTCAATATCAAGTGTTCTGTCAAAAAATCACCCGTTCGTCTCAATAGGTCTGTTTCTTTACTTTCTGGGTAAAGTTTGGGAAAAAGCCCGGGAAAAAGTTTGGGCTCGAGCTTTTTAATGTTGTTTTTGTAATCTCCATCCGAAAATGAAAGGTAAAGATACGCCTTTGGGATGTTTCTTGCTGAATGACATTTATCATACACTCTCAGCAGAGATACTAAAAAACATACAAACAAATTAGTTTCAGAAACGTGTTAAAATGAGTTCATAGCAATGTTACATTGCATACTTAACATTATTTTGAGTTTTCAAACCTACAAAGAGAGATTATGCTCTCCATTTTTCATTTAATTTCAAATATAAATTTGAATTCAATCGAATTGTTTCGATCAGCTGATTTCACAAACAGACGATTTGACAAGCAAGAAAGTGCACGAGCAAATTGTTCGGGTAAATTCTTATTGGAGGGGAAGTGACAAAAAAGCTAAAGCTCTGCCACTTTTACGTAAAAAAAAAGTAAAGATACCTACACGTTTCGGGATACCGCGTGTGAGTAAAGATACAGACCTAATAAATACTTTGAGTGCGTTCATCTTTACCGTAAAGTCAACTGATCGCTAATAGCGGGTTTTAAAAACTTGCAGCCTTTGAGTTTTCATTAGAAGTGGACATTTTTGGCACAATATTTTTCAAAACTTTTATCTCCTCGGTTTTGATATTGTTTGAGCATTGAATGAGATACCCACGTCCCATATTTTTGTAACTCAAGGAATGGAGATCTAAGAGTTGGCACTTGTTTTGAATTGGACTGAATTGAATTGATAGTATAGGCATAGGCACGTTTGCGCACAAATCTATTGTAATGTTGTATCCATAGCCAATACGTCGCGTCTGTCGAGAAAAGGAATTACCTGTACCTACACGGTGGTGCATGGGAATTGTAATATTGAAGAAGTTCCATTGTTCACTCACCTTTATTTATGCTCCTGAGTCCTGATAAGAGTTGGATTTCACACACTTAAAAGTTTATTACAGTTTCTTATTATGTAGGTAGGCTTTCTATTTGATTTTGACAACGTCTTTCTGCTAACGATTATGTCAACAGTTGTTTTTCAGCACACAGCAATGAGATATTGTTTTTCTCTAAAATGACAAAAGACATTTCAGGTTAAAACTTCACATTCACAAGTTTAAGTAAAATGACAAAACATATACATATATTTAGAGGCACAAATAAGTAAAATCAAAAATAAAAATCCAGTTCACCAAATCCAAGGGCGTCTGCGATAATAAACATTTACAAACACAACAAAGAAACAATGAAATAAGCTCATTAAAATGCGCGACAAAGTGTTGAAACAAATAAAACTAACAAAACAATTTTTTTTACATGTGTGCAACAATTTGCTAAACGGAAAATTAAAAAAGTGTAGGCAATTTACATAATTCTGTTGTTTTCCGATGAAGTTTATAAAATGACGGTGGAATTGTTCGAAAAAAATTGATTTTTCATTCGAAAATAGGTCAGAAACACCAGTTTTTTAAAACATTTGTTTTCTTTTAAAACACTTTAGGTTAGTCCTTGTATTGGACAGTATTTGATCACATTTTTTGCAAAAATTTTATTAATAAAGTTCACTTTTCCACATTGGTTTTGTTTAAAAGTCAGAAAATGTTACAAGTTTTTTTTTTCTATTTGAATATTTTCTATTAGGAAATTTCCAATTCCAACGATTCAGACGGATGGCAACTTGTGAGCACACACGACCAATCCAAAAGCTTTCTGTTGTTCATCTAAACGGATCTGCACTATCCGAGAAATTGTTTTACGGTCAAAGTTTTTCTGGAGTTGATAATGTGGTGATGATGATGTGATGTGCTGTGTAGTGTTGGAGGACTAGCAATGCACATTCTATGTGTGTTGTGTGCTGTTGCAAGTTGCTTTTCGTAATTTTATCCAATTCGTCTTTTTTTTTTTTGTTTTTGGTTTTACATTTTGTTTGTCAATGTTCTCGGCTACTTTATAAATGTATATTTGCCCGCTGCTTATAGCATTACACACTCACATGGAGCCGACCGAGAAAACAAAAAACAGAAAACTCAACACACAACATAACTACACGGTTTGAGTTGAGTTTGTCCTCCTCTCTATCGACACACGAAAATTCGGCCCAAAAACACAAAATAACCAAAACAAAAATATACATAAAAAAAAAGAAACTACAAAAAATCAACTTCAACACAGAAAATAATCCAAATTGGGAGAGAAATAAAAAAGGAAGAACAAGGAAGAGCCCAACAACAACAACAACAACATCATCAACGAAACAGCAAAAAAGGATCAACATTAAACCGTATAAAAATGCAATGCTGCCCGTAAAGATGCAGCTCCTCTCACACACAGGTACGTGGTACGGCCGTCGTACACACCACTCTCCTCTGCTAACTGCAAATTAAACCAGAGCCACTACCACCATCATTCCAAGGTGCAGCGGGAGGGGTGCAAGGCGAATGCTCATTCTGCAATGGTATGGGAAGGCCCATTATAGGCATGTATTTTGACCGAAAACGACCGTCATCATCATCGTCAGACCACTACAAGTTTAGTGTAATAAATAAAAATTTTGTTCCAAAAAATAAAAATCAACGAAAAAGATAAAGCAAATGTGTACAAAAAGGAATCCGTCCGGCACAAGGGCCGAAGAGGGAGGCTCGGTTAGAAGAGCGAGCCTATCGTTTCCCAAACACGGAACAACGATATCCAAGTTCCAAGCCTCTCAGTGTGTGCAAATAAACGAGAGAAAAAATGCACACACGAAAAAAGAGTTGCACACCAAAAATAAAAAATAAAAAACCAAAAAATCGCCAAATGAATAAAACTTCTGGTAGTGCGTGTGCAAGTGTATGCGTGCCACTACAGTGTAGTGACCAAATTTTGCCTCTAAATGTGCAGTGCAATCCCCCCTGCGACAACCGCCCGCCATCGACGAACCACTCGCTGGCAGGTCACTACAAATAAAATGTGTGAGCGGAAAATAAAAATTTGTGTGCGCACGAAAAAAGTCTCAATCAACCCTCATGCTCCACAAAACCAAAAAAAAGCCAAAAAAAAAAACAAAAATAAAATAAAAATAAAACAAAAATCACGCGAATTATATCCTGGCTGGCCTAACACACGCATAACACGGGATAACAATTTTTATATTTCTGCACACAGCTCCCCTTGGAAATGCATTTTCCTCATTGAGCTGACATCGGTCGGTTGGGGGTATTCAGTGCCCTAGCACCTCGTGCCAAATGCAACAACACTCATTATGTGAGCACCGTTCAGCACCAACACTCGAAAGTGCACTCACGCTCACGCACACAACATTTGGCCCAGTCAATAATAATAAGCCCCGTAAAACGCAGCAACAGAATACGAAAAAAAAGTTAAAAAAAAAAACTAAAAAAAGTTCCAATTTGCTTTTTTAAACACATTGACATTGAATGCGCCCACAGGAGTCTCCAAAAAGAACCAAAAGGAGCTAAAAAAAGAGAAGATTCGCAAATGCACATATCCTCGCGCTCGTCCTCTCGGTTTGTTGCGGTCGGTCGTTTGGTTCGAAGAGAGGAAAGGAAGGCATGTTGGTAGTTGGCAGAATCTAGTAGGCCTATATTGAGAACAGGGATGCACCGACTCCGACGGATAAATTGGATACGCGATACCACCCTGCGTACCCCCAATTGCACACACTTAACCCTCATTTGAAACATGAGGGTGACGTGTGTGTTCAAATGCAAGGACGACGAGCGTGAGGCCTTCCTCGTTTTGGCCAAAAAGGAAACAAATGGAACAAGTTAAACGAGAAGAGCCATCAAAACAAACTAAAGCTACGCACACACTCTTTGAGCTCTGAATCTACTTTGATAGGGATTTGGAAGAATACCGATGCAGAGAGGGATTGGGAAGGGGAAGGGGTTGTATTCGCGGGTTGCCAAAAAATCTACGACAAGATAATAATGGTACAACGACACTATACACAAAGCAGCACACACCGCGACGCACAATTGGCGTTGGACGGTCGCGGCCAGTGACGGTCACAGTACAGCATGTCGCAACGCATGGACAGATGGACAAACTGACGATCGTAATTCACGGGGCCGCGCAATGGAGTTGAGGCTTTTAAGGGCTCCTGAAAAGTAGAAGAAGGTCTACATAGGCCGCCAACAAAACCCATACCAACAATTCCCACATAAGCAGTACGCAGCTCCGAAACCAATTTACATGCATTCAGTTATTGTAATATTTAAAAATGTATGTGGCGAAAGAAGGGGGGAGGGGGGTAGAGCTTGGATTTTTAGCTTCAGAAAAGTTGGACAAACTTGGAAGAGACAAAAAGGGCATGAACACATATCGCATATCGCATACGATACAAAACAAAAGAATGAAAATGAAAAAAATACATAAAACTTTGCATTTGATAAAGAAGTAGGAGTGTGTGGTGAAGTTATGGCAGCCGTGCGGTTGTTGTGCGGGATCGGTTGGTGGAAATTTTGACTGTGATACGGCAGTTCTGACTGCGGGATTCGAGTTGACGATAAATTACTTCTAGGTAAGTCAAGGATCAGGGGTTGACTATTTGATGGCGTTGTTCTTTGGTTCAGTTCATCTAATGCTAGGCTAGGCCTAAGCAAATATGAGGATCAGTTATGAAGTGTTATCATTGTAAAGTTAAATGTAATCGAATCGTTATACATAGAAAAACTCAATAACCTATAGAATAGTCTGGGTATTTTGTTTGCACAATGCACTTTACCACCCCCGAAGAAGTTTTAAAGTTTGTTCCGGTTATCGTTACCGATTTCCGAAGGCGTTTAAGCAAAACTGTGTTCAATTTGAATTTTCATATTTGTCTTTCACTCTAATATAATGGTCTTCAATAAGTTATCTCCGTTTGAAGGCTCTTACGTGGTTGCCGCAGTGAGCACTATGAATTGATATAGTTCTCTCTCAAATGTCGGCTGGGTTGCCAACTGCTTAGCATCATCCGTTTAATTTGTTACAAGATCTTAAAATTGGTTTAGCGAATGCTCTAGACTCTAGAGCTTTGGAGTGTAACTACGCGCAGCTACCATTGAGACAAAGTTCTACACTTTTAGGTATATGTATATTGATCGTTTTTCAATGCTTGTCAGCCTCAAAGTATGCAATTTTGATGATGGTGATCTACTTACCTGACTTGAAAATGGCTTGGAAAATTACTATAACAGTTTATTTTCTAAAGTATGTAATATGTTTTCGACAGTCTCTAACTTTGGATTCAGATTATTTTGAGCTATTGCTTAGTGAGATTTCTTGCAGCTGGTCAAAAAACTTGGGCACTACTTGAAGTGCCAGCAGACCTTGACATTCAGAGTGAACTTTAAAATAGCAGACCTAAGAATTACTAGGATTCAAAAAGTAAAAATTTTAAGCAATAACTTTTAGCCTTTAGTTTAAGCTAAATATTCTTTTGCGCTCTAAGTCGGTTAAGGTATTATCCCATTTGATTGTGCCACCTAACTAAAACGATGTCCTCCACTTCCGCGATTTCCCTTTCGGATAACCGTATAGCCTGGTGTTGATATCCATCCGCTCTACATGGCGCAGCCATCGTAGACTCGCGATGCGTACTCTTCTAGCTATGCCCATGTCGCAGTACAACTCATACAGCCCGTTGTTGTATCTTCTTCTCCACACATTGCTTTCGCCTACGGGACCAACGATGACTCGGAGTATTTTTCTTTCGAAACATCACAATTTTTTTTTCATGATTCCATCACCAAGCTGCGAAAAAACCAGAATCATCATCACCTCAGTACGAATACCTGAGCTAAGCCTTAAAAACCTGAATCATTATCCCCCTCTCCCCTGTCTAGGTCACAGAGTGCAGTCTTATCTCATTGAAAAGAACTTAGACGTGTTCTACCGCACATACATTGTCAACTTGAAACTATCCGCAAAATTGTGACTGATCATTCGAATTTATAATAGATCAGTGTCCAACTTCAAAACGTATTTAGAAACACTTCCATCGCTGTGAGTTTCTCACTTTAGACACCGAAATTGGTTATGTATATTTAGTTAAGAAGTGCTGTTGAAAAATAGCCAGTTGCATTCTTCCCCTCAAACAATTTAGAGGCAACACCCGCCTCGATAGGAATGTTAATCAGTTTTACCTTGAGCCCAGCTTCGGATGTATAATCAAGTATAGAGATTCATAATTTAGTCGCACTACCCGTATGTGGAATGCTTTACCCGACTCTGATTTTTCACTGCATTATGATGCACAAAAATTCAAAAGCAACGTGCATCGGTGTCTTCTATTAAATATATAATATGTTGTCTTCAAACAAGGACACCGAACATCGACGAACTGAACAAAACGTCACAATATAACAATGAAATTTCGAGGTAGTATGGGACATCGTCTATCTAGGATCCGTTATAGACACGTAAAACAACATCAGTGCTTCTTTGGGTTAAGCAGGCAAGAAGCAAATTCGTACGCACTTTAAATATAATTTCACTTAGAAATACTCTTCTCACCACCACACAAGCAGTCGTCTCTTTCTCTGCCACACCATTAAGATCTATAACTCCTTTGTATTTGTATTTATTATAATAATATTCATAGTGCATATAAGATATACAAGTATTTCTTTTGAGTTGCACATGCTTAAATTGTATTACAGAGCTTCATACTTATGTTTATATTATACAATTGAAAAATTCATAAAGTCTTATGTTTTTAGACAGGAAAGAACTGTAATAGAGTAAAAGAAAAAGAAAGATAGAAAAAGAAAAAGAAAAAGTTTCTCTCTAGAGGATGGATAAAAGATTTAATTTTTTAGTTTGATTCAACAATAAATTTTAGAACTTCTTTTGCGAAAACATTGGTGTTGGTTATTAGTTTTAAGTTACGAGAAATTTTATTCCATAGTTGAGAAGCATAAACAAAGAATTGCCTTGAACTGATTAAATATTTATAGCGCGGTATAATAATTTGCAATGTTCGATTACTTCTTGAGAACGTTATTTTATCAAAAAGATATTTAGGTTCCTTAAGATGTATTATTCTTTGCAATAATAACAAGGTTCTGTACTTCAAAAGACCTGACAACGAGCAACCAGCAATTTGAGCTGTGAATTCGGTAATGTGATCACCTCTTTTCAGACCAAAAATATATCTCGCGCAGCTATTATAAGCAACGGTTAGTTTTCTTCTGGACTCATGGTCCATATTAGAGAATAGCTCGCAACAATAAGTTAAAATAGGCAAAATAAATGATCTCACTAATTTTAGTTTCACTTCGGTTGGTAAATATTTAGCCGTTGGACATAGGCCTCGTAAAGCATCATACATTTTTGAAACCGTCTTATTAATATGTGTGTCCCAATTCAAATTATAATTAAAATATACCCCAAGATTCTTCACTGTCTCAACATATTCTATAGGTGTATGATTGAGAAACAAAGGAGGACATTGATGACATTTATTACGACATAAAACCATTGCTTTTGTTTTTGACGTGTTGAGGTTAAGAGCATTATCAATAGTCCAGGCAAAGATTTTACACAATTCTTGATTCATTTGAATGGTTTCTTGAGTCATAACAGATTTTGAAAACATTTTATAAATTTGAACATCGTCTGCGTAGATGTGATATTCAAAGTCAGACAAACATTCGACTATGTCGTTTATAAAACACGAAAATAGGAGCGGACCTAGTACTGAGCCCTGTGGAACACCCAACGTGACTCTTATACAACTCGAGCACTTTTGATTGTGATACACAAACTGGGATCTGTCTGAAAGATATGAGTTGATCATATTGCACAACGAGTTCTCAAATGAAAATTTGTATTTGAGTTTGAGTAGTAAAAGATTATGATCAACGCTATCAAATGCTTTAGAAAAGTCCAAAAAAACAATTAATCCCATCATACCCTTGTCAAACCCAGTTCGAATATCATCGCAGACCTTAACCAGTGACGTAGTGCAGTTGTGTTTTGCCCGAAAACCAGATTGGTGGTTAACAATTAGTTTGTTATCATTCAAAAATTTTGTTATCTGGCGGCTCACAATTTTTTCAAAAACTTTGCTGAAAAATGATAGTATAGCAACATGACGGTATTCAACTTTATTACCTTGCGATGACTTAGGTAGGGGTATGATTTTAGCAACTTTCCAGAGATTTGGAAAAACAGAGGTAGTGATTATTGTATTGAAAATGTGCGTTATCTGGTGGAGCAAAAATGGTAATAAGACTTTTATGAATTCTGGTTGAATATTATCCGAACCTGCGGCTTTAGAACTAATTTTGAGAAGCTCATTACCTACTAACCAAATATCAACACAATTCAGTGATAATGAATTTCTAATGTTGTTATGATATATCATTTGCAATGATAAATCATTTGCAATGTTGGATTGTGGTAAGACGAATTTTTTATTTAATTCTTCTATATTAATTTCATCTACAATTTCTTGCTTGTTACGACTTATTCCAGTTTGTCTAATATTTCTCCAAAAAGTAGAACTTGAGTCACTGGATTTGAATTTGCTTTGAAAAAAGATTCTTTTGCTTTTCGTTATTAAGGAAGTAACAGCATTACGAGCGATCTTGAATTCATTATAAATTGTAGAGCACTTATACCTTCTCCTTGCCACATCAAATCAAGGAATCGATTCGCAACGATAGTTGTATTAAATGTATAAAGACAATTTTATTCAAAAAAATGTCTGGAACCACATAAAAGCAATCTACATACATATCTCTTAATTTCTTTTGTACAAATTTAATATAAACTTCTTGTTTTGTTTTGTTTTGCTCTTTTTCTGTTTCCTTAATGAAAAATAATTACTTTATATGATATAAAATTTCTCTTGTATGAGCTATACCACGACAAGCGCATAGCTAGAAGAGTACGCATCTCGAGGCTACGACGCTACGGCTGGGCCAAGTAGAGCGGATGGACATCAACGGCAACGCTCAGGCTACACAGTTATCCGAATACAAACTGAAGGGAAATAGCGGAAAGAGAATCCCATGTCTTAGGTGGCGCAATCAAGTGGAAGAAGACCTCATACTTAAACTGCAAAACTGGAGAGAACTCGCCTGAAATTGAAGCAGTTAGCTAAGGATGAACAAGCGGAGGGTTAGTGGATCGAAGGTATCGCTTTTCTCGAGGAATCAGCAAGTTATCCGGTGGAAGATTCGTTGCCATGAAAAGCGCTTTCTTGCTGAAAATTGTAGGTCCCCTCCATTCAATAGCAAGGCATGGCTGTGAGAAATACTTTAGTCCCCCCCCCCGTTCACAACGCTCTGTTTCGAGACCCTATTTATTTTATTACTAGCAGACCCGCCCGGCGTAGCTTGGGTCCTACTTCGACCTAGTACGTTTAGCATAGTCTCTGCTCTCAATATTTGAATAAGAAAAAGAAACATTCTAGTGTTGAAAGAATTCAGGAAATCTGTTTAGCGCTCGGTGCTAGACTCTCAAACGCGGGCTTGTGAGGTTCTGTCCTTCAGTCGATTTGACGTTCAAGTCGCTGAAAGCGTTCGGTGTTAAACTCCGATAAGCAAGCTCGTGATGTTCTGGCATTTTGATACTAAAGTCGCTGAAAACGCTTGGTAGTAGACACCGATACGCGAGCTTGTGAATTTCTTTTATTTTGACTGGTAAAACGTTTTGAGCGTTTAGTGATAGACTGTATACTCCCTTTGAATTGTAAGGCGATTGTCTGTTTCTATTGAAGACTCTGTAATGCGACGTATTTTGGTTGTCCTTGCTGTTGGCACATGTTTTGAAAGCCGTGCTCTTCTTATCTAGGCATACTTACTGTTTATTTGAAAAAGCTTTTTGAAAAAGATGATAGGAAATTGCCGGTTATTGTGGAATGGAGTGTAAGTAAGACGAACGGCAGGGTAGACTGAATTCTTAACACAGAATCTTATTTATTTCACACTTTGTTATTTGCTTATTTTTGAGGTGAGGAGATAACTAAAAAGCACTTTCGTAGTGACTGTTCGATGTTTAATTCCATTGAACTATAAAGTCAGGTGTATTTCTAAAAAGTAATGTTTTATTTTAAAATATAGTTCACCCGCCCGGCTAGCTGCTTTTAAATACAGGGTGTCCCGTAATTCGCGTAACATACTTTCTGAAATGATTCTTTGTCATATTCTAAGAAAAAAATTGTAGCACAGCAAAGTCCGTTTCTCAACTTTGACATCACTTTTTAACAATTTAAAAAAAGACTAACTTTGGTGTTTCAAGCAAAAAAATATTATCAAGCAACATTTTTTTTTAATTCCACACACGACCATTCAACGACCAATTTAGTAGGTAGCCGATCGCGCGAGTGAGCCGGCATGATTATTTCGTGATCTTAACCCACTTCCCGTACCTCAGTGCTAAAATCAGTGCAGTAGTTTCGGAGCCTATTCGAGACATACAAACAAACAATCAAACCTTTCCTCTTTATAATATTAGTAAGATTTACATATTCACACAAGATTGAACATGTGATTTGTGAATTTCGTTTTTCAAACTGTAATAATTGAGTTTTACTGTTAAGATAATATTTGTTTTTGGCAAAATATTTGGAACTGGCTCCTAACTGGGATTTATTCGTTCTCTTAAATAAATAAATAAATAAAAAAAAAAGAAAAACGGGACTGGCTTTGGAAATTGCGATTGTGTGCTAAGCACTAGTACAAATTAAAACTCAAATCATCAATAATAATATCAAATCTTAGGCTTAGGGCTAATATATTTGGTAATAAAGGGCGCTGTCAACTAAACATTAATTAAGAAAATTGGATATAATCATGTGCTTGGTCGAAGTGCCCCTCAAGAAATACAAATGAAAAAGCGCGTCTCAAAATGGAATACAAGAGCTGCAAAAAAGAAGCGAAGAAAAAGTGCGCCCAACTTCAAGCAAAAAGCACGGAGGGCCTGTATCGAGAGCTGGAAGAGATTTCTGCCCCAGCTGCTGAAGCAAATCAGGCTATCCAAGAGCTAACACAAAGCAACTTGAATAAGGGAGCAACCATTTTCAAAATAGCCGCTCATAGAAGGAGAAATACGCAGGAGATTCGTTCGCCGAAGTTCATAAATGATGCTCAAGGACTGCTACTTGTGGATGACGACAAAATTCTTCACAGGTGGTGACAGTATTGTGATGATCTTTTGAGTGAACAGTTTCCTCGGCGCCACTTTCCAACAGATGCACCTAACTTTACGGAAGTATCCGACGTCACAATCGAAGAAGTTAGGGAGGCAGTTAAGAACTCCAAAAAAGCCAAAGCGATTGGGCCAGACGAAGTACCATATGAGTTTTGGAAAAATATGGGAGACATCGGGTAGAGATGGCTCACGATTCTCATCTCCAAACTTATAAGAGGTGACAGTTTGCCTAATCAATGGAGGGAAAGTTTTCTTCTTCCAATGTACAAGGGAAAGGGAGATACCAGAAGCTGTGACAACTATCGTTCGATCAAGTTGATGTCCCACACTATGAAGATCGTTGAGCGGGTTTTGGATAGCCGACTGCGGAAAATAATAAGGCTGTCTGATGACCAATGCGGGTTTGTCGCGGGTAAGTCAACTACAGACGCAATCCAAAGTATAAGGATCATTATGGAAAAACACCGAGATGCCTTAGAGGATTTGCATATTGTGTTGGTTGACTTCGAAAAAGCATTCGATCGACAACCACGAGATCTGATATGGGTGGCCCTCAGACACCGAGGAGTTCCTGATGCCTATGTGCGAATAATTATGGACATGTACGAGGGAGCAGTTACAAAAGTGAGATGCCCAGCTGGAGTCACCGAAGAATTCCAAATAACAGTAGGTGTACATCAGGGAAGTGTTTTGAGTCCACTGCTCTTTATTGCTGTTCTGGATTATTTGCTCGAAGGAAAAGTAACGGACAATAAAGTACAACAATTATTCTTTGCTGACGATGGAGCCATCATAAGCGAGGATCCTACATCCCTGCAACGAGCACTTGACGTTTGGATAGATGTTCTGGAAGGAAATGGGTACCGTATAAGCGCTAAAAAGACTGAATACCTGTGCTGCCCTTTTTCTGATCCAGACAAGCCTATTCCAGACATTTATTTGAATGGAAATGTGCTTCCCAAGTGTGAAAAGTTTAAATATCTGAGATCTATGATCAATAGAGAAGCAACTTGTGATGACGACATCAATCATCGAGTAAGCGTAGGGTGGATGAAGTGGCGAGAAAACTCCGCTATCTTCTGTGATCGAAAAATGCCCCCTAAGCTGAAGGGAAGACTCTACACAGCAGTTGTCCGTCCAGCTCTGACATACGGTTCACAATGTTGGACAATGTACAAAAAGTATGAGAGCAAATCGACGGCAGCCGAAATGAAGATGCTTCGGATGACTGCAGGAGTAACAAAGCTTGATCGAATTAGAAGTACTAAGATCCATGGAAGCCTTCATGTCAAAAGTACCATCTTAGACAAAATTCAGCAGGACCGGCTCAGTTGGTATTGTCATGTTCAAAGGAGAGATCCGCAGAACCACGTCCAAAAGGCAATATCGTACAACGTTTCAACAAATTCGCGACGAAAAATAAAAGGCAGGCCAAAACACTCCCGGTACAAGCAAATGCAAAAACAGCAGCATTTGGTTGGCCTCAGACATGGAACAATCCAAAACCGGGAAAATGTTGAAAATGTTTCAGAAATTAAAACTTTTAAAAAAATAGTAAAATTTATAGCATTAAAGTTTTTTAAATGCTTATAGGTACGAAATCTTTTTCAATCAACTCAGGCTTTACAAAATATAAAATTTCGTCAAAATCAAATGTCAGTTTAAAAAAAACCGTGCTGTGTGTGTGTTATGTGTTTTGTTCATAAACTTTTTCCAAATATTTTTCTTATATGTAATTATTTTTATATCATTAGAAAGACAACCAAAAAATTATCGTTCACATTTAACTTAAACGAAACCTTTAGAGCTGTTTAAAAAAAAAAATATTATCATATATGTATCTTGAATGGCGTGTACCTACCGCTATTTCAAAGCCGAGAGAATCAATTTCAAAAATTGCTCTGTAAGCAATTTTTGAAGAAAATCGGTCAAGGGTTTCATGTTTCCGATCCATATACGGATAAATATCCGCATTCTTATAACGACTCCGAAAAGTTGATTTAGGTTTTCTATGCTTATCGTGGAAAACCAAGTTTTTCTGGAGTTTCTGAAATTTGATCTGTGAAACTTTTACGTCGTTTGCTTCTGATACTACGCCACGCTCACTACATTCTTCATTCTCTTGCTTTTTGCAACTCTGCGTTCATTCGTGGCGTCATGCGTTTATCTGGAATGACCATCTCCATCCGATTATCGACAGTTGATATAAGAGTATTCCGAACGTGTTCGAAAGCGATTTTCATGGCAGTTTGAATTATTTTCCGGAGGACTTACCAATTCCTCGCGAAAGGTGACACCAGAGAATAACATTTTTGTTTTCTTTGCTGTTTCTAGGATTTTAACCACGAACCTCCCACATAATAGGCAGATATGCTAACCACTACGACACGGGTACCACTATTAACTCTTATATGTATCCATAAAAAAGTGATCAATGAGTTATTAATAACAACATTTACGAATTACTTTTTTGTTTGCCTTCTAACTATTTTTTTATGTTTTTAAATATTAAAAAAAAAAAAAAAAAATACTAAAATACAATTTGACACATTTTATACAAATTTTTTTGTGGGACTCAATTATTTTTAAAATCGCTGATTTTTTCAGCGGTAGGAAGTAGGAACTCATATAAAATTTAACCTGCGGTTACAATGATGGGGATGAAATTTAGTTCATATTACTCGGTACTAGTGAAGCACTCTAACAGTGAAATCTTTCCTGTTTTTTCTATGTTCCCGTTATGCTCCTATTCTATGAAATAAATCTTATCACATTTCACAGTAGTTCTGGAGTCAATTCAATACAAACAAACAAATAAACAAATTGAAAAAATTTGATTAACAATATTGTGGTAACATAGTGATATCATTGCGTCTGGCCGGTGTTGCCATTTTTTTATATTCTATCTTTTTTTATAAAGCCAACCTTCCATTAGCCAGCAGCATGCCAACTGAGCCCAACATCGTCACTTAATCGGCATCAGGAGGACACCCCATGAACGAAAATGTAACACCAACTCCAACGTTACTTTATTGTTAAGGAGTATGTATACTTGATTCCATTAGCCTTCTTTTGCATGAGTTTTTCGGCCGTTTAAACTTTTTACATGGGCCCTTTAGTGACCACTCTTTAATTTACACAGATAAACAAAACATTGCCTCTGTTTGCTGTCGTGCAAAGGATAATGGAATTTCTTTTTCGGTAAAAAAAGAGAAAAAATCCGTCGTAACCATGAACTTATTTTACCCTCTGTAATGATTTTCATATCAATCAATGGAAGAACCTATACTCCTTCCGTTCTCAAGATCGAGAATTCTCAAACCTTATCCTTACAGAAGTTTCAGTTCTATGCTCTTCCATCATAAGGATTTCTTAGATAAAGCAAATTGTGTGAGTAAAGATGGCAAGCTCATTAACATGGCATGTAGGAATATTCCTTTTAAAATTCAGAACCCATGTCAACCGAGGAGAGAGGTTAATTAAAGTCTTGTTTTGCATTTGACTTGAGAATTTAATTAAAATCGCATTGCATAATAGAACGCCGATTGCAACCGAAGTGAGTTAATGTGGATATAATGGGATGCTGTGTCACCCCCACTCATACACACGCAAACAAAAAAATAAAAACAAAAAATAAAAAAAAATAAAAATAGAAAAAAAGTACAAACTTACCATAGAACATCCTCTTTCTGGGTTGGAGTAGCATCTCCCTACAAAAAGCCACATCCTAACATACTCCTATTCGCCAGTGAAACTTTTTTCCTCATCTGTATCGGCTATTTAACTCGTGCTTTTTAGACGCGCCATATCCCCCGCTCTCCCGTCTGTTGTTCTTGCTCGCCCAACTGGCCTATGTAATAGGGATGATTTTTATCCCGTGAAAAATTAAAAACGCGTATATAAATAAATTTAACAAAAATAAAATAAAAATCAAAATGTGTAGTACGGCAAAGTTAAAAAAAAAAGAAGTGTAGAAAAATAAATATTTTTTAATAGCACTCTTCTCTCCAATGTGCGTACATTGAAAAGCATTAAACTGGAGGGATGTTCTTTTTTCGTGCGGCAGTGCCAAATGTTTTAACCCTACCCCCGATCTATTAATTTTTTATTTTAATAATTCTCTTTTTTTTTTTTACTTTCTCCTGCGGAAATAATATCAGAGTAGAGTTTACTTTTTTTATTTGTTGATTTTTTTTGTTTTGTTTTCTTTTATTGTGTGTGCATGTTTTTTAGTTTTCTTTTTGTTTCAACATCGATGGCTGCGCGTTGTTGGGATGTGGTAGAGGTGAAACTGATGGGGTAATTTTAATGCAAGTGCATACGCATTTATAAAAAAAAGACACTCCACAGAGGACATGGTCGATGTGCACTGAAAGGAATATCGTTTGATTTTATTCTGAGCCGTGGAAAAATTTGCCGGAGGTAATTTTTATGATAACTGATGTCTTTTCAAGTTACTTTTACGAGTAACGATGTACATACACATATGTATAAATTAAGGGGTTTCGTGAATCTTGGAAATAAAAAAAAAAAAAAAAAATTTGAAATGGACATTAGTGCCTGCCAATCACTAAAGTAGAATTGGAATAAATAAAATTGTTTGAAAGCTCATCAAGTAAAAACATATTTTGTTAAGTACCTTCTCCTATATGAATAAGTTGCATAGATTCTAACTCCCATAAGATTTTGGCAGCTATACAATGGAATCGTTTTAAACTCCCCTCAGTATTTTGATAGGTTCCGTAGATCACGAAGGTCACAATCAATAGGATTTAAAAGAGCCCAACTTACTTAATGACAATCTTCCGAAGGACTGTTCAATTCAAGTCAATTTAGGCCTTATTGGAGTATTCCTCCCTCTTTTTATTCCCACATTTCGCATACTTGTTTTCTAATAATAAACACAAAATATTTAAGAAAACCGTTACAAGGATTCAAATCTTACTTTCAATGTAATTAAGAGCCCGATTCTGTCCAAAGTCACTGATTCCTCACAAGTCACAACTTTTCTGTAGAGTCACAATTTTTCACTTAATTGTGATGTTGTTCTCAGAAGGTGACCACGTTGGGACTCGTGATTTTTTGGCAGAATCGGGCTGTAAAACGTTAGTTTTGAATGAAGGATGTTTTCTTAGACGTGTGGTTTTCAATCTGGCAACACTTTTCTCGGTGTCAGTCTTTTTGATGGCTGTCACTTGATTTATGCTCATTTTGGTATGCAATTTCTTCGTGGAATAATTGAAGCAGCGCGAGCACTGGGCTGTCGACGCCGATTTTTACATAATTTCTAGTTTTAAACCAAGGCCGGGTGATTTAACACCGCTGGACACTATTTTTGGTGGGGTTTTACAAATATACATATCAAGTGGCTTGTCTATGCCTTGGAAGATAATATTCGGCACGTTATTGTTGACATACGCCCCTGCAAAAAGTGGTTTTAGAGTGCAAAACGGGAGAGAGCTTGCCGAAATTGAAGGTGTTGACGTAAGATGTTGGTTGAGGCTTAGGTTCACTCCGAGCTGTAATACTCACCTAAGTAAGTAAGCGGAGGCCATTTACGAAATCATTTTTAAAACATTATGGCAAACCTTTATCTAGCTAGGTTCTTGGTCACAACATGGATTTATATGCATTTAAATTTTTTTTAAACCACATGCCATAAAAACACCCTTCACATGATTCGACGGCCTGTTCCTTGACTCAGACGATATTTCCGAGTAAGTGAAAAAGGCGTGTACATTTGCGAGTGTAAATTCAATAAACTGAACGCAGAACATCACTAAATAACATCAAAGCTCCGGCTCCGGCTCGACGAGTTTTAGAAAACAAACCAGAAAGAGAAATGTTGTTAAGAAAGGGACTCATGTAAGAGATGCAATCTAGTGGAAAGGCATCTTTACTGATTTTAAACTAGAATCTGAGCCAGGAAAAGAAAGTTATCTAGTCTTCACAGATGGTTCCAAAACGGCGGAAGATGGACCTGGCGCTGGTGCCTTTGTGAAGAACGATAACATACGACTGCATGCTTTCTTAGGCTCATACGCATATACGTCTTCCAAGCGGGGGCGTATGCTCAAATCTAAAATCTCTATCCAAATGCCGATATAAGCTACGTTACGAACAATGGCTAGATGGGGATAAGTATATGTGTTTGCAGTGCCAGGCAAGCTTTGCTTAAGGCCCTTCTCAACCCTCTAACTCCTTCGAAAGTGATTCAGTAACGCAAGTGCTCTCACGGAAGACTAAATTCTCTGAGTCTCTTTTGGGTTCCAGGCCATCACGGCATAACTGGAACTGAAATCGCCTAAGAACTTGCTAGGTAAGGATCTCAGAGAGCTTTTTCAGGACCTGAATCGTCGCTAGGTCCGTCAGGGGCCTCAGTGAGGGAGAAGTCAACCGCAGATGGCATGTCTCCATTGGAGGCAGACAGATCAAACGCATACTCCGCATCGTCGATAAGAAGATTGCAACATATTTGCTATCCCGTAGCAGAAAAGAATGTAGAAAATTTATTGGCGTTGCAACGGGGCACTTCCTTTCTGCCAAACACTTAAACGTGTTAGGCTTAAGTGAATCTTGAATGAATCTTGAACGCTCTGTGAATCTTGAGGAGAAGATGAGGACACCGCGGAGAACCTCCTCTGTAAATGTCCTGCGAGGTTACAGATGTTCGGCGCAGACATGGTGAGAGTTGGTAACTTAGGCTCCTTATCATGGCAGCGTCTTTGGGCTTTTCCCCGAACATCTGGTAAGCTATAACAAAAAGAAGGTTGCTATCTGGTAGTCCTACAATGGACCGGTATCGGTCGATATAGGTATTAGGTTTGAGTACTTTAGTTGGTAAAAAAAAAACTGAATTTAAGACCAAAGCTGTTGACAACGCATAAGTCAGTAATAGAATAGTTCGTCAGTGATGATGGCTGAAATCCAGAACTACAGAAGACTGAACTGAGTACTGAGGTGTTCCAGTGCTTTGAGATTCGGTAGTAGATTGGCTTTTATTATCAAAGCTATTGTCCTATTTGCTTATCTTTTGAAAGATTTTGTGCAAAGTTTCCATTATATGTTCTGACTTCTGACAATGAATTAGTTAGAAAGGATTACAGGTACCAAAAACTGTGGATATCAGCAAAGTAAAAAAAAGCCATCTTACAGAAAACCGAGCAGGCGACCAGCTCAGTTGGTAATGTTACCAGAAAACGAGTGCTTATGTGCTTATTATATATATATATAATATGTGCTTATTCAGAAAACCAAGCCCGAAAGGCTTGTCAAATTTGTGTGCCTCGTAGGCTGATCACTAGAGTGAAGCAGTTGAGTAGTAGAGATCTCACTGTTTATAGGATCGACTTTTGAAAACAAGAAGAAGAACGATTTAGTATTCTAAAATGTTGTCTCCAAAGGAATTCGACTTTGACGAAACAACGAAAAATTTCATAAAAAAAAACTTTTTTTGCCGGAAATGGCAAACCATTGAAAATACAATTTCATAGACAATTGCTTTCAAGCTTGATAAAGCAGTTGACTAATAACTTGACCGATACCTCGAGTGTAACCGAAGTATTGTAACATGATCACGGTTTTTGAACTTTGGATGATCTTCTAGTTCTAATGCATAAATACGAGCCCCAGTGTCAAGGTTTTGAGCTGTTTGCAGATGACTATTTCCCAATGTAGTGAGATACACATAAAAGCGTTTGACTACTTTGCTTTGTCCCGATCATCACTAAATGAATGTTACTAAGAGTCTTAAAATTCCCTCTTTTTGTGTTTTATATTCGTTAACAGTCCTGTACGAATAAGTGCTTGAAGAAATGAAAAAGTAGGAAAATTACAGGCTAATTGGTATCAAGACATTCAGAGTTTTGAGATTTGAGGTATTGTAGAAGACACAACAGCTCAAATATCAGAAGCTTTCATTGATCCCATGGCTGCTATGTCGCTGATAAGCCTCCAAAGCTCTCTTTTCATTAAGCTGAGATGTTTCTATCCATGCTGCGTGTATATAAAATCATCAAAATTCCTCTCCGTGTACCTGGACGTGGTCGGATTCGACACTGTTCAGAAAATAAATTGGCAGTGTTCTTGGTGATGAGGGGGTGGCATTGCATCCACCATGTCCATGTAGTGTGAGCCTTATCCCCGTGGAAAAACTAAAAAACGAAGAACATGTCAACACGTTAAAAAGTGCATACAAAAAAAAAAAAAAAAAAATCAAAACAAAACAAAAAAAAAAAAAAAAATTAAAAAAAAAGTAAAGCAAAATCACCCCCAACCATTGCTGGGTGAAGTAACGAAATCGCGTACACTGGTCGGTCGTTTGGATTTTTATTTTCGTGCGTGTAGTACCACCAATCTATCTAGTGCTCCTTGTTTTGCATCCACTTGCAATACACACACACGCATCCGAAGTGCGATAGTGGGCCACATGCCCAATCATCGATGAATGCATTAGAGAAGGATATAAAAATGTTGGTTCGCATTCGCATCGCATGTAAAAATTTTTCTTGTTTTGTTTTGATTTTTCCCCCCTCTAGCATTTCGGAGAGGATAGCGGGGATGCAGGGACAGGTTGTTGCTTTGGTTTTTTTATTTTATTGCAATTCCACCGATAATGTGATATTCGAATTTCATATTAGCAGTTGCTGGAAGGCAAACCCCATGCCCACCCCATTGCTCTGTGCCAATAGCCACAGTGTGTGAGATGCACTTTTGTGGGCAGCCATTGTGTTGGAGTGTGATGCGTGAATGGGACTGTGTGTGTGAGTTTCGCTCTCCCATTCTCCTAGCCGCGAACGCCAAACGAGTGTCCTGTGAGAGTCCTTTAGCATTGCAATTGCAATGACGACGACGACGACGGCCGGCAATGATCACGTTGATGGGTTTGGCCGAGTTTTGAGTTTAAGTGCAGTGAACAGGCAGGAGTGCACAGTTGTAGATACCTTTTTTAGTTGACTTGTTTCTTTTTTTTTTCCTCTCATACATTGCTTATTTGAAGTGCCTACCATCACAGGTAGGGGTGAATTAATTTCTCCACATGCTTATTGCTTATTCCTGATGCAGTATTGGTGGTGGTGAAGGTGGCATTTGCTTTCTTTTTGCTTTTTGGTCGAATTTGCTTTCTTTTTTTTCCCGTCAGAATGGGGTAAAATTAAATTATTTGTTGCGGGTGGTACGGATCCCATTTTGTTGCTTGCATAGACTTATTTCGCGGATTTATAAAATCCAATGATGCATAAGTGGATGCGAATGTTAATTAGAGGATAAAGTGCAAACATTTGTTCGGAACAGCGTGATATAAGGGGATTGCGTATACGGAAATAAGTTTCGGACGTCTGAATCTTTTGATGCCTGACGAAATACGATTTGGTAGAATAATTTGCTTTGAAACATCGCAAACACCACTGGGGTTGAGAAATAGGAGCTTCGGATTGATGCTTTGAAAAATAATATTTCCGCTGGCAAAACATCCATTTTGCGAAAAGAAATTGTTGAAATCAATAATCTTTTCAAACCCATTGAGGGGTTATGTTATTGATAAGCAAGCTTCACTACTCTCATCTACTTCATTCAATTATGGATGGCTTCACGATCGAAAGAAGGCTTCCAGTATAAGTATCGTTGAACGAAACGAGTCGATAAACTCTTCAACATATTCATACAGTAAGTACTTCATTAACCTCCCGAGTGCCTTTCTCTCTAATTTTGGTTTTCAGTATCTACCTCAGGTTGTGCATCTTATTGAAAGATGATCTATAGCCCGCTAGTTTGAGAATTTGCAAAATTTGTTAAAGGCACGACTTAGGTGAGTCAACATTTACATAAGAAGAACAATCATTGAATCTATAATTCTCTTTGTTTAGTTCTCACCAATATGCCTTGGAGATGGAAGAAGAAAATTGGTAAGAAGTTCTCCGTGGAACATCTCGAATCCGTTCGCAAAATGAAAAACCAACTGCCGTTTTCCTTCATTTAGGGGGGCTGAAGAGTGGGCTTAGGGTGGGCATATTGAAGATAAAATATAATTTTTTTTTTAAATAAGTAAAGCAGGGGGACGTTAATTATAGATATGGCACTATCCCGGTATCGATACCATGGTATGATTACTATAGTATCTAATAATTGTCAAAATTGGGAAAATGAGGTATGTCCAACGCTTGATTACACTACGCAAAAGCAAGGACACCGCACCAAGAACCTTCTGAAACGAATATGATCAATTGCACCAAAATTTAAATAGTTTTGTAACTGTGACCAAAGTAAGCACTTGGTATTGTCTAATACGTGATCTCAAATAAGGCATAAGTACACAATACAAGTGAGACCATGTCTTGCCAGAATGTAAATCAAAAAATGGAATATTTACCTTAATGACCTTGAGGCTCCAATATCATTAAAAAATAAACGAATGGTACAAAGGCACTACTGTGCCCTCTGGCGAAAATTAAGTGAATCTAGTGAGTGTTTCCTACAAGAAGAAAATAGTTTTCAAGGCACAAACGCGTTTTTCATATTTTTAGCACTTCGGCGCTTGTCTTACAGAAGGTGCGATATAAGCGTGTGTCAGTGGTATCACGGTACAACAGACAAATTTGAAAAATTCTGTATCGGATGAAAACGTTCTAGTTTGGTTGCGGTTTTAAAAATGAAATCTTATCACTGCCTACGAACTTTCAATTCTGTGGCAACAAGGAAAAACGACATAAGTCGACTTATGTCGAAAATGAATTTTTGATAGCATTCAATGCGCAGTAAGCCGTTTCATCTGTCATATTTTTTTTGTATTTTTATCTCAAATGGTTAAGGGATTACAGACAAAAGAAAAACGACATAAGTCTGTATCTACAGAGCTTAAACGAGGAAAAGCAGCATAAGTACAATTCCTTAATTTAAATAAATTTTAGCTTACACGCAGATATGTTGACTTGTGTAGTTTTTCCACAATTACGTTCGCACAAAATACATGCACACGTTTACTTGTGTACGTTTTCCATACTTCGGTTTGTAAAAAGAAAGAATACAAGTTGACTTGTGCTGTTGTTCCAAAAGACGTTACAGAATATACTTAAAATTTTTTAGACACTCAGTTGCTACTTATGCCGTTTTCTTGTTATAAAATTTCTGTACTGGTTGGGTTATTGTATTGTAGTACGTCATAGATGTGTGTCGAAGGTTAATTTAAATTGAATTGTTTTATTTTTGTTATTTTTTATAATTGTTTTATTAAGTGTTATATAGGAAGTGTTAAAGAAAATTGATTGTTTTCAGAAAATATTGAGAAAATTCTTTCGATAAAAATAATAATGTCGCGGTAGTGCAATGTCGTCTTTAGCCCCAGAAAGAGCAGCCGCTTTGAGTGCAAATTAATAAAGTCAGAGAGATAGCGTTTGTGAAAATATTGAAGGTAAGGTTTTGGGGTTGTTTTGGCGAATCAAATGGTTTTCTGCGGTCAGTAATACATAAGAAATTGAGTTCTCCTTCCAGTATACTAGCTGACAAAAGAGGAAGCTCGACACCCCCAAACGCTCTTTCTACAGAAGAAATAGAGAACATAAAAACACATATTGAAAAATTCCCGGCTTATGAGAGCATTATACAAGACGGGATACGTCTAAACTGTACTTACAGCCAGGGTGTCACATTTTTCAAAATGTATAGTCTTTATTGTTTGGGAAATGAGGAACCAAAGAGCTTATCCAAGTATACCAAAGTATTTCATAAGCTGAATTTGAAAGTAAAAAAAAGATGCATCACAAAACTTCAGCTATAGAAAGTGCTGATGAAAAATTAAAGCTCGAGGGTGAGCTTGCAGGTCACAAAAAGCTGATTTTGCTTACTCATGCAAAAACAAAGACAAAAACCTAGCCAAAACCAACTAAGCTATTGCAGCATATGCGTTTGATCTCCAGCAGTGCTTGCCTACACCATATTTGAAATCAAATATTGCATTCTATAAAAGTCAGTTATGGACATATAATTTAACGGTTCACAATTTGGCTAACGATAAACCTCGTTGTTATAAATGTGGCATGAAGGAATGGTAAAGAGAGGTGCAAATGAAATGGCATGTTGTATTTTTAAGTACATAGACAAGTAGTTCTTGTTGCCGCCAAAATGTTAGTTTCTTATAGTGATTCTTGCCCGGGTCAAAATGAAAGCACGCATGTTAATTGTATCTTTATAGTCACCTTAGCGAATAGCGAACAACAAGGGGTAATTGTCCATAAACTCCTGGAACCTGGTCATACCCACATGGAATATGATTTCAGCCAATTGAACGAAAAAAAAAGAAGACATCAGCTAAGATTCACCATCCAAGAGACTGGCAGAATTTAATTGCTGGCTTAAGGGACAGAATTCTTTTTAAAGTGAAGGTAATGCGTCAGCTAGATTTCCTAGACATTGTTGCAACCTCAAAGAACAGTTCACTTGGCGAAAGGTGAATACTCACGGCGAGAAGTATCCATGGCTGGAATTCAGGTGGCTAAGATAGAAAGACAACCTTGGTTCATATCCTACAAAAACAATTTGGACGAGGATAGCCCACCTAAGGATATAAATATAAGAAACGTGGTGGACATAGTCTCAATAGATCTGACATTCCAGTTATTCCACATGTCCCTATTATTTCGGTGCAAGACCTTCTTTTCTTGTGGGATTTCAAGAATTTGAAAAACTGATCCCCAGTTTCATGCATTCTATAGAAGTTTTGTTGTTGATATCATTAAAAAACAAAACGTTAATCTGGATGTATGTGACAGCGATGAAGATGAAAACTAAAAAAGAGGACGATCAAAAAATGATAAATTTTTGCTAGTTTTATTTTAAATCAAAATCTGTGAATTTTTGTATTTAAGAAAATTAAATGTTGGTGTTCTCAATATATTTTACTGTCAAACACTTTTATTTTATGTTGATTTATAATAATAATTTAGGTGATAAAATAGCAAGGCTGGGTCCTTTAGTTCCTCCATTGAATGTAAAAAATTATTTTCATCCTTTCTCGACTTTGACTCATTTCTGCAAATTTCAAAAATTTGTTTTGGAAAAAGGAGTTAAGTCAATTTATTACAGTGCATTATTTTATTTTGCGTTTGGAAAAACTACATAACTAAACTTAAAAAAAATTATTTAATTGTATTCATTGAGGACCAACGACATAAGTCATATTTTTATCAAAATCTGCTATAAAGCGACATAAAATTAATTCTTTATAAATTCAAATAAAATCTTACAGTAATTTGAGTCATTTCCACGTTTAAACTTCGTCCACAAGTCTAGTACCAGATTTGTAATTGCAAACCAAACATTCAAATCGCTCTCCTGGAAAATAGCAAAAACTGACTTATGTCGTTTTTCCTTGTTGCCACGGAATTGATCTAGACAGGAGTTCATTCTTCAACTGGCTTTTGCTAAAGACGTTTTTTGATTTCACTGTTGTAAGGGTAGGTACAGTGATTTATCACATTTCTTTATAAAACTGGTTTACTTTATCCTTAATTTTTAAACATTTTCCTGTCATTTCTTTTAAAAATGTATGGGAAAATTTGTTAGGTTTTGGGAATAATCGCTAAACCCGTATTTTTGTTCCGGCGTGAATAGCTTATCACAGTAAAAATAGTACAAGTTTTTTAAAGTAAGAAACGAAAGGCTTAAAACAAACTAAGACTAAATAAATCGAGCCATTATTTTTGATTAGCGCATCTTTTATACAAAAATTTAGCTTAAAAAATTACAAACAACAATTAACAAATTTATAAATAACAAAATTTGAAATTTGAGCTTCTTTTGACATTTTGCTAATGTGAACTGGAAATGCATAGTTTTTAAAAAGTAATTTTTCAATAGAAAATTTGAAGCAGAGACCAATATAATTCAGATTTAAATCTTTAAGTTAAAAAACTGGGTGAAAGATAATAACTATAACAAAATACTAAGGGATATACATGTATATGTATTTCTACAAGTTCACACAATATAGACACAGGAGTCATTCGTTTAAAGCTACTTTATCATAAAACCAAACAAAAATATTGGAACAGAGCCAGGTTACCTAATATGGTTTCAAGTCTTTTCTTATTATTTTGATTAAGACATTGAACCGAAGTTCAAACCATAAAAGTCCTTTCGTTCTCCCGAAAATCTGTCAAAGTGACACTCATATCGTTTCAACAGTGAAGAAAGAAGTAAGACCCAGACGAAACATGGTTTAGAGTGGTTTAGATATTGGGCTTTATTGCGAACTGTACTCACCCTTTGATTTATTAAATTTTTGGATGTTCCAAACAACTTGTACAACATTTTGGACAGAAAGTGTATGGGAATTAACATTGTTTGTGTATTTGATATCTAACTCAGAACATTACGTACAATGCTGATCGTTGAAAAACAACACAAGAAAAACAACCTGGACCTTGAGATAATTGCTTCGTAGAGTTCATTTCTTTTTAGCTATAATTTTTATCACCGAAGTTCGTACAATTAATTATACTTTTTCATGACTATTTTTGTACTATTTAAACACTAAGCTTTAAAAGTTCAGGCTCTAAAGACTGCCTGAAATATTTATTAAGATCTTTCCAGCAGTTTAGCAGCTCATACACATCATTTTTGTTCATATGCACAGGTCCTCATTGATTTACATTCGGAGATCAAATAAATTTAACTAAGTATAAGTGAAAAATTCATTCAAACTTTATTTGAATAAAAAAAATCACGTCAGGTAACAAACTAAAACATGTAGGGGAGAAGGGGCACATTTGAACACTTTTTGCTTCCAACTGTCATAAGAACCTATTTCTTATAGCTATTACGAAATTGAACTCTTAGAAATGAGTATAAACTTTAGGCTGAGTCCTTAAATTCGTAATTTATAAAATGATTTCAATTTATTAGTATTTTTGAAGTGAAAAAAGTAATTAGGTTCAAATGTGCCTCCTATGTGAGGCAGCTTTGAACTAAGCTGGTGCACTTTTGAACGCAAATTTTTCAAAAGGTGTTTTTTTTTTTAAATTAGACTAAAACCGGTTTACTTTTTTCCTAAATACAAAATATTTTTCTTATTTTTGTAAAAAAAAAAACCAAAACTAAAAATAAACAAACTTGAATTCGCAAAATGACTGTGATAATAGTAATACTTTAAATTTTTTTCATAAAATAAGGGCAGTTTCTACATCTAACGAAAATAACAGAGTTACAAACATAAACTTAAGAAGATGTAATTTCCCGGAAGCAATTTGAACTAAATTTAACAAATAACTGAAAAAAGCAGATTAAAAATTTCATTTCATCACATAAGTATGTACATAAAAACATGTTCAAATCTACCCCACATGTATTTTCAAACCTACCCAGCATGCCACGTAATGAAAAGTTTTCCAAAAGTTATTGCTTTTCAATTATTTGCCAAGAAACTTGTCATAATATGGTTCTAGATGAACGTTTGCTTCAAATAAAATTTTCTTACGTATAAAAACACACACCAAAAAATGCGTACAATCTTAAAAAATTTAAAAAAATTAATTGGTATTCATTGCAAAAACATTCACATCCCACTACTTGCAGGCGGATATTGAAGAGAGCAGCGAAAGTCGTTGACGGTTTAAGAATATGTACAGTTGCGGTCAAGCTTGGTCGAAGTGCCCCTCAAGAAATACAAATGAAAAAGCGCGTCTCAAAATGGAATACAAGAGCTGCAGAAAAGAAGCGAAGAAAAAGTGCGCCCAACTTCAAGCAAAAAGCACGGAGGGCCTGTATCGAGAGCTGGAAGAGATTTCTGCCCCAGCTGCTGAAGCAAATCAGGCAATCCAAGAGCTAAGACAAGGCAACTTGAATAAGGGAGCAAAAATTTTCAAAATAGCCGCTCAGAGAAGGAGAAATGCGCAGGAGATTGGTTCGCCGAAGTTCATAAATGATGCTCAAGGACTACTACTTGTGGATGACGACAAAATTCTTCACAGGTGGCGACCGACAGTATTGTGATGATCTTTTGAGTAAACAGTTTCCTCGGCGCCACTTTCCAACAGCTGCACCAAACTTTACGGAAGTATCCGACGTCACAATCGAAGAAGTTAGGGAGGCAGTTAAGAACTCCAAATAGGCAAAGCGATTGGGCCAGACGAGGTACCATATGAGTTTTGGAAAAATATGGGAGACATCGGGTTGAGATGGCTCACGATTCTCATCTCCAAACTTATAAGAGGTGACAGTTTGCCTAATCAATGGAGGGAAAGTTTTCTTCTTCCAATGTACAAGGGAAAGGGAGATACCAGAAGCTGTGACAACTATCGTTCGATCAAGTTGATGTCCCACACTATGAAGATCGTTGAGCGGGTTTTGGATAGCCGACTGCGGAAAATAATAAGGCAGTCTGATGACCAATGCGGGTTTGTCGCGGGTAAGTCAACTGCAGACGCAATCCAAAGTATAAGGATCATTATGGAAAAACACCGAGATGCCTTAGAGGATTTGCATATTGTGTTGGTTGACTTCGAAAAAGCATTCGATCGACAACCACGAGATCTGATATGGATGGCCCTCAGACACCGAGGAGTTCCTGAAGCCTATGTGCGAATAATTATGGACATGTACGAGGGAGCAGTTACAAAAGTGAGATGCCCAGCTGGAGTCACCGAAGAATTCCAAATAACAGTAGGTGTACATCAGGGAAGTGTCTTGAGTCCACTGCTCTTTATTGCTGTTCTGGATTATTTGCTCGAAGGAAAAGTAACGGACAATAAAGTACAACAATTATTCTTTGCTGATGATGGAGCCATCATAAGCGAACATCCTACATCCCTGCAACGAGCACTTGACGTTTGGATTGATGTTCTTTAAGGAAATGGGTACCGTATTAGCGCTAAAAAGACTGAATACCTGTGCTGCCCTTTTTCTGATCCAGACAAGCCTATTCCAGACATTTATTTGAATGGAAATGTCCTTCCCAAGTGTGAAAAGTTTAAATATCTGGGATCTATGATCAATAGTGAAGCAACTTGTGATGACGACATCAATCATCGAGTAAGCGTAGGGTGGATGAAGTGGCGAGAAAACTCCGCTATCTTCTGTGATCGAAAAATGCCCCCTTAAGCTGAAGGGAAGACTCTACACAGCAGTTGTCCGTCCAGCTCTGAATAACGGTTCACAATGTTGGACAATGTACAAAAAGTATGAGAGCAAATTGACGGCAGCCGAAATGAAGATGCTTCGGATGACTGCAGGAGTAACAAAGCTTGAGCGAATTAGAAGTACTAAGATCCGTGGAAGCCTTCATGTCAAAAGTACCATCTTAGACAAAATTCAGCAGGACCGGCTCAGTTGGTATTGTCATGTTCAAAGGAGAGATCCGCAGAACCCCGTCCAAAAGGCAATATCATACAACGTTTCAACAAATTCGCGACGAAAAAGAAAAGGCAGGCCAAAACACTCCTGGTACAAGCAAATGCAAAAACAGCAGCATTTGGTTGGCCTCAGACATGGAACAATCCAAAACCGGGAGGCTTGCCGACGCTTTCTGAGGTCAACGCGGCGTACCCCACAAGCGGATCACTAGTGTGAAGCAGAAAAGTGGGAGAGTTGTGATCGCTTCAAGATCACTACTCGTAACGCCGAAAATGGAAAGAAGAAGAAGACAGTTGCGGTCAAAAGAATAGTAGTGTGAGTAAAAGCATTGCACAGATTGGTATTTTTCCACTTTGCATTGCGTTGATAGTGAAAACCCGTTACACTTTAATTGTTTTAAGGGGTGGAAAAGGATCTCGTCAATATGTAAGAAGACCTCCAAACACCGAATATAATCCACACTTTACAATCATAATGGTATGGGCATTGGGCATGTTTTTTCTTCTATGGAGTTGGACCCATAATGCGGCTTGCGGCATTATGGATCAGCATCTCTTTGTTAGGATAATGCAGGAAGTAATGCTACCGTATACTGAAGTTGAATGGTACCGTAAATGAAGTTGCTTCTTGCTGAAATGGGTCTTTCAGCAAGAAGTAATGGTTCCAGGAAAGTAAAGTAGATGTGATGGAGTGGCCCGCACAGTCTTCGGACTTTAGTCCCATTGAAAACCTATAGAGCGCGGTAAAAAAATATGCTTCTAGATGTAAACCAAGCAACAACACAGTCCTTTGCGAAGCGTTACAGCAATCATGGAGTTCAATAAGCACAGGAAGGTGTGAAAACCTGATAAACTCTATTTAACTTCTTTGTACTGCTGTTATAGCTAACAAGGGACATGCAACTAAATACTAATTAAAGGTACGAACACTCAGCCACATATTGTAATAAAAATTTTGACCTAATTTTTCGATTTCGTAACATTTCAAGGTAGATTTTCCTATCACTACTATTTTTGAAAACCACGTTATTGGTTTTTTAAATTAGAATTGACGGATAAGTTTTTTTCAATTTTGTTGTTTCTTAAGCTCTATACTACTATTATTTTGACCGCAGCTGTATATAAAATTATGACTTGGTGCGGAAATACTATTTAAATGAGGTTTTATTGGCACTGTTCGAAGGTACCCCGCGTTCAAAGGTGCCCCCTCTCCCCTAAAGAAGAACACAAACCCAACTAAGCGATTTGTTTGTGGTGCCCTGAATTTTGAACGTGGTGTGTGAATTTTAATTAGAAAAGAAATGTTTTTGATAAAATTGACTGTTGAGCTTATTGCCTATTGAAAAACATTTTAAGTTAAAATTATGTTGTACCTATATATTATACAACACAAGCCGGTTGCTTTGTATGCACTTAAAAAGATGTGTTCTGAAAATAACCGGAATACATATTATGCCAGATTTCGCACCAATTCTTTTTTCTGACGTTAATAGCTTCCCGTATGTAAAATTTTTCAACTGAAAAATATTGCCTAGTGCAAGCGTAATGCAAATTAAATATTTGCATTTTCTCTCTTTCATATAAAATTTAAGCACAATCTCAACCTGAGAACTTTGATTTTGAAATGCAAAGTATCAATACTTGTGCGTGTTTTGTTAAATATGATAAATTTATCGTGTTTCATCAGAAAAGTATATGTAGACTGTAGACTTCCGTATTCATAGATACGGCTGATATTCACTACTTCACCAGAATAATTAATCTCGAAAGCTTACTCCTGTTTTTACTTTTTGCGAATGCAGTAGAAAAATATAAATAGATTTATAATTTAATTTATAATTTAATTTTTTTATCTATGCGGTAATATATTTCTATTTAAAGGAATCAAATTATTTTTCATCTGAATCTTGATAGACAGGTAGACAGGTTGCTTTCAACAGATCTCGACCAAAAATAAATTGATTCTATTTGGCAATGGAATATCTCGTCAAAGATTAGTTTTTATCATACTTAAAGAACACTACTGTTACCAACTTCGAAGTATAACATGAAATTCTGTGGGCGAAGCGTTTTTTCAACTCGATTGCTGTACGCCATGTACGCCATGCTTTTCACTATTTCCGTACCACACATTTTGGCCAAATAAAACATAATAATCTTTAGGCAGTTCCTTCCTCTAAAAACGCTACAAAGACGCAATAAAACAAAGTAGAAACAATGTAAGAATGCTAGCCGGGTTCCTAACCGGACACTGCAGACTAAGATAATATACCTAAGAGTTCTAGGCATAGAGAGCAATGACCAATGCAGATACTGCACTGCAACGAACAGGAAGAATCGCCTGACCACATCTTAGGTTACGGCGGAGCTCTTACATCAAAGGAAGAAGTGCCTAGGATCCTACTACGTAGAAGAGAGGAAGCTAAAACTCCTAAACGTAACCCAGATACTCAGTTTCATCGAAGAAACTAATCTGGTTGAAGTACTTTAAATTAAGGAATACCACTTAAGAAGAAGGGGGTACAACAGATCTATACAAGGTCGAAGTTCAATACAAAACCCCAAAACGTTCGTTCATTCATATGCAGTTCCTTTGTTCACCAAGGCTTATTCTAATTCCGATTTTCATCTATGTCGTTACAAATTTTCTTCTGTTAATCAAATTTTGTAGAAGTAAATACATAATTTAAACGTTTCGCCATTTCTTTGTTTTTAAAGGAATATTAAAAATAAGCAACTATAGAAATAATAATATGAAATCGCACACAAAGTAAGTCCCTACTTAGAAATAATTCTTAGTTCTGTAAAAAGAAATTGCTCGAATATAGGAAGCAAAACAGCCGACACAACACCAATCAAATTGGTATACCAGTCCAGGAAAACATAATCACTAAAGACTATGGCGACGCGACGGCACATTTCGCACAAATGTTTCTTGCCCACTACATTGCATATACCGCTGCCAGGACCTCTTAAGAATACCTGTAGAAATTTTTTACAGCTACTAGGTCACAATAAATCATTTCAACATTTCTCTACGACACCAAAGTTTACTCGAATCACTTTTGCTTTATGATCCGCAAAGCAATTAGGTGGCCCGTCACAATTGCATATTTCATGGTAACCATCCAATTACCTACAACTTCATTTTTTCCGGTTCAGCCAAAACAATATAGATAAATTAGATCCTGAGTAATAGAAACAGTTCAACCTGTACCATTACTAAGAGGACCCATGACTCCCATGGACAAACTAAAGCGATCCTTTTTTTTCTCAAAATGGCCAGAGAAACTGCCAACATCTCACGCTTCGGGTCATTTCGCTAATTTATTGCATTCTTTAGCGCGGCTTATGAAGTGCGTAATGTGAAATCACAAATTAAATTCGCATCATTGCTGGAATGAATGACCACCGCAAAACGGGACCAGGCACGGCACTCTCGTGTCTTATGATGTCGTGATGATGTCGAATGTGCGAACGGTCGAAACAAACGGAGGACTCGAGGTGGTGATAGCGGTGAAGCGACATCGATGTCAATTACGACCGTAAAATTAAAATAATTTCTGTTCCTCCATTTTTTTTCCTTTGGGTTTTGTTTTACTTTACTTAAGGAAGACAGTTTACATTTATGTATATCCCAACTGGTGGATGTTTGTTGAAGGAGCATCATCTTCTTAGTTTCTTTGCCTCACCTTCTTAACGCGAAAGTCAGTAACGATGGCGATGATGAGGAATGCCACCACTGAAGCAGATAGGTAGGACACAAAATCCAAGTGAAACACTGAAATCCAACAAACCTAACTGGCAATATGCGGGTTTTAGTCATCACGCCTGTTTGGTGGCATTGGTAAGTAGTGTTACATCTGCTCGATGAGCTTAGAAGGAAGCTAAGGAGGACGAATGAAATAACGCAGAGACTGGCTCGGTTCCCTTTCCTGATGCACTTAATTCGCTAACAAAAAAGTGCTGCCAAAGGACAAGAAAAGAGTACCCTAAAGTTATTTGGAGTACTCAAGGTACCAGGAAACAGAAAAAATTTACCACAAGCGTTTGATGTAGGCCCCTTTTGGAAAATCTGACAAATGATTTGGGTAGTAACATATTAGCGGGTTTTTAAAAGAAATCAAATCTGCTGTTCTGATTCTGATTTTTTTCATGCGCTCTTTCAAATTTATCGTCACGTTTCCCACGTTTTGGTGGGCCAAAAACTATTGTTTCAACTTCTGACACTGAAAAACTAGTTTCTAGACATCTTTTGGACATATATGCTCTCCTACAACAAACACTCCCCATTTTAATATCAAAGGCCTCTTCATGACAGTTTTTCACTTATTACCTTCAGTTCCGTACGGAAAAAATGGCGTCTCGTCTAGAAAGTGTTAACCAACATTTTTTTTTTTTTGTAGGAAATTGAACGCTCTACGAAAAATTTCTTTTGTGATTAATCGCTTACATCAGCCATTAAAAAGATATTCGCATCTGAATCCCAATGGCTAAAAAAGATGAATTTAAATTGTTCAGGTCCTGACAAATCGAACACTTAACTTTTTATTTAAATTTAGTCAGGCAAAGCAACGCAACGCTTCAATTTCTTTGGAACTACGAAAACCAGCGCACAACTCAGCGTTTTGATCGGGCAGTGAGGAATTTGGAAGATGTCTAAGGAATGAGCATGGGATGAAGTACCGCAAACCTGTTTTCTACTATAACTTAGTTCATAGCTTTTGCTTTAGAACCTGCTTAGAAAACTTTGGCTGTGAAGCTTGCCATTTTTTCGACAAAAGAAGAAGGCACCTGCATAAACACGAAACACTCCATTGCGTAGTTATCATTTGGCTACAGACTACTAAACTTGTCATCCCTTTGTTAAAACACCAGCTAGAGTTGTTATTAATACGCCGATAAGTTGGCCCAAGCATATCTTCTTAAGCTTCAAGAAGCTGCGCAAGTGGATAGTAATAATTTGAAGATCAATATAAACTTTTCTCTAAGATATCTATTTTCAAGATCGAATTGCAATCAGAGGAACCAAAAGCCTCAAAACTAAGGGACTAAAAAACCCGTCGGCAACCCTACATCAAATTTCCCAACACTGGACGAACGGTTGAAGGCGAAAGGGCGATCTTGAGAATGAGATGAGCAAACAAAACGCATAACCAGGCTTTGGCGTCTTGGTTTGGTGGTTGTTAAAACCCAGGCGTGTCGTTATCGTCATCGGTCATCACTGGTGTTTGCGGTGTGCGGCAATGGTTGCGTAACATCTCGATTGCCTTGGATTTGATTGTCCGTTCATCCGTCCGTCCGGTATTGCTTGGTTTAGTGTATTAATTTTTTTGCGCGCTTCTCTCCTTTACACACAGGTGATTTGTAGCGGCGACGACAACGTGCGTTTGATGCATACTTAAGTAGGGATGATAACATAATTTCATTGCGAACACTCTGTCCTTCTTCTCAATGCTTTATTTTCATTTTTTATTTCCGCCACCCAACTCAGCGACTATAGGAGAAATCTGAAAGTGAGTCTCCTTTCCATTGGAGACGTTTCTAAATTGTCTCCCATATACGAGTACTTGCCTTCAACTTCAATGTGGAGTCTCTAAAAACAAAAATACACAAGAGCTTCGCACGTAAACCGGTCGGTTGTTGTCTCCTCGTACTTTCCTATGCCTACCTAAGTACCTACCCATGTATAGGTACTACTAACATGTAGGTAGGGAGCGAACATTCGTGAGCGCATCATCATCTTCTTGTCATTGTCATAGCATCGCGCCCTCCTCCGCCCTTTTTACTGCTTTTCCGTCTGTCCAGCCTTATCTTGGGTGTCTTTTGTGATGGCAATTTTTAGAAAGTCTCTCACATTGTGTTCCATAGATGGGGGAAAGCCAAGAAGGAATTGCTTCTCAAGGAGAAGTTGTTGTAGCTACCTACCTAAGCGAAACGAGTAACGGTAAATGCTGTTTTGTTTTATATTTTTCTTCGTCATGCTTTCATAGTTGTTTGGCTTTCGTCTCAATTTCTCCTGAGATTATTTTTTTTTTTTGGGTTTTGAGAACCAAAAAAGTATCTGAGCCCTGAGCGAGAGTCCCTCTTTACGTGGTTGAGATGGGAGTCGTGTAAAACGCATTATGCATCATGCTTCATGCATGATCTTGTGGTTTGGTTTATGATGATCGCGCTATAAGCCACTTCGGTATGGAGTGTGAAGTGAAATCTTCTTCGGCATAACACTAAAAGGGTGTGGTTGCGGTAAGGTGGGTTGGGGAGTTCGGACAAGTTATGGTTGCAATTATATGAAACTGCCTATTTGACTAAATTCTGTCAGGATATGAGAATGTATTTGACCACTGATTTTTGTATGAATCCAAGCTACATATGTAGGTATCTACATATATGACTAAAAATAATAACTTTATTTTTCCATTGTTTTTTTTTTTTTCAATTGAGAAATAAAGATGACATAATAGCCTAAGTAGGTAGGTACCTCTTTTTGTGTTTTTTGTTGGGCTACGAGTTCATAGGAACTCAAAACATGGGCTCCGAAATATAAAATACCCACATCATCAATGTACCCTATGCCAGAGCTCGGCTATAGTAGGTACTACAGCTCCATTGTAGGTACCTACTTTGTTTTTTTTTTTTTTAATATCTGATCTTGGCCAAAATTTGTGTCATGAGTTAGGTACTATTCCCGTGTAATTTGTAGTTTATTTTATCGACTAAAGCTATCGCCATTACAAGCAATCGCTGCTGCTTTGCGAAATGGGTTCCATGCACTGAGAAAAATATCAAGCAGATTCATATTCAAATCAAACTCAAACACATATGATTTGGCATGTATTCGTTTTGAGTTTAATTTGATTACAAATCTATTAAGTTATAGTTGAATTCATTTGAATTCAATTCTGTTAGAATGCTACACTATCCACGAGTAATGCTATGTCCGCACCTGGGAGTTAAACTTGTTTAACTCAAAACAATCCCAAACCAACATGATAACCAAGTGGTTTGCCATACAAAATGAAACCTTTTTAGTCACTGAGTTTCGAGATAACCTACTCGAAACCAAAGGTGCTGAATGCACTATTTCCAATATTCCATTGAATTTGACATTTAAGAGAGTGGAAGTGAGTAGAGAGAGAATGAATTCTCTCATACGTCGTTGACGTTCTGCTCACACTTGTATGTCTGTCTCTTTTTAACTTAAGACAAAAAGATAAACTCAAAACTTTTCTGCATATGCGGACACTACTTGGTTAACTCAAACCATCCTGGAACGAAACCCAGGTTATCTTCAGGTGCGGACAAAGCATAATATGAACTTTAACTGATCCCCATATTCCAACGGGAACGGTCACAATATTCCCACGGGAACGGTAGTCTTAACTAATGTTACAAGTCCGTAATTAAATCTGTTTGTCTTTTTTTTTCTTTTTTTACCATCAACTGCTCAAACTACTGAACCTTTTCTATGAATTTTGTTACAGAGATAGTCTAGAACCTGAGAATGGACGTAGGTGATAAATATTTTATCACTTCATTTCCATTGGAAGAGGAACTTGGAAACTACAGTACCCATTTCAAAAATTCACATTTCAAATTCCACATTAAGAATGCTACACTATTCTGTAATATAAACCTTAAGTCATCCTCTGGAAACGGCCTTCATATTCCCACGGGAACGGACTACTTTACTAACATTATAATTCCGAAATTAACTGTCTGTATATTTTTCTTTGTTATTATTTACCGCCCAAACTATTGAACCGATTCATATGAATTTTGGTACAGAGATAGTCTAGAACCTGAAGATGGACATCCTTTCAAATATTACTAATCCGAGATTAACTCTGTGTGTTCGTGTTTCTTTATTAACATCTCTTGCCCAATTTACTGATCCGATTTAAATGGAATTTTGTTCAGAGATAGTCTAGAGCCCGTAATCTATTTTTTAAACGGGAACATTGAAACTGCTCGATCGATAAAAATTCTTTCACCGTGAGGTGAATTCCGTCAAACTGTCGAAAGCACAGTTGAACTGAGAGGAAATGTCTATCTTGATCTTCACATAAGTATTGGCAGTTAGAAATGGCTGTGTGAAAGATCGATTTCGCCGCCGACTAGTGAGATAATTAAGCATGTAAACAAATACATAAGTTATGTTTGTCGTGGTGGGAGTTTTTGTCGAATGTCTATCAGTATAGACAATATTATGGACACTGAGCAAGTCGCATCATACCCTATAGAGTGTCTCAATTCCTTAGGATTATCAGGAGTGGCAGCAAGTTGGTGTTGCAGTGCCAATAATGAGAAATCTAGAATTGTACACATCTACTATTACACATCTGGGATGCGGCACTATAAAAGTTTTAATAATGACTGGAGCGGCAAAAGGAGACAACATTTTGATTCCCCGTATTCCTTTAATTCCCACTGATTTGTCACTTAAGTTTAAAAGAGTGGGTTTCCTCTGAAACCAGTATTTGATATTAGTATATAAATAAAGCTCTGACGCTTAAAGTTGCAGGTTCCAGAAAAAAATCGCATGGCAACTCTATGTGACACGGTCACGTGTATCAAACCCGCAAAACCTTCTTATTTGGCAAAAGATTGAAAAGTGAGAACCTCGCGTCTTGTGCAAACATGTACTTAAATAAAATAATATAAGTATAGGTTACTTTTAATGCATGAAAGTGTTTTAATTGCAAAATGATTAGGTAGCCTAACAAATTAAAAATGCTGCCGAAAGTCACTATTCCACGCGGACAAAGTCGCGGGCACAGCTGCTTTAATATAATTTTCTCGAGATGTTTTAGAAATTAATAAAACGAAATTAAAAAAGCAGTGAACCTGTGAAACACATGTAACTCCATAAGCTTTCATAAGTTTTTTAATTAGATTTTCCAGGTCATATGAAGCCAAACTGTAAACGGAAGGTGAACTCTCAAGCTGAAAATTCATTTTCAATGACTTATCATGTTTTTGACTTCTTATTTCAAGGGAGCGTATCGAAATTGCACTTTCTATAATAACTACATATACCGTTTTACAAAAATTCCAAAAAAAAGTTTTAAGATCCTCTCATCTAAAATACCGTTATCTCAAAGTCCGGTCTTCTCCACTCCCGCTCGATCAAAACTCCGATCTATTACAATACTGCTTTTTAAAGTCCCGTGAAGTCCCTTTTATCAAATTAAGAAACTACAAATAAGAAGATAAATAGCTGATTTTTCACTACCATTATCTACTTGTTAGGGAATGGGATTTGTAAGCAGTAAGATTTTAAAAACGCGATTTCAAAAAATTGAATATAAAAACCGGATTATGGAAATAAACCTTTAGTTTAACGCGCCATTCCATGGCCTTGCAGATATATGCTCAAGAATATCTGTCCATCCAACTCCAAAGCCTAGTCAGATCTGAGTCTTAACAAATCCTATGCAATACTGCAAACCCAAACTCATTAAAAAAAACTTATTTATATAGGCACGAACACAGTAAGGCCTTACGTTCAGGTGAAAATAGTCAGAATAGCTTTTACAAAATTCAAAAAGTCGAGATATGATGAAGACTGGAATATCACAAATCGAATCAAGATCAGTTTATAAGAATATTTTGATAGATAAAACCACTGGTTGTAGCACAGATGGGGCTCTCAAAAATCTAAAATTGCATTGCACATAAAAATTACCCTCTTTTCTTTGTTAGGTAAGCCCCTTTCTCCTATACAACACAAACACATCATATCGCCAATAATGATCTGTTCATGATCGCCTTCCCCCATTTCACTTCTGTTGCTGGAACGCTGTTAGTTATGCTGTTGCCCAACCCCAACCTCATTGGCAAATAAATTATTTTTACTTTTCCTTTCCCATGTACATTCGTAGGCCTAATCTTTCATTTTGGAGATCCACACACACACAATATCCACTAGCTTTAGCGAGGTTAACGGCTTTAGTTTGCACTCCGCATGCACAGCTTTATTTTTCGAAAAAAGCAATCAACGATCAAAAAGCTATACGAGAGATGGGAATGGAAGAATATGGGCATGGGGATGGGGATGGAGGGCAAGAACATAAAATATAAGTCAAGATAGGAACCAGGGACATAGAAACTGAAATTGAAAACCTTCATATACAAGATACCAACCGACCTCTTGTTCAAATAAAAATACGTGACTACTACCAGAAGACTTTCCTCCCCACTTCAAAGCACTAACACACTGTGACACGCGGATGATTAACTGCAATTTGCCGAAATTTCATTTTACAAATGTGTGGGTTTGGTTGGCTTCAATTGTGAGTGTGATCGTCTTTTTGTATTTTGTTTTTAGAATGTGGTAGAATGCAACAGGCGCTCACAGCCCCAATGCAAAACGTTGTGATCTCAGTTCAAAGACCGACAAACGATATAAACACGTTTCTATTCATTTCTTAAAAGGGAGCCTACGTTTTTGACTGCTTGTATTTGAAGATAACTTTGCAGGTGAATTTCACCAACAAACATGTTTAACTTAATGAAAAACTATCTAACGATGCCAGTCTTCTTAAGTTAACACAATCATTGAAAAGTCGAAAGGGTTAAATTCTAAGAGCTATTCAACGCTTTTGAATCGCAATGAAATTGAAGTCTCAAAACTATCGATCCTCACTTTTATTGCAATTCAATATTGTTGGAGAAAATATTTGCTTTGCACATGTTGCATTAAATACTTGCTATTTGGGTTGGAAACTGAAGGTCTATGTATACAATTGTACATAGTTCGCCTCTGAAACAAATGAAAAATTCCCAAATGTTGGGCCGTATGCCGTTACCTTTTCGACGATTATCGTTCAACCATCTATCGACGATTGTTTCTTCAAAGGATTGTTTCATATGTAATTTCGATTTCAGCGGTTGATGGAAAGCTATTTTACTATCGTCTTACAAATTTAAGTTGGTTTTTCCGAGTCTTAATCATATCATCGTCTAAAACGTTAGGGTAAAGTCGGGGAATGTGGCACCCATTTTTGATTTCGCTATTACCAGCAAAATAAACCAGATTTCGGTTTCAAACAACAACAACTTTATTTTAACACCAAGGCAATGTCCTAAATGGAGTTGCATCGCACAACCGAACGATGAACTAAGATCGGTCGCGTTGCTTGTTGGTAATGCTACCACAATGCGTGTCCTAATACCAGTTTCAAGATGCTCATAAGATCGCGCAATGCATTTTTACATGCTATTTGCTAAGAGCAACGCGACGAAAATCAAACTGATTGATTTGAAGCAACCAGACTACTTTTCGTAGTGTCGGTCATACAAAGTTTTTCTTTGATAGGCGCACTCCCCTACGAGTACCTATGTATGCTGTTTGATTACGAAAAGCTTTAATGATAAAGCTTGAACGATCATGAAACAAACATATGCGACCGCGCTACCCCATCGCGCGGCCGCTTTCCTGTCTAAATAAGGACACACAATAGGGTTATTGTTGTTTAATATTTTGATCGTCCGATACAGCGCCCGTCGCTCGTTGTTCGGTAGCGCGATGGAGGGACAATTAGGACATTGGGTAATTCATTACAAAATAGGACCAGAAAGATATTCAACAAATTGTTTTTTGTTCTTTTTGACGAAAATGAAAAAAATAATGATATTTAAAATGAAGGGTGATATGACACCCATTTTCTTTTTAATATTTTTTTTGTTGCATTATTTGTTGCATGTGTTGTTGATGGACGTACACGAATTATGAGACCTAAAGTGACATAAAATATCACTTGTCATTAATCCGGCTTCGTTGGTTGATCTAAATCTAAATCATCGCCAAAGCACACACAAGGAAGTCTTCGGGTCCATCCGAATTATCACGCAATAATATGATAAGTCGGACTTTTTTTCATATCTGGATCGGGGAATTGTCCAGGACTTTTCATCTTATCCAAAAGCAATGGCACTAACATTCTTCCTGAGAGGAGCGAATCCGTGTGCTTGAAACTTTTTTATATGCAGAACGATTTTTTCTTCTTGTTCAAAAATAGAAAAATAAAATAAATAAATAGGGTGGCGCAACAGAGCGAGGAGCCCCTGGGCCTAGCGCATTTCTCACCACCATGCCTTGTGAGGGAATGGATAGGAACTACAATTTTCTGCCGGTTCCGAACGGCTGATTGAGAAAGCGCTTTTCATGGCAAAGAATTTACTAACTTGTCAATTCCTCGCGAAAGGCGATACACGTGAAAATAAAATTTTTTCCTCTGCTGAGATTCGAACCTCGAACCTCTGGGTTAGCAGGTGGATATGCTATATGTATATATATGTATATATATATATTTTTTTTTTTTTTTTTTTTTTTTTTTTTTTTTTTTTTTTTTTTTTTTTTTAATAAGCGCGCACATCAAGGGGTTATGACTAGTGACTACCCTTATAATGTTATAAACACAGTGCGAGCATTTAGGAAAATAGGAGAGGATTTGAAAGAAGACATCGATGCACGTTGCTTTTGAACCTTTGTGAATCGTAATGCAGGGGAAATACAGAGCCAGGTAGAGCATTCCACATTCGGGTGGTGCGACTAAAATATGAATCTCTATACTTGACTGTACGACCGAAGTTGGGCTCAAGGTAGAACTGATGAGCATTCCTAGCGAGGCGGGTGTTGCGGCTAAAATGTTTCAGGGGAGGAATGCAGCTGGCTATTTTACTAGAGCACTGTTTGTAAAAAAAGCGATAAAAGAGACTGAGACAGGTAACGTTTCGACGATGTTCAAGAGAATCAATCGATTCTACAATTGAACTATCACCTATCAATTTGAACGCTCTATTTTGTACCCTATCAAGTAGACGCAAAAGTGTTTGAGATGCACCTGACCAGATATGGGAGTTATACTCCAGTTTTGGGCGGATGAAGGCATTGTAAATTGTAGCCAGATCAGAAGGGGTGAAGAACTTCCTGCATCGTCTTAAGAAACCTAAGCATTTAGCAGCGTTTTTAGCGACTTCAAATATGTGGTCATTCCAACGAAGATCATCGTTTACACACATACCAAGTACTGACAGCTTTTCGGTTTCTTCGATGCAGGTACCATTCATGGATAATGGCAATGGGGGAATGTTAAGCTTCAACGACAAGAGACAGCATTGAGTTTTCGAAGCATTGAATTCTACTCGGTTCATAAGACCCCATGCAACAAAGCTGTCAAGGTCAGAATTCAATGAGTTTATCATACGCAACCGTTCCAGTTCCACATCCGAAGAGCAGGGATGTGAATTTGGAAACGAATATGAAAAGCTGAGGGTCGAGTCGTCAGAAAAACAGTTAAGCGGATTAGAAGTTTCAGACAAGAGATCATTAATAGCCGCGTTTTATTATCACAATGATCCAATCCGGATCAGATCTTGATAATAAAACAGCTTTAGGTCATCATATTTCCAGTTGGAAGCTGTGAGAGACTCGCTCTCTCAACTGACATTTCAAAAGAGTTGCAGAGTTGCCCTACGAACTTTTTTTTCAATGGTTAATTTTTTGTTCTTTTTTTTAGGGCAAAATGATATTCATCCACTTTGTCAAATATATATTTTTTTGCACTAATTCTTATTAATTTCACGAATATATGTTTTGTTTTGTAAAACATTTTCATTATGTCATGTATTACACAAAAATGAATAAATGTGAAGTTTCTCGGTATCTATCTAAAATATATTTCATTTCACACAGATAAAAATGTTCATGTGGCAATACAGTTGTTATTGGAAATATTGGAAATGATACCAACGTTTCGATGGAAAGTCTCCTCTTGTGTGAAATAGAAGAACTAATTTTTAGATCACAAAAATAGATCCAACTAAAAAGCAGGATTTCGCTTTGTTGTTGTAACGCTAATAAACCCATGATCTGATCCGGATCAGATCAATAATAAAACGCGGCTAATGAAAATGAGGAAGAGAATCGGAGACAAAACGGAGCCCTGGGGTACACCAGCATTTATTAAGTGGGTATCAGACTTGAAGCCATCCAACACAACTTGTATTGAACGGTCAGAAAGGTAATTTCTAATCCAATGAAGAAGAGACTCATCGATACCAAAAGCACGCATTTTCGATAAAAGAGCCTGATGCCAAACTCTATCAAATGCTTTAGAAATATCAAGCGCAATAATCTTACTTTCTCCAAAACAATGTAAGGATTGGATCCACTTTTCGGCGAGATAAGCCATCAAATCACCAGTGGACCGTTTGCTACGAAAGCCGTACTGACGGTCGTTCAGAAGCTTTCGTTCTGAAATCAGAACCTTGCGTCAAATACTCTTGCAACCACACAAACATCACTTATATGCAAAAAAAAAACTATTCGCTTCAAATGTATGCTCACAATTCTTTTTGTTCATTTTCAAATTTTAACTCCCAATAGTTATTGCGGATCAGCGTGCATCAAGCTTGAAAGCTTACGTCAAACTAAATTACTTTTTGTGGGAGATATTGACAAAGTGCGATATCACCCATGGTGCAATGTCACCCGACTTTACCCTACCGAATCTGCCCCTTTGCTTCTTTAATTTCTTGCTATTCATAAGCACTTCACAAATTATAGAAAATAATATTCCAAATTCAATTTTTTGAAGTTCTGCGATGAGATCGTACCAAGCTTTTGAAAAATATTAAATTTTAATTAGGGGCTTACAATTCCCTGCCGATTGGGAAAGTGCTTCTCAATGCAATGTTGTTAGTCCTCTGGTAGGATCTGTCAATTCCTCGCGATTGGCTATACCAGTGGAAGAAATGTATGTTTCTGGGATTCTAAAATCCACCGAACTAACACATAAAAGGCTGACATACTTACCATTAGGTACTCCACTGTCTCCAAGAAGGAAATAATTCCTTATTTTGTAGGTTTGTTCATTGCAAAACATTTTTATATCGAGCGATTAGCTTTCGTTTTGGTGAAATTCTTCTCTAATGTAGAAAGTTCTTCTCTATACTTTGGCAATTGCCAAAAAGTATACCTACGTCGTTTGTCTTTTGCTTTCTGTGCTCTTTTTGGAAGTAAAACGGAGAGGCTATTGACTGCTGCACTCTGTGCAGCGATGCGTTGAACCAACAACAAAGAATCAAGCAGAAAGCAGCATAACAAGAAAAAAAAAAAACTCAAAAGCGAATCATCTACGGACCTTATTTTCGTTCATTTTAGACGAAGATATTGTGTTAGGGACCTGCGAAATCTGAGGAACCACAAATCCATGAATCGTGTTTTGTTTGTGCACATAATCACTAAAATGGATACACCAGCAGGGTGCAATGCACTCTTTGGGCTGTGGCAGGGCAGGATGGATGATGTTATTGTTGGGACTTGTGAGGCTTAAATTTCTATGGCAGAAAAGCCACATCTTGTGGGTCTTTGTTTTTATTTATTTATAATTTTTTTTCTTTTTCTTACTTTTTTGGTTAGGGACATCGCAGATGCAAGCTGGTGCATTACGCACGCGTATACTATACGCTCCTATATAGCGCTGCCTTAGGTATTTTTTGGTTGACTTTGAAAGAAACTATCATAAGCTGTCAGAATCGATTAAAATGCCACATTGGCGGCGGCGCGGCCAAAGTTTGTTGATGAAAGGCTGCACCCGAGTCATTTGATTGCACCAATTTTGCCCGCATGATGACCGATTTTGTGACGATGATATTATTTTGATGTTGCACTCTTGATTGAGCAGCATATAAATGGCGCCTTGTTGCTTGTCATCGATAGGAACGACGATGAGATATACAAAAAAGATTAGGCCCTCATAGCGACAAACGACAGGCGGTTTGGTGTCGATGTCCTTAGAACAACAATGCAATATGCAACATGTTCAGGAATAAAGTGAATTGACATTTTTCAGCGTAATGCACCACCACAACGCGTTTCAATCGTATCGTATGACTATGATAGAATAGAAGTTCTTCTGACAGAACTCAACTATGGAATTACGGTCCAAAAACTCTTAATTCCCTTTCACTGATCCTACTTTTCATTAACTCGTCTGTCCTTTGGAATGAATCCCTCGAGTTCCTTGAGGTCAACTAACAAGTCCTTAACAGACAAGAAATGCTTAGAGTTGGTTTTTGTCTATGTCTAAATAGTGCGCGCACAACTGTGATGTGTATAGAATTTAAGCGAGTTCCAAACGTCAGCACCAAAGACACAAGCATTCGAAATTATGTCCAGCTACAACAAGGGCAGAGCACACCGCTAAAACCAAAAATGCAATGCAATAATCAGTCGCAACATACAATGCGCTACTAAGAAAATAACTTTGGAGTCCATATGAAAGCTACACACTCTTAAGCTCTTATCCCCTTTCTTTATAGTCTTAATCATTAGACATGCAATGACTTGTATGACAAATCAGCCACAAGTCTTGAATTTAGTCAAACTTTTAAAGACATACTTAGCATTTTTCTCCAGAAATCAGTCTAAATCAAAGACCTGCCTGTTCACCTCTAAAGAAATAGGTATCAGACCTTAGAAACCGACTGACTTATCCTAGGGACGTAAGACAGAGTCTCTCTCCAAACTTTATGCCTAAAAAAACCAACGTCAGTTCTAACAAAGTCATTTTCACAACTATTTTCAAGTGCAAATCAAACCGTTAAAATCCCATAAAAACTACACTAACTCCATTTAATTCAATGTGAACCATACCCACCCAACATCATTACTGCAAAATAAAACATCAAACGACATGCTCATGTGACCGAAATGGGTCACATCGACATCATTATCATCAGAAGGGAGCAACAAGGCGATGTTGTATCCTAATATAGTGCCAAAAATCACTTTTGTGGCCCTTCAGTCAATCAAAAGATTCATATCGGGAATATTTTCATTCGTGTCTGCTTAAGGATGTCCCCAAGGTCAGAGAGACAAGGAATCCGAGATATCTTAGTCAAAAAAGAAAAAAAAGGAAAGAAAGAATGAAAAACCACACCAGAATATGTTCAACCCTTGTAAACGAAAAGGATAATGTACACATAAACATTTCTTCCTCATCAGCAATCCACATTATCGTCTCAACCCTTGAAACTAGAGGGTGTGAGAAAGCAGACATGTCTGGAGCTTTTTCGCACCATGTAAATGGCGTGCGTGCTGCTCCAAGAAAAGATGCAAAAAAAGAAGGCAACAACGAAAAAAAAAAAATAACAACAACAACCTGAACGACATCCCTTTCTCAATCATCGACAAGTGGGACAGACATCCTTAATTCCCAACCCCACCATTCCTTCTGTACCGTTTAACCTTCACACCATTTAACAATCAACAGAAAAATATACAACCGAAGGAGGAAAAAGGACAAATTTCAATATGCTTGATGTCGGGGCCAGAATGGGCCATGTGCCATGGGGATGGGGGCAGCAATGTCCCGTCGGTGGCTTATGTGAACACGAACAACTTGTCTCTGTCAGCACTCTTCGGAGTAATCAGTTTACAGACAATAAAGTTGGGCGCTGTAAGTTTTGGGGTGGAATCCAGACGGCTAGCACGCCAGCCAGTATACGAACGATGGCGATGATAAAAAAAGGGTCAGTAGGGGTGGGAATTTCTCACTCCGTCCTTAGATGGCGTTGAGCAAGGAAAAGAAATGTATGCATAACCTACATATTATTCAAAGACCAGCAACCCTAAGTGACTCCAGAAAGGTCGGGCTATACGGTTATGCCTTAAAGTGAATTCCTCATAGCAAACCCCAACTACCACCTCCCATCGCACCTTGGTCGATGAAGAATTACATTCTTATTCCCTTGACCTATGTTCGAATTAACGTTCGTATGTATGTGGGACACCCAAACAACTTATCTTCCCAACATACCCCCCCACTTTATTTGTCCGACTGACTGGTGGTGAAGTGGTGATGACGGCACCTTCAACACCACCCCTTCGTGTGTGCTGTTTATTCCTTACTTTGCCTTAACCACCAAGCCCAAGACACGTACAACCCAAGCAAAGTGGGCATAAAATCGCTCTATGAATTTATTAACTTGAGCGAGTGAAATTTCGGATTTTCTGTCAGCACTGCTTAAGGGGATTGAGTGGGTCATGAGGCTTCTTTTGCCTCTTTGACGGGGTTAAAGAAAAATTCCATTCTCGGTTGGTGCGAGTCGAAAGTGTGCTTTTTGTGTGAAACTTTATGCAGCTTATACATATGAGGGTTATTAATTAGGAAACGTTGTCCCAAGGAAACCGAAACCAGTAACCAGTTACGGACAAGCTCTGCCACCCTTAATGAATTCCTTCACGTATTAAAATCACTTGTGGTGGTTAGTTTTATAGCTAGCAATAGCATACCCCTGCTTCTATCCTTTACAGTAGCAAAAGGATCATTGCGCCAAATTAGCATGCTTAGTGCTTCATCTAATCGGATTTGGGACTCTGGTGTGTTTGTTTATGGACAATGTGTGCCACTTTTCGGACATAGGAATGGGCTTCATTGGTATAGATATTGACCTGTTGCTCGTATCCTTTCACAGGACACTTAACCCTTTTTAAACTATTTAGCATGTTGTGTTTTGTGTTGTTATGGGATATTTTACAAGAAAAGGTTAGGGGTTGGGTGTTGTTTTTTTCAGTTCGGGGCTGAGATTGATTTGACCTCGGCATTTTTGGGATAGCTAAGTGGGTAGAGAGGTGTCAGTGGGGTCACGTGTGTTAAATATGTTATAATTGAATGAATTAGGCAAGTTTAAGCTTATAGGGCTATAGGGTTGAATGGGCTTATTTAATAAATTTTTGTGTCATAGCTCAGGAGGGGGGAATTTGTATAGAAGTGTTGATGGAAAGGATTGCTGTTTGTTAGTGGACGTAATCCCCTAGTATAGTTTAAGGAAGTTATTGTTATTTTGTAAAATACTTTAATAGCTTTGGGGTTGGATTTCATTGTAGATGCTTTAGAGCATTGGTTTTCGGTGTGTTGTAAGAATAAAGAAAAATTAAGAGAAATTATCTACAAAAAAAGTATCTTATCAATTCAGTTTTTCGACATGATATGAAGCTCAACATTTTGAGGTTTCAGGATTTCAATTTCAGTGCAAATGAAGTTTTTGCTATGAAATTATGGGAAATCTTCTTTTACCTACTATGGTCTTTCATTTCTTTGTAACTATTTGGAGCGATTTTTAGGGCTTAATATGTAGCTGAGTGCCAAGGTCAGCTAGCGTAGGCGCGTTCCAACATCGTTGAATAGGTTGCCTTTTAAAGTAAAACAAAAACCACCATCGGATAGGATGTATGGAGTCTTGCAAACTTTGAACTTTGAAGGGTCTTAAAATCTAAAAAAGTCTTGTAAGTCTTCCATCTCAGACTTTTCTATCAGCAATGGTCCTTAAATGATCAGAAATGAAAGTACTTCTGTTTTAGAATCGTCGTTGTTCTAGCGGAAGGTATGTAGTTCAGCTCTATTTTAAACTACAGAAGACGAACTCTTGGTTCTCGGAGCACCTTAAAGTAATGAATGTCTAATGTGATGCTAGTTCTATTTGTTGATGTTCTCTGCCATTGTTTGTTGACTGCAAATACAAATTATGACAAACTAATGACACACAGGGTCTTTTGCATAAGAAGCGATAAAAGTTAAGGGCAGATAGGTGCGGTAGGTACAAAAATCGAACTAGAATATTTTTCTTAGTTTTTGAGAAAATTAAACAAATTTAAGGCACTTCTTCCAGAAAACACCTTTTTTGCTCAGAGAATAAAGGCCAATATGAGCGGAAAACCCACAAAATTTGATTTTCTACAGAAAATAACTTGAATTTTTTATTTACTCAAAAACTAAAAAAGCTTTCCATGCTCAGTTTTTTATTATCTTTAAAAAGTGAGTTATAAATGTTTGCATAACCTAGAGTCAATTCTTACCGTTCTTTTTTTAAAGCCATTTTATATATTGATCGAGTTTTGCATGAACGCAAAAACTCTTCAATTAACGCTTATTAGCCATATCAGCAGTCGTTTAATTCACTGGTCAACAAATTTGTAATTTTTTTTTTGTCACATAAAAACTTATATCAAGTTTTCAATAATCTAGGGCCACCAAACAATAATATATCAATGAAAAAAAATGGACACATCAGGTTTTCATTGTGTCATCAAAAAATATATTTTCGTCAAAAGTTAAAAAATCAGCCACACTTACAGAATTATTTCCTAATATCTAATAGATACTTAAGATTTTCTTGAATATCTGGCTTCTGATTGGTTCCTTTTAAGTCTCCAACAGTAGTCTGCTAGCATTCCTAGACTCCATTTCCCTTGATAACGCTTCTCCATTAAGGAAATGTCCTGATGGAATCTCTCACCTTGTGCGTCACTGCTTGAGAACAAATTCCGGACTAGAATTCTCACTTTTTGATCGATTTGGAGGCATCGGCACAAGCAGTTCGGCACTAATTAGGATGGTTCTTTTGACCGAAGACAATTTGGATAGTGTGTTTGGATTTGGTGGTAATTTTTTTTTTTTTTTTTTTTTTTTTTTTTTTTTTTTTTTTTTTTTTTTTTTTTTTTTTTTTTTTTTTTAAAGAGGAGGCTTATATGCTAATCTGGAGAACTCAGACCTAATATCCAGTCCATTGTACTACCAGAGTAGCAGCCTTCCCTTTTCTTTGTGTTGCAGTAGTTGGAAATAAGTTGTTAGTAATTTCACATATATAACCTCAAGGGCGGCGTCCATATGAAACTGGGAGGCTGAAAGAAAAGTAGATGCCCAGAGCGGGATTCGAACCCACGCATCCGGCCTCTCTACCAAACACTCTACCACTGCACCACGGCCGCCCTCATTTGGTGGTAATACCTTTTGTTTGAGTTAAACAAAAATAACAATAACTTACATGATCCTTTGGTTCCGTCCAAATCATTGGCAAGTGGCAAATGTCTAGGTTTAGGTTCTTGTTAAGCCCAACCTAAAAGGAGCCTCACACAACATTTATGTGCAACCCAGGATTTGTCTTGATTCTTCACAGGAAAACCAATAGCACTGTTCAATTAGTGATGTGAAATTTCGATGATGAGATGTAAAAGTTAATTCTCCAACCACATAACAAAAAAATATCCGGGTTGTTCAAACACTTTCGTGGCATATTTACGATCTAACTAACGTAGATAAAATGCAGTTAAGCAAACGCAATAGTTACACAGTCGACTAAATGCAGTTATGTAAACATAGAAACGTATATGAGGTCAGAAATGAATATGTAGCTGTGACAGGAAACTAGAAGTGATAGAAACAAAACTGTTATATACAATATACATATAATATAATATAAGCACTTCTGTGAGCTTTTCAACTCCCTTTACCAACGCTATTTAGTCGAAATGAAATCTAACATTATAAATGACCCTAAGTCTTTTTATAAATTTGTCAACCACAAAAGAAAATCTGACGGGTACCCTTCCTCCCTTTCCTTCAATAACGAAACTTCATCCGATGCACTCGCGGTAGCAAACTATTTCGCAAGTTACTTCAAACAGTCTTTCACGGATGATTCTTTTGTTCCCGACTCAGCTTATTTCTCGTTTTTACCGAATTTTTCTTTTGATCCATTCCTTCCACGTTTCTTTGACTCCCATCTAATTGAAGAAAAGTTAAATCGTCTAAATGATGAGTATATTCCTGGCCCCGATGGTATACCTGCCATACTTCTAAAGAAATGCTCCTCCAATCTTTCCCTTCCTCTCTCAAAAATCTTTAACTTGTCAATATCCTTAGGAGTTTTCCCAAAAGCTTGGAAAACGGCGTTTATAACCCCTGTACACAAAAAAGGTCCTAAGTGCGACGTGAAAAATTATCGTCCCATCGCTAAACTATCGCATATACCCAAAATTTTCGAAAGCATTTTGTATGAAAATATAAGTTTTCGTTGCAAATCTCTCATTTCCCCTACAACACGGTTTACTCAAAGGCAGGTCAACAACAACAAACCTCGTTGACTTTGTCTCATTTTCCCTCTCAGCCTTGGAAAATGGAAAGGAGGTCGATGTAATTTCAACTAACTTTAGTAAAGCTTTCGATAAAATCTCTCACAAACTTATTCTTTTTAAACTTTCCACTCTCGACTTTGAACCCATTTTGTTGAGATGGATTTGTTCGTATTTAGAAAACCGTTTTTACAGTGTTCGTTTCAGATCCGCCTTATCCAGCCGCTTTCTAGCTACATCCGGTGTTCCCCAAGGCAGCCATTTAGGTCCTCTCCTCTTCATTCTCAGTATTAACGACATTGAAATGATCATCAAACACTCCTCTATCTCTCTCTACGCGGACGATACCAAGTTTTACCGGGTCATTTCTTCTTCTGAAGACTCTTCCCACCTCCAACAGGATCTCGATAGTTTTTCAATATGGTGCTCCAAAAACTGCCTGGAGCTAAATGTTTCCAAGTGCCAGTCAATAACCTTCTCATGTAAACGCATCAAATCTCCTCCCCGTCTCTATCTGCTAAACAGTCAAATCATCTCCTCCGTTGAGGTGATTCGAGACCTTGGGATTATTTGCGACCGTGAGCTGAATTTTCTCAAGCATATCGACGATATAATCCTTAAGGCAAATTCAGCACTTGGCTTCGTGAAACGATGGTCCAAGGAATTTGTAGACCCCTACGTAACCCGCTCCCTTTATATTTCATTTGTTCGTCCGCTTCTTGAATACGCTTGTCAAGTCTGGTCGCCTTTCGAACAAGTGCACATTGCCAGAATTGAGAGTATACAACGCCGTTTCCTCCGATTTGCTCTTCGTGGTCTTAATTGGAGTAATCCTTTGATATTGCCTCCTTATCAAGACCGAAACAAACTCCTCAACCTTAATACGCTGAAAGATCGAAGAGAAATATTTGACATTCTCTTCATTCACCGAATCCTTACAGGTACCATTGACTGTCCAGCCCTTACCGAATCCATCTTTCTAAATACTAACCCTCGTAACACACGGAATCCCCGTCTCTTCTATCTTCCCACCCATCGAACCCCCTACGGCTCCAATGAACCCATCTCCCGAATGCTGAGGAATGTCAATTCTCACTGTTCTAGTTTTGACTTCAATATGAGTACTCCTTGCCTAAAGCTCCGTCTCCTAAACCCTCCAACTAGTTAAGTTTTAGCTATATTAACTTTTAGTCTGTAAGTTAGATTAAGTAAAAGCTTGTATTAAGCCGAATAAATGGCAAAATTAAATATAATATTGAATAAATTGAATAAAATTGGATTTTGTATAAAATACATAAAAAAACTACTAAATGTGACAATATTATTGTTTTATTCAAACAAACCTCAAATTTAAAAATCTTTTTTTTTTTTTCTTTAATTTTACCTATTTTGTATTTTTTCAAATATCATAAAATGTATGGGTTTTTGAGTGCACTTATTTTTGAGTTTTTTTTTATTATTGCTTTGTTCATCTGTAAAAAATAAAGAAACTCTATGTTTATCAGGCAATTTCTGCAAAAAAATGACCTCAAAGTCAAAACTTTGTTTCGGGAAGAAAATTTGAACACCACTTAAAACGAAAATTTGGCAACCCTAACCCTGTGGAAGCTTAACTTAAATAAAGTCTTAAAGATTGTTATTTCTACAAAAAATTAAGTCTAAGATTAGGTCTCTATCATTAGTATTGACAAAGATATCGAGTTTAACATAGGTCAGGGTACACCAAAGTTAGCCTTTTTTTAAATTGTCAAAAAGTGATGTCAAAGTTGAGAATCGAGCTTTACTGTAGTACATTATTTTTCTTAGAATATGACCAAGAATCACACCCCAAAGGATAATACACGAAGTACGGGACACCCTGTATATTATATTTTTAATGAGGGTACACCAACATAAATTAAAATCATAACAAAGTTCATGTGACAACCCACTGGGGGTTGATTTCTACGACTGAGTAACTACAACGCTACCGCGGTTTATTTCAGAACTTTTAGTTAGTCTTCGGTTTTAAATGCAATTACACTAAAGCGGGGTTCAGATTCAGACTATGAAATTTGTTTGTCAAATTTGTTGGATGAACAGTTGGCCTGGAAAAAACCCACTGCGTTCACACTCATCAAACAAGTTGTCCAACTTCATTCTGGTCTGAATTTAAACCATGAAGGACATAGCAGTAGCAGCGCAATTTAGGGATGAAATTTTAGAAAAGCAAGAAAAACAAAAGAAAGTGTGTAGGGATAGGGACAAAAGAGCTGGGACTACCTGAAAACATCGTAAATGTGCACAACAGAGAAAAAATATTCATTCCATATGATGTGCACTACATTTTTCCAACAGAGTTTCATAGGCCTTATACTTTTTTGTTTTATTTTTGTACTCTTCGCTTTTTATATCCCTGCCATATCTCTGGAAAACTTCTGTAGACTTCAAAAAACTCAATCCAAAACTCGCAATTTCCACCACCAAACTATTTATAATTATCAATTTATCGTAATTTGCATTTTGTAGATATGTGCCTATCAAGGAAAAAATATTTTTCCTTGTGACGCCCACCACCTGAAAGTATCGTAAATTCTTATTTCAATGTGCCTACCAACAAAACAAAAATTTTTCCGTGCGAGGTGCACTACCTGAAACCATCATAAATTCCTCTTTCAATGTAGGTAGTAGGTAAGGTACCTACCGAAAAAAAAAAATATTCTTTCCGTGCGATGTGCACTACTTGAAAACATTTTTGAAATGAAGTTTCTTCTAAGTTTGACGACTAGCGTTCACATTCATCCAACTTGCAAAAATATCAAAAAATTTTGAGAACCATCCAACAAATTTGACAAGCCGCTTGATGAGCGGCCACATTATCAAATTTGTTTGACAAACTCGATGCTTGACAAACAAATTTGATAATCTGAACCCCGCTCAATGAAAACAATCCGCAGTCAGACCGATTGCACTGCTGGCATAATTTCCAAAAAGCACCACCAACTGCAAATCTTTCAGATAATGGGGAGATTCCAAATTATGAGCTGGATAACAACGGTAGCCGTGTTTTTTTTTTTTTTGAGCCAGTAGATAGTACAGTAAAACTTCCCTTGCACAACAACAAAACATTTTGCTGCAGCATTTTACCACAAAAAAAAAAAAACAGGGATGGCATTGCTCTGGATAAAAAAGTTTCCAGTTCTGAAATGAAGATGGTGCCACAATATTTTTCTTTCGAAGGATATGGTCATTAAAACTGTGATGTTTGGAAATAAAATTATATTCATATTGAATTTTTGTTCCGTTCTTCACTCGTTTGTATATACATATATTACCACCAATTATTTTTTTCTGTAGTTAATAGCTTTAAACACGTGGAATTTTTTATTCATTCTCGCTCTTTCATATAAAATGTAAGAATGTTCTCAACCTGAGAAGTTTGATTTTGAAATACAAAGTATCAATACTGGTGAGTGTTTTGCTTACTATGAGCAATTTACAGTGATTTATCAGAAAAAGTATACCTCACCAGAATAATTTGTCTCGAGGACTCATTGCTTTTTTTTACTTATCGCGAATGCTGTAGAAAATTATCAAATGTGAAAGATATTTATGAAAGTCAAGCACTACTACCCTATAAAAATTCATATTTCGAATCAAGAGTACGTACCTATTCCCACTTGATTCGTTTTGACGAGGTATTTGTTTACGCGGTAATGTTAGTCAATTTCACGGTTTATTGGCAAAAAGAACCAATTTATTTTCCGTCTAAATTTATCGAAAAGACAGGTAAATAGTGTAAAAATAGCTTTTCCTCAGCTTTGGATCAAAAATAAATTGTTTCTGTTGAAAATCTCTTCAAAGATTAATTTTGATTCAAACTCTGAACATACTTGAAAGTTTTTTTTCAACAGAACACGGTGCTTCTAAGAAATTGTAAAATAGAACTGTACCTACCTAACAAAGTATGGAAAATAAGAAAAAATGCAAAAAACATACCTGATTTGTATCGTTATGCGAATGCTGTACTATAGCTACTGTCTTGAAAAAAACACGCCTGATGTTCACCTGCATAGCTTATGTTTAGAGTGAATGTCCAAGAGTTTTTTTTTAAGCATCAAAAGTGCGCAACGCTCGCATCGTAGTCCTTACAACCGCTTGGCGCTTGCTTTCACAGCCAAATAAAATAAAGAACTAAAAATACTAGTAAATAAATTTCTAAAACTAGTCAAAGCAAGTTCAAATTGCTTTCGCAATTTACTTTAAAAAAAGATATCACACAACTGTTCCTATAAGTTGTGATCAGTGATGGGACTTTTTGGAAAAATGTCCGAAGTAGATTTGAAGCAAAAGTGCAGTAGATTCAACTGTTCTGCAGTAGATTTTTCATTTTCAAAATATAAACAACTTTTAACATAGATTCACATACATAAATAACTTAAAATGACAAAATAAACACTTTTTTAAAACAAATTCACATAAAAATTCTTATAGATGCTAATATTAACATCAGGTTTGAAATAAAAAAAGTATTGTCAAAATTGCTAGCTATTTATTGTTTTTTTTAAATTGTCCGTCGACAAATAAAAACTTATTAAAATAACTCTTATAGAGAGCCCACGGAATCCGAAGGTTCCCAACAATCTTTGTTTACGTTGTCCATTTCCTTACACAGTATAACATTTTGTAAAGTGGTTGTATTTGATTTGTTGCGAAGTTTATCCTTCACTTAACTAACTATCGAAAATTTCCGATCTGCTGCGGCACTATGTAGCAGTGAACATAAAGTTAACATATATGTACATAAACTATTAAATTTTTTTTCCCGAAAGTGTTTTCTTCATTTTTAAGTTTGACCCAAAAAGCTCTTATGTCAACAGCATCATAATATTTATCTATAAGATATTGGTTTCCTAACAAAGACCTCCAAACAATGTAAGTTCTTCAAGATTTTCATTATAGAACGGAAAAGACGTTACAAAAGCCAAAACGAGGTCATTGTATACCCTCTAGCACTACCTTTGCATCTAAATACTTAAGAAGTTTAAATTGTGTATCACTAAAATTAAAACGCTTTTTTATTTGACCACAAATTTCTACATAAAAATGAACCAAACATTTTTTTATTTCAAAAATTTTGCTTTCTTCAAAATCGTGAGAAGTAATAAAGGGTTTTCCAATAAGAGTCATATGATTTCTCTTTTGAAAAAAACACACTTTTTGTTAAGGAGATTCAAATATTTTTTATTATTCAATCAATACAATTAAGTTTTAAATAAAACGTCATTCAAATGGACACCACATTTTCTTCTGCAGCAACAAATTCGATGAACCGAATTTTCGAGCACTTTTTCCACTAAATCAAGTCGTATATCATGAATGGCACTTTCAATATTGACTTGTAAAGCTTGAAGAGAATCTGGTTTATTTTGAAAGACCAATGACTTCAAATAACCCTACAAGAAATAGTCTAATGGTGTTAAATCACGACATCTTGGAGGCCATTCAATGTCACCATTTCTTGAAATAATCGAATCTCTAAATTTTTCTCGCTATAATTCAATTGTTGCATTTGCTGAGTGACACGTAGCCCCGTCTTGTTGAAACCAAATGTTGTCAAAATAAATTTCTTCCAATTTCGCCCATAAAAAGTTGGTTATCGACGATCTATACCGCTCTCCAATGACTGTAATGATGTTACCAGCTTCACATTGAAAGAAGTACGGATCGATGATTGCACCAGCCCAAAAACCACACCAAACTGTCAATTTAGGTGAATGTAATGGTTTTTCATGAATATTTTGTGGATTTTCATCTCCAGTTTTGTTTATTTAACGCACTCGTCAAATAAAAGTAAGCCTCTTCGGAAAAGATGATTTTCTTAAAAAAAATCGTTATCGATTTCAAGTTGTTCCTATGCAAAATCAGCAAGCTTACGACGCGACGTTTACGGTGGTCCAATGGTGAAATGTTAACACTTCTGAATGCAATAAAAAACAAGTGAGAGATCTTGACATACTACAAATGGCAGAAACGCCACAGCAAAATCATATCATACCTGTTGGAAAACCCTTTATATCGCTAGAACTCATATCCGTATAGGATAGATAATGTAAAGTACTTTCTAAATCTGCATTGGAACTGACTGAGTCCATACTAATATAGTTTTTTAAAATTTCAATGTAAAGACCTGTTTAGTTATAGTAAGAACAAAAGTGCAGTAGATTTTATTTAAAGGCAGTAGATTTATTTTTCGATAAAAGTGCAGTAGATCTACTGCAATTGCAGTAAAGTCCCAACCCTGGCTTGTGATATCTTCCAAACGCTGGAAAACCGAGAAAGAGATAAAAGAAAAATTTTGATAATTTGGATGAAGCTATTAAGAGATTCTCTTGTAGGGAACTAACTTTTTAATTCGGTCATCTTTTCGGAAGCTTTCGACAAGTTATGGTTCGAAGGCAAGCCAAGTCCTGTCCAAAAGTATTCTCTTCGTAGTTTAAAATATTCTGATTTTGAACCAAGTCTTTCTCGTAAGGCATGGCTATAAGTACTCTGACCTCAAAAAAATATTGCCTAATGTTCTAAAAATAACTTTTTTAAGAAACTAAATCTTAAATCTGAAATATCATACGGCAGTATTAAAAATGACATACAGCTATGGACAAAGAAATAGCACACTCATTCATTTTCTTATGATAACAGCATTTATTTTTTCCTTTTGAACTTAAATATTTTATTTCCTATTTTATGACATGAAGTGACTTCTAAGGATTAATAATAATTAGTAATAGGGAATTATTTCTTTACAATTCAATTTTTAAAAATATATTTTGGAGTGATGATCAAATTTTTTGTGGATAAGAAAATAGCACACTTACCAATATTCGTAAAGAAAAATTATTTTTAGTGAAAATATTTATTTTTTCATAAATTTTGGTATTACCAAGTTAGTTCTTAGTTGGTAGAGCACGATTTTTTAAAGTTGCTTGGCACCTCCGTGGTAAGCTTTCAACTAACGTCTGGCATCTACTTTGTGGGATAGAGTACCAAGCTTCTTTGATTCCGACCCAAAGATCGTTTGAATTTTTAAATTTTGTCTGTCCAATTTTGACTTTAACATCATTTCATAAGTGTTCTATTGGATTAAGATCGGGACTTTGAGCTGGCCAGGTTAGGACATCGATTTGTTCATCCACGAGCCAAGCTTTTACTATATTTTATGCGTGTTTGGGGTCATTGTCATGCATGAATATCCACTTAATTGGCATGAACTCAAAAGGAATATGGTTCCATTGTATTCTTCAGTATAGCAAGACAAGCGAATTTATCCATTTTTAAATCAATCCTATCACTAATGCAATGGTCCCAACCCATGCCAGGAAAACGCACCCCAGACCATTAAATTTTCCACTCCATGTTTCACCGTCTTTAAAGTATACTTAGGATTGTACGCTTCGCACTTAGGACGATGCAAAAATTGCGGCACTTTTTAGGCGTGATAGACTGCATTTGTTTATCAAATCTACATACTTGAAGAAAAAGACACATCACAACCATTTCACATAACGGAAATTTTGAATTTATGATTTTTCTTAATAGTGTGTAGAGCTCTTAATACCCGCATACCCGGGTACCCACCCGGGTACCCGGGTACCCGCAATATCGGGTATTACTCGGGTACCAAAGAACCGGGTATTACCCGGGTAGCAAAGTACCGGGTACCCGTTTATAGCGCAAAAATAATACGGATGAGGAGTAAAAACACATAAAAACAAAGGAATGTGATGATAGGATTGGCAACCGTGAAATAGCTTAAGTGTTTGCGTTGCATGTTGTGTTGTTATGATTAGCTCGAAAAACTGAAATAAAATTTAACAATTGAATCTTAATACAAAAATGAAAATATCAATTAAGATTTGAGTCTGCGGTGCTCATGTATTAAAACGCCCTTTATTGATTTCCTAGATTGATGTTTTTAAAGAACTCATACCTGCTAATATTTAAATCATTTGATGTCGATACTCGATAGATATTTCAAAGTGCATTAGATAATTTTCACTCCCCGCTACCCATAACATAACACTGTCAGTTATAGCTTACTTTGTCGGGTAACCGGGTACCCGACGCGTTACCCGTGTTACCCGGGTACCCGTCAACTTGGGTAATACCCGCGCTACCCAGGTACCCGGGTACCCGGGTAGTTGTTATGATGGGTATTACCCGGGTAAAATTAAGAGCACTAATAGTGTGCTATTTCTTTGTCCATAGCTGTATATGTAATTCAACGAATATACTAAACCGATGTCCCTGAACCGAAAACGATTGGTCCACGTGGACTTTTCATTTGAAATCATTAGTCGATCACCTGTATTTTTTGACAATAATGTTGGGATTAAGCTAACAAGCAAAGCTAAACATTTCTGATGAAATAAAAAAGAAATTCAAAAAATTTTCTAATAATAAAATTAAATTCTTGGAACAACACTCTGTGCTCAGAACAAGGAACAAATATGTATCTACTGGTGCAGGGTCTTTCATTTTGTAGTTTTTAGCTGGTATCGCTATCGCTGATGGCCTAAAAGCTTACAAGCGATCGATGAGGTGCCGCGTTGTTGCGCAAGGCGTCATTTGTCCAAAAGGCTTCGGAGCGATATTGTCGAATGATAATCTAATTTTTTTAATTAGGGCGCATCAACTCACACAGAACGTAAAATTATGGCTTTACTGCGTAAGAAGTTTCAACATAGATCACGCAGTTTGGCGCCGTTAGATTTTAGATTTTCTTTGGAGCTACCCAAAATTTAGTGCTTACACGAACTATCCCCGAACTCTAGATGCATCAAAAATCGACATTACTCAAATTATAGCCGAGATTCAGGTTAAACATTACCTAAAAAGAATCGCGTATTGCGAATCTTCCCGAATTATATTTATTTTCAAACTTAGTGGCCATGTGCAAACCTTGCAATGAAATAAAATGTTCATCAACAATGCATATATGTACCTATGTGTTACAGACTTATTTTCGACAACAATTGCACCAATTGTGCAGACTTGACTCGTCTTGTACCTACCATTTGTTTGAACGTCCATAGCCTTTAAGCATTTGAACGTGTTTTTCTAAGGTGCCCTTTGGTGCACTCCAAATGAATCCATCGTCGCTTGGTAATGTACCTGCTTAACAACCCCTACCTTACTTACGAAGCTTACCTTTGCTTGAAATAAATCGCAATCAGTCGAAATTGTTATTTGGGGTAGAGTTGAAATGTTCATTCAATGAGAACTCATTTTTGTGTTGGAATGAACCTATGCAAGTTTCAATATGCCTTCTATTTAGTACACCAAAGTGATGAGCCCCTAGAAAAAGACGCCCTTAGACAGAGTTATGAAATTCAAAAGCATTTCTATAAATATTTGTTCTACATGATCGCTTAACTATAATAATTTTCTGGGAGTTTAGCACAAGGTGAAAGAAAAGAAGAGAAAAATGAAGACTAATTTTTTTCAATCACTTCACTCTCAGATCAAGAATCACGTGAACTCATTTAAAACCAACAGCTTTTTCAATGCACTAGTGCAATTTTCTTCATACCTACACACATCTTTCCAGAAGAAGCTCACAGCCATTGCCTAAAATTCTTCGTTACTTTTGTTTTTGTTTCTTTGCTTTCGCTGATCAGCCCAACTTTCAAATCCAACCAATCTATAGAGCCAAACAGAGCAAACGGGCAAGTCAGTAACATTGCCCAAATTATTGTAGCGTGTTATTTTCGTTTCGTTTACTGAAAGTGCATCTCATCTATAACATCGGAATCGTGTGCTCAAAAAGAGGCTTCCCTTCCCCCTGAAGACGAAATTGGCAAATACAAAAAACCCTTTATGCGAAGCATCGTCTTTTTTCGGCTGAGTGCGCCAATGCACATAGTTGGACCGAAATCTATACAAACTAAAAAACGACAAATGGAAACAAGTTTGCTTGCAATTCCTAGACGGGGTCCAAGGAAGGAGACGAAGCTTGTGGGTAGTATTAGTGTGGAACCAAGCCATCCTGCACATGTCAAAGTCACGATTGAGCGAACGTAATAGAAGCACCAAGTGGTGAGGATCCGTGTCCAATGCATTTTTGAACATCGGCGATTTCTCGAAGCCAGCGAGCGTCTATGTAGGTCGATGCAATTTAATACAACGCGCCGCGGCTTGCTACTATTTTTTTTTTGTGAGTCTCTTTTTTCGGGTTGATTTTGGGATGGCTATTCGAGAACTAAGATATTTTCAAATCCTTATCGGGACCGGTTTTGTTTTTGCTTGCTTTATTTTGCTTCATTGGAGCTATGTAAGTAGGTACATGGATGTTGAGTTATACATACATACATGCTATAGTCGTGTTTTTTTTGGCAATGGCGATTGGCGGTGTGCGACGCAGCGCAAGAAATTTGGACAGTAAACCTTTTTTAGTTTGTGCTAAATCGAAGTGAATGTGACCCCACTATTGGATGACAGGCAACAAATGGTCGTGGTTGTAGTTGCTGGATGTTGGCTTTCGCTAACGATATTCGCTTAATTGATTGCGTCCTAGATTTCGATCACGGATGTGCGGATCATCGATAAAGGAGTTTTGTGGAGCCCATAAGAAAGTTGTCATTAGGTTTGAGACTGGAAAGATTGCGATTTATCTTGATGGGATTTGAGGAATAAGAAACTTGATTCTCTTTTTTTTGAGAAAAACGATTCTAGTTTTCAGTTCTATCTGAATGCGTTAGTTATGCAAGAAGTTCTGTAGCTATTATGCAATCCAGGCTAGAAATTTGGAGAAAACTATAAAGGCAATACTCCTTAATAAATAAAACAGAATCGAATGGTAGGATTTTAAACGTTTTGGCCGAAAAATATGAATAAGCGTTAGAGTTCCCAGTGAGTTGGTAATCACATCTTAGCAGAATTACTACTCATCCAGAATTTAGAAAAGTGTGTTCATCATGCGTTTCATATAGACGCCATTTTAAGAGTAACGGTTCTTGAAAATGTACGAAAAGATAAGATAAATGAGAACATCGAACAATAATATGGGCATTTGGGGATATATGGTATGGTCACTCGTAATTCACTGCCAAATTCGCGAGTACATCGAGTCCTACTTGGAACTTGGCACACATTTGATTTCAACAGGATGGGGTCACTAAGCACAATGCTATAGGCACAAAAGCTTTGTATTGAGAAAATTTTCTAGGGAAACTGATCTGCTACAGCATGAAACGCGTTGGACAAATTTTGTAGTTTTGATGGTACATCGAACAGTGCGAAAAGAAACCTTTGTGCAATACTTTTGAAAATACCTAAGTTTCTACCTTGCAAGACGATCTCGACTGTATTTGGTCATTACGTTTGTAGTTTTAGTTATGAAGCCGAAACGACGGACGGTCATCGAGTAGATCATCATATCATCGGTCACAAGAACTCACTCTGTTTTTATTGAGTCCTGCCAACCGTGTAACGAAAAAATCATAAACCGCATTTGAAAATGAAAAGAGATGGTTAGCTCACTTGCTTTCGCTGAGTGCCATGGTTTGAGGCGACCCAACACGAGTCACACCAAATTACTCAAAAATGTCGTTATAATCGAACAAACCAAAACTACAAGAAACTTTTTACACTTCAAATGACGCTTGCAAGCTCGTGTTAGATGCATATAGACAGGTACAAATCCATTCAATCACAAGGGCCCGGAGTCCCCACTCGGCTGTACCAACCTATGTATGCCGCTGAGCTTTGAAATCAAACTCTATAAACATAGCTCTTCAAAAAAATAAGCAAATTTAGAAATGATTATTTTTTTTTACCTTAAAATATTGCTCATGGTTTATAAAAGCAAAATAAATTTGTTCGTTACCCGTTCAATGGCGATTGCATAACGTGAAGTCATAAAGTGAATGTACTGTATTTGTACTTGTTTTTATTGTTAAATAAATTATGTTGTAGACGTAGATACAATATTACCTTCTAGTTCTCTAGAAGCAATGGAAACAAGGTTTTAATAAAAATAAATGATTAACTTATACACTAATTATTTCATTATTATTAAATTAGAATTAAATTATTATTTATATTATTTACTTGAACTTTTTTTATATTCTTTTCTTCCCTTTTTTGTGAATGTGCGTATGCGCAGTAATGTTGTTTAATTTTTTCTTGAAGATCCCTCACACCTGAAGACCACCTGACGTCGAGCGGAAGGCGATTCCAAAGTCTTATGCCGGAAACAAAAAACTGTTTTTGAGTTATAGTGTAGTTCGTAATAGGTGGCACGAAACTTCTACTTCTTCCGGAAGAAGATGCAAATTGAATTGTTTTTAAAAGATATTCTTGCACTTTATTTTTTTTAAGACTGAATAGAAAATTTAGTGTTTTAAACTCGAGGTACTGTTGTAATTCCATCCCAAGGCAAGCCGGAAGTATCTTCTCTTCAACCAATATTATAGGCAAACCTTACTGTATTATTTATAGCTACTTCCAACTTACGTAAGGAGAAGCTATCTAGGCAACAGAATACTAAGTAGGGGGGGGGAAGCTGGTCTAGAGCGTGAAAAAGTGGGGATATTTTATGAATTTTTTGTGACTGTTGGCAAACGCCCAAAGATAATCTACTACTAAGTAGGTTCGTCAAAAGTAATAGAAGGCGAGACGGCCATGATAAACGAAAATGAATTTCCGGCAACTCGTGGACGCCAACAATCAATCAACTCGCAAATTAGAATTAGAAAATTAAAAGTGTAAAAGTAAAGAATTATAAAGAATATTGAAATAAACAAAAAGAAACTAATGTAAGTACTTAATACATACATATGTACAATACATAAACTTAATTATTATTTTAATAAAGGTTGTAACAAAGAAAAGCTATAAAAAAAAACTTTTTTTGTTCACGACGTTTCGACTGTTGGCCGGAGCGCCAACAGTGACTCAACAAAAAGATCAATCGAAAATCCGTGAAAAAGGTTTTATAATTTAGGTCTTAATATACAAATACAAATTCCGTGTCAATTAAATTCAAAATGGCGGCTGTCCAGCATTTCTTCGGAGTCACCTAATTTTTTAGTCCATGGCCGAAGATGTAACTTCCTTAATTTTTAGTTTCTATATAACAACAGGAACAGCAAGAAACGTACGAAGGAATTTTTACGATATTTTGTTTTTTCACAAAATTGTGCACGTTTGCACGTTAAAATTTTCACTATAAAAAAACGACAAAATTGTTGATTAAAAAAAAAAATGCAATATAAAAAAAAATCCTACGGAGAAAAGTATTTCGAATGTACTGTCAGAATTTCGTATAGATCGGTGAAGATTTGCTCGAGTTATGTCTTCGGCCAGTTTTTTTTAAGTGATTTCGAGAAAAACGCGTTTAAAGTTTTAAGTACTATAAAATCAAAGAGATGCCTGCTTTTGGGCATTTAGACATTTTTGCCGGCATCCATCCTTTGGCATGTTAATTTTAAGACCCTAAAGCACCCTTTAAGAAAAACAAAAAAATTTCGGTTTATTAAAAATTCTAGACCAGCTTTCCCCCTTAACCAGCATTGTCTTAGTCCTGAAAGGAAGACAGTTTCCAATTTGATATAGAATCCGAAGGTATCCGTATATCTTGGAGACTATTTTAATAATATGATTTGCCCAGGTGAGATTTTAGTTAAATGTCATACCCAGATTTTTTACACTGGTGACGTAGGGTAACACTAATCCTTCAGAGTTTTGGTAAGTTTTGAGTGTCAATGCTTAAGTGACAAATTAATATGGCTTGACTTTTACTGAAATTCAGCATAGGCTTCTTCTTTCTCGACCAAAAGGCTATCGAGCTAAGGCATCTTCAACTTGACCTATCGGAAAGCTAAAATGCATCTGCACATCATCAGCGTACATTTGGACCTTACAGCATTTCAAAATTGAGGGAATGTCATTTCATTATTGAACAAGGTAAGCAATAGTGAACCTAAGATGGATCCTTGTGGGTTACCAGCTTTCGTTTGCAGAAAACTTGACGTTTTTTGGTTGTAGAAGACAACTTGTGACCTTGTGAGTGAGTAACTTTCCATAAGTTTTAATACTGTGGACTTGAAAGCGAAGTAGTTTTTCAAATTCTCAATTGAGAATGAGAATGTTGTGAGGAACTGTATCAAAGGCTTTTGAGAAATCAAGCAATACAAGAGAAGTTACATGATCTTCATTCAGCTCCATTCGAATGTCATGTACCAAGTTCAAGAGTGCCGTAGTACAAATGTGGTTTAGTCTAAGACCGGATTGCTAAGTTGATAAGTGGTTAAACTCGTTGAGAAAAGAATGCACGTGCTTGCTCATAAGTTTCTCAAAATCCTTCGAGAGAAAGGGCAGAATCGATATAATCTTTTGTTTAGATTCAATGAACGAAGATTGAAGGTTGAAAGTTGAACTCGCATAAGACTGCATTGTTTCACAACTTTGCAGCACATCAGTAGTTTGCTATTATCTGGAAGACAATTTTGAACTGATTTGCTATAACGACTACGACGAATAAATACCTCCCATTCATTAATTTTTGACTTACTACTTTTGACGGAAGACATCTGATGTATTGATTTGAGCAATGACAAAGGAGACCCGTCTGGCACTTTCAGAGGCCAATAACTTTATGACGGTAGTACGCACAGTCAGGTGTATGGTGACCATATCATTACTCAATGAAACGCAGGACCTTATTAGAAATACCAACAGAAGCCCTTTTTTGAGATTTTTTCCAAGAACGAAAAATTTAGTTCTAAAATAATTGAAGTGAGTAAGAAAAAACCCAACATATTCGTTGTTGATTGGGAAGCAGAGTTCAATTTATACATAATGTTTTTTAAAGCTATGTTCGCTTAAAAAAAACTTTTTTCTTAAATTAAGCTAACTTGAAAAGGGAAAATATAAAAAAATTGGACTAATTAGTTAACTTTGGAAAAATCAAAGGCAAAAAAAAAAACTTCTTTTCTTTAAAGAGAGGACGTCTGGCCACCCTTGTTGCGTGGATATTCTGTCTGTCTGTATGTATATGATGGATCTACAGCCTGAACCGCTGTACCGATTTTCTTCAAAATTTGCAGTTAGAGTCTGTGAAGCAGAGGCAGCCTACAGAGAAATTATTCGAATTGAGTGTCTAGGTGTTGAAATAACGGTACCTGCCATAAAACCGATGTGATAATATCGTAATAGTCAAAACATAGTGGTACCAAACTCTTATGAGTCAAGCTTGCAAAGCGACGAAGAAGCAACAGCAAATCTTTTTGAGTTCCGATGTGTGTCTGAGTCTGAAGTTTTAAAAGCAATTACTACCGTAAAATCTAATGCCATAGGCCATGGCAAGGTGTCTCTTAAATTTGTAAAACTAATCCTACCTCACATTTATTATACTTTTACCCACATTATCAGTTCATGTATTACGAGATCAGAATTTCCGGCAATTTGGAAGCTTGCCAAAGTGGTTCCTGTACCCAAAAATTCAAACAGAACCAAGCCTGAAGACTTTAGACCAATAAGTATTCTGCCCTGTTTATCTAAAGTTTTGCAAATAGTTATGCGTGATCAAATGAATGATTACATAGGTCAAAATAACTTACTAACATCTTGCCAGTCTGGTTTTCGAAAGAATCACAGCTGCACAACGGCTATAGTAAAAATTCTTGATGATTTGAGGCATGATTTTGACCGTAACAACATCTCAATTCTGTGTCTGCTTGATTTTTCCAAAGCTTTTGACAGTGTTGATCACCATATTCTCCTTAGTAAGCTTAAAATCAATTTCAACTTTAGCCGAAGATCTCTGCTTCTGGTCGAAAGCTACTTGGAAGGAAGATCTCAACACGTCTGCACTGACTCTGGTGTTTCGTCGTTTATGAGAGTCTTAAGTGGGGTTCCTCAAGGATTCATTTTAGGTCCGCTCCTCTCTTCTACTTTTATTAACGATCTACCAGATGTTTGTCATGATGTCACGATGGATCTCTATGCAGATGATGCTCAGATAAAACTTTCAAGACCTATCGGTCTAATAGAAGATTGTGTTGTTAGGATGAATGAAGATTTAGAGCGCATTGACAACTGGGCTTTCCTTAATAAATTGCAACTCAACCCACTCAAATCAAAAGCAATAATCATTTCTAAAAACCTTATTGATACTTCTAGCATACCCGTATTAATTCTGAAAAACAATACTGCACCGCATGTAGATGAAATCAACAATTTAGGTATTTATATCAACCGCACGTTATCATGTGATAACCATATAAATTTTATTGTCAGGAGAATTTATTGCGGCTTACGGCAGCTTTACATATCAGCCAATGTTATCCCGACTCAAACTAAACTGAGGCTTGTACAAGCTCTCTTCATGCCTCTTATCAATTATTTCGCTGTAGTTTATAGCAACCCAGATGCATTTTCTTTTCGGAGACTTGGACTTGCGTTTAACTCATCAGTACGTTTTGTATATGGACTTCGTAAATATGATCACATATCGAGATTTTCATCAAATATCACAGGTTTTTCATTAAGGCAACACATTAATATAAGAAATTGTATTTTCCTACATAATATAATACAAAGCCATCAACCAACCTATCTATTTGAAAGATTAAGTTTCCCCAGCTCAACTCGTACGAAAACAGTGAATATTCCTTATTTTAACTTTTTAAATAGTAAACGCCTATTCTTTGTTCACGCTATTAGATTATGGAATTCACTTGCAATACCTGTACGTTCTTGCATAACAACCTCTAAGTTCAAAAAAATGTTGTATTCTTTTGTTAAAAGTAATCGATCGAACACCTTGTTTAACTAAATTGTATTCATTCTCTTGCGATTGTAATCTGTATACTTTTTTATATTATTATTCTAATTTTATATCTATTAATTAATATATCTTCATATTGTTAAGGTACAAATGAAAAGAATTTAATTCTTAATGTACTCACTTATATAGAAGCTAATAAATGAAATAAATGAAATAATACTTACTTTTTTCAAAAACGGCTACGAAAATCTCGAAAAAATTTCATGTGATGGATTAATATTAGATTGTCTTTCCTATGATATGAAATCATTTTTTGGAAAAAGTCTGTAAACGGTATCCCCAATAGTACCGTTTTTTCAAAACCGACTTCCTCGTTAATGGCTGACACGATTTTATCTTTATTTTGTATTTTAGAAGACCTAAGTCGTTTAAGAAAGATTGCATATCAATATTTGTAAAATTTTAATTTAAGAAATTCTTATAGATTTTAAAAAAAAATTAATTTTTTTAAATAACTTCAAAACCGTATTTTGATTATTTTGGAATTTTTTTGTTAAAAAAAGTACAGTTTTTAAAAAAAGTGAAAAATAAAAAACCATTTTAACTTTAAACTATTCTAACGATTTTGATTAAATTTTCAGCGTTTATATGTATTAGCAACTTCAAAAGAATAGTGCTTTTTTGATTCTCGCTTAAGACCTTTGGAATATTTAATTTAATTCTTTTCAGTATTTTGCGTGACTTAATTCAATTTTCAAACCTGCACCACCAATTATAGTATGATGAGCGAATACTAAAACCTTTTAATCAGCCTTAAGATATTGAAATTTAGCACACAATCGCAAGTTCGTGTGACCCAGTAATGCCCATTTTTTTGCTCTTAAATTGTTTTTCGTATTACTTTTGATTGATACCATTAAAGGTTAGTTGATCGTGTTCACGCCAAAGTCCTAACGTTTTGAGAACAAATTGTGAAATAAAAAGCTTTCAATAAATTTTAAGCAAAGTAAAAACCGTTTGAGGGTAATTATCGAATAGGGTTTTGGGCCAATGTAATTACGTAGACACATTAATATGAAAGAAGTTGTGTGCTTTCGAGTTCCACATTTTTCGCAAGGATACAGTGAACTTCTTTTAAATAATTATTATCAGACCATCTAACGCTACCTTTATTACAAATAGGTGCATTTTTCAAATAATTAACAGGAACTACAAAGACCTACTCTGTGCTTATTGTCCTGTGTACAAAAGTATTCCGAAAAGTCGACAATTTCCCATCATGCCTTCAATTTAATAATGAATTTTCCGATTTCTTTTTCAATGCCTTTCTCTTCCCACTTACGTTTGGTCCAAGCAACCAACTCTTAAAGGTTAAAGAAAGTTAGGTATCTGCTGGAAAATTTCCTCAAATAGATTAAATCAATTGAGTGGTCCGTTGTAGCACCATATTGAAAGTTCTATGCTATCTTTTTATTTAGACGAACACACTCATCGAAGTCACATTCTTCACGTCTCTTATTGCCTAGTAATCGACGAGGACTATTCCTATAGCTATACAATAGTAGTAGGTACAAATAAATGTCTTAATGATAGCCTTCAGAGTAGATGGGTGTCTGGAAGAAGAGAAACAAAATACCGAAAACCTTGGCTACCACCAGTTGCCATAGTCATACATTGTACACCCCCAGGGCGGGTAGACATATCCACTTTTCGGTTTTCTTTGACTTGGAAAATATTTTCTATCTTTACTCGGTCCGTCTCGTCACTCCGGTCGCACCTATGTATTCTTGTGTTTGTTTGTTTGTGCGTATGAAATTAGAATCAACAAATGGTTTCTCATCTGATTTTCTGTAGCAATGAATAGGTCATTTGCCTGTCAAATCACCTAACACCAAGCCCATGAGGTTGAGAGAAAGCAAAAAGACAAAAAAAAAACGATTCGAAAAGTCTACAAAGCCACCCGATTGAGCTCTGGACTATCCAAATTATATTATTTGATTTCTCTAAGCCACTTTTTCCTATATTCCATCTCACTGTTATCCTTGAAAAAAAAGCACAAACAACAAAAGTATACATAATACATGTGTATAAGTCCCACACGTCACTCACCCATGGCAACTTTAAGGGACGTCTCCATAGTTTTCGGCGTATGAAGTCTCCAGCTAGTCGGTGAAGGTGAAGATGATTATTTGTGTCTATGAGCAACTAAGGTTTCCATAACTCGGTGGAACACATAACAGGCAAAAGCAGACTAATAAAAAAAAATGTCAATGGATAGGTCAGGGAGATGTTAATGGCAATCGTCTATATTTTTATCTATTCCTATAGCATCCATATTTAAGGCAGTAGTTAATTTATTTTTCTCAAGACCTACGAAAAAAGCAAGTCATGTTCTAGATGTGAGTACCCACGACACACATTGTGGTCATAGAGGCGTAATGTAACGAAGGTCATTTGAGAAAAACGTCTAAATTGTTTTCGTAACTTTTTGAAATCTTGGGTAGCAACAGAGAAGACAGAGAGATATGTATGTGGAGAGAAAGAGAGCGAAGGAATAACTGTTGCGCGGCGCATACCGAAGAGTTTGCTCGAATAAAACTATATAAAGAAGATTAGTATTTGATTCCAAGATGCAGTGGGTTTCTAATAGATTCAATCAAAAACAAGAATTTTATATAAACTTACAAAATATTCCCAACAAAACACCTAAAAAGGTCAACAATATTTGGATAGGTGGAACCTAATTGAAGGACTCAATACCAGTTCTTCGAATTCATGTAAAGAAGATTACACAACCAAGCAACTTACGCTTCAGCCCGAGGAGTTAATCTAATTTCAGTTTAGTCGATTGCCCTTAGAATTTCTAACCTGGTTTGCAGCATCCCATTACATCATTTTTGGCCGTGCTTCGGGGCTGTAGTTCCCAGACCATAAAACATTCAAGCGAAACCTGATGGTGGACTAAAATTAACTTAGTCTGAATCAATACCTGTTGCAGACAGTGACCGTGAAAGTTTTGCTTATATGCAGAACTTTCTGGTAAGTGGTTCACCACAGCATGTCCTTTTTGGAGAAAAAAAAAAAGATAAACGAGAAGAAAAAGGAACCACCGCAAGTTACATATGTACATACCTTTTCTCAAAGCAAACTCAGCTGTTCAGTTTCACATCAAAGAACAAGTCTATGACTTTGGAACGGTGAGCTAAGAAGCTCCAAAGTTTTGATCCATTTGCTACCCTCGTTTCCATTCTTTGTGCGCTCCACTGCTCCTTTGTCCAAGGACGAATGGAAGAAGTGGATAGATATTATTTTTTTTTGCAACAAAATGATTTTATTTTTCGTTCTTTTCTTTTCGGTTCGTATTTGTTGGCAAACAGTGTCCTTGGATAACCAAAGAAGCACATCCGAAATCGAAAGTCCCGCTGAGCCTTATAGAGAAGAACAGCAAAGGCTATGTGGAAGAGCCACCTTTTTGGTGTGGTGAACGCAGAAAAAGGACGAAAAGGAAAAAAAAAGAAGACAAAATTGCGCGTGTAGGGTACACAGAATCAACTTTCTCTCCTGTGGCTGACAACAGCACAAGTAGAAGAAGAATAAAACCCAAAGACTATTTTTTTTGCTTCCCATTCATTCTTTAGCTGCTAAAGTCGATCTGAAGTGAAGTCTATAAATGTTTGTGTGTGCGTTTACCCTGGCCTGGTAGAATTGTTGGCAGGCAGGGAGTGAGAAGGAGTAAGGTGGTGCGGAGCGGAAGTGTGAGGTTTGAGTTTGAGTCATTCCATTCAACGAAAGAGAAAGCTCTGGGGGTTCGTTGTCTAGGGTGAGGAGGGTCACCTAGGGCAAATATACGAGTACACATTCATGTATAGTCAGACATTTCTCCTTCAACTTGAACCTTTTGAAGCACTATCAACGCGGTTGGGGGCTGATGGGTGATGTTCCTGGAGAAAAGCATTCGGTTTGCTGGTTTTTTCACTTCCCATTGTGTTTTTGAGATACTATTTCTTTTTTCACTGTGCTCTGTGCCTCACCGCAGAGAATGTGTGGGTGTGTGTTATTGTGTGTCCACAGCGTCAACTTTGGAAAAAAAGAACTTAAAAGAAGCTCAAAATCGAAAACTTTCTCTTTCGGATATCCTCTCGCAAGCAAGCACCACACACACTTAGACTGTGTGTATAGGACAGGTATAGGATACAAAAGGCATAGGCATTCATTGTGGGTGGTTCTCTATGGAATTGAGATGCTAAGAAAAAGACGAATCAATCGTCCGGTTTATAACAATGATGTGCACTAAGAGTAGTCGCTATAAGAGGATAAATGGGGCATTCGTTTCGGGAGAACTGCGTACTTGAGTTCTCAGGGAGATTAAGCTCACAAAAGTTGAACATTATCTACAGGTCGCCTATGGTGAAGGTCACTGAATTTAAGAGTGGTTTAGGAAGATCGCCAACTTCAAATAAATAAATAAATAGGGTGGCGCAACAGAGTGAGGAGTCCCAGGGCCTGGCGCATTTTTCACAACAATGCCTTGTGAGGCAATGGAAGGGACCTATAGTTTTCTGCCGGTTCCGAATGGCTAATCGAGAAAGCGCTTTTCATGGCAATGAATTTACTATCACCGATTTGTTGCTATGAAATATGATAGTGTATCCAAAACCGTTTTTGTATCAGTAGAATAGTATGAACTCCACATGCGGGTTATTTCATCAGGATAGCAAAAGCTTTTTAAATTGGTTTCTGCCAACGACATGGATCGACATTTTGATAATGGCTCTGGATAACACAAGTCTGTGTTTTCCAATTTTTTAACCCCACCGAGTCTACCTTCGGTGGCTTTTATCGGGATGGTATCAACCAAGGCATGAAGGATTGTTAAAACAGAAGAAGGATTGGTTAATTGAAGTTGAAATATTTAGTCTATTAAGGCGACTATCAATCACCTTTTACAACGAAGTGGTGTTTTATTTGAAGACCTGAAGAGTCATCTCCACAAAATTATAGTCGATAAAAGCAAAAGCTAAAGCTAAAAAATGATGAAATAAATGTGGGATGAAAAACCAAAGGGGCCTGTTTCTCTAGATTGGCGTTGACAATTTCAAAATTCAACAAATGGTCTTGGAACATGGACTCTAAAGTACCCCACGGGATTCATTTGTTGTTACCGTAATGATTTAAAATTCCTGTGCACGAGTATTTATCACTTCGAGGTTTGAATGGTTGGTGATTGGAGACAATAGTCTGGGGCCTGTAACACAAATCTACAAGTATGTACTTGTAATACATGTGGATTATGACAAGTGTAAAAAATTTCTGTAACACATGACTGCAAGCTTGCTCACTCTTCTACAAGTGTAATGGACATAATCCTACAAGTGCCTCTTGTCTTGTAGACTTGTAGTTTTATGTTACAGGCCCCAGACTATTGTTTCCAACCACTCAAACCTCGAAGTGATTAATATACGGGAATTCAGCATACTGAACGTATCTATCCTGTCCTGAATAAAGTGCCAATAAGATCTGTGATCTGGACAGTGCCTTTAGTGGCTAAACAGTTTCGACATTTTATGAGGAAATGCTTTTTTTTAGCGAAAAGGAAATAGAAGAACGTTTCGACAGAAGAATCAACAGAAACATCGACTAAAACTTTTGTTATCATTTGACTTAACTCTACTTTTCTACCTCAAAATAAAAAGAGGTCATACCGAGACGACGCGATGGGGCTTCAACTCCATCTTTCCTGGTTGTAATTCGGGCTATGATTAACTTCTTCTTCTTTTTCGGCACCATGTGCATCAAAGAGATCGGAGCTCTTCCACTTATCTGCTTCATGTTCGTTACTGCCCGTTGGGAACACCCGATGAGTTGACTTCAGAAAGCTTTTAAGGTCTCCTGCCTTGAATTGCCTTTAGTGTTCTGACTTCGCGATGGTGTCTTATTATTGTAAATAATATTTGCCATTTAACATAAATAAATAGGGTGGCGCAACAGAGCGAGGAGCCACAGGACCTATCGCATTTCTCACAACCATGCTTTGCGAGGGAATGGGTGTCATTTAATGCCATTTAACATGGTTCTATGAATTCCTTCTTTGAATATGACAACTGACCAAATTTGTCGGAAGTGTTCTACTTTCTGAAGGATGGTATTTTAGCGTGAAGCTCGCCATGGATCTTGGGACCTCTAATACGATCAAGCCTTCCTATTCTTCCATCCATGCGAAGCGTCTTTATCGCTAATATCGTCAATTTTCTCTCATATGTGAGCACAACTGCGATTTAGAGTCATCCTTCCAGTTTATAGGTTACTTTTCTATTGTAAAAGATGACGGAGTTTTCTCACCACTTCATTTCTCCTATGCTTATCTGATGATAACATGTGGCTTTACTGTTGATTATAAATAGAGGTAGCGCAACAGAGTGGTGAGCCCTGGGGCATAGCACATTTCTTACAACCATGCCTTCGGGAGGGAATGTAGGGACCTACAATTTTCTGTCGGTTCCGATTTTCGATTATAAGTCCAAGATATTTAAGGTTTTCACATTTCGAAATTCCAATTCCATTCAAATAAATAACTGAAATAGGAACACACCAAAAAACGGATAACATATGCAATTTCTGCAAAAAAATTACCTCAAAGTCAAAACTTTGTTTCGGGAAGAAAATTTGAACACCACTTAAAATTGAAAATCTGGCAATCCCAAGCCTTTGGAAGCTAAACTTAAATACAGTCTTAAAGATTGTTATTTTTACAAAAAATTAAGTCTAAGATTAGGTCTCTATCATTAGTATTGACAGAGATATCGAATTTAACATAGGTCAGGGTACACCAAAGTTAGCCTTTTTCTAAATTGTCAAAAAGTGATGTCAAAGTTGAGAATCGAGCTTTACTATATTACATTTTTTTTCTTAGAATATGACCAAGAATCACACCCCAAAGGATAATACATGAAGTACGGGACACCCTGTATAGGCACTCAGCCCTATTTGGACTAACATGGCCACCCTTTCCGTCCAAAATACCTATTCATACCTCAAGTGCTCCTTGCAGGGATGTAAGATGCATACTTATGATGGATCCATCGTTACCAAACAATAGTTGGTACTTTGGTGTTCTGTACTTTATCTTCCTGTAAGTAGCTTTACAAGAACGGGATTTCAAGTATGATTGTAACTTTATTCAAAGCCTTGTACAAAAACAACGTGGCATATTTTGGGATAGAGAGTTTGTTTCTGAAGCGTTTACAACTCAAATGGAATGCGTCTTGAGTATGTACTTTTATTTTATTTGTAAATGATATAATCGCGACCGTTGGAGGGGGAGTTCACCTTCGAGGTTCATAGATACCAGGTTAAAAATTTTAGTAAATGACATAGTTTTCCTGTCTGTAAATAGATGGCTTTGATTAATGGACTTATGATTAATGGACTCCATTACTGGGAACTATAGAACTTTAAGATAAATCTTGATAAGTCCAAAATTATTTTGAAAAGGTGGTGGTAGATACTCGCGCAGTGAAAAATGAGAGAAAATGTAGAAACAGCTCGGGAGTACAAGTATCAAATCCTAACCTGAAAAGGCACTTCCAGTACAAACAAGCTACGGCTTTTTAGAGCGACTGCTTCTACATTACAACTCTAAAGGAGCGCAAGTTTAGGGCTATCGATAAATCGACGATGTTAAATGGTTTTTGAGATATTTTCTGAAATGTATTTTCCGTCTACCTTTTAACACCACAAGTCAAATGCTGCACTTTGAAACGAAAGTGCCACCTCTATTTCTAGACATGTTGAAACTACACTTTGAGTATCTACTTTGTTAGAGTACTGCGTACTGGAGATGGATTACCTTAAAAAAGTTCTTAATTGTATATTATCTAGAAGAGGATCTCTTATAATGAGCTGGGAAGATCTAGGAAACGTTTCAGATGTTACCATGAACATTTCACCTGGTACATGTCCAGAAGAAATGAAATGACATGTCCAGAAGAGCTTTGGAGCAATTTCAACGCAACGAAAGAAATTTTTTTAATACTAAATGCTAAAAATACTATATGACAATGTTGTGCCATATTTATTTAGCAAACTTGTCGTATTTATTTAATATTGTAATAGTGCCTTAAGTGGTTAGGCTACCCTAGAGGCTGAAAAAATAGGCTTTTGGGGGACTTTTTTTTCAGAAATACTAGAAAATAAATCGAAATAACAGAAACGTGATTTTGTTATCTATATCAGTGACTGCTTACAATAATTTTTTTGAATAATTAATTTTTGAATTAATAATTACAAAATGGCGGCTGTGCAGCGTAGGACTTTTGCGATATGTATATTGATTTTGGCCAAATGGCGCCCTTCTTAAGTGAAAAGTGAAAAACTTTCCAAAAAAATTGTCCGATAATTGTTAATAACAAATGAACTACGCAATATAAAAAAAAAATTTCTTCGTACTTCTATAGACGATGTACATTTCAAGACATTTTTAAGATTTCAAGCTAATCGGTTGAAAATTGCTTGAGTTACGAGTCCGGCCAACTTGAACAATACAGTATTGAGATAAACGCGTTTAAAGTTTTGAGCAGTAGAAAATCATGAATAATTTTAAAATACCTTTAATCGGCGATGCCTGAAAGAGACGTTCGACAAGTCTAACTCGTCTAGACTAATCAGGAAATAAATATTTTGAATAACAACTGCCGTATACATGCTCTACTACCCTAACGTACCTTCCCTCTTGCGCTCACAAAAGGAGCTCGCTGCTGACCGGACGACCATGTTCTAAAATTGGAAAACCGAGTACTTAAAGGTTTTTCCGGGCCATAATCTTCTGGGACATCATTCATCATTTCATGAGGTCCTAAGGGACCATTTGGACCATTTGATTTTTGGAAAATTCAAGGGTGGCTTAAACCCTAAAATAATCAAGGACTATTTTAAAAACAAATTATTCAGTCACTGAATAACAATACAGATATGGGATGAAAGGCAACATCCTTAATGAGTTTTGCTTTAACAGACACAATGATCGCCGATTGATATCCAAGGACTATGGACTAAAGCCTAAGATTAGAGCTGAGGTAAGGCTTGACACAGGATAGGTATTTGTATACACTTCTTATTTACACAACTGCATAAATCAATACATTTGAATCAATTTTGACAGTACATTTCTAAATCCTTCCATAACCTAGGGATGAGCTCAGGAAGTCTTAGATGCCGTTCTAGGGATTGAGTAGGTATTGTTACAAAAAGACAAGATAAAAGGAATCTCCACATAAACATAAAACAAAAGAAGCGAAAGTATCTAGCAAATAGGTATTATGTTATGCATACAAAAATAAATAAAATAATCAATGTTCATAGAGTTCAAAGGATAATCTAGTTGTTATCAAAAAATATAATGTGACTGTAACTCAGTAACTTTAGTGTCTAGTTGCTGTTGAACAAAAATGAATAAAGGTTCAACAAATTCTAATCGTGTCTTGACTCGGAATGGCCTGCAAATAAAGTTCCATAGTGAGAACACCAAAACAAACAACAAATCACAATAGAAACGATAACGACATTTTGAAGGTCTCTGAAATGATCCAACAGTTCCACTATCGGCCATTCCACTTGTTGCCATTATTCCGCTGCTATGAATAGATACAGACGTCAATTGTAAGCAGACAAACACACACCATATAAAAAAGAAAACAAATGTAAAATAAAACAAACTATGACCGAGTGGCCTTGGTGGCGTTCAATAGCCCGGTCTGTGTATTTCAACCGCTTTATGGAAGCTTAGAGAGCATTCCCCGTCAAGTAAAAACAAACAAAACGCACATTTATCTAATCAACAATGGAATGAGAAGAGCAAGAGACATTCAAATACAAGTTCGTCTGGGCCTATGACTCAAAGTAAACATTCATTCCGAACCCATTGAATTGTGAATACTTAGCCGTAGCAGACTTGGTGCGTCGTGTTTAGATTTATAACTACATATAGATAGATATACATATATATATGTTTTTTTTTTCTGATCTAACTCATGAACCACGAGTATCTAGATAAATGTGGTGGTTCCGCTAATGTCGGATAGAGAATGGTAGCTAACTCGTCTGGGAGAGAGAGGGCGGAAATGGAACGTAAAAAGAGGAAAAAAACTCAATTGTGGTGTCTAGACATAGTCGGTCGCGCTATTTGGATTCATGTGAACATGATCTTGACCTCAAGCAAAGTGTGAATGTTGACTATGTGATATGCAAGTTCATGAAACTCATGGAAACTAGTTCGCTGATGTTTCAGCGAGATTTGTTTTGGATAGGTATTTGTATTCGGAGAGGTTAAAGAGCTTCCCAACACAACGATTCTTGTTTAGGTGAAGGTATAAATGCAATGTAAATGCCCGAGGCTGGATGTTAAGTAGGAGTTCGAGGTAGGTTCGAAACAAACAATATTTTTCTATGGGTAGGGTCATGTCCCCAGTTGTCGAACACTTAGTGACTTGCAATAAAGTAATCGCTCACTGCCAGACAACCTTCGATATTCAATAAACGAAGTTAAATTAATTAGATTCTCAAACTCAAGCTTTGTTTAATAAACTTAAATTTAATTCTGTAACTTTAACCGTTTTTTTATAAAACAATATAAACTGGAAAACAGTCCAATTCCCCAGTAATCGAACACTTGTTTCCTAAAGCCGAACATCAAGTTTCCTTATTTCGAACATGGTTTTTTGGGTTAAGACTAACATTAAATTACTACACAAAACAGACATTTTTAAAGTTTTCTCTATTTTAAATTATCCAAACATTTTTATTTATATTTTTATATTTTATATTTATTTTTATATTTTTTTTTTATATTTTATATTTATTTTTATATTTTTTTTTATATTTTTATTTTCTCAATTTTATTGAACCACATAAATCAGATAAGATTTGAAGAGTTCCACACAAAGTCTCAAGTTGGGTGTACGTTAAATGGTTATGCTAAATGGTGACAACCTATATTCCTTAAGCCATCTTCTTTGGCAAGAAGTTATGAGACACCTACGTCATAATTGAAATTGTTAACTGTTCGAACAAAGGAAACCTAAAATTGTACTGAGTTTCCTTGATTCGAACACTGAAAAAAGGTGTTCGAATACTGGCCCCAAAGGTTTTACTACTTTTATTGATAGAAAGACGTAAAAATTATTTAGTTTCTTATAACATGTAAGACCTGAGCTTAAAAAAACTATTTTGATGAAGTTGCCTATATTCGAACACTAGTGTTCGAACAGGAAACTCACAACAATTTAGTTTCCTTTGATCGAACAGCTAAAATCTAGTAAAACTATTAACTTTTAAGATAAAATTTTGACGTAAATGAACTAAAATAAGCATTATATAACGAAAAAACCTTACAACATAAATATTTAGCTTCAATTGCCCCTTAAAATCATAGTTTCTCACGACACTTGCAACAGTCTCCTTCTTATATGGAAACCCACAATTGCCCTAATCTTTGAAAGCTAGTCACAAACTACTATTTTTTAAACGTTTACATTGGTTGTACTTGTGAGTTGTTTCTGAGGGTTCAAGAGTATAACACCCTTTACAATTTCGCATTAAAAGAAATTAAAAAAATGAGAAATAATGCAGTTTGAGCGATGTTTTTCAAAAAGTGTTCGACAACTGGGAGTGTTCGAATTTAGGCGACCTTACCCTATCGTGTTATGCGATGAATTGGTAAACCTATGGGACCAATTGCTCTGTCATGAAATTCGTTGGCATGCGTAAGACCCCTTATAAGCCCTTATAAGACCCCTTATAAGATCACGCCATCAACTCGACGAACTAGGAAAGTCAAAAGAATTTTTGATGCCATAAAAGGTATGAGTTTAATGGGAAACTTTAGTAGTAGGGTGGCGCCACAGATCGGGGAACCCAAGGGTCTAGCGCGTTTCTCCCATTCGTACCTTTGTGAGAGAATGGAAGGGATTTTTTGCTGATTCCCAACGGATAATCGAGAAAGCTTTTTTCGTAAAACTACTATCTGTTAAATTGCCAATTCATCATAAAAGACGATACCTGTGTAAATTTTTTTTATTTCCAGCTGTTCCTGTAGCTCGACCTTCGAACCAGCAGACACGCAAACCATTTCGAAACGTCACCAACATCCATTTAAAAATGGTCAGTCAAATTGAAAAAAAAAGTTTATGTATTAGTATATAAGCGCCTTTAAGGACCAAGCCTTTTCAATAGTTAAACTTTAATCAGTAAAATAAAATGTGACTTTACACTGCCCCAAAACTGTTGTAGTTATTGCACTTGGAACAGTTTCTTCCATATCTATACATGCATACGGTGGCGCAACAGATCGGGAAGCCCCGGGGCCTAGCGCAATTCTCACAATCATACCTAATCATTGAATGGAGGGGACCTACAATTTTTTTTTCAACAATATAGATAGTTTGATAGCAATTGATGTAAAAACCGAAAACTTAAAGATTGGTTTGTCCGTTCTTCTTGAATGGATACGGTATTTCGAAAACTTACTTACCCTATCTTATGAACTACATCTTAAGAAGTGGCACGCTCGAGGGGATGAGAAGATTATTGTTGCAGAAAACAAAAGTAGAATACAAAGAGAATTTAAAGATTGCTGTGGTTTGATAATAGATAGACCAGAACTCGGATTTGGGAATTCTAATGATGATAATACGGCAAGACGTTTATCTCAAGATCCTAAAATTCTCGCTGAAATTACAAAAATTAATGAACAACTCATAAAGAAAATGCATACTATTATGATTGAGGTGGTGAGTTTTTATTACATTGATGTGGAGAAATTTAGAAATTTTGCAATCGAGACTGCCAGATATGTAGAAAAGTATCCGTGGTATTATATGTCTCCAACGCTTCATGAATATATTTTATCCATGGACTGGAAATAATCAGCCTTATTATGAGTTTCACGTGAACAGCTTTTCGCCAGGAGCATTTTTGTTCGCCCAGAATTTTTACAAAATTCCACTGTACATTTTTTCCGCTTTTGTTGTTCACTTGTTCGCCTCAAGAAAATAAGTGAAATAAATTGCTCTCAACGTTTTCACATTACATGGTGAAAAATAGGTCATGATAAGGCAATTTTTCGAACATGGAAAATTTTACCCCCGAAACTCATAATATGGGAAAAGTGAAATGGATCTTTTTTTAAGGGAAATGCTGTTCACGTCAAACTCATAATAAGGCTAAATAGCCCACGCTCTGTTATCAACTTATAGAGGAAGCTCAAGAATCCAGAAACAAGGATTTCAAAAACTTTAGACAGCATCATACTCGGAAATCGAGCAAAGAAAACACTAATAGAGATATTTTTAACAGTTTTTCTGTTAAGTTCTGATCCCGTGATCACAAGCCTTCAGAAACTACAAAAAAAAAAAAGAAACAAAAACTGCCTATTGATGCATTGGGCTTGCTTAAGGCTCGCCCAGCTGAGCTGTTCTGATTCTAAAGAGGAAGAAAACAAAAGTAAAGAAAGCGATTTTGTTTTAAACTATAGAAAAACAATTGTGTTATTTCGCTTTTTATTATTTTCGAACTAAGATCTGTTATGCTGCTCTTCTATGAAAATAGTTCGTGTACTTATATTTTATGTAGGATATAGAAATGAAAAACATAAATACTTGTTTTTAGGCGTATTTATACTGAGCAAACTGGAAACGGTAAGTAAACAAAATCTTTAATTTTTTCGCTATTAAAAAAAAGTGGGCATTTTGGCGGGTGTGGTCATTATTGGGTATGGAAATATCAATAGATTGGTTTCATAAACATTTCCAGAAATTGTTGGTTTCCTAGCTCAATTGGGTGATTTAATTTACCACCAATAGAGTCATTCTGCCCCACTGTGCGCCAGTTCGTGTAGATTTCGATGTGAGCCACTCAATCATGCGTATTTGGTTTGCTAAAGAGCTCCAATGGCAAGTCGTAGATACTTCAAATAAAAAAAGAAATGAGGTATCGTAGAACACAGTTGTAGAACGACATTTTTTTATAACACAATTTAAAGGTGATCCCGCATTCTTATTTGCCTTTTTGAATCCTAAATTAGTATTTTGAACATTATTATTATTAATAACAATAATATTATATTGTTGATTCAGTATCTAAACTCAATTTTTTTCTGACATCTGTCATTGGTCAACGGCCATTTCTCTTTGGTCATCTGCCATCTGGCTTTTTCTTTAGCCATCGCTGTGCTTTAAAAAGTCTCATTTAGTGTAATTTTAATTATTTGTTGCTCCATAACAGCATAAGATTTTCTGTCGGGAAATTTTAATTTAAATTTCCAATATTCCAGCTACTACGGCTCCTGGTAGCACAGAGCACTGCTACGGCAGGTATATCTTGTTGCTGTTGGCACGACGCGACGATACAGCCGGCGCGGCGGTAGAATGCCGATTACGAATGAGTGTTATTTGGCGAGCTCTCGGTTCTATGTTTCTCTGGAATCTCACGGAGGTTGCAATGAACCGTGCCTTAAAATATGGACACCTGTTGGCGAGCAAAGGATCTCTCAACCCTCACCACTTCCGATTAGAGCAAAAGGAAACAATTCAGAATGAAGGAATGCGAGTTGAATAGTTGAACAGTTTTGATCTTTCAAACCGAGTGCTACAAGTTTATTTATAATGACTGTAGAACAAAAATTACCATCTTACCAGATCAGGTAGGTTAGAAAACGTCCACTGAGCAAAGCTGAGTACGTGAACATTTTGAATGGAATTGAAAGGAGTAGAATGTCCATTGTGGATCCTCCAAGCAGTAAAAAAAAGTTATTAGTTAGTGAAAAGTTTTCCGAAACTACCGTCACTTACTTAAATATAGTTTTTGCTCTTGAAATTGTTGCTATAAAACGAGTTGATAACACTTTCAAATGTGCCTAACTTTGAATTTGTTTTCTCATTCTCCTTGGACACTTTCCAATTAATTACAGATGGTCATAAGCAAAAACAGATAGTGGAATCGTTTACTATTTAGTAAAACCCTGTCGTAATTAACTTCTGTTTACTGTACATACCCTTAGCTAAAAGTAATGCTAACATTCATGGATGTGGAGAACACGTGAAATGGCTAAGCCTGCAAACACATTCATGGCCACACGACCAGGCCATTGTTGTAAATGTGTCTATAAAGTTCAAGTTCATAATTTTTTCAACGCTATGCCATCATAAAGGCATACACTCCACGCAAGCAATGAGAGTGCTTACACTTACTTCGCTACGAATCACTTTAAGAATATTTTTGCGAGTGGTCCTTTTGCCATTTATAGTAACGCAAAACTAGGGAAAAATAAATGAACTCTCGACGGTCGTTTCACATCCATGAAACCTGACCATGTCTCTCAAACAGCCCATCTCGTTAATAATGAAATCTTTGTGTACGAGTCTGAATTGAAGAAGCGAACTTAGCCAGATTCGTATAGAAAATCCCCCGAAACGGGAGGAAGATGGAATTTGTAAACAAGCGTAGATTTGATGTTTCGCTAAATCTATGCGATATCCTTAAATATTTGAAAGAAGACATCACGAGCCGAAGGCAAAGGCAAAGGCAGCCAAAGGCAATGGTAAAAGTGAAAGGATGTACTTTTCGCCATTGCACGACGCGGCGTGCCATAACCATAAATGGGCTTAGGAAAGAACCCCGCTCTTATATTGAGCACGCACAACAAACCCTGTGGGATGCGATGGGAATAGGACTAGGACGAGGACGTGGAATGCCATTCCATTTTTGTTTTCTTATATTTTTTTTCTGGCTGTTGTTGTTGTGATTTTTCGGCTCACTCTTTCGGCTACAAAGAAGAATATTATACAAATGACATGGAATCAGATAAGGATAAGTGCAAATTGGCTTACAAGCTGGGATTTCTTTGTACTCTATTCAGGATGATTCTTTACGTTACTGCTGGCACTGGCGTCGTCGGTCGCGGGTTTGGGTTGTTCTTCTGTTGCGTGCCTATATGTGGTGCAAATGTGTGTGCCAGGATATTATGGATCGAGTGAGTCCATTATGTAGCACATAAAGCACATGGCTCCTGCCGCGCGCTATGCTACTGTGTGTGGAACTGTGGAGGAGCTCGAACAAGGATATGCCTGTTGAATATTGTATGGAGGGAAAGTGTGTATTACTTCTCAGTATGTATGGTAGAAGCTCATTCTTCAGGAGTCATAGTCGTACACAGAAAATAGGAGGTTATCCTTTATTTTTGATTTTTATTGCCATACATGGCAATGGAATGTGTGATACTCTATATGTACTCCATAGAGCTTGCTTGCCACGGCACGACTCGCGACGACGACGAGCGACGGGCGCTTAAAGGATTCACGCGAATAGTACATACATTCTCGTTTGCTCTCGTTTGGTGAATGGCTGTTTTATGGTCTCGCGAAATGGTGTCAAGGATTTGTTTGGAATATTCTTCTAATGAATTTATATCATTTTTTCGGCAGAGCAGATTTGCATGTGTGTCTTTACTTACATGACCTGCTTTTAGAGAGGGGTAAACATAAGAATAAGGGGATGAAACAAAGTAAAAGTAATGGTCACATATATCTAAGTACGGCATACGAGCTCAGACATAGAATGTTAGGTGGCGGTAAATGACTTTTATTTTGCGTGTTTTCATTGTGGATTCTAAGGATAAGGCTCATAGACTATATGTAGCCATGAATCTAATCGTCTAATCTCTAAAGACCTTTGTTGAGCTTTTCTTTTTAATATTATTTGATAACGATATTGATGGTATTTCCACTTAGATTTATAGATTTGGAATAAGGTTGCGGTGGGTTGCTGCTGCTTAAAGCCAACAGCTGGCTGCCAACATTTCACCGTACACTGAACCAAATCACGTAGGTGATATTGAAGAAAATATTTTGTTAGTTTTTGAAGAATCAATTATTCAAAACAACAATTTTTCATAGTTTTTTTCTTCGAATTGAAGACCAAATATTCAAAACGAAAATATTTTCTTCAAATGATGCATGATTTTGTTTTTTATTCAATCAAACGAAATTTTTTCATGTTGACGAACTGGAATAGTTAGATCCACCTCATCTTGTAAGTGATATTGACAAAACATTTTCGTTAATATTTTTGAGAATAAATTATTCAAATCAACAATTTTTCATTATTCTTTTCTTCGAATTGAAGACCAAATATTCAAAACGAAAATATTTTCTTCAAATGCTGCTTGATTTAGTATTTTATTCAAACGAATGAAATTTTATCATATTAACAAAAACATTTTGTTAGTTTTCAATGAATCAGTTATTCAAAAACACAATTTTTTATTCAAATTTTCTTCACTTACGTAAAATATATGTTTCATTAAGAAACGGTTCTTTTTAAATTTAGTTTTTAGATTCAAATGGCAGAAGATAAGTCGAGAGTATTAAGTCAATTTTATTTTTTTTAAGTTTGCAATTTTTTCTTACATAAAAGATTTGTGGTTGATCGGAATATCGATTTTTGTTTAAATTCATTCATCAGTAATTATTCAACTGTTAAAATACAAAAAAAAAATGAGTGCAACCCTTGTGGCCCACACGACTAACTTCTCAGAGATAATATAATATTTTAAGCGCTAATATTTTTTTCACACTAACGAAATTTATCACTTTGAAGAATTTTCTTCTTTTTGTAACGACTCCAATCGTTCGCTTTATTTTCATCAAATTGAATAAATTTCATTGAATGGAATATTTTTTTTTCTTTAAATTCCAGAAATTAATCCTTTTGACGAATTTTCTTCAATCTTTAGTTTTAACTGTACTCAAAATGATAAATTGTTCATAATTTTAAAAGAAATCACTCCAGTATTTTCTTCATATTGACAAAATTTGTCAACTTGAAAATATTTCTTCAACCTGTTATTGTACAAGCTGAAGCAGTTGAACAGTTTAACGGATTATTTGTTGTATTTTCTTCAATTTGAAGAAAATTCTTCAAATACTGCTTAGTGTCTTATTCAAATTGAAGAAATTTTCTTCAAACCGAAGAAATTTCTTAATTATTTTGTTTGACCGTTCTCAAAGTCATGATTTATTCAATTAAGTGAAGTTCTGGAGTAGAGTTGTGATTGTGAGTCGTGTTTCAAGATAAATATTAACACCGCAAGTGTTGTGAAAAACAAGGAAACATAAAAAATATGTAAGTACTAATATCCAATTGCATTTAAGAAAAAATTACATTTTTACATTTTACTCATATTCTAGGGGTACTATTACTCAAACCAAACCGGAAGAAAGCTACAGGGCAAATAAATCTATTCTAGCTGAAATGAATAGAAGAACAGACTTATCTGAAAGTAAGTAAATATAAAAAACATCTATATTGAAAATAGATAATTTAAAAATATATTGCTTTTTCTTTTTATTTTTTTCAGACAATTTATTATTTGGTACACAGTCTCTTTGTGAACTGTCTTAGAACCTTACGGCATAGTGGTATACTTCGACGGGATTAAATATATGCAGAACTCGGTTCTATTGGCAATACCTATGTTTCAATTTGTACAATGATGTGATAAAAATAATTCAAAGTTAGTGCACTAATTAATAAGTTAAGCAAACCCTATATGAGTTTTTTGTAATAAAAATTGGATTTGTTTTTGAAATATTTAAATTTGTTTGATTTTAAGGAAATGTTCTTCTTATTTAGCAATGATTTCTCACAAATTTGAAGAGATCCCTACAATTTTTCTATCAATTCGAATAAAGCAAAGCGTTAAAATGAAGAATAATATTCGTAAAATGAAAGAAATGATAGTAAATTTGAAGAAAAAACACCATTGAACCGAAGAATATTCTATCAATTTGACGGAACACACGTGCATTAAATCGAAAAAAAATCTTCAATTTGAAGACCACAAGGCATCATATTGATGAAATGGATGTGTTAAATTAACAAAAAAAAATTGTTGATTTGAAGAAGAATATGCACCAATTGGAAGAATGTTTATTCAATTTCAAAAAAAATTTAGTGTTAAAGTGAAGATTTTTTTTCAACTTGAATAAAATATTACGTGAAAATGATGAAAAGTTCGGAAACATTTTGTCAAGTTGAAGAATGATTATTCACTTAATTTCAGTGAAGAATGATGAAATTTATTCAATTTCACAAAGTTTTGTGGAATTAACATAAAAACGAAAAATCTTATGCATTTCTTCAAAACAACAAAATTTATTGAATAGTACAAAATATTTTTCAAAATAACGGATGGGTTTCATTGACCTTATATTGATCACCCATTCTTCAATTCTACCTACTTTTTATTCAATCTGACTACCAAATTTGGTTCAGTGTATAAGGCGATGTGATGACCAGTACTAATGTGAAGACTACAGTTCTGATTGGGCCTTGGCCGCAGCCAAAATATCTCTCTAAAGAGCTTCATCCTTGGAGAGCAGTCACGAGTTCTTCACATTAAGTTAATTGAGGTATATTCCAAAGCAATTGCAGCATCAGCGCTCTTTCACTGCCATTAGTGTTCCCTCTCGATGTTTGACGATCCATTTATTTGTTCATTTTATACTTGCTGAGGCACATGTGGCACCATCGATGTTTCCGACAGGTCAATATTGTCAAAGCAAAGACAAGTGGGTGATGGTGCTCGAGAAGCAAAATTATTCAATGACTAGAGTTCAAGGCTTTCGAACTTGGTGAACCTCTTGTGGAGAAATTTCAAGTCTTATTCCATTCATAATATCATTCGATTTCCTCAATAAGAGGTTCACCTGGTGTTTTTTGCTCATTGTAGTTGTGAAGCTCTTAACCAAACTTGATTTTCTTTTTAACTACTGTTTGTGTACCTACATTTTGTTTTGCTGCCTGGTTTCTTCATCAGAAATAGATTTCGATTTGTTTGAAGAGAGGTGATTGGAAGAATCACTGGGTATTACTTGCGATTGTCATGAGGCTTCTTAGTATTTCTTCTAAGGACTTCAAGCATAATACCATCTTCTGGTTGCTGACCCTAAGCCCTTCGTTACTCTTCGGATACATATATCTGGCAAAGAATTCTGACATGACTTCTACAATAGAACTTCAGACATATAGGAATCCATTCACCCATAGGACTCCCTTCCAGCACAGAGCCTTCTCCGAATTGCTGGAGACATATCGGATTCGTCCGTTTGGAACATCACGACCGTATATGGATTGGTTTTTTAGTTTAACATGAGAACCATTGTTAATTGAAGCTAAACCTATGAATGAAAGGATAACCTTTATTCGGAGACAAGAATCTGATGACCAAAGTTTTTCATTGCTTCATTTGGAAGGAAATCTTCATCCTTTGCTGAGCTCCAACTTGACACATCAGATTCTTTTGAAGACATACCTAAATAGAGTGGCCCAACAGAGTGGTAAGCCCCGCGGCCTAACGCATTTCTCACAACCATTCCTTGTGAGGGAATGGAGGGGAAACTTTCTACCGGTTTCGAACGGCTAATCGAGAAAGGACTTTCATGGCAATTTCGAAACCAGGTGTGGATATTTATATCTCTCCGTAAGCTCATCTTTTTATCTCTGCTTTAATAAATTGTAATACTGTTGAAAGGCCTAATGACATTAATAAACAGTAGTATGGCGCTGCATATTTTATTGAGCGTTTGACTGTGATGTGAAAAATTGATATTGATATTCGACACCTTCCAAAGGCTATGGTAGTTGTTACACTCCTTCTTCTTCTTTTTCTTCTACTTCTTCTTCTTCTTCTTCTTCTTCTTCTTCTTCTTCTTCTTCCTCTTCTCCTTCTTACTATCCGGCGTTACGAACATCGTGATCTCGAAGAGACCACTGGTCACCCAATTAACTATGCTGCACACTAGTGATCCATTCATGGCCGTGGGTTACGCTGCTACCAGTCATTACACTGGCAAAGCCTTATAGTGTTGCTTTCTTCCATGGCCAACACTAGTAATAGTAGGGGAGCCCAGGATGCTAAATTTGCAGTAACTAAAGCGTCATGGGGACTTATTGGACTGTGAAGTTTACGTTCTAAAACGAAAAAAGTGTATGGCAGTTTTCCATTTTAGTGGGGCGATGGGCGTGTATGAGCTTTTAAAAATGTAAAAAATAACAGTCGAATTAAAATACTCGAGCGCGCCAGATTTTCATACAGTTTGCGCGCTTTGCCTTTCTGTTAAACGACATATATTAATCTGACGATTTACTGGGGGCAAATGGGCGAAAAAGAGAGGTTGAAAAAAAAATAAAAAGTTATTCGAGCGCGTCAGATTTTGAAAGTGTATGTTAAGTGTACTCTTAAAAGTGTATATTTCATGGTTGATTTTTAAAAATGTAAAAAAACACGTGACCTTGAAGTACTCGAGCGCGTCAGATTTCTATACAGAGTGATCAACTTGATGTATTCGTCCTGCAGGATGATAACCTGACAATTATATGGGGGCGTCCTCTTAGTCTGACAATTTTAACTGATTTTTTATTTTTAAATTTCTATAGCTCAGCGGCATTTCACGGGATCGCTTTAACCGAAGATGTTTTTTTCTCGAAATTGAACGTTCTACAAAAATGTTCTTTGTGGCGAAGTCGTTACTCATACCGGCCAGGTGGTACGGGCCACTAAACCATATTTTTCCATAAAATTCACGTTTTGTCGCTGTTATCTCGTAAATAACAAAAGCTACAGAAAAAGTGTAAATTACAAACTGGTTTAGTTTTCTAAGGTCTTTGGGACCAATTGCTAATATCAATATTAACCGAGATATTAACCATCATATATTTTACATTTAACTGACGATTTTACAAAACCGCCCCAAACAAAATGCCAGATTACATATATGTTTTCCGTATCCCTGATAAAATTACCTACAAAATAAAAAAAAAATGTATGGCGCTCGAGTATTTCAAAACATCGATTTTTTTTACATCTTTGTGACTCGCCTACTTATTAAGGCCCCGCTCAAATTGTCAGATTATTGAAATATGTATACTCAACGAACGCCCCAACATTAAGGTTTCATATATGGTAGGAGTACATTACAGGGTGCAAGGTTTCTCCCCATATGATTTTCTGACGCGCTTGAGTAACGCGCAAAATCCCTTCCTGGGCTCCCCTACTATAAGTATTAGTTAAACTTGATAAGTCTGCACATGAATATTTATTCTCACTGCGACTTCTCTCGGATATGCAGTAAGTCACTACAATTTTGACGAGACCAGGAGATCAGGCCGCAATATCGCAGCTCAGCAATCTTTATAATCAGCTGATCAACGCACTTCAACAATAAAACAGCAAAAACAAATCAGTTACTGAGTACTTTAAGGTTTGCAATTGATCTGAGCAAGCTGCTGAGATAAATGTGCAAGAAACCATAAATGTAGGTGACACTCAAAAGTAATAAGAAAAAAAAAATAGTGGTGAATCTATGGTTAGTTTTTTAAGCGTTGTAATAATCAAGAGGTGTTAGAGCACATGAGGAAATAAATTACTTTTTAATGATTTCTTTAAACATATTAACAATTATGATATTTTTGCACTATGTGAAACTTTTGTTGATAAAAAAATGGAAGAATTTGAAAATATTTTTATAAATCATAAACTACTATGGATCCCAGCAATAAGAGAATCTACTCACGGAAGAGCAAGTGGAGGATGCCTTTATGGGATAAGGAAAAATTTAAAAACGAATTGCTGTTTTGCAAAAGTACTGGAAAGAGATTTGATAGGGTTAAAATTGGAACACAGCAGACTTTATATTATACCCGTTTATATAAACTGCAACAAGTGGACGCAGGAATTCTCATATTTATATAATTTTATTTTGGAATTTGGAAAAGAAGATATCATGATTATAGGAGATTTTAATGGAAGAGTAGGAGCAACACAAATTCTTAATGAAGAACCGGAGCTTTTAATGGAACCAATTAAAGAAGTCAGAAATGCAACGGATGAAACAATCGACAGAAATGGAAAAAAGTTAATTGAAATGAGCGATACCATGGGATTAACGGTTTTAAATGGGCGATCAAATAGTGATGGTAAAGGCCATTTCACATTTTCCAGGGGTACCGCATGTTCAACAATCGACTATTGTTTTGTAAAAGGAAAGTGGCTTGAACACATATCTGATTTCAGGGTAGATGAGCTGGCACACTCGGATCACTTCCCAATATCCGTGCAGATGAATATGGTGGTGCAACACGAAACTCCGACACAGCAGAGTTTGCTACCAAAACTCCGCTGGAGAAATAACGATGTCGAGAAGTACACTGCAAACCTGAATCACGTTACCAATCTCATAAATGAAAATGAGCTACAATCCATTAGAGGTTCGGATATACTAACCACAGCTATTACGGAAGCAGCGAGACCTCTACAAACTAGGGCAAACAGTAAGGGTAAGCAATCTTTGTATGATTGGGAGTGTGAATCAGCGAGGAAAAAATCGTTTGCTTATCTCCGTCTTGTAAGAAGAAGCAACTCAAACTACGCAAAATCCATGTATCAAGAAGCAAATAAAGAGTATAAAACAATTTGCGCAGACAAACAAAAAGCATATACACTTAACCTATCAACATTGCTGGCGAACATCAAAGATAGTCGATCTTTCTGGAAGACTGCGAAAATGATCAACAAGGCACTATTTACAAAAGGAATCAAAGTGGAATCATCGATTTTAGCAGAACATTTTGAACAGCTACTCAATCCACAACTTTTAATCAAAATGTAATCCTATATGCTCTGCCATACCAAGAAGTTATGACATTAGACCGACCCATAGAAATACAAGATGTTAAAAGAGTGCTAAATCGATGTGGAACAAATAAAGCTCCAGGAGAAGATCGAATCTCATATGAATTTTTCAAAAACGCTACAGAAGATTATCTTCAAAAACTAACACTGGCTTATAATTTTATATGGGATACAGGAGAAGTACCAGCAAGCTTCAAAAGAAGTGTCATTCTGCCAATCTTCAAAAAAGGAAACCCGAATGAGGCCAGCAACTACAGAGGCATATCATTCCTCAACGCTATAACGAAAATCTTCACAGGAGTTTTACTGGAACGCCTTTCAAAATGGGTAAACGAAAACAACCTCTTAAGTGAATTCCAAGCGGGTTTTCGAAAGGAATATAGCACAGTGGATAACATCTTTTCTCTGACGAGCATCGCTCGAACGTATCTGGATAGAGGGAAAAAACTGTATGCGTTTTTCGTAGATTTTAAGGCAGCCTTCGATTGTGTCGACAGAAAAGCCCTGTTTTACAAAGTGAGCAACCTTGGAGTTTCAACTAAAATGTTGATTATTTTGCAAAAACTTTACGAAGAAAATAAATCGGCAGTTTGGGATGGAAATATTTTATCCAACTGGTTCGAATCAACAACTGGCGTAAAACAAGGATGTCTCCTGAGCCCGCTTCTCTTTTCAATTTATTTGGATGACCTGACTACATACCTGCCAGGAGGAATATCATTTGACGGACTAGAAATAAAGCTCTTACTTTATGCTGATGACATTGTCATATACTGGCTGAAACCCCAAACATGCTACAGATAATGATAAATAAACTGCAACATTATTGTTCAATCTGGAACCTGCAACTAAACACAAACAAATCCAAAATCATGATTTTCCGAAATGGAAGAGGTCGCTACGCAAGAGACGAATGTTGGACATGGCAAAATGAAACCCTTGAAACGGTGAAAGAATACAGGTACCTCGGAGTCACAATCACTTCAACGTTATTCTATAAGAAACATCTGCAAGAAAAACTAAGAGAGTCAAAGCGAGCAATAAACAGCACCTGGAAGAACGTTCTAAGCAAACAAAACATTGCACCTAGTGCAAAGTATAAAGTCTTCGAAGCAGTCGTAAGATCTATTATGTGCTATGCTCTATGCAGCACAAGTCTGGGGTATCTTCGAGTTTGATGAAGTAGAAAAGCTTCTTAGATATTTCGTCAAGAAAACCTTCAGACTCCCGGAAAATACACCAACCTACATGTTGCACCTCGAAACTGGTCTACCTACGTTATATATACACACACTTCAGCTGCATTTCTCATATATTGGGAAAATCATGAATCAACCAAATCATCGACTCACCAATAAGATAGTTTTATTTCTAAAAGACAGAAATCTTCAATTCTTTACGGAATGGACGAGACTGAGTGACATCCATGATGTTCAACTTTTCCAACACAATGGAAGATCTTTTGGTAGCACCCTGTAGATGCCTTTAGGAAACATTGAAGAATCAATATGGAATGCTTTCAAAGAGCAAAGTCAGCAAAGCCAAACAAAAAGTACCCATAGACTACTGAGTCATGACCTAGGTGATAAAAATTATTTCGATGACCGAAACAGTCTGGATTTTATATCAACAATCTTTAAAGCCAGGGGAGAACTTATCAACCTTAACTACTTGCCATATAGAGACGACAGAACTCCAGAATGTACTTTATGCAACCTGCGATGCAGAGAAGATATATGTCACTTCATTGGTATCTGCCCCATTCTGAACTCGATCCGAAGGTTATCTTGGGGAAAAAATACTCTTTCGTCAAATGAAATCATAAACGTATTAAATGGAGAAAATTGGAAAGTCCTCTACAACTACCTGAAACCCGCTCTAAAATATCGACAACAAATTATTAACGAATCGTTTTGATATTGTACTTTTGTATATAGTTATGTATTTTTATTTCGTGATAACTAATTCAACAAAGAACTTTATTGCTTCATAAAATAACTCTTTTTTCGGCTGACGGCATAAGCCAATGTCTTTTTGTGAAAATTGTTAACAAAGAACTATGTATAACTTTAAAACTATTTTTGTTTATATATCAATAAAATCACTTTTACTACTACTACTACTAGAGCACATGATCTTGATGGCTGACCCATTCGAGAGATAAGCTGCTCACCATATTCATCCTTCAGCATATGTGTGGCATAAGGCACCGTCTTGATGAAAGTACATGTCAACTAAGTTCTACTCGGGCACACAAAATTCGCTTATCATGGCTCAATATCGTTCGCCGTTGATGGTAACATTTCTTCCACGGTCGTCCTCAAAGAAAATGAAAAAAAGCGATCCTCATTAAAGCTGGACGCTACGACTGCAATATTCTCTTCGGACTGTAGTCATGCGTATCGACGGTTTAACGAGCAACAAAGTAAATTTGGTGATAACAGCAAGAATTGGTGATACACACGATTCACATTTTTCACAGAGCACGAATTTTGATAATGAATTTCAACAATTTGCAATCCCTGCTCATTTGTAAGTCTTTCCAAGATAAAATGCGTAGGGTGATGTGGTCATAAATGCACCAGTGGTGCAAGATGCACCATAGCTATATTTGCCAAATACGTCACTGTATTGGCGTATGGCTCACTCAAATGTATCCGTTACTTCCAGTTACCACGGTAGAGTTCAGTCTGGTAGTGTTTCTCTTAGCTGTCGCACGTGTGCGGAGATTTTTTTTACTTTCATAGCGAAAAACGAAAAAAAGAGGGTGAGTTAATTTTTGTAATATTTCCATGAAATTCCAGTGTTAGTTCATTTGAAAGTACTAAAAGATTTGCTTGGACTTTTGTTCTTATTTTCATGTGAAGAGTGCGTAGTTTTGTTACGTTCTTTTTGAACAGCTATAATTTGTATCAAAAATTCCATGGTGGTGCAAAATGCACCACACAAGCATAGTGCTCAATGCACACTCAATGATCCTACTGCATCGGGACCTACCAAACGGCAGCACTCCTTATATAAATGTTCCGAATCCCTGGGTTCACTAAATATTCGTTGAAAGGAATTATTATTTGTTATTTAGTTTTGTTTCTTTTTTTTGAGAATAATTTATTTTTGTTAATTTTTTGTGTGATATGAAGTCTTTCGGTTTATTTTTATTTATTGTTTTTCTGTTTACTTTTGTTTTAATAAAAAATAGTGATGCTTTAAATCAATTTGTGGTGCATTAAGCACACTGGTTCATTGTGGACATATGACTGGTGCATTTAGTACCAACCATGGTGCTCTATGCACCATTTGCCATTTTTCGAACAATTTATGTTTGCTTCAAATTTTCAGATCATATCGACAGTTGAATTTTGTAAATATTTTCAGAACTAATCTATCAAAAGCATATCAAAAAGCCAACCAGAAACGACTTATTTTAAAAAAGTTATGATCATTTGAAAAGAGGGTGGTGCATCTATGACCACGTTACCCTACCTATACTGAACATTTTACACTTTAACTATTGTTATATCACGTTAGGTTCCATTACCAAGCAGTGCAGCCAACCTGAAAAACTAAACTTTTAAGAAATACTCGATCTCGAAAAATAAAGAGGGATCATTCTTTTTTTTAATAGCCTTGTTTTATTATCACAATGATCAAATCCTGATCGGGTCAGGATAATGAAACAGCTTGGGTTATCATATTTTTTTTTTATTATTTCAAGTTGGTAGTTGTATGAAATTCGTTCTTTCAAAAATGACATTTCAAAGTCCAGTCCAGGTTCTTCTTGACCAAGAAATATCAAATTTGATGAATGCAATACGAAAATAATTTAATTTAAAAATTACGTAAAATTTATATGTGTTCTCTTCCATTTTGCCTGCAGACATCACGATTTCAGTTACTTTATTTGAAGTAGATAGCAGAGCAGGTTACTTTCTTGCTCTTTTTAAAGGAAAATGATATCCATTGATTTTGTCAAATACCTACCAATTTTTTGCACTTATTCTATTATTATTATAAATTTTCTCATAATTTTAAGGATTATATAAAAAATAAGTAAATGCTTCTCGCTTTCCTTTTAAAAAATATTTCATTTCAGACAGACCAAAATGTCAATGTGGTAATACTGTTGTCATTGGAAATATTGGGAATGATACCAACGTTTTCAATGGAAAATTTCCTTTTTGTGTGAAATAGAGGAACTAATTTTTGGATCACAAAATTAGATCCAAACGCAAAGCAGGATCTGTGATAATAAAACACGGCTATTGTTGTTCCAAGGAATGGATTTTTCTTTCACTTTTGACTAATGGGTAAGAATAACGACTTTGAATTAGCAGAGGTATAAACCAACAAAGTATAAATTTAGCTAATCATACATACCTACATATATACAAACCAGATACATTTTTCACCATTATTATTTATTGAGAAGTTAAATGAGTATAGCGATTTTTTTTCATGTTTACTTACTATACGATTGTTGAGTTGCGACAAAAACGCTCCTATTATCTACGTACATTTATGTTACCGAAAGTCAGTTCATCAGTGATATCGAGACTTGACATGTAGGCATAAACTTGGATAAAGAAGCGACCAGAAGAAGCTACTAAAACTAGTTGAGAATTCATCATTTGTAATGAACTGTAGTTCGGAACTGCTAGGAAACTCTCGATGTGATAAATGCTTTCTTATGTAAAGGGGCCGCTGATGCAACCAGAGAGTTTGTTTGTATTGTAAAGTGATGGTGTAAAAATTGAAATAGTGTGATTATTAATCAAATTATGTATCGAATAAAAGTGTGAGTAAATAATTATAGCGGAAGCAAAGTTTCATATTTTTCGAGCTCAGCGAACGTTACAGTATATTAAGGGATCGCTCGCTACTATGCAGTGCAGATTATTCAAAAAATGCTAGGTATAGGTCTTCGAAGGGAACTGATTACCAATTCCACAGATGACACTTCATTTGAAATATGCTTGGTAAGCGGTTTAAGCAGGAATAAAAATACACACACACATCTGACATATTATATTATGACAAACCCAACCGAAAGTGTTGTTGACCCACTTTTGCTTGACAACCCTATGAACTGTCAAAAGAAAACATTGGTCTTCACATCTCTAAGAACTCTAAACCAAAAAATCACCACAACCCCTTCCATTTGAAAAAAAAATAATGTTATTTAACAGCTCTTTTCATTGCTTGAACTCGGTCCAGTAAAAACTTGGGGCTACTTCAGGGCGAGTTGGGGGCAAACCAAGGGCTAAAAAAACACACGATTTGACATTCCTGGCGAGCATAGGTTATTCAAAAAACGCTTTATGACGACCACAGGGTAACCTCAGGGCTTCGACAATCAAACCTAAACTGTCAGTTTTTAAATCGAACAAAATAGGTTAAATAACTCAATACACAAACGACAAGATTTCGTTTGAAGTCCCCATTGCCGAAAGTTTCACAATCGTGCTTAATTTTGCCCTTTATTCATATGAATAAATAAGACTTTAATATTGTTTTAAAAAAAGTGATTTTTGACTCGCACCAAAAATTTTTAGGAAAGCCTCATGCCAAAGCTCTTTAGTAACATACAAGTACAACCTCCCCGCAATAAAGATATCAACCCCCCAACTTTTATGAGGACAAGATAGGCAAGGAACACTCAATAGGTATCAATGTAATTCAATGACATTTCTTTTATTATGATATCCATGTCCTGTAAAGGCAGGCACATGTTCGTTTTTATTTTTGAATACATTTCAATTGACTTTCGAATAAAATCATGTTTTATAGCCCAGCCACAGTTATCGCTTTGGCGAAGGCAGTTGCTTTATCGAAAATTATTATTGAATGTATACCTAATTAAGAATTCCATTTGCAAAATTGAATTCACATGTGTGGGCAGTATACGAAATATTTATTTCTCTGTCGTGTTTGTTTTTGTTCCACAGAACATATCCTTTATCAGTCGGAATCAAAATAAAAATAAAATAAAAAATAAAAAGAAGTTGTTAGCACACACAAAACAAGCTTCGCATAAACACGGCCTCTTAATTCCCCATCAATCCATGGTACTCTATTGGTGTACCTTTTTTCTGTTTTGACTTTCCGTCAAAACCCCATCACCATCAGATTCACGATTCATCACAAATAATTGGCACAACGAATATGACGAATCTACTCCAAAGTGGATTTCGTGTGCGGAATTCGCTCTCAACCACACTTCAAATTTTGTGTTTTACTTGAAAAAAAAGGTCACCTCCAAACAGGAGTATCTATGTGTAAAACAAGAACAGGATTTTCATTAAACCGGGAGAACTAAAATCACTTTATGTCGAAATTAAGTTCCAGTCACCACACTGAGGTTCAATCTATTGGAGGGAGCTCAGAACATTGCTTCAGTGATGCACCTGCACCTGCATTTGCGGCCAATTTACCTTTTCCTATACCTAGATGTACGAATAACGAATAAATGTCCGTCTCCGGAAGTTTTTCCTAGAACAGCTAGGTGCTATTTGGATTTTCGCTAAAATGTGGTGTGTCTAGCTAGCTGAGGAGGATATTGGCCCATTCCTAGTAGTGCTCTTTTATCTCGCTTAATGCATTCTGATGCGACATGAAAGCGTAGCGGATTTCAACCAAGCAACCAACCGACCATCTATCTCACACCCACATGATGGAGGAGGGGGATGAAAAATGAGTTCCAATGAGCGCAAACATTTAGCAAAAAACTGATAAAATATTTTTTTTTTCTCTGTCGGATCTTCTTTTTGGGTTTCTTTTTTGGTGGCGTTGGTGGAGAAACAGAAAAAAATTATGGCAGCTTTTTCTAGGGGTGTATTATGGTGAAGTACCACTCCCACCCCATCATACGTCTGCGGATGCAATAATAATTATTGTTGGATGCACCGATTATGCTCGTCATAGCATTTCACCTAGCACCACTGTGAATGCTTGTACATTGCAATGAATGATTATCGGCTGGGGGTTGATGTGCTGCTGCCGTGTAGATACTGTGGGAATGGCACATACTGCCTTCGTCCTTCGTATATATATTTGCTAGTGTTGGGACAAAGAGTTTTTTTTCTATTTTTTTTTTTTGATTTTGGGGCCTGGCAATGGCCGAAAAGCGGCAAAATCAATTTGACGTGTGTAGTATACGCCGGATGCACTTCCTTTGGGGTGCGTGACAAGGGGGGTGGTTTTATTCTTTTTTGAAAATAAGAAAATAAAAAAGGACCTTTTTGTGTTTGTTTTTTTTGGAAAATGACAGGCCAGCACAAAAATATAATTTACACAAAATTAGCGGAGGACGCGACTGGTCATGTGTGCACACATTGAAGAGCGTCGGTGGAGAGTCCATTTCGATTATATTTGGATGAACATTGGCACAAGGTTTTGATGTTCACAACCGGACATCATTCGGAGGCAAATATTCGCTGATTAAGTTGAGTTCGTGTGGTGGAAGTGGAAGAGTTCGAAAGTTTTTTTTCCTCCATATCTATCCGAAGGCGTAGGTACATAAAAAATAATAAGGGTGGTTCGGTGTTGCGCCACATTATGTACGATTGTGTTAGGTGCGATGAACAGATTAAAGACTTTTTTTATGAGCTCAAGTTGTGAATACAGAATTTTTATGGAAAAGTCAAATCGCTGGTTATTTTTCCAATGAAACTCAAATGAAAAGCTTTTTAGTATACCGCTTGTCTCCTGTTGGAAATAAAAGGAACCTTTTTTTTGGAAATAAAGTAAAACTTGTTAAAAATTAATTTCGTCTTTTTTATTGGACATTCATCTGCATTGAGATGGACAGCGAAATATGTAGTATGCGAAACAAATTTAAACTCCAAAGGAAGGATATTAATTTATACCTTATTTTTTTGTAGGTAATCTCAAAACACGTCCTTCTTTAAAGAACTTCTGCAGTCGATCGACAATCAATCAATATAATCAGTAATAAACATTTTCAACAAACTTTAAAAATAAGTCAATGTCACTTTGAACACATCTAAAGGAAAAGTTTGAGGTCGGGACTAAGAACAAGAACATGTCGAAATGCTATAATTCCGATCTTGTTTTCCGCCTACTAAGCGCCACCCCACCACCCGCTAGAATATCGTCGTCGTCGTCGTCGTCATAATGTTTTATTATTTTTACTGCGCTTATATTAACAAGTATAGAGTATCAATTAATATGCATATCAATTAATCAATTAATGAATTAATTAGTGCAACAATGTATAATGCAAAATTCTTGATTTGATTTGATTTGTTGTCTTGTTAACGAGATCAAGTGTTAGTATGGTTTTACTAGCGAATAAGGACGGGTTTACTTTTCCGGGGCATAATTACTTAGGTCCGGGCAATACAATATACAAAGACGACGAACCGGTTGATGATGTTGATTTCGATGCCTATATCCACGATTTGGAATATGAATTAGCTGAAACAAAGGAGCAAATAAGGGAAGCAGATAGAAAAGCTATTGCATCATTTATTCAAGACTACAAAAAAAACGGATCATTAGCAGAACTAAGTGGAATAATTGGACTGTCATTAAAATATGGTTTCGAAAGTGTTGTTGGTGTTCAATATCCTTATAATATGTCAAAAAGATTAACTTTTAATAATTTCGTGTATTCATCAAGAGAAAAACATTTAGCACAAGAGTGGGCTAGAATTAAAGACACACCTGACAAAGGTGGATATAGAAGTTTTGCGGATTTTAAATCTAAAGCATTGGTTTGTAAACAAATTTATGAAGCTTATAAGGTAGGTGGATATTATTACCAAGCTTTAAAACGTGATTTTGATGGTAATTCTGCATCAACCTCCGGAGCCAATAACGAGCCCCCCACCAAACGACCAAGACCTGAACAAGATTCTGACGCAGATCAAAATATTGAACAAGATCCTACATTCATTGAAAAGCCAAATTATCGTCATCATCCTAATACTATTATGGATATTGATATGCAAGAAAATATTCATCAACAAAGTGGTTCGGGTCGTGGACAGAATACGGGGGCGAGGTCAGGTGCGACAGGAAGTGGAGATTCCCCTACTTCCAGTATCACATGGATAAGACCTAGTACACCGTGTGAAAATAATTATATGAAATTTTCTAAAAGTAGAATATTAATTAGTTATGGATATAGCACTGAAAATATACAAACATCCGAAACTATAGATCAAATATCTACACCTATGGCATTAATTCCTGTTGATTTTATTCCATTTTATTTGAGTGAAGCTGAATTTGATATGTTACCTACTACAGCAGAAGTAATGAAAGTGTCTTGCACTGTAACACCTTTAGGTACTCGTACAGCTTTTGATGTTGGATCTACGATATCTGGAACAGCAACATCTGAATATGTTCCAATTGGATTAGTGGCAGAGGGTTTAAATAAAAAATTCTATGGTAAAAATGTTAAATATACTTCTCATGGTACAGATCCAATGAAAGTTACAGGACTGCAAAATATTGATGTTAAAGAACTCTATGAAAAATATTATAAACATATTCCTTCTAATGCTCTCTGTGTACCAACACCTATAGAACAATATTTTGTTCATGAATGGAATAGGGAAGTAAGTCCAGACACAAGTAAATTTCCACAGTATATTGTTCACAATAAAGGTAGTGTACGTATGGATGAAAAAGTACATCAATTTTTAATTGATCAAGCTGTTGGAATTCCTGTTGCAAATTATGAATATAAACCTAAAAGTGGATTTATAAAACGTGGAAAAGAACATTTTGTACCTTATACAAGAACTTTTTATAAAGTACATTCAACTACTACAAGACCACATAGCCATGTATTACAGTTTTTCCAAGCAGGTAATAAACCGATTTCTGGTGATATTGGATTATCTAAATCATCAACTACACCAATTGTTATTAATAATATTAACGATGTTTATGCAAGAACAATTGAATCTTATGGAACATATCATCCAGGTTTTGGCTATGATACACAACCACAATTACATGTTGGAATGGTTGCGACTCCTCAATTAAAACCAACAGATACTTCAGTTAGTTATTTAAACAGTGCTTGTTATTGGAAAGTCGAATGTTCAATAGAAATAAAATGTAACATATCTTCTGCTTTTGGCAAAGGTACCAGTGTAAGTTGGCCATTAGAAGTAAGATTTACTGCAAATTATGATAGGGCTTACACCGATGGACAAACATTATTTGGAGTCACAGACGATACAAACGGAAAAATTTCAGCTATTGAAGAAGACGACGATGATAAAGAAGAAGAAGATTTTGAAGTAATAAAAAAAGCAAGACATATGAAATTGTAATTTTTTTATTCAATAACATTATATTTTTTAAATAAAAAATAACTTGACAATGGATGTGGTTTTTTTTTATAATTTTTCAAATTTTTGTATGGTCGCCATTTATAGGAATACATTCTGGAACGAAAAGCTTTATCATTTGGAAATACATCATTATTGCTTAATACTATAACTGGTGTCCTCATCACAACAGCGTCACTGGAATATTTTACTTTAGCAGCAACAGTATCTCCTCCAAAAAGCATTTTTAAGGTTTCGACTGCAGATGGTTCTAGCACTGGTTCGTTCCACAATATTATCCTTTTATCTACACATTCCATTAGAGGAAAAGAACAATATCTATTGAAATTTCCAACTTGGCCAAAATTTAAACAAAAGTGAACAAATGGATCAAAGAAAAAATTTTTACCAGCATTTGGTGGTGACAATACAAATATTGTATTTTTCTTAGGCACAATTTTATCTATAACATGAAAAAGATTAGTCAAAAAATTTAAAATCTCTTCAGAATCATTATTAAACTGAAAATTTAAAATATCTTCTAAAATTAAAACAGATTCATTTATTTGAAAATAATAATTATGCAAATTACCAATAGGAGCGTTAAAAATTAAATTTTGCGGTTCAACAGACTTCAAGTATAAATATAGTTCCTGAAAAGTTAAATTGTTAATATAATTATTTAAAATTCGTAAACAGTTTTTAATTAAAATTGAATTAATATCAAAAAATCTAAATTCAGAAGACAACCACATAGAAGTATTTAAAATATGATTTATTGGAGCTGTTGGGTGTGTTTTTAAAAATTCAATTATTTTGTCTCCCTTTCCTCTTTTTTTACTCCTGGTATCTTGTTGATGTTGTTCGTCGCAGATACCAAAAGCTTCATAACTGTTTGATAATTCGGATCCAAAGGCGATTGAATTATAAACGTCGAACGATAATTCGCTTCCTTCCACCATTCTGTTTTCGGCTTTTTGCAGATCTTGGAAAAATCGTACACATCTAGTTTCACGACTTGGAAACCACGTTCTCCTGGCGATGTTATAGTATATGTACTTCCGGGAATCCTTCTGGAGATAGATTGACAAATTGATCCAATGCTGGAGCGTGAATTTCCAACTTGGAACAACTCGTCTAGCGAATCTTCTAGAGACGTACCCTTTGAATCAGTTGGTGAAGGCACATCTACACGAATTGTTTGAGTAGTTGCAATCGTGGATGACATGGATGTGGCTCCCGTGGTGCGCAATGAGGAGGACGGCCCCTGAAAATTTTCCACATACGTATTCGTTATCCAATTTGAAGTTTCCATACTCAAATTGGGTTCCAAATACGTCGTGCACCACTCGCTGTTTAACAGCATAGCAACTAAATGCTTTAGCGAACACGTTCCTAATTCTCGTTTCTGGAGTGTCAGATTCTTTATTACCCATAGAAGCGAGTCCATCAGTAAATGGATATTCCTCTTCGCCTCGTATTGTCTCTCCTTCAAGGAAAGAGACGTCAAAATCTCTAACGTACTCGTAATCTCCAGCAGAAATTCCTTGGTCCAGAGAATCATCAGCAAAGATAGAAGAGAAATATGTGTTGAATTCTCCTGAATTTGTGTTGCAATCTTCATCTCCTCTTCCACATCGATCTTCTTCTTCTTCTTCAGAATTCCACTGATTTCTAAAAAAATATTAAGTTAGAACAAATTTTTTAATTTTTATAAACACTTACCTTCCATCTTCCTTTTCTTCTTCTTTTCCTTCGATATTGCTTCCTCCACAACTTGTGTGTTCGGAATCACTACTTGATTCTCCTCTGAATCGTTTAAAATAAATGGTTGCCGATTCGGAATCTCCATTTCCACTATATCTTCGCTTTCCGATATTATATATTTTCTTCTATTTCCACTGGATCGCGAATTTGTACTTTTTTCGGAGCCATCACTATCACTTTTCACAGAATAGTTATAAGAACAAACACTTGAATTACTTGCACTATCACTATCACTGATAGAAATCATTTATTCTTTCTAAGCAAATTTTTCTCCTTATATACCACTCAATATGAATGAATTATGCACGGTAAAAATAATAAAACATTATGACGACGACGACGACGACGACATTCTAGCGGGTGGTGGGGTGGCGCTTAGTAGGCGGAAAACAAGATCATAAAACGTACTTGTAAAATCAGCAATTGGAATACACATTAATTGTTCACATTCAGGAAAAAATTTAGAAATGGAAACCTTGAGACTTAACGCATTTCAAGGACCTACAATTTTAAGCCTATTCCGAGCGGCTAAGCAAGAAAATGGTTTTCATGGCAGCGTGTAATTACTCTTGACGACTTGTCATTCCTTCGCGGAAGTTGTAACCCATGAAAACTTTCTCTTTTCGATATTTTTAGCATTCGAACCTCGAACCTTCCATGTAACAGGCAGACATGCTTACGATTACCACATCATGGTCTGTGATTTCAATTTAAAACTTTAGACTCTACAGAGATTATTTTGTACTTCGATGGACTATATCCTGTTGCAAGTTTATTCTTGAACAAGTCAGGATTAGTATTGTTCTTGATGAAGCCTAATCGTCAAATAAGATTTTCCGGACATTTCAAGAAGAACTCGCATTGACAAAGCAGCAAAACCAACGGATCCCTTTAAATTTAGGGAGAGATGGAGATATGCGATTGTCTGTTTTAACAATCAGGTCTGTGGAGGTCTTCATTATGGCAAATTTGGTATCCTATTTACTTATGCTGATATTCTCTTTATTGAAAAAAAATTATAGGCAACGAAATATTCCCATCTGTATTGTGGTGTTCTTGCAAAAAGACTGACTGAAAAGGTGGGTCTAGTCATCCAACATCCTTTATAGCCCAGGGTTATTAGGGGTTTCACCTCGGGATGAAAGTTAATAAGCTTTTAATTGGTATAAACCATTGTTTTGTCGCTCTAAATATTGTCTTAAAAGTCACAAGTGCTATCGTGTCCGCGTCTTAAGATATTGAAGGCCTAGGGTCATTACAATCGCGAATATCTAGCTTTCTGTAACTTTAATGAGATTTGCACTTCTTATAAAAGTTGTAGAGTATAAAATTCTCTACAACTTTTGTTTTAACATTTTTTTTCATTCGATCAACCGTTCTTGCGGTAGATCGCGAAGAGTGCACCGCCATAAATGGCCAAGCGAGAGTTACGGCTATCAGTACGTCATATAAAGTTAATTATTTACTAAAAAATTATAATTATTAAACAATGCACATTTATTTATGAACTAATTATTCATTATTTATTTTTCATTCAAAAAAAAAGTTTAATTTATTTATATTTAATTACATACTTATATTTAACTATTTAACTATAGCATTTTATTAGTTTTGGATTGGATTATATACATATTTTAATGATATTTTAAGTTAAAAAGACGGTAAGGGAATATATTTTATGCATATACTTATTCATCATTAAAAATAGCAGATTATACATTTATTGAAATGCGAGTTAAAAAAAAAGTTGTTTTGGCGGTTTAGAGAGTTCATACCAATGCATCCCTTAAACCGCTCTAAGATATTCCCCAAAAGTCTTCTGGTCCTCTGATAGGTGACCTATTCCTGGTAGTTAGTCTCTCTTTTCATTACCTTTTATTCCTTCACTTATTGTAGACTATTTCCATTTGCTGCTTCCCAGTTTATTCAATTTGTTAAAACAATTTTTTGCGTTCGTCAGTAGTTTTTTTGTTTCCATTTCTTTAACTTCTTTCAAAAGGGTGTTTGTGTTCAATGGCAATTTTTTTTTTAAATAAAGAGTACGTTTCTTGAGGCTATTTTTGCAGTTAGTAGTTGCATTTTATCTAGATTCCGGAGTACCAAAATAAAGCCTGTGCTGAAGGACCGAAGGGGGTAAGTTGACTAATTTATTTATTTGGTAATTTCAAGAAAAATGAGGACATTTATGTGCGGAAACCACAAGAGCGTCGAAACCAAAGGTTTTTTTTTAAGTTTTTATTTTGTTATATTACACGAAATAGTTTTAATTAGCTAATTTAATTAAATTTGTTTGTTTATTTTGTGATACCGCATGAAGTGGATTTTGTTTGTTAACTTAATTTTATTTTTTTAATCTACTTTTTTTTTTTGTATTTCAATCAATCATTTTTAGTTTCAAATAAAATTGACTTTTTTCTATTTGCTTAGGTACTGTTTTAGTGGAAACAAGAATATAGTCAACTTACCCCATAGCCTTCGCCAACTTACCCCGGCTTTGGGGTTAGTTGACCAACTTGATTTCGTTTTGTAAAATTGGGAAAGAAAGGCACAAACAATGTTTAGAAGACATATTTTTTATAAAGCAAAAATAATGTTTAATACAAAGGTTTTTTTTTTCGTTTTGATATCTGTCTTAATTTGTCTTAAAAACAAAAATAAGAAAATTTTTAGTCTGCTAGCCCCGGTCCTATACTAAAATTTTATAAAGATCCGGGAGGGCTAACTGCACTGAAAATTTGAGTGCAACTAATTTTTTTGCTCAAAAAACGATGAAAAAATGCGATTTTTCGTAGGTATTAGAAAAACGGCTGCTTGGGAAGGTTCAGATCATCCATTCCCGATATTTCATCATTAGCCCACACCCATCTTTTTTTGGACCAGTTTTCTTCCTCCATTTTGTTAAAAAAAATTCTTGTGTATTTTAAGAGTGTATTGATTGCAAGTATAAATCACCGGCCATCCCAAAGAGGGTGCACCACCTAAGCATAACCTACTAGTCGTATTTACAAAATTTGTTTAGAACACTCCTAAACAGTTGGCCAGCTAGAAAGTTGAAGAAGCCTAAGCTTATTCAACTTATAACATGATATGAATAACTTATTCATATTTATATTTTATTTATTTAATATATAATAACATATTTATTTATTTATTTAAGCTTTTTTCAAGTAAATTTAATGTTTAAGTAAATTCTTTGAAAACTGAAAGCTTCTTATTGGATCTTAGTACATTTTTCTTTAAGGAAAATAGCTTTTTTAAATGGCTTGGGCTGGTCACAAGTTGCATTACAAGGCTTTAGTGTTTGAAGATGTTGAAAAACAGGAACAGAATTAATTAAATAAGTGCCAGAAGGTGAAACTACGTTTTAAATAAACTGCTAGTCTAAAAGAATTCAGAATCTTTTTAAAACACATTAATGACTTGAAACTCCGTAAAATGTTACTAGGGAACATTTGTAGGGTTTCATGTGTCAAAAAATATACGACAAATTGTTGTAAATCAGAAAATTGTAAAGCCCGAGTTTTTGATCATAATGCAAAAGCCTAAACATCCTAATTACTGAGTACGTTTAGAAAAGATGACCCTTGGATTTATTCGCATGATATGTTTGGAAAGTTTTTTATATATGGAATGGTGCTTTATAATTTTTTTTCTCGTTTTGTAGCCTAGTTGCTTTTAAATGCTATAAGTAAAAGAATTGTTGTAGAGTTTGTATCGGCGATAATGCTCTACAAAAATCATGACTAATTTTTGGACTCGTAGTCTGTCTCAGTGAGCCATGTCGCCTTAACATAATTCTTTTTCTGTTTGCTATTTTCGGTTATACGACTAAAAGCAAACATTCTTAGAAGTAAATTTGATTGCGGTCTACATATTGAACTCACTACTTACCTATCATTTGTATTGTCAGCACTTTTGATCTTTGTTTTGATCCTTTCAAAGTTAGGTTAGTATAAAAGTTGACGAAAACCCTAAGAAACATGGGCTTGTTTTTTTTACTTCTTGGTATATACTCTCAACAGTTGTATATACTCTCAACAGTTGTGAGGAAAAAATATTTTTTGAAGTGAAACTTCTTATGCGACTTCCCACAACGTTGCGATAATCGTTTAACGCTTATTATCAATTGCATACTTTTCGGCACTGCTCGAAATTTATTATTATAACAGTTGTATCAAAAGGTTGTCTTAAAAGAAACAGTATGAGTTCACTAAAACTCAATTTCTACCCCTTCCTATTTTCATTTCCACACTAGGAAGTTTCACTTCTTCTGTGCGGAGGGACTCCACGCACTTTTTTTTTTTTTTTATAAATATTCAAGTACATATTATATGAACAAATGCTAACCTGCTTACGTTTAGCATTGTGTGACCTTCAAAAAACCATTCACCGAATCACACGAAGTTAGTGACCCCAAAAATCCGAAAGAAATAAAAAAAACCATTCTTAATTCGGATTCACATGATTCAACCCACACTACATCGGTTAAACTCTCAGCATTTTGCTTACTTCGTAACAATGTCAACCGAATGGACTACTCTGCAATAAGAGACCAAAAATCAACAGTCATGTGGGTTACTCAAAAAAAGAAAAAGCATAAGGAAAATCCTTCAATGAAATTCAATTTTCCCTCCATTCCCACTTCTGCCCTACACTCCAACTCTGCCAACCGATTGCCCTCAACGGACAAAAAACCTAAATGACATATCAATTGCAACCACCTGTAGCCAACCGAAAGGCAAGCACACCGTCCTATCGCTTAATCAAATCCATGGCGGAATCTCAGCATCGTCAAAAAAAAAAAAACAGGAAAAGACGAAAAAAGAAGGGAATTCCTTCCGAAAAAAATCTCCCATCCCATTGACTAACACCTCATCAGTCTTTAGCAAGCCCTCTCGAAGTGGGACAAAAATCATACAAGAAAAATTCATCCACCCGCATTGTCCCCATCGAAGTTAACACACTCTCGGAAAAAAGAAGGGAAAATCTTCCAAAAAACGTAAAAATCTTCAGTGCTCCGTTTTTCATTCCTCCTCCCGACAAACCGATTGTGTTACCAAAGATGACCTAACCACACGCCATATACACCCGACCACACCGAATCTGTTCAGGAATGAGTCGTTTGTTGTCGGAATAAAAAACTCTTCTGCATCTTTTTGTCGGACGAGCCCCAACACGACGATGATGTTGATGATGATGATGGCATTGGCACACTTTACACACAATCGAGTATGCGGCGCAATTCTGCAAGGATCAAATTCGGAAAAAAATCCTTTGAGTAGAAAATACTTCCCCACATCCACTTCTGAGAAAATAAAAACACAAACTCACAACCCCACCAGCACAGTGCATTAATCTCTCACCAAAAACAAAACATCCCGGAGTCCATAGCTTAAAGTGACGCCACACGGGGGTGGTTAGACTTTATGTCCACTTTCTCGATTATTCACTTTCCTGGTTGCCCAACGATTTTTTCCCGCGTTGCACTGTGATAGAGACAGTGGCAGTGGTGGTGGCGGCGGGCGAGGCGGCAGCAGTGCTTTTTGTACGCGCCTCCAATTTTCCCATTCCTTTCTTAAAAGTTGCGAGCAAAAACACGAAGAGGAACTTTTTGTCTTCTTTTGCTATGTGTGTGGTGATTTTCAGGTGCAAAGGAGAATTTTCCGCAATATTCCCACAGAACGTGGAAGTTTCTTTTTTGTGTGTTCACGATTGCATGCTTACATTGCGGCTACAGTATTGACAAGAAAATAAAACGGCTAAGGCACATACTGATAGCACACACGCTTTCCGTTTCAAGGCCTGTACGTGATGGTTTTTGTGTTTCGAAGGAAAGTTTATATATAGTGTTGGAGAAGAGATGGTGGCGCTGGCTTCTAAATTGAAAAGTAACATATTTCTAAAGATTGTGGTAGACCAACTGAGATCAAGCCCGCAGCAAGAGATTGTTAAAATGTGGTAACTAGGAAACAAAATCTCCTTTCTGGCTATGGTGTCCTTTAGAAAAGATCCGGTTTTTCTAGTCTACTGATGATGCTCTACAAAGTATAGATGGAGATTGAAATTGTGGCTTTGGAAAAGCCCATTTAAAAGCTTATGCGAACAATCACATCTCATAGGAGCACTCCCCCCGAACCGTGTTCCTTCCTTTTGACATTGGGATGGAAGATTTTTTCAAAGTGTACAACGTATAGTTAAAGAATGGTTTGGTTCACCGACTGCAGCCGATAGATAGAAACAGAAAATCCACATTAAAATGCAAAAAGCTGGATCCATGATAGACTTTTGCCCAAATTTCCAAATTCTGACTTTACTTCTTGTAAATGAAAGGGAACCAGGAGCCCACTAGGAAGGCTTACTCCAGTCAACTCGTTTCCCACGTCTCTACGATTTGGGTTGGTTTCTGAACGTTTGTACTTTAGTAAGCTTAATTTAAGAATATCATTTTCTATGATGAGTTCCATGGATCTTTTCTAAGTCAAAACTCTTCTAGGAGTAGAGTTGTGGCTAGGAAAAATGTATTGTTTTAATTTTTTACTCGGTTTTTCCAAAATCAACACAAGCAAAAAGACTTTCGAAATTTTGAAAAGGAAGCTGCAATTTCTTGAGGGTAGGAAGGGAACTTCCATGCAGCTAACTTATAGAAGCCCTTACCAAGGAATTTTTTTACTAATATAACACCCTGACAAATATACAAAAACAATAAAGTCTCTGGTTGAAGTTAGACTCAGCAGCATTTTCTTTCCTCAAATGAAACACAAACTGCAGCAATTCCCCGAAGTGTAGTTCCGCATTCCGAGTGGTTTGTCGAAAATAGAGAAACTCAAAGGATACTATCGTTTGGCTGCACACATGCAATTCAATTGGCCAATCCGCCCATAAGTCGAGAGGTGAAATTTATTCATTTCCTCGTCGTTTTTCCCAGACAGGAGCAAAAAAGACAACCCATCCTCGGCTAAAATATTTTCTTTTTCTTTTCATTTTGCATCCATTCATCCATCCATCGCAATGCATGGCAAACAACAAGCTGTAGCTCCGATTTCGACTACATAAAACCCGAATGACATGGCGCAAAGCTTCTCGTCCTATGGTGGCATGCAGCACCTCTACCTCCTTATACTACCCCAATAACCGCTCTCTAGTGCGATTGTTGGAATAGAGTCCTCCGTTCTAGAGCTGTTTGTGGCTTTTTTGTGTGCAGTAGCAGAGTAGCAGTGCTAGTGAAGTATCAAAGAGTAGGGGGTGCTGTTGTTCGGCGAAGGACGTTTGTTTTGTTTGCCTCTTTGGAATGCACGATGATTTCACTTAAAACGTGTCGGTTGAGAAAGTCTTTTTCGTCAGCTTTTATTTTGGGAGCTGCTGCTGGTGGTGCTGCTACTTCTGGCTGGAGGGGGCTCGCATATCGCCGTTGCCGACCTCGCCGTGAGGCCTTTATTATTTGTTTACCTATCCGAAAAAATATGCATGATGATGCCTTTCGCGCGGAATGTGGCGAAGAAAAAATCACTCGGCACTCAATTTTCGTGATCCGTTAGGAGAGTGAACTATGGTGGGAGCTTTGGGTAATAGGCCTGGCACATGTTATGCACCGTTAGTAGTTTGTTCTTATTTCTTGTGTTTCCTGTTGGAGATCCATTTTGTTTTTTTGATTTTGATTTTCCTGGCTGGGATCTATTGAGCGTGGTTGAGAGGCACATTTGGAATGCGGCGGGGTTTCTATGCGCGCAGTCGGTTTTTACGCTCTTTACCGAAACGGATGTTTTTAGATAGTTGACGAGTGCTGTGGCTGTATGCTCGGTACCATTTCATGTTTAAATTTTTTTTTATTTGATGTGCAACTCACCATGATGGGGGCTTGAAAAATTGGATTAGTACCGGGTTTTTAAGCATTTAGCAGATTTTGTTACCATTTTCGGGAGCAATTTGTTTTATGGGCTTTGAAAAACGGTCCACTGGAGAATGGGTTGTTTTATACTTCTGGTCAAAATCAAAAGCCCTTTGTGTTGTTGAGTTATGGTTTTTTTCTTACTTTTTTGCAGGCACTGGTGGAGCAGCGTGTGCTTTGCATTTATTTCTTGTATGGAGATGTTTTGCTGCTTTTCTTGTATTTGAATGGTTTTTTTTGGGGGTTGGTTTGTTTCTTTTTTTTCAAGAGAAGGACTGCCTTGTGAGCTCAGCAAGTGGAGCAAACTCATACTGGTCAGGTACTCGAGATTGAAACATTATTTACGCTAGGGAACAAGTGGAACTTGATGAGCACTTGGTTTATTGAAAGGGATGATTTAAAAGTGTTGCAATGGCGATTCATAGCAAGGCTTATGGGAACTAAATTTTTGCTTTGGCTCTTTGGCTTCTAAACGATTTTGTCCGGAGCTTTTTTTCAATAGACGATTTACAGATGCCTTTTCAAGAGTGTTTACTATCATTGTCAAAATTACATGTTTGGAATCCTGAAACTGTCATTGAAGTCAGTTGCTGGCAACAATAAAGTTCTAAGGCATTTGCCTATTGTATTTAATTTGTTTTTAATAGATATAGATTTGAAAAGTGATCCTTAAGTTTAAAAAAAGGCACATGGTGGAGACGATACGAAGTCCTGGAGCACAGATAAGGTGAGTATCAGACTTATAATCAGTCAACAAAACTTGTTTTGAATGGTCCGAAAGGCAATTTTTAAGCCTTTTTTTAGGAGAGCTTGATCCCAAAATCTATCTATCTTTCGAGGTCATCATTCTTTCGAAAAGTTGTATAAAGAATTAAGAGAGTAAAATTTTAACGATGCACTTTTACGGCGAAAAACAAAACAAAAACCGTCCAATTGCTTGGATATGCCGACGATATTGACATAATTGGAAGAACGCAGCGTGATGTTAATGGCGCGTTTATGAGCATTGAGACGAAAGTGATGAAGATAGATTTAGTGGTCAATGAGGGCAAGATCAAGTATATGCTGTCATCAAAAAAGGACACCCAACACCGACGTCTTGGACAGAACGTGACGATAGACAGCTATAACTTTGAGGTAGTTAAGGACTTTGTCTACCTAGGTGCCGCTATTAATTCAGACAACGACACCAGCGCTGAAATCAAACGAAGAATAACTCTTGCCAATCGCTGTTTCTTCGGACTAAGAAGGCAATTGAGTAGAAAAGTCCCCTCTCGAGCAACTAAAGTGCTCCTGTATAAGACACTTATCATCCCGGTTCTTATATATGAAAAGAGAAAAATTCTTCGGGTGATTTTTGGTCCCGTCTGCATAGATGAAGAGTGGAGAAGAAGATTCAACGACGAACTGTACGGGCTGTACAGCGACACTGACCTTATCAAACGAGTTAAGGTCCAGCGGCTTAGATGGCTGGGTCATGTAGAGCGAATGGACACCAACGCTCCGGCCCAGAAAGTCTTCGAATCCAATCCCGAGGGACGGCGCAGTAGAGGAAGACCGCGACTCAGGTGGCGCACGCAAGTAGGAGAGGACCTCAACCAACTTGGCGTGCAAAACTGGAGGCAACTAGCTAGGGACCGAGCTGGCTAGAGAAGCATGTTGGTTGAGGCCTTGGTCCGACCCGGACTGTAGCGCCACCTTAAGTAAGTAAGTAAGAAGTAAGCTAAGAGTTTGTATTACTCTGACGTACAATGGGGCAGCTCTATAATAGATCAGTGCCCAATTTGAAACTTTGGGTATACAAACAAAGTCTGTTATTTTTCATAAACTATTCGTTTTCTTCTGATAAGAAAAATGCAAATTTTGTTTTGCTTTTATGTTTTGCACTATTTTATTCAAGCGATCGAAATTGACAAGCTCAGTTCGAAATTTGCAATTTGGAGAAAATTAAGAAAGTGTTCCAAACAGATTTAAGATTTAAGTATTAAATTTTTTTTTCGAATTTTTTAAATGAATGATAATGATCTCAAAAATATTGTAATAAAATTTCAAGGGCGGCAGCTGCGCGGCGTGCTATTGTAACTTTCTACCCCAAATAAATTCTTTCATAAACGGGCTTGTTCCCGTTCTTGTTATTTATATTCGTGGCATGGTATTCTAAGACTTACATATGTGCAATGAGCGCTTTACGACCAAACTATTCTCCGTTTTTCAAACCGTTTTTCTGAGACTTGTTATATTGAAGTAAAAGTGTGCACGATAACTCAAAATCTACTGGACCAATCGCTTTAAAATTCTGCTCAGTATTTCCTTACATAATTCATCAGCTATTGTCAAGAACTTTTTCGTTTTTAAGCGATAACTACTAGTTTCTTAACAGCGAATTTGCTGATTTTTTTGATAGCAAAAATCGCGTGTTTAGCTCCCAAGTGCTACGAAAAATCGAAAATCAAAAAAATCCCCGAAATTATAATCCAAAAGCAACTCATGCATGAATGCATTTTGATTTTTTTGTTTCAGATGATTCTGCTGCGAGTTATGGTGCACACCGCAAATCAACTTCTTTTCGAGCCGACTCCAAAGTTTAATTTTCACTGGGTCAATTTTGAATATTTTGCAATGCTCATTATAGAGAATTTTGTTCAAATGTTACATTATTATATGTAAATTTTTCAATAAACGAACACAACCCGTTACGCCAAAAAAAAAATCTTAAAAATAGCCTTTTTTCGGCCGAATCAAATCCTCCCCCTTTAATAAAGGTCTTCTAAAGACTAAAGGGAAACGATGTCTTGAGTGACAAGGCCGTTGTCTCAATCTGACAATGAATTTGATTTAAATATGCCCAAAAAAAACCGATAATTATGCGATTAAATTATATTGGATAAGCGACATAATCTAACAATGAATTTTGCTTAGTTAGGCCAAATAAAACTGGGTACTAAGAAGACGAATAAATTATTTGGTTTAGCACTAGCACTGATGGTTTCAGTTCTCACACGTTACGTTGGCATTAGTCTCTAGCCTTTTGTATTTGTTAATCCAGAGTAAAAAAAAAGTTCCTTGTTTTGTAAAGCTTTGCAAAAGATGGATGTACTTACGAAGTTTTTGAAGTATTCAGAACTGAAGAGTACCTAGCTACACACAAGCTCTTTAAGATTTATCCAAAAAACATTGCTCAGCACTTAACAAGCACTTTATTTGATCTTTAGAATACTATCCCACCTATTAACCTCTAATTTAGCTCATTGTAAATGGTTTTAGTTTTAGGTATAGCCAAAAACTCTTACAGATATCTTTAATAGTTCTTCAATGAGCGTTTTTAATAAGAACACTTTGCAGGACTTATTTAAAACCTAATTAAGTAGCTTTTGCTACAATTTTGACTAAATACTCTACATTAAAGGCCAGGCATTATTTGTTTCACTATAATTTTTAGTGAAAAAAACAGAATTAGCTGTAGTTTTCAAAAAAAGGGGAGTAGTGAAGTGTTATGTGGGGTATTATGACCCCCGTGATTATCACAATGTCTTTCTCTATTTATTTATTTCGGCCTGATGAATTATAAGAACTTATTGAGTTAAGTGCTCTTTGCGAAAAGATATACAAAAGATAACTTGTGAGTTGCACATTTCAAAAAAATGGAATAAATTTTCTACACAAACTCGGATGGGGTGACAATAAGCCCCACATTATTGCCATATATTTTTTATCGAGAAAAGCAAATTCAACAAATTGAAGAATTAAACACCACTAATAAAATAGTAAAGTTATTCTTTTGTTAACAATTATATATTTTTGATTTTGAGTATCTTCTTCTTCCTTTTTCTATAATTGCGAGCTCCGTGATCTTGAAGGGATCACATCTCTCTCAAGTAACTGCCTCACTCTAGTGATCTGCTAGAAAGGTGCACTGATTTTCCGTTTTTTCTGTTACACAAAATTTGTAAACCAAGCTGCTTTTGCTATATTATTTTCCCTAACTTAAGGCTTTCCAAATCATCTAAGCTTTAAACAAGCAAAAATTTGCGTAATTTCATTTGAAGAACACAGCATGTGAGCAAATTAACTGCAATGGTCACGCCATTCAGATAAAATTCTTGAATAGGATTTTCCAAAATTTTAAGTCCAGAACCACAATTTGATTTTATGCATCATAACCCAGCATCCTCGTTCGTATAATAACATAAACCCATATACCCATACTTCGTGACCATCCACTAAAAACTTGAACGGATGCCCGCATATAATTCAAACTCTAAGCCTGAAGATCCATCAAAATGGGATTTATACATAATCGAATTGCCCAGGAATAATAAATTCTAGCGCATAAAGCAGCTAATCACATCTTACCCTCTGATGCCAAAAATAACGAATCAAGTACGAGAGTACATAAAAATAAAACAACAGAGATGGGGGTTGTATAGGACGAGATACATACATACAAACATACACTTATATTGTATAGAAAAAAAAAAACACTCCAAAACTGATGACCTCTGGTTGTTTCTAGTTAAAGTCGAATAGAGAGCTGCACCATTACCCGCGCAAAATAATCCCATTACAAAGTTTCTAAACTTTACGATTAAATATAAAAAAGAGCGAAACAGCCCTGGGTATTAAAAACGCCCGAAGATGGGGTGTAGCAGTAGCATCAGTAGCAGAATCAGCAGCAGCAGAAGCATAAGATGACGATGGGGGTGAGCTAGCGATTTTACGGTCCCTGCAACATTGATCACACACAGTAACCTAGAGCGGTAGCGGCAATGGCGATGGTTGGAATAAGGACCGCTTTAAGACTCTGCCTGGCATAAACTCTCTGATTCAACTATAATACTTCAGCCTGCCATCGACGTCGCCATCCACAACGTCGCTCGTCTCCGTCATTTCGGTTTTAATTTCCGTAATTTCAGCAGAAAAATTTCTGCAATATAAAAAGGAAATATCGGAATTTATAGACCTCTCCCCAGTACTGTTGCCGCTGCTGCTCGATAGATGCTTTATAAGCGTCGTAGCGCATCCATCCCGCCACGGCATTGGCAAATGGATATACCCCATGCATCTTTTGGTGCGCTGCTGCTGCTGTTGTTGGGCTGCCTGGTGCCTGCCCCGAACGCAAACGGGGCGAAGCGATATTAAAACTTGAAATAACTTGAAATAACAAAACACCCACACTGTGTTCGTCGACTAAAACCTATACATGTAAACAATAACAGGATACAGGATGCTACTATACGTCGGTTGGTGGTTACTGGTTACTCCTGCTTCTGATTCTGCTCTCTCAATGGATACAACGTACTACACGGCAAAAATTTAATGACAACACTAAAAAGTTTAACCGTTATTATTTTCTAGGGCAAAAACGCCCGGAAAAATATGAGGCTGTAAAAATGGGAAATTCATGACCCGCGCGCGCTTATTTTCTTACACACATACTCCTGTATCCACCTTATCTCCATTCCTCGAAACTGTCTACACACATCGATGGTTCTTGTAACTCACGAGCATCACCAGCGGCATCTTTAGAGACCTGTTATAGTATAGACAACAAACAAACGAAGAAAAAAGAAATGTTTTTAACAACTTTGTATAGTCCATGCTTAGAGAGACAACAGTGTAGAAAGTTAAACTTTATGCCATCACCCTTAAAGGATGGACAGGGACACGGGCAAGCACAGCGCACCAGCATCCAACCATTCCATACCTATTGCCGTTTGGTGCGTTTTAATGGTACGATAAAATAAAAAGTTGCATTAAAACTGAGAAAACAATTAGCGTAAAAAGCGTTTTTGAATTTATTTCAGACTAAACTGGGGGAAACTATTGCGGATCACAGGTCCAATACTGCCTCAAACCTCGAGGGGGGTGTAAAAAGCCGTTCTCATTGCTCAAGAGATGTTTGATGGATATCCCTTGCCTCAGAGTAGCAAGAGTGTTTTTTGTAATGCCGCAGCCCAGCATCAAGACTGCTTCAGGGTGCTAAAAATAAATTTAACGCTAGGACTATGTTGCATAAATTTATTGAATGACGTTCTTACAGCAACAACAACAGAGGGTAGATGAGAGATGCCATTACACAACTATAAGATGGTTTTAATGGATCCAGGGCTAAAATCAAGTCGAAGTTATAGCTAACATTGTTTTGTTGAAGATTTTTTATGGAGCTGTGTTTTTATGGAGAGCAAGGAATCGCAAATAAACTTTTTTGTTTGTTTCGCTTTGCATTAGAACTCATAAATTAGACATTGTTGAAGCAATAAGCTTCAAATTCTTTTAATTTTTAATGCTGACCTTTTAAGAGGCAACTTGGCCAACTTTTCAGTATCTAAGTTTATCCATACTATGTGATATACCTCCGTTTATTGCATACTTCTTGATGTTACTTATACTCTTATACTTCTTATACTCTTCTCATGGTAGAACTTATTTTTAGATGCAATTTCAAGCCAAAAGAAGTCAAGGAAGCTTCAAAACGATTAAAATTTCTAGTACAAATGCATAGCTTTTTGGAAGAGTGTCAGTGTTCTCCTCATTGAAGAGATTGCTATACTACGAGAAAAACTGTCTTTCGAATGTTATGGTATTTTTGCGAATATTTGAATGACGGCGTTCAATAATCGTATCCGGATAGCTTTTTGTTGTTGTTTACGTGTTTAGTATTTAGGCACACACCAAAAAAACTATCTAAAAGCATCCGAAAATGTTCAGTATACCTTTTTATTGAAGTGATCATCTGATAATAAATTTTTTTTTGTTTCTTTTCAAGTTGGTTTTTTATTTTGGTGTGCGCTTATTTCAGGATTAAAGTTATGTAAGTTGTAAGTTGGATTCTTATCGCTTAGCAACAATATCTTGAATGTTTTTCAGTTAAATTTTTGTATTGCTAACAGATGAGCAATAAGCGGGCAGCAATCTAAAAAAAAAAATTTCAATCTACCGCCTACCTGACCACTGCAGTGTGTTCCAAGCGAATATTCTGGCAATAAAAAAAGTCCTCCCCTGGCTTAGAGAAAACATTGTACGTTGTATCCTCCACGGATATTCGCATCTTCCCGGACAGTCAGGCTGCTCTCAAAACTCTTTCCTCTGTATCTTCAAAATCTAATACGGTCCAAAACTGTTGCACGTCTCTATACATAGGTGATATTAGAACAGTTCAGCATTCACCTTTCATACCAGGCAACTGCATGGCAGACGTACTCACCAAAAAAGGAACGACTTCTCATCTTCGACCTGAAAGGAACAATTTAGGTATACCTATCGCTACATCTAAACTATTGCTAAAGCAGGACGTCTCTGAGAAGATGAGCAAACAAATTTGGCCATGTGTGAACTCGAAACGTTCAAAAAGCTTATTGAATCTAGGTCTGCACATTAGTTCCACAGTAGGTGTCCTTCCAGGACACTGCCTGATAGGTAGACACGCCTAAAGCTCAGCTAGGTGATTACTTTTTCAACGACACCAGCGATTTAGCTAATAAAGACCCTAAAAGTCTCTCACTTTTCGTACGAAGTTCTGGATGGTTAGACGAACTGGTGAGCAACTCGTTAGTACAGGTTCGATTAGAGGGTGTTTCAACTTTTTAATCACCTAAATAAGAACCAGAGGGTGATCAAACTTCTGGCCTCAGTGGTATCACAATGGACCCTCTGTGGTCAATGTGTGTCGGTGTCCGTATACCGGCAGCCACATCTAACCTAACCTAGAATTACCTAACCAAGAAGGTATTTACGATACGGGTATTCGCGATAGCATATCCAATAGGTTCTTGAACGTGCCCAGTGTCGGTCCCAAAAACGTTCAATATCATATAATCTACGTCATTGACGATTTCAACGACCGAAAGCTTATCATTCCTAAAAATAACAAACCAAACAAAGACATTGAATAGTTTTTTAATAAAAATATACTTCAGACCAATGTGTGTGTCCTTTTGGGGATAGATCGCTCTAGTTGCCTAACAGCTTTTCAAAAGACGAGCCAAGAGACGGGCTGAAAAACGGTTCCTTTATTAGAAGCTTCAAATATATAGACTGAGGTGACTTTGTGACGGAAGAAGTGGGAGTCCCAAAGAAAGAAGAGCAGATTAAACGACAATTTTAATATCAAAGAAATTATTTTATCAAATTTTAATAAAATAAAAGATTTCTTTTTCGAATGTTATTCAGAGGGTCCCCTTATAAGCAATACACGACGCAACGTTTCTTTGGCTGGCTATCGATTTTGCTATAAGACTTCTATCCAATTTTGCTGATTACTTTGAGTCCTGATAGGGTTCCAGTATATCACTTAATAACCCCACTCTCCGCACTCTCCAGTTCCCGCCAATCTCACTCTCTTTTTGCATTGCTCCCTCTCTCTAATTCTGTTTTCCCTTTCCCTTTCCCTTTCCCTTTCCCTTTCCCTTTCCCTTTCCCTTTCCCTTTCCCTTTCCCTTTCCCTTTCCCTTTCCCTTTCCCTTTCCCTTTCCCTTTTCCTTTCCCTTTCCCTTTCCCTTTCCCTTTCCCTTTCCCTTCCCCTTCCCCTTCCCTTCCCCTTCCCCTTTCCCTTTCCCTTTCCCTTTCCCTTTCCCTTTCCCTTTCCCTTTCCCTTTCCCTTTCCCTTTCCCTTTCCCTTTCCCTTTCCCTTTCCCTTTCCCTTTCCCTTTCCCTTTCCCTTTCCCTTTCCCTTTCCCTTTCCCTTTCCCTTTCCCTTTCCCTTTCCCTTTCCCTTTCCCTTTCCCTTTCCCTTTCCCTTTCCCTTTCCCTTTCCCTTTCCCTTTCCCTTTCCCTTTCCCTTTCCCTTTCCCTTTCCCTTTCCCTTTCCCTTTCCCTTTCCCTTTCCCTTTCCCTTTCCCTTTCCCTTTCCCTTTCCCTTTCCCTTTCCCTTTCCCTTTCCTTTCCCTTTCCCTTTCCCTTTCCCTTTCCCTTTCCCTTTCCCTTTCCCTTTCCCTTTCCCTTTCCCTTTCCCTTTCCCTTTCCCTTTCCCTTTCCCTTTCCCTTTCCCTTTCCCTTTCCCTTTCCCTTTCCCTTTCCCTTTCCCTTTCCCTTTCCCTTTCCCTTTCCCTTTCCCTTTCCCTTTCCCTTTCCCTTTCCCTTTCCCTTTCCCTTTCCCTTTCCCTTTCCCTTTCCCTTTCCCTTTCCCTTTCCCTTTCCCTTTCCCTTTCCCTTTCCCTTTCCCTTTCCCTTTCCCTTTCCCTTTCCCTTTCCCTTTCCCTTTCCCTTTCCCTTTCCCTTTCCCTTTCCCTTTCCCTTTCCCTTTCCCTTTCCCTTTCCCTTTCCCTTTCCCTTTCCCTTTCCCTTTCCCTTTCCCTTTCCCTTTCCCTTTCCCTTTCCCTTTCCCTTTCCCTTTCCCTTTCCCTTTCCCTTTCCCTTTCCCTTTCCCTTTCCCTTTCCCTTTCCCTTTCCCTTTCCCTTTCCCTTTCCCTTTCCCTTTCCCTTTCCCTTTCCTTTCCCTTTCCCTTTCCCTTTCCCTTTCCCTTTCCCTTTCCCTTTCCCTTTCCCTTTCCCTTTCCCTTTCCCTTTCCCTTTCCCTTTCCCTTTCCCTTTCCCTTTCCCTTTCCCTTTCCCTTTCCCTTTCCCTTTCCCTTTCCCTTTCCCTTTCCCTTTCCCTTTCCCTTTCCCTTTCCCTTTCCCTTTCCCTTTCCCTTTCCCTTTCCCTTTCCCTTTCCCTTTCCCTTTCCCTTTCCCTTTCCCTTTCCCTTTCCCTTTCCCTTTCCCTTTCCCTTTCCCTTTCCCTTTCCCTTTCCCTTTCCCTTTCCCTTTCCCTTTCCCTTTCCCTTTCCCTTTCCCTTTCCCGTTCCTTTTCCGTTTCCGTTTCCTTTTGCCTTTCCCTTTCCCTTGTGACAGTTTGCGTGCTTGTGCGAGCAACTGTCATGTGCAGTGACACGAAAACAGTGGCCGGATTACCACATACGTGATCGAGTAGTACGTGACTGAATTATGTGCTTTTTGCATAACTTCTCGGGTAGTCGAGCACTTTAGTACCACAATTTGATATTCTTTCATCACTATATTAACGAAGTGAAGAAATTTTAAAAGAAAAACAGCACTCAATCACTCGATCACTGATGAGGTTATTTGACCCCAGGATAATGCGACTGCGCATTTTTAACACAAATTCCGAAGTTGTTTTGATATAAAGAGGTGATCGGTGTTCAATTTAAAAGAAAGTTGTAAAACGAGCAAAGCAATATGTTCGCCGCAGGCTGATTTTGTGTTTCTGTAAAATATTTTATCAAAATTTTGTACTTTTTCAGATTCGTCAACAACCACAAAATATGAGCAAAACACAAGTTTCAAACAATCTATGTAAACCTGCATATGATCCTAAGTGAGTGGTGTACGAATTTTTCCGCATAACGTGTGAAGCTTCGCACATTGACTGCAAAATTTGCGTACTCGTTTGCGGACACTCAATTTGCTCGAGCAAATCAACGCAAACTAATGTACGGCTTTTGGAACAGATTATGAACATCGTCTGAACACCCAGTAGCACTTGCGTAAGATCAACTTCTTACGTGACGTCAGAAACGCAAAAATGTGACGATTTTTAATTTTGTACCGAAAGATATTAAATGGCAATTTTTAAAATTATCGCTCGGACGCTCGGGCGTCACAACACCTGAAGATGGCCTTGACACCATATTTGTCATTTTAATTAGAAAAATTGGTATGATGATCTCCAGAAAGAAATCAAGACTATCAGGATTCAGGAATACTTGTTTGTATTTGGTGCTTGTAATTTGATTTTTTTGAAGTAGACTATCAAGACCTCGTACGAAATCAGATGAATTGTAATCAGCAGTTGCTGATTTGGGTTTCCTTTAAAAGCGTTGAAGGACTTTTCTGTTGTTGCGTTGCGAAAATGTGTAGTCAAACAATAAATTGGTCGGTGTAGTCTTGAAAGAAAGTTACCCATCACAGGTACAGACTGAGTTTGCATATAGAAATATGTTTATGTATTGCATTTACCTCATATGTAAACAAAGAACTGGGTTTGAAATGAGCTGCATTGCGTAAGTTGACTTGGATAGGCAGTGAGTATCACTCCCAATGCATCTCCTATGAGTGTCCGTCTGTAAGCAAGGGGCCTGCTTAATTATTCTGGAACCAGCCTTCGTATACTTATTTTCTTGTTTTATAATTTTTGGTTACGTTCTCCCATCTGCCTACCTTTTTTTAGTCGTCGTCGGCTAGCATATCGGTGGTATGGATTGATGGGAGAGATACCGTACTTCATGCCGCCACAAATACGGAACCTAAATGAAATAATTAATGTTGGGGATGCAACCCACCCCCACAGCATTCGCTCATACGCCTATACATTCGGGATTTTAATTCTTTCCATTTTTTGCTTTTTTTATTATTCCCATTTTACGTGCCTTTGCCCAGGTCCATGTTGGGTTCCTTTTATTTTTTGGTTTGCTGCGTGAAAATCACAAGGCCCCACCTCTCGTGTCCTGATTTATAATATAAAATAAATCTACTAACGAAAATGGGGTAAACAGTGAGGTACAAGTACAACCTTATTGCATCACACTAGCACCACCATTGCTGATTTTGTTGTTGCTAGAAAGATGTCGGACGACTGCCTCTACCCCACAAAATAAAAACAAAACAAGAAAATTTAAAAAAAAAAACGTCATTGGTCGGTTGTGGAGATTGTGCTCATTTCATTTTCTTTTTTTTTATATTTTTTTTTTTGCTTTTTTTAGCTGATTATTTATATGTATATTTTTTTTTTGCTAGATACGGCCATGTTTGCCTTAAGTTTATGCATTTTTAAAATTAATTAACAGAAAACGGCAGGCAATAAAATTTTTGTTTGACTCGACCAATTTTTTTGTTATAACGAATACCAAACGCAGTTAGCATGTTAAAATTGGAGAGACAAGCTCTAGGTTTCTGGTCACTAAGTTTTGATTGGATGGAGTGAGAGGAGGGTATTAGGCAGAGTGCATGGTGCATCCTAAATAAATTATTCAATTAGCAAAGTATCTTGTGTTACTATGCACTGCTGCATTGATGAGTCTCACATCGAACTTCAATGCACTGTTTGCTCAAGTCGGGATAGCAGTATTTTTATCTTTGCGATAAACTTCATTTAAATTTCTAATTAGTTTGTTGTAAAAGACTGAAAATAAGAACAAAATTTGATGAACAAATGAGCTAACATGGGAAGAGCAGTGTTTTTCCAGAGTATCAGTCAGACTATTGGTATGACTTTGATCAATGTTTTTTTTTACCATTGCAATTTCATCAAAAGCGAGGAGAATTAGCGATGCGTTAGCTTAATGCCAATTACGTATTAATTCTGCCATCGAATTTTGTGGTCTTCATCAGCAATTATTGAAATGTTCCACTATTTGCTTTTCTTAGATTTGAATCATTGCCCTTTTGCGAAGAGTTCACTAGTACTCCGAGAGTAAAATTAAAAAAGTGTCCTTCAACTTAGCAGTTCAGAGTCAGGGTATGACTGTCGGTCCTTGAAATGTTTTAGGCCCCAAGGTTTCAATAACTTTGTTTCCAACACCCATAATTTACTTAGGACCAAAACACTATCTTTTGAATGTAAACTGTCGTCAGCAACATCATATCAGCCGATGGAAGAAATAGTCTCAAAAAGTGTAAAAGCCCGACTAGGAATGATTATTTTGAATGACGAGCCGTTGCATTACCAAAAGTAGTAGGGAATTTGTAAGACATAATCTTCATAGAGCTAAAGCTAACCGTTTTTAGTTTTGATAAAAAAAAAAACAGAAGCAGTATGAGAAACGCTCGATTGAGGAAATTGAAAGATACCATGATAAGAATGAAATCCAAAGTCTTACACAAAGGCAAAAAGTTCATTACAAGGAGGCAAGCCTCGAACTCAAACCTGTAAAGACCAGCGCGGGAACATAGTGGTAACATCGCAATAGGTGATGATGAGGATGTGGAAAGACACAAGATCCGCTGTCAGACAGAATGCTGCCTTCAATTCGGACTTGTACGAATGATCAATAATGCCGTCTACCCGATTTAGAGTCAGTTAATTCCATATATATATATAAGCTTATATGCCAATACAAGGCTATGGTGAGCTTTTCAAGGCATCAATCAAAGCCAGAGAACATAGACGAACTGGATGAAATGTGCCAATAGACAGTCATAATTTCGAGGTAGTATAGAACTTCATCTGGCACATCCAGCTTAAGGACACCAACATTACATCAGTGTGGAAAACCAATTACTACTAATAATTACTTTTGCCATTTGCCAATCGGTGCTTTTGGGTAAAGTAGAAAATTGAGAAAAAAACCATTTCGTGGGAAACCAAGGCAACCGATCCTGCTATACGGCGCCGGCGCGGCGTGGCACCGCCCGTAGATGAGGAAACCTTTGTTCGTTTTGACAAAAAAAAAAAATCTTTCGAGTGATCGTGGTCTTTGGTCCCGTATGTGCAGACAATCTATGGAAAAGAAGATTCAACAACGTGCTGCATCAGCTGTACCGAGACAGGAGTACACATCACTAGAATTTGATGGCTGGGACATTTAGAGCAGGTGGACAACAACGGGATCCCAAAAGTACATTACAGATAAATTACGGAAGGGAAGAAGTCCTTATCTTAGGTTGCGCAATCGAGTTGTGGAAAACATCAATCAACTTAGAGTCCAAAACTGGAGAGAACTCAAAAATTACCTAAATTTCCTTTTAGTGATTTTCCAGTGAATTAATATATTTTTTTACGAATTCATGTGTCATATTGGGCAAGCTAGGACATTTTTTTCTCAGGAAGATATTATGGGTATTGGTTCATGGATTCAATTCTCATGTAATAAAATTGATACTCAAGATCCATACCTCGCAAAAATTAACGAGAAGTCTTCTGACGAAGGGAGACTGGCTTTTCGTTTCAGACAACTAGCTCAATTGTTTGAGCGAAAACCGTTCATTAAAATTCAGGGTTCGAGCCTCAATCATCAAATTTCGGAGCAAATTTATAAAAAAAAAATTAGAATAAATGCAAATTTTCCGGAATTGATTTGAAAATGAAATGAAAACCTTCACTTTTTCTTTAAAAAAAATAATTGTGTGTTTAAGTAAAAGGAAACGCTATGTGCTTAAATAGTGAGTTTGTTGAAAGAAGTTTTGTCCGAAATGAACAACTCCAGAAACATCCGTCAGTAGTACACATACAGAATGTGCCTGCTGTAACATAGAGTGTGCCAAATCGTGTTTTCAGCCATCTTGGCGGTGCCAATTGGCTGATTCGGAGCTACAATTTTTTGTGATGATGATGGATATAATGTCATCAATTTTGGAAACCATTAAAGCATACATATCACCTTCCACGAGGAACTGGCAAGTCGAAGAGCCACTCTGACATGAAAAGTACCGTCTCACATTGCAGTTTTAATTCGGGATAAAATTGTAGCCCTTTTAAATGCACTAGGCTCCGAGTTTCCCCTAGTTTGGTTGCGCCCACTATTGCTTTGCTTTTTTATTTATATATCCAAAATTTTCAATGTTGAAAAAGTGTAGTATATCCCAACTAAATGAAAGCGTCGGAGTAGATTTTATTTTTTCTTAAAAAGTGAAGCAAATTTACTGCGATCGGAACATGGTTTGAACTCTGGTGCTTATCTTTGTTGAGGGAAAAATAGTGGTGACCAGACATGCCCATCAGAGCAGCAGAGTTACTTTTTGATGGAGTTGAGGTCACTTTATATACACCAAGTGATCAAGATCAAATGACCCCATCAAGTCAAACAACTCCTGGTTTAAAAGAAAGACAATGACAAGTTCTTTGTAATACAATTCTTTCTTTACATAAATTGTTGAGACTTCTCAACTGATCTCCACGGCGCGGCAGTAGCTTTTGCAGCAATTGCTTCCCTTGTCGGAAATCGAGGAATTGGGTTATGAGGCTTTCCTGCTACTGTCTAATGATTAAAAAATGCTATTACTGGTCTCTTAACAGCTCTGGACCATCGTCCGAAGAAACTATTTTCAAATTGACAATGCGTAATTTGGTACGATAGACCAACTTGCAATCAACTATCTGATTGGCATCACCCAAATTGATATTTTTAAAAAAACTGTAATCTTAAGTTTGGTTTGGAGTGGTTTCTTTGAGCTATTGAGTATTTCTTTAATGAAACTAAAACTCGAACATTACCAAATGAAAGCAGCAGACGAGAAGAATCTCAAACATTAAGAATAAGAGTACATAACAAAAAGAGTAAAACAATCTCCCTTATCACAAGGCCCGTCGTTCGCAACAAAATCGCACTACCAATGCCAAATGAAAAGGGCAAAGAACGAGTTTTGCAACAAATATTTATAATTTGCTAATAATTTTATCAACAGGAAAAAGTTCCGTACCAAAACATTCACTACGGAGGAGTCTACGACGCCGACGCTTTTCCTTTCTCTCATTCGTAATACGAAATTATTACGACGGGCCTTGTGATAAGGGCCAATACACCGATAAAAGATGTGATGAAAAAAAAAAAAACGTAAGGAATGCGTACCTTTAGAAAAATATTTTCGCCAATGGTGCCCGTTCAACCTACAAAGATCCAAATGAAAGTCAAGAGAGTATCTTTATGCACCCACGTAGAGGATCGTCTTAGGTTACGTAACCTTAATCTAGTCGTTTTAAGGGACATCGTGTGACTCGTGATGGTTCGTTTACAACGAAATCATTTAGTCATTTCAGACAAAAAAGGTTTCGTATTATTGAACAATACGAAACCTTTTTTGTCTGAAATGAGATTGTTAGGTTAGGCTAGGTTTAATGGGAGGTGCAGCCACAAGTGGCAGCACCTCACTCGGATCTCAAGGATCTATTGTGCTCTCCGGGAAAACAGAGGATGAGGAGGTGGGAGGATTGTAGAGGTAGAGGGTTGGGCTGGTGATTGGTTTATTGGGGTGGGGAACCCCCACTGAACCATTTGGAGCCCTGAGCAAATTTCAATACATTGCTCAATTAGAGGTTAGAGATGTCGCCCAGTTCGTCGAAGAAGTATTCTCCGAGGGTTTTTTTCCTAGTGTGGGCCAAGCTATAGGACACTCACAGAGGATGTGGAATGATCCTTCCTCTGCCTCCACATCTTGGCATCCTCTACGTAAGTCGGATGTGCTAATGCCAATTCTCATCATGTGGGTACCCAACGAGTTGTGGCCCGTGAGAATGCCAATCAACAAAAAAAAAAGAGTTTGTTACAGTCCTTTGAGTTGAAGATCTTATGGTTTTGTCAGACGAATTTTGTTTGCTTTGTCACTGGAATGCAGAGTCAAAATAATTTTATTCTTTCGTCACATAAATTGAAGTTGGAAAAACATAGACTTAAATTCATACTCTCAAACGAAACGACTGCGATGAGTTTGTCTTATATTAAGCATTTTCTTTTTCAAACAAAACAACACGACCCACACCATGAGGTTTTCAACGAGGACTCAGCAAGCTGGCTTTAGATTGACTGATAGGAAATGCAATTGAATCGACCATTTCAAAAACCACTTAAGTCAAATTTTTTCAAACATGCTTTTTTTTTGCTGAAAATGGTTCTCTACCTGTGAGGAACCACTTTCAGCAAAAAAAAAGCATGTTTGAAAAAATGTGACTTAAGTGGTTTTTGAAATGACCGATTCAATTGCATTTTTCATCGGATTATCAGAGGTGACTGAGTGTAGCGAAACATCACGAGACACTTGTGTTTTGACTTAAATTACTAAACTCGTGTTGAGGGCATACAGACACGTTCGAAAGTCAATACTTGCTACTATCACAGTATATACCTTGACCAAGCTCGAGCTGCTTTTGTGAATAGTTTAGCTTTTGTGAATCTAACGAGACTAAGCAATAGCCCCAGAACCATTGTGTTTTAGGCAAAAGATCGTTGAGAAAACTCACGTAAGCAGGATTACAATTTTCACTACCAAAATAGTCTTATCCTCTGTAAATAAGCAATGCGTAGCCACCAATAATTATTTTCAAATCAACCCAAAACACTCAAAACAAAATACAAAAATTAGGTTTCTTACAACAACCGCCAAATAAAATTTACGAATCTCTCTTCTGAACCTTTTCTTATGTGAATGTAATGACAAACGAGTGAAGCTATTGAACTGATGGTATGAAGGGTGATTCATCCCCTAATGTTGTGGGTGCATTAGATTAATCCAATATGGAACGGCAATTCATCTGCGGCACTTCCAGCCCACTGTTATGTCGTCCCGAGCGATTTTCTTTCAAATAAAACTCACATAATGCGGAAAACTTTGAATTCTTTTATCGGCCGATAAAAACGATAATCATCGTTCGGAATTCGAAGAAATAATGAGAAATGCGAACACAAATTTAAGGGGCTTGCCTCACGACTCACGAGTACACTCCACGCAGAGCTTGTGGTTCGCTTGATGGCGGTCATATGAGTGTTTAAGGACCATACTGGATGGGCGGTTATGCTGTACGTGACGTCCATTCTAATTTGTGGAAAATCTCTTCTTCGATTTTCGAACGAAGGATGTGTGTGTGTAGAGTTTTCTTATGGTTTTTTGTTCATATTTTATTGACGCACAAATACAATTCTCTTAAAAACAAAATACTATTAGCCTTAGAAAGAAGAGTAAAATAAAAAGAAGGAGTGATTCTGAAATAATATTTTTTCTGTGTGAAATTTTTGATCCTGTTTTTAGTTGTCTTTTCTTTTAAACTTTGTGTTTTTTTCTCTATTCTTTTTCTTGATGTCGAGCACAAACAACAGAGTGAGATGGTTAGTGTTGCTGCTGGTGTTACACTACATGACTTTTGATGAGTTTAGAAGCATTTACGGTGAACAATTCCTGGGCCGGATTCATCGTATTCCTGCTTGGAAATCCACATCTGTTGGAAGGTGGACAGCGAAGCTAAGATGGAGCCACCAATCCATACGGAGTATTTGCGTTCTGGTGGAGCAATAATCTTGATCTTGATTGTGGATGGTGCCAAGGCAGTGATTTCCTTCTGCATACGATCAGCAATACCTAATAAGGCAAGAAAACGTGTGATTATTATCAAAAAGAACTATAGACTAAATTAAGCGCGGTGTGTTAAACAATATAAAAAAAGCATTCATTAAAAAAGTTTTCATGAATGGGTTTATCTCTTTTTCATAATCCAAGCGAGCCAATAGCACCCAAAGCCTCTTTCTGGATTATTGGACTTGACCATCAACTTTTTGGGATAAAGTTATGAAGTAACGGCACTTGTCAAGTAGGGTCTCTAATGCAAGTTAATTCTTCTAACTGAAAACCTTTAATTCTTCTTCTACCGATAACCAGCTGCTCTTTTCGCGAGAGAGAAATTACATTGAAGGACTTTCAAAAACATCAAATTAAAAATGAAGGTTCGACTCAATTCAAAGGCGCTGTCCAAGCTTTTGACAAGTTGTGGCAATTGTGAGTTGCCAATAAACTTACACAAAGATCTTCCCAAAGAATACTGCGAATAACTGAAACCATATAGCCATTTAAGGAATAGAGTCATTCAGGCTAATCACTAATCAATAATAGCAAATGACAATGAAGACTTGAAAAATTAGGGGAAAATATTTAATAAGATTTTGAGACTGCGGCGATGCTTATGTTTCGAATTCCCCTCTCTCCTCTTTAGAGCATGGTATGAGCAAGAACATTGGAAGCCCCGGGCAGTATTCCACAAGGGAACGTGGTGGACCAAGACATTTTTTTAAATATGCTGGTAGACAACAAGACAACTCATGGACGCATCAATGACATACCAAAAGCTCAGTGAAACAAAGTCAATTCACTTAAACGTTACGTTTTTATACACGTTATAAAAAGATAAATAAACAAAAAAAAAACCAAGAGGTGTCACAGGACTTCTTTTCGCACTCCCGGCTTTTGCGTTCAAAAAACAATGTGCATCTACCTTATAGAATTCTCATTTTGTAAACTTTAAAACGTTGTTGTGATTAAAGAGCTAAGAAAATTATATCGGGAAGCTAGGTAAACATTTTGAAATATTTTTTTTTGTTTTTTTGCTTGTGACGGCTAATGGCACTAAAAAACAGATTGTGCAAATTCAAAATATCGGGTGTTTTTTAGAGATTGGTGTTTTTAAGAGATCTTGTAGTTAAATCGGCCTACTCTAATGTAATTTATGCTCAATTTGGTTTCCCATTTCAACATAAACATAAACAAGTTGACAAAAGAACAACGCTCGCACTACGTTTACTTTAAGTGATAATACGCATCCGCAGAGACCTTGAACAGTGCGCACCGAAGAAACAATTGCTGCTGTAGAGCAAAGTGTTGAATGAATCGATTCGCCACCGTGCACAGTAATTCGAGCTTTGTCCATCAACTTCATAGAAGATTTCGCGCATAGATCTTGCCTTACGATCCTTCAAGATCCAGCTTGTGCAAGAATCAAAGCCGCGAGACCCATGGGCGTAGCCAGGAATATTTTTAGGTTTTTTTCGAGGATAATTTCTTAAAAATCAATGAAAAAACGAGGACATTTTTTTGAAAAAAAGTAGGACATATTTATTGACAAGAATATTGAGAGATACTATAAAAGTATCATTTTTTGGTTTTGGAAATCTCATTGAGAAGTCCTCGTTTTTCGGCAATTTTGCGAATTGTCCTCACTTTTTATAAAAATTTTCATTACTCCTTTTTTCCGCTTTTTTCACAAATTTTCCTCGATTTTTACGAGAATACTCTTTGAAAAGTCCTCGTTGTTTCAGTATTTTCTCCAAATGTCCTCGAGGACAAAGATTAATTTTTTTTTTTTTTTTAAACGCAGAATTTTTCGAGGATATTTGCCCATACCTACCCCTACCTGGCTAGTGGCTACGCCCATCCGAGACCATGCAATGCGTCGTGATTTTGGTGCATGGGCCGAAAATGAGATTGATCTCGATTCTGATTTTCATCGCAAAATTTTGCTCAGTGATGAGGCTCATTTTTGGTTAAATGGTTACGTCAACAGGCAAAATTGCCCCATTTGGAGTGAAGAGAATACACATGAGTACCTACCTTGAGACGCCATTACATCCCCAAAAACTGACTGTTTGGTGTGCTCTATCTGCTGTTGGAGTCATTGGGCCACACTTCTTCCGAAATAATGCTGGCGAGCCAGTTACCGTTAATGGAGCCATGATAACCGACTATTTTGTTCCCGAATTGGATGGCATGAGTATGGATGAGATGTGGTTCCAACAAGACAGTGCTCCATGCCACACAGCGCACGTCACAAACGATTTATTGAAAGAAACATTCGATGAGCACATAATTTCGCAGAATGGACCTGTCAAATGGCCACCAAGATCGTGTGATTTGACACCATTGAACTATTTTCTTTGGTTATATGTGAAGTCGTTTGTCTACGTCAACAAACCAGAAATGTTAGGGGGCTTGGAAGCCAACATTCGACATTAAAATGATTTTCTTGTGTCTTATTTCAATTCGAAGTAGCTCTAAAAAAACACCCTTAATTTTTTACGCCGTTTTGGTTTAGAAAATACGTGCTATAGAGAACTGCGTTCCAAACTAGGATGGATTGTTTTAGACAAATTAGTTTTTAGACCCATTTCTGCACTATAGGGATGTATGAAGCAAAAATTCGTAGAAAAGTTAACAAACCTTAACTTATGAAATCAAAGCTTGCTTCTTGCTGTGGTGAAGTGCTTAGGTTTCTTGGCACGCAGTATAACTGAATTCCCGGTCACAGTGGCATACCGGGAAACTAAAAGCGGATGAACTGACGAGAAAAGGCTCAACAAATGAGCCTTCTCTCATAGAGCTATCAATCATGGTTCTACCCAGTGCAATTAAACAGATCATTGGTAACAAAATATTGCGAAAGTTCAATGAAAGATGGGAATGCCAAGAATCCTGTGTCATCTCCGGAAACAATTGCCAAAATACAATGGGAACAAATTGGAATGGCTACATATCCTGAATAGGCCTTCATTGCGATCGCTTATTAGTATTATGTAATAGGACACAACCTTCTAGGCTACCCCAAAAAGAAAATGATTCCTTGCACCGATGACTTATGTAGAGGATGCAATGACCAAAACAAACACGAGGATACCACTCACTTCCATTGTCACTGCCCAGCAATCTGTCGCAGCAGGACGAACTAGAAGAATCATCATATACTCTAGCCCCTAGGTAACAGCTTGTTGAACTCCATTAAGGCCACAAAACGGTTAAAAATGTATCAACCAGGACTTTGCAGCACTTCACGGTATTACAATGGATCTACATTGATCTAAGTGTGGCCAAAATAAGATCAACCGTTAGCCCATTCTATCTAACCTAACACAACCCACCTTTTCAAGTAATAGCGATCTCAATGTCAAAATAAAAAAGTAACAGTTAAAAAAATCCCTTAAAGTATCACAGAATTTAAAATCTATTCAAAGTATTGAAGCTTTTAGGTTGCGGCAGTGAGAAACAGACTCAAAAGGAAAAATTATTTAACAATCCCACGGCTGGATTTAGTGCTATAAGAACGCAAGTTTATTCCGTGCTAAATATTGCCATTTCGTTTTGAGAAATTGCTCAGGATAAAACAAATTCTAGCTGAGGAAAAAAGAATAACTTTCGATTACTAAGACATTTTTTCAAAATGACAGTGGCGTAATGGTAAACATGTAGACTGTTTGAAGTTTGTAGGATGGTTGAGAAAATTGCGCTAGACCACGGTTTGAAAAAATTTTCTATACGAGAGCTCTAACGCAAATAAAAAATGGAAAAACAAGGTTTTCAGTTTGATGGCATCTGAGTGGTACCAGTGGCGTAATGGTAAGCAGGTAGACCTGTTGCAGGTCCCCTTCATATCTCACTAAAAGATGGTTGAGAAAATTGCGCTAGATCACGGGGTTTTCTACGAAATAGTTAAAAGATGGTTTGGAGAAAATTTCTCTACTGCATCTTTTACGTAATTAAACTACGAAAGAACACGATTTTCAGGCTAATGGCATTTGAATGGTACCAGCGCCGTAATTGTTAGCATGTCATGCTGCTACGTGGTAGGTTCATGGTTCGAAACATAAAAAAATGTTTTTCACTAGTATCGCCTATTGCGAGGAATTGGCAAGTCCGTCGAGAGTAATTACGTACCACCGCCATAAAAGCGCGAACTTAGTCATTCGGAATCGGCCGAGAAAAATTAAATCAGCTTAAGTCTCCCCAGTATTGCTTTTCAATTACGCAGTAATCGGTCACTAAAATTTTTTAGTGTTTTTAAAGTTATAAGTCGTGTTTGATTCGAATTTTTTGCTTCATCACTGAGGACGTAATCACCCTCGATTTAGATTGCACCTGAGGAAAAAAGAAATCACAATTGAAAATCTCACCTGGATACATAGTAGTGCCGCCGGATAATACATTGTTGGCATACAAGTCCTTCCTGATGTCAACATCGCACTTCATGATTGACTGATAGACCGTCTCATGGATACCACACGATTCCATACCCAAAAATGATGGCTGGAAGAGGGCTTCTGGGGTACGGAAACGTTCATTACCGATGGTAATTACTTGCCCATCAGGCAATTCGTATGACTTTTCCAACGAGGTTGATGCAGCAGCGGTAGCCATTTCCTGCTCAAAGTCCAAAGCAACATAGCACAACTTCTCTTTGATGTCCCTTACGATTTCCCTTTCAGCGGTGGTTGTGAAGGAGTAGCCTCTCTCTGTCAAAATTTTCATCAAGTAGTCAGTTAAATCCCGACCAGCCAAATCCAAACGGAGAATGGCATGTGGCAAAGCATAACCTTCGTAGATGGGAACAGTGTGGGAAACACCATCACCTGAGTCCAATACTATACCAGTAGTACGACCGGAAGCGTACAACGATAGGACTGCCTGAATGGCGACATACATAGCGGGTGAATTGAAAGTCTCAAACATAATCTGAGTCATCTTTTCGCGATTGGCTTTTGGGTTTAGGGGTGCTTCAGTCAAGAGGACTGGATGTTCTTCGGGAGCCACACGCAATTCGTTGTAGAAAGTGTGATGCCAGACTTTCTCCATATCATCCCAGTTGGTTATGATACCGTGTTCGATGGGATACTTCAAAGTGAGGATACCACGTTTGCTCTGTGCCTCATCACCGACATAGGAGTCCTTCTGACCCATACCGACCATCACACCCTGATGTCTTGGGCGGCCGACAATTGATGGGAATACAGCGCGTGGTGCATCATCACCAGCAAAGCCGGCCTTGCACATACCGGAACCATTGTCTACAACTAAGGCTGATGCATCATCGTCACACATTTTGGTTGTTGGAGTTTAACTGTGGAGAAAAATTATTTACCTATTTAATTTGTATTGCTATAAGAAACGATACTGTAAGCTTTAGGTATGCTTTGTAAGTATGTCCAACAAAGTGATCGGACTTCTTTATTTGATAGGATCGAAAAAATGTTAAAAAATCAACAAAAAATCACAAGACTATAACACGGCTTGATTGAACGACACCACAATTATATTGAACAATACATTTAACCCTGGAAGGACATGCATATTTTACGCGCACTAAGGTCATCCTTCGTCGAATCGACTAAGCTCAGCTTTAAACCTATCTTATCCGTACTGAGTTGACCTTGATCTCAAAAATTTTAAATGAAACTCTTGAAAATGTTTTTAAGTAACAAATGCAATTTATTGATATCCAGTATCGATATGTTTTTGGCCTTTAAAAATAAAATTAAAATTATCAGTTTATTTTGTTACACATACTGCCATTGTCTTTAAAAAAAATCAACAAAAAATAGTAAAATTAAATTGTTTATGGAAATAATTCCAAAAACTTACAGCCGTATTTATTAGATTTCCCTAAATAGCTCTGAACAGATGAATAGTTATATAGTGAATAGCACATTGAATAAATTCTTATTTATAAACCATTATAGTTATGATGTGTATATCTTACCTATCTATAATCTATAATATAATTTATAGCATTGAGCGGTAATACACAGGTGTACTTCACTATCGAAAACAAACCCGTCTCTGAAAGCCATCTATGTATCCGCCGGCGTACTAACATTCCCCTGTCATTTCAAAATAGCGAAGACACAAATTTATTCAGTCACTATACTACCTAAATCGGCGTTCAGCCTATGTTACGTTCAAAAAGTTTTATAAATAGGTTTTTCTGTTCAGAGATATTATAAGAGGAACATAGCACTATTCACTCCCTATTATGGGTTTATAAATAAGGCTGTTAAAGTTTTAGTTCATATCAACTACTGGAACTACAAAAAGCATTTAAAAAAAAAAATTATATGCAAGAGGCATAAGCTTCAATTTTGTGCTGGCCACAGATGCTTTTCTTGCATTTCTAACATGAAGATTTTGCCATTTCCCTATTGGAGTATGGACAAAATCCACAAATTTTCCTTTTTTTCCGCTAATTGATTTTGAATATTGCCTTGACAAATTCCTTGGCCATCGGCCAAAACATTTTTGATTCTCCTCCTAGTTGTAGTAGTAAGAGTTTGTGTGTCCAGTCTTCGTGACATATTAGGGGTTTTTCTTTTTTAGTTCCGAACAGTGAACAGAACAGAGAACGAACAGCGTGAACGTGTTCTGAACTGAGCGTGTTCAGTGAGCTGCGCTCAGACTCTTGCTCTAGATGCCCCGTCATTTTATTTCGAGCACGTAGAGTGCGCTCGCGTAGTGTTCCGAAGAAAAAAGAAAAACATTTTGAGCGTTCAGATATTGCTGAACTGAAAAAGAAATACTCTTACGTTTTTGACGTTTCACTTATCTGTTCGGAACTAAAAAAGAAAAACCCCTATTATGTTCCTTGACAAGATCAAAATGTTACTTTTTCATATAGTTTCGACGGCATAGCGGTTTTTTTTTTGTTACTAAACATATGATTATGTGTTTGTTGCTAATTGTAAATCATTTTGTTCTGCCATAAAAAACAACAAAAAAAATCCAAAATAATAAAAATTAGCAAGCCCAAACAAACAAAAAGTCACACAAAGGTCATGCTTCGTCGTTTCGACGAACAAACCTGTAAACAATACGTATTTTTATAGTTCACAGGATACCATACGTCTGCCCACAGGTAGATTACCACACCAACGGGTGTTGTACGAAGATACAATTAAGGGGGATGAATAGTTGAAGAAAAATCATAAAAAATAAGTGAGGTGTTCGTCGATTCGACGAAGGATGTCCTTCAAGGGTAAAAAAAAAAAGGTTTTAAAAGGTTTTTATAAAAGCTAGTCATAGTGCAGTTTTCACGTCAAAAACCAAAATATCACACATTTATCTTATCTCCCTCATTTCAGATTTCTTTTATCTTGGGTCTAAGAGTCGAAACCACTTCCTCTCGGAGCATTTATTACCACTATTAACTCTTTCTTGCAATTATATAATAGAAAATACGAAAAAAGTGGGTTCTGCAATTCTGTCTTGTATGTCTGTCTGTTTGTCCATATGTGGATCTAAAGCCTGAACCGTTTGACCGATTTTCTTTAAGAATTAACTGTTTCGGTCTGTGGGGCAGCTAACAGAGGCGTTTCTAAAATTGGGTCTCTAGGTCTTGAATTAAGGGGTTAGGGGTAGTCAGAATTTTCAAAAAATCGATGCATTTTCTTAAAGTATAGTATCTTAAAAATATTCTCTAAAAGTTTGAAGTGAATCTGACAAATATCTTTCGAGTTATCCATCGAAGAATAAAAGGCTTTCGAGCGGTCGATAGATTTGAATAAAACTTATATAGTTTTTAGAAAACATAAAAAGCTGATCGAAGGATTTTCTTGTATTTTAAAATTCGATTTTTATAAACAATTAACTGTTGATTTTTTCACAAAAATCAGAAAAAAAATTCCTGAGGCCGTCATTTTGTTAATTTTGAAACAAAATATAAAAATCTTTGATCAGGCACTAGCTTTTCATGTTTTCTAAAAACAGTAGGGTAGACGGGGGAGCATTTGCCACCGGGGTACCTTTGCCAACCGAGTTTTTTAGTCGATCTAACAAAATGTAAGATATCGAAAAATCGATATTTATAGCACATCACCAAATAAAAATATCCCACGAAGTTTGACAGTTCTCAAGTAGACGCCAACAAAGTTGGACGTGTGTGTTGTTTTTTTGACCTCTGGATCCAAAAATCATAAGGTAATCATTAGTCGCATATTTACTTACTATTTTTTCTTGCAATTATTATTAGAATATGCATTTACTTTCGTAAAATGGAGCATTTTACATTATCTTTTAATTGGAAAAAATAGTAGAAGTGAATTTAAAAAAAAACCATCTTGTGGGGCCATTTGCCATTTTCTTGTGAGGAGGCAAAGCAACTTCGTGGGGTGCATTTGCCAGTGGCAAAGTCTCCTCATGGGCTGCATTTGCTGAGTTGCCATTGCACCCCAAGAAGTTATTTTTATGTATTGAATTAATAAAATTGTTTTGTTACGTTCTTTAATACTGTGTATTTATTAAAATCTATTCAATTGTGTTTATTTCTGATACTTAGGTACCCGGCAAAGTCACCCCTATCCTCATGGCAGGGAGACTTTGCCATATCACATTTTAATGTCTTGAATTAATTATTAAAAAAAGAAGTTACAAAAGCACCAATATTAAAAATATTTTAAATTGAAGATAAAAAGATAAGGAACATATTTGATATTAACAAAAATTAAAACACAGCAGAAATTAGGTGAAAGGTCAAATTTCCTAAATCCTGGCAAATGCTCCCCCGTCTACCCTATATGTTTCATTCAAATCTATCGAGTGGTTTTTGAGTTGCAGTTGGCACCATTTTTAAGACCTGTTCAACTTAAACCGCCATAACTTGTAAAATGGTTAATTTTTTGAAGTAATGTTAAAGTATGATGAAATGATACTACATCTTCACTTATGTCAAAAAAAATTCATTACTAGTAAAAAAAATTATTAAAAAATGGCATTTTTTCACGCTCATGACTACCCCTAACCCCTTAATGATAGGTGCCTTGCAACCTATCTCTACGATTTCAATTAAATTATGTGTGAGGGATTAATTTTTAGCTGGCTTTCTTATGATGTATTCGGAAAAAACTATGAAAAAAGCTTAAAAACGGCTAACCCCATACTGCCGTTTCTTCTAAACCGACCTTTTTGTAAATGGATTCTTTTTTTTAAGGAAGTACAATACTTTTTTAAAGTCCTTGGTTGCTTAAGAAAGACATTTGTATCAAGATTTGAAAAATTTTAGTTTTTAAAATACATATTTATATTTAAAGATAATCATATTTGTATATTTTCAAAACAGTATCTTTGCCTTTTTCTTAATTTTTTGCCAAAGTAGCATCTAGGAAGATCGCAAAACTTGCAACTTGATTTTTAAAAAACTCAAAAGTGAAAAATTAAAAACTGATTTAAAAAAAGATATAATAAGGTCTATGTTTCTATTATCGCTAAAAGCTTTAAGAATATTTTACTTATTTTTTTATTTTATTATTGTTTTGTAGTTGATAGCCTTGTGCCATACAACATATTATAAAGAGCGAATACTAAAACCTGATAGTGAACTTAAGGATTTTGATAATGTACTTAGCACACAATCACAAGTTCGTTGTTCCCATTTAATTTTTTGGGGAACTTTAATACATACATAGGCGTACGTTATTAAGAACACTATTTCTGGCTAGAATACTTAGGTAAATCACGTTTTAATATGCATTAAAATAATGGTCACTTTTATTGAGCAAGATGCCCGAATTCTTTAAACGATAAAAATGAAAACTCAAAAAAAAAAGCTAAGCTACCATGAATCCTTGCTTTGATTAACTATCCACATACTTTTTATACAATTCATAAAATTATAAAATGCAGTTTAAATTTTGTTTCAATTTTTTTTCGGGTAGCATAGTTCAAATCTTAATAACAAATAAAAACATGATTTTCGATAGATTTCGTTCAGGGTTAACTTTTCTAACTAAATCAATTGAGTTTTAAAAAACATGAAGCTCGAAAGACGGAGGAAGGGTTTTTCACTGCCCTTCAATTTTATTTGAAAAATCGGAGGACTAACAAATTGAATAACTTAGTGTTTATTGAATTCCATTTGATTCGCATTCGAAATTTTTTCGATACTTGAAAGTTCAATTAGGAGTTGTTTTTTTTTTTTTTAATGTTAAACTGAAACTTGCACAGATCACACAGAAAAAATAAAAATAAAATAAAAACGCAGTACCGAACACTTTGTACGCACGATAAGGAAGAAGCAATGAGTTTTCGAAACTTACGTACCGCACTTCTTGTGAATTCCGTGAGGGTAGCGACTAGAGTGATCTGGTGCTGGTCGGTTTGTTGGCTTTTAAATAAAATTATTTGACAAAGTCATTTCGACTTGTCTATGCAATTTGATTCTATGTCATTGTTTTCGAGATTTGTTTTCATTTTTTTTCTTCTGTTTTTGAATTTTAGAAAAAACAAAAGGCAATCCCAACAAACTGTAAGATTCTTGTTGAGCGTAATTAAGAACTTTACAAGAATCTGTGTATTTCTGGTGCCAAATGAGGAGGCTGCAGATCGTTTTTTTTTTTTTGCATATTTGTGTGTCGCAAAATGTTGATAGCTGGCAGTGGGCGCCCAGGATTGATTTGTGAGAAAACTAAACGGGGGTGGCGGAGTGTCTTTTAAGGGAGTCAAACATTGCTTGCATATCTATTACTTGACAGCTCAAAATAAACACTCATACCTAGAACTTTTGTTTTGAATGGGGAGCCAGCTTGGGAATGGCCAAAGATGGTTCGGTCAATAGGCGAGGAGCTATATTGTCTGCTACTTTTTGTTTCAGTGAGCGACTCAAACTGAACGTGTGGTCAATTATGGTGATGAATTCTTGGTTGGTGCACGTCGGCGCGTTGCAGCTATTTCGACACTTAAATTTATTCATTTGACATGTAACGGAAAAATGCAACTATTTTCATTTGAGAAGAAAGTATTAAATGCTTTTTCTTGTCTTTTTACAATTCTGTGTTGAGTGGTAATTAAAATTGGCATTGTCTGTCAAATTGGACATTTATTTATAAGAAACTTGGTGAGAAAAGTGGAACGCGTTGACGTGAATATTTTTATGATCTTGGCAGTTGATAGATGACAGTAGCAATTGATAGGTTTTACCCAGATTCTATAGCTACACATTTTGAAACAAATGCACTGCGCTTCAACATAATCGGTTGATCGTTTTTCGATTGGGTTTTTGATGTAAGTGGCTCATTTAAAAGAAAAACTTCGATTGAACTCCTCTATTTAGTAAATTTACGAAATTGAATTTTGTTAATGGTTTGACTGAGGATTTAAAAAATATTATCTGCAAAATTTCCGTCAAAATTTTGTGTTTCTTCAATAACATGGATTTTATTTTGTTTCGGAAACCGCGCTAAAATGTTTTTATCGTGTTTAGCAACAATATTGGGTAGATAATGAATATTGCTTCATTATTAAACTAAAATAACCTTTTTTTTTCAGTGCATGGAATACATTTTTCCGTAGACTCTCGTATATATGTTGAGTCGAACCCTTGCTATAAGAAATACGTGTGAAGCCTACCTGTATTCAAATAACGACGAATTTTCGCTATTGAAAAGCTAAAAGAAACGATTGTGAACTTCTTCAACTGTTAGTCGTTAATAAAAAGCACAGCTTGCATTTTACTCTTTATTTTTGCTTGGAGGGACTTCACTTTTCGATCGCTGAAGAAGGTGTCAAATGTTACCACCTAGAAAACAAGAAGCTGTAAAGCGTCTGTTGTCTGCAGCTGGAAAAAGAATATTTATTGAGTATACATTCCAATATCGTAATCTCAATATGCCTGAATTGAAGTTACAAAAATTACATATAAGGAACTGTAAACCTTCAAAGCTCTACCGAAAAATGCTCCCGAGGTTAAACACTATAAAATTACCCTTGAAAAACATCCAAATCACTCATAACATTCGGATCCTTCGGCTTTCTTAGATCACAACTTAGGCTGTTCAACACATTTTATTGCATTATGAACAAGGTATGTGAAAACTAAACATTTGAGGAGTTATTGACATTGCTAAGCAAAAAAGGAGCAAATCCTCAAATCCTTTACTAAATCGGTGAAAAGGAATACAGTTTTGGAAGCCGGATAACGACGTTTTTGATCAAAAGTTCATGAAAGTTTTACGATCCAATTTGCTTATCAAATTTATCTAAGTAAGTCTGTCGAACATAATTATATTTGAGGTAATACGAAAAAATTTATGCAGAAGTGTAAAAGTTATATTTGGTGTGAATTATTTGAGTAGTAATTTGCATCAAAAGCAAATATCGTTTTTTTTGCTATATTGCAAGTTTGTTAAGCATTAATCTCTGATCGAGACGAGTCTGTTGCAAGCATTTATTTGAATGGAAATATGCCTCCCAAGTCAGAAAAGTTTAATTATTATTTTCAATCAATGATCAACAGTAGAGCAGCTTGAGATGACGGACAAGCGTAGACCGAATGAAATGGCTAGAAAATCCAGCCTCGTCTGCGACAAAAAATGCCTCCAACGCTGAACGGAAGATTTTATACCGCAGTTGTGGGTTGTGCGCGATATTTTAGTTATATTTCATATTTTAGTTGCACTATCCGAATGGTGACTCGTGGTACCCGTGGTGTGATGGATAGCATGTCCGCCTGTTAATCCAGAGGTTCGAGTTCGAATCCCACCAGAGGCAAAAATGTTTTTTCTACGGGTATCGCCTTTCGCGAGGAATTGGAAAGTCCTCCGTTAGTATTCGTTGCCATGAAAAGCGCTTTCTCGATTAGACGTTCGGAACCGGCAGAAAATTGTAGGTCCCCTCCATTCCCTCACAAGGGATGGTTGTGAGAAATGCGCTAGGCCCAGGGGCTCCTCGCTCTATTGCGCCACCCTATTTATTTATTTATTTATCCGAATGGGGAACGCTTTGCCAGGCTCTATTTTTCACCTGCACTACGATTCACAAAAATTAAGAAAAAAAAATCCGCATCGTTGTCTCCCCCATCAAATCCTCTACAGTTTTCCTAAAAACTCGCACTCTGATTTATAACATTATAGGGGTAGGTATTCATAGCCCCTTGACGTGCACGCTTATTGTAAGAAATCGTCCAGCAACGTTCCGACACTATCGCGAAACATACAAGTCCGACCAAAACACTCCTGGTACAGTATGGTTCAGACAAATGCCACGAAATCTACCGTTATTTGACCCCAGACATGCAACAGTCCAGGACTTGGGGGCATTCTTTGGCCAACGCGGAATACTCTAGTAGCGTATCACTATTGTGAAGCAGTTAAGTATGAGAGCTGTGATCCCTTTCTGACCATGTTGCTTATAGTGACGGAAAAAAGAACAAGAAAAAGTTACACATAAACCTTCATTTTCAAAAAATCTACTATCAGTTGAAAGCACCATTTTTAACGAGTAAAAAAAGCTATATCTCCAATTTCTTTTGTCTGATAGAACCTTCTGCCATTAACGAACTTTATCATCGATATGAAAACACTGCTTAAAAAACAAATTTCGCTCTACTGCTGCATCAATTTACTTCTGAAATGAGCTCAAGTATGGGTTTATAGATCTTACGAGTTAGTTGAAAAGTCTCTCCGGTCCTTTTTGAAAAGGATGTTCCGATTACCGAAGAATATCTAATTATATGTTGTATATTGTAACTTCAACTATATCATAAGAAAGTTAGAGATGGAAGAATCGAGATTACCGAACATAATACTAAGGTATGCTATTAGAACGAAAAAAAGTATTTGCAAAACTTGGAATGGAATTTCAGCAGATTTTGGAATCGATATAGTTTTGCAGTCTATCGAGCAACCATCATCTATGAGAAGGAAATTCAATTTGTTGTCAGTCAATTATCACATAAAACATCTGTCGGAGCCTCAAAGGTGCTGAAAAACCAAAAAAAAAAAAAAATTTTAACTTTTCGTGCTTAAAAACTCTTTTTTAAATTCACTGCATTAAGTATGCTGACGATCTAAAACTATTTTTGTGTGCTAGTATAACTTCGCGGAGTTCAAATCTTAAGCCTTTTCATGGCAAAATTGAGTGGAATTTGAGTGGATTATTGAAGAAGGTTCAAGTTGCTGAGTGATCTTGTCTCTCAAAAAAGAAGTTAAGATATTGCAACTAAAATAAAGACAAAAAAGATATATTTGGTCTAAGCACCTCGAGACCCAGCAAGATGCCAGGGACCTCCTGCTAACGTAATTTTTTCTTATTTAAATTTCAGCAGACGGCTGGTTGTAAGAAATGGACTAGAAATTGTGCGTCCTTATCTAGCTCGCAATAGGCTGATTATTGTGATGAAGAAAATGGAAATTTTGTCCAGATAAACGTTAACAGCGATCTGGAAAAGCATGCTCTTAATTATTCACAACCACCTTGCTTTCGTTTTGCGATACAACCCCAAAAAAATCCTGTGTGAATCCATCATACCCAAATCTATTTTCATTTCCATTTCCATTTTTAATGAAAACTCGAAAGAAAACAGAGCTCATCGCGACATAAGAACAAAGATAGTATTTTATATCGTTCTGTTGTAGATTAAATAGTTCAGATACATTGCTTTCTTTTATTGAGATTCAATTTAATCGATCAAATCATGATGTTTATGTACTTGTATTGTGTAATGTGTATTGTATTTTTATTTCTAAAACAAACAAAAAAAAAAAAAGGATTGTGAGATAAGTTTCTATCAACTAACGAAATAACATATGAACTTCTGTTATAAGACGAAAGACAACAAATTTTTGTCTTTCTAAAAATCCTAAGAATAACTAAAAACAATCATGCTCGATCGACTCGAACTGAATGCTCATTAAAAATTATCAAATGGCGTATCTTCTGTCATACTTTACATCATTCTTCAGCCACGTACTGATCGCTTAGTGACGAGTGAAAAGAACAAAATATAAGACGTGCCGATTTGATGTTTTGAAAACTACATCATCAAAATGCAGCCTATTTAATCTCACACGCTGTTGGAAACGGTCCACCGTGTTTCGGGAAAATATTGATTATGCAAAATTAAAAAAAAGGTAAAATCACTTTGCGGATTGACTCCATCTTTATAAATTTATGTGTGTAATAAGAAAGATGATATTTGACATGCAAGTTCAGTAAAAAATAATCTGTGATCGTGTTCTTACAATTTTGGCTGTTCATATTCAAATACTCATTCATGGAATTAGAAATTAGAAACTCACGAATCAAGATGATCTCGCGATCACTGTATAGTTGATAGCCACTCAAAAAAATTAATGTCAGAAGAAAATCGTCCTACCCGTCTTATAACTGTTCGCGACAGTTACATTTTGAAATGGACGGACAATCTGGGCATACAAAACAATTTAGTATTTTTGACTTTTGAAATACTTTACTTAACAAGTTAATGGTAAACATAATTTTTACGCTTCCTTTTTCAGTGAATTTTTTGTTGTCTTTGGTTATTCTTTGGTTTTAGTTGCCTTTGCCCAAAATGCTCCTTAATCAGACTTCGGTTATTAATTAACTGAAATGAAGATAACGAATTCGGGTCTAAGTTTATGTAGATCATCACAACTTTATTCATTTTCGCCCATTAATATGCATTCAAAAAGAGTTGTGCATTTCAATTTAGTCATCATTATCCGATTGCTATCTCTGAATTGTCTAATGCCAGTTGAAGAAGATCCAAGACAATCCAACAACACAATTCAATGTTGACTCCTTAATCTACGTCTTGGTTTTTGCTGTTGGTAATTTCTTACCTTTTTCGTTAGGGTAGAAGGTAGATGGCTTGGAGATAATCAAACTTGCACTGCCTTAAAAACACGAACAATGCGCATGCGCAAGCAGTAACACAAGTCACTGACAAAAAATTAAACTAAGCCCACTTCTCTTTGGTGCGGTCATACGGCAGGGAATTATATGTGCGCAATTGAAAGCCACTGCGGTTTAGTGGCCTAAAATGTAGCTACGTAGCTATATCGACGCTAGAGTGCTCTGAAGCTGATGTATTCCTCGGCAGTTAGTTTTTTCTTGTGATACTTTTTGGTGTTTTCGGTCAGGTGAACATTTTTTGTTTTTATTTTTTTTTACTTCTTTGGCAAATGCTGGTTTTGATCTAAGGATGCATTGAAAAGGTGCACACACGAGTGCGCATTCTCTGCGTCCATCTGCGGGTCAATGACTGCTCTTCTCACCTTTCGTAGATTCTTTGCAGTTGGATGAACCCATTGCGAGAGGCTCATCCTTCTGGTTCTCATGCAGGCATCACTGCGCAAGTGGTTGAGTGGTTTCAATGTATGCAATCGTAATAATTAGACGGAAGGATGTTTGCAAAAGGGAAATGGGCATCTATTAATTTTAAGTCCTTTTTTTAAGGAGATGCTCATTATCGATGGCTGTTAATAGTAATGAACTTTTTTCAAAGCTGGAATGTCTACGCAGTGATGGTTGAAGTTTGAGGCACATCACAAAGGTTTGAACTGAATTTTTAGGTTCTTATTGAAATACAGTGAAATCTCCCTTTGCGGACACCTCCTTTAGGCGGACACCTCTTTTAGACGGACAAATTTTTTTGCACGGAAATTGCTTCATATAAGTTTCACTGTTTTCAGTTTCCATTAGACGGACACTCCCTTGGACGGACGCGGACAGAAATTTCACGTACGAAAGACAAAATATTTTCTCTTAGACGTATACCAGAGCAAGATTGAACATGCCTCACGCTAATAACTTTGGCAGCGGTATTTTTTTTAAATTGCAGTTTACAGCGAGCAGCAAATTCTTTGAAAATATGTACATTCGTGCCAGTCCAGAAACTCTATTATGTGTGTTTTAATTTTGTGTAACTGTTGAATGTGTATTTGATTTGAAGGATTGCATGTATCTGTTGGATCTTTTTATATTCATGTTGTGGAAGTGATCTTGTTTGGACGTTAAAAAGGGTTTATTTTTTGATTTTAGTTTTTTTTTTGCGCTCAGGCAGTTTTAAATTCTTTTGATTATTTTTACCTATGTAAATTTTATAAAATCAAGTTTTCAGGATGCCACCAAAAAAGAGAACTTTGGCTTTAAAGGGAAAGGTAGACGTAATTAGCTTTAGAAAAAATATTAAAAAAAGCATACGAGGAAAAGCAACAGAATTTAAAATAGGAAAAACCCAAGTTGCTGATCTACTAAAAAAAAAGAATGAGCTTTTGAGTGAATAGCAGTCAAACTATAATGCAACTATTCTTAAAAGACAATTTATTTCGTCAAGCGGTTTTGATAAAAATGTTTTCGAGTGGTTCAATGCATTTCGACACAAAGGGTTTCCGATATCTGGAAGTGCAATTCGACCACAGGCAACAGAAGTTGCAATGCGCTTAGGAATCACTGATTTCAAAGCATCAGCTATTTATTTTTAAAATTTGGTGTTTTTGTTTGATTTCCCATAACCGGACAACTCCCTTAGACGGACAAAAACTTCTGCACCATGGCTGTCCGCCCAAGGGAGATTTCACTTTAGTTGCTTTTATAAAAATTTGTAATGCGTGACAAGTTGGTGTCGTGTAGTGAGTATGTTCAGAAATCGCGTTTATAATGAAATCTGGGGCGGAGTTAGTTTACTTTAATCTTTTACTTTATTTAGTGAATGCTTAACAACTGTAAGATACAATATCTTATAAGGTACTTATAAGCTGATTTTACAGAAAGAGTTCCAGAGACAGACGGAATTTACAAAAAATTGACGCTCGGTGTTAAACACGAATGGTGGGGATGAATTAACTGACGAGATCTTACTGAAGTCGCGGTAGTAATTTTGTCAAAACAATATTGTGGTTGGCGTGCAATCAGTATGTCGGAGAGCAAAATTAAGCTACGAATCTCAACATAGCTGTGAAAGGGTATCCCCAGCAACATTTTAGGCAAATTAGATCATTTATCGTATCTTCGTAGTGCAGGAGTTTTCGCTTGCTTACATATTTGCAATCACAGCCGTAGGTACATCAAGATCAGAAATACAAAGCCTTTGCAAGAACTAAACGTGTCTTAAAAGGTGTAAAAGTTTGCCAACAAGTGTGTTTATACGGTCACCCCAAGTCAAGACGCGGTTAAACGTCACGCCGACATTATTTGCAGTTTCACAATCGGAGGAAAATAATAATCAAGATTAAGACTTTTTCTTAAAATGAGACCGCTTATAGTTCGGACCAACTTTAATTTTTTTTAGATCTTTGTTGACACAAAAAGCTCCATGCTCTATGAGCCCAAGAGGCAGCTAAAATCCAATTGTACGTCATCTGCGCACATATATGAGAAGATCAATGATCAAATAAAGATGAGAGTTCGTTAATGTACATCGAAAACAATTGTGGACCAAGTATACAACCCTGTGGAACACCTGTAATGTTCGGGTGGAAATTAGACAATCTACCATCCAAATGGGCTGCTTGTTTTCTACCAGCTAAATAGGATTACACAAGCTAAGTAGCACTTAATGAAAAATTTAATTGATTTTTAAGCTTTTGACATAAATTAACGTGGTTGACTGGGTCGAAAGCCTTAGAAAAATCGAGCAGAACAAAAAATGTAACGTTATCTCTATCCAAGGCTTGCCTTATATCTTTCGTTACGTTTAAAAGAGCGATAATACAGCTGTGTTTAAAAAAAAAAAACAAGAATGCTTCGGTGTAAGCATCGAGTTTGACGTAAGGTAAACGTTGATTTGTGTTTGCATGATGCTTTCAAATACTTTCGGTCGATACGGTTAGATAGAGATAGGGTGGAATTCAACACCTTTTAGGATTTTTCAAAGTTGGTATGATTTTGGCTTTCTTACACAAATCCTGGTAAATTCCTGGCCGGAGAATAGTGTTCAGAAAATTAGCAAGACAAGATAAGATATTACCGCATCAGTATTCGAGTGAGTGATTACTGCTTTTCTTTCGCAATTCGATCTATACATAACATCAGTCTGCTGTTCATTTGTCTTCTTCAATTCGTTCAAATACTGATGAAAGAATGTCAAGTTCTGATAATAAAGTGCTCGATAACGCGAGAAGTATTGTCAAAAGTATATAGGTATATAATATATAGATAATAAAGTGCTCGGGCTCGTATGCGGTAATTCGGCCCCGGTGTTTAAAAGCTCTGATTGGAGATTTAGCTTGTGGACAGTCTTAGCGTTACATTGCCTTATGAATCAAGCACAAAGCAAATTGATTCAGTTTTGATGCTGCCTCATCCAACACATCCCGATTGGATGGTAATTGCCATAAGTGGAGCACAACATAAAAGGTTTGTTCAATCCGCAGTGTTCCAGACTCCAGTGCGCACTGGAGAATGTCAATGCATTGAAATTATCTGTCAATTAAAGGCCCCGGCCCATAGAACGCGGTGCGTGCGTGCGGCACCGCTTTCAACTGACAGCTCGATTAAATACACACGTTCTTATGAGAGGTGACCCATAAGCACCGCGAGCAACGCGCCGCACGCGACGAGTAGCCGAACTTCTATTTTGCCGCGGCTCTCACGCGGTGACAGAAGAGAGACATGCGCAGTCACAACCAATTTGAAGTTTTCTCTTATTTAGAAAAAATGACAATGGGCGCGTTCAAGAACCTATCGGATAGCCTATCTTGGATAGCCGTGTCTAGATACCTTTTTGAACGATCGACAACAGACAACAGCTGTGAAATATTAAAATTCGACTTTTGAAAACAGAAAAACATTCAAAATATCATTGCTAGACGATTATAACTTATTTTTTTCGATTTCCCACACGTAAACAACAACAACAAGCTATCCGGATGCGATTCTTGAACGCCCCCATTTTGACTAAATTTATCTGTCAAAACACCGCAACGGATTCTATGGGTCACCCCTATCAGTTGCGCGCGGCAAAAACCACCGCATCAGTTGCCGCGCCGCTTCTACCGCACGCACCGCGTTCTATGGGCCGGGGCCTTAACACTTTTCTATAAAAGTGATCAGCTGATAGAAAATTTACTTTTGCTTCTTTTCATGTTGTTTTTTTGTTTTCGTGTGCAGATTTTTCAGTATCAAAGTTATTTTTCAATTTAATTCAATTCAATTTATTTTGCAAAATTAACAAATATTTGTACATTAAGATTAATATCTTTTTTAGTAATAAGTGTTAAGCTGGTAGATAAATAAGAACTTAAATTTAAATAAATTTAATTTACAAATCGAAAAGGGAGAAGAAAGCAAACTTATGCTAATCATATAAGAGTAAGAGAAAGATTTAACAAAGTAAAGAATAAGATGTATGCTGAAGTGAGGGATGAGAAATAGTAAAAGATAACAGTTTTAAAGTGAGTGATATTAGAAATAGATCCTATACTTATTGGTAAAGAGTTCCATAATTTAACTGCGTGAATGAAAAATAAACGACTAGAACTCAGGTATTTGTGACGTGATGGGATAAGACTAGGAGTTCTACATGAGCGGGCAAATGTAAGCTTTTCATACAAATACACCGGAGCTTTATCAGTTAAAATAAGATTTTGTAGGAAAATACAATTTCTGGCATCAAAATAATGTTTTAAGGCGGCAACCAGAAAACTTATCTTCGAAGCCCGTATATACATGTATCTAATGGAATCATTAAAAGCCGAGTTCACACTGTACAATTAGTTGGACGGACTTCGTTTGACAGAAATGTTGGATGATAGGATGTAGTTTGCGTTCAAACTATCAAGCTGGTCGTCTAACTTAATGTCATATGTTCCTCCGCTCCATCCAACTTCACAAATATTTGAAAATCTTCCAATAAGTTGCTCAAGCGTTCGTCTGGGTTCACATTGTCAAGCATTAGTCGTTCAAGCCAATGTCAGTCCAACTAATTGTACAGTGTGAACGCTTTTAACGCAGCTTGAAGTTTACATTGCGATAGTGAATCGATATTGGGATATACAACTTCTGAATAGGTAATCAAAGGTAAAATGAGACTTCTTACAAGTATTTGCCTATTATTAGTAGGAGTAAAGCTAGCAGCCATTCTACAACTTCCTGAGGCAACCATAGATTTTACCTACAACTTTATTTGTATGATCATGATCATAATCCCGATAAGTTAAAGTTTAAGACAGAGAGTCTTAGAGCTTTGGTAGCAAGAAAAATTGGAAATAGTAAATTGCAATCGTTTAACGATGATATTTTGAATGTTTTAATTGTTTTTACAAGTTAAAGTTTTATATTTCACATCAGGAAAAGATTTCCGAATCGTTAAAAAATGTATTCAATGATATGCATCCGATAGGTTCTTGACCGAGCCCGCTGAATACCTAAGAGATAAAATTTAGGTAGCACTTGACTTTCATAAATAAGTTTTCTCCATTTCGTAATAAAAATGGTTGCATTTTTTCCACAAACAAACAAAAAGATATGAAATACCGAAATTAATCACATATTAGATTTTAAACCTAATTGCAAGAAAAGCATTGATTTGCAAATAATCTTTTTGTCGCAAACAGCTGATTTTCAACTGACAGCTCTGAAAGCCATAATCCCAGATTAAACCTGGAACATTTTACTGCGCACTAAGTGCTTGCACCGGACAAACATCAAACACTTTGTAAATGCTCTGGATAAAAAAAAAAAATTAAAATTGCCAATTCGAACACCATAGTGCAATTTTAGTGCGCACTAGGGCGCCCCAGGGCGCCAATCGAACAATCCTAATGACTTGAATGTAAAAAAAAATAAAAAAATAATTAGGGTGGCGCAACAGAGCGGAATGCCCCGAGGCCTAGCGCATTTTTCACAACTATACCATTTAAAGGAATAGAGGGGACCATCAATTTTCTGCCTATACCGAACGGCTAATCGGAAAGCACTTTCCATGACAATGAATTTTTTATCGGATGACTTGCCAATTCCTCGCAAAAAGTGATATGTACCCGTGGAAAAACTTTTGTGGCTTCTGTTGGGACTCAAACCACATACCTCCCGCGTAACAGGCAAACATGTTAACCATCACGCCACGGAAATGTTTTTGTTTTGGCTATATACCGGATGTGTTTTTTTGTGCCATTTAACCTTGTTTTTTTATTTTATTGTTTGAATTGTCCCGTTGGGAAGCTAAAATTTCACTTTATAGACCAGTTTTCGCGATGATTCCTTTTGAGAAAAAATAATTTTTATAAATTTTTTTATTTGCCGATACATTTCTTTTGCGTCGGCTTTTTTTGTTTTGTTTTACATAAAAACACACGTCATTTCAGATTGAATTGACTTATTTTGTAGATTTATTCCGATATTTGGTTCAAGAATTCGAGTTATTTGTGCCCTTTAGGATTTGCTCTTCGATGTTTCCATTTTGACACAATTGAATAGGCCATATAGCCTTTTTTTTTTTTTTTAAATTATATAGGGCGAAGGTGAGAATTACCTTTACAAGCACGTCGACCTGAAAGATCTTTTGTGCTGTTCCCTTAGGTTTAAAAACACGTAGTGTATAGGTTTGTTCATTCGAAGCTGAGGTCATGTAAGAACCTAAGAATCTTCGAGGAAGAGGTGTTTCTGATATCAAGGGGACAGGGGAACCCTTTATTGAATATTGAATTAAGCCTGCTGTTTCTATGTCCTCAAGACAGAGACGACAGGTGTCATCTTGGCTGATGCCCATGTTTTTAAGATGATACTTGAGAGAGCAGTGTCCAGTGAAGAAGTCCGTAAGTAACTTTGCGTCACGTTTGCTCATGTCAAGAATTTCTTTCATACGTTTGTGGGTCAATGAATAGTTTTGACTGACGATGGCCATTTGAGTTGTTCCAGGTGCTGATCATGTTCTGTCGTTCCCAGGTAGCTAATTCGTTTTTAAGGCTACTGATTGGGAGACCACAGTAGGGTTCAGGGCCTTTGAATTGGGACTGAGAGCCAAGTCTAGCAAGTCGGTCAGCCTCTTCGTTACCCGGTACGCCTTCATGACCAGGCACCCATGAAAGAGTTATTTTATTGTGAGTAGCTAATTGAACATGTCAGGCAGTTCCAAACTAGTTTGGATTCGATTTTTGTCGAGGATAGAGCCTTTAGTGCTGCCTGACTGTCAGAGCAGATTAGGATGCTTGATCTTCGGAGGTTTCTTCTAATGCATTCCCTAATACAGAATTCTATAGCCATTACCTCTGCCTGAAAGATAGTAGTTGTGTTACCAAGGGATGTAGATGATTTAAAGTTGGGACCGTAAATCCCTGCACCTACACCGTTGTTTGTTTTTGAACCGTCAGTATACCAGATGTATTGGAAGTTATTTGTAAGAATTACAGGGTTCTTCCATGCTGAGCGGTTTGGAAAGATTACTTTAAAGGGACGATGTAACATTATGCGCTTAGGCATAAAGTCCGAGGAGTGGGCCGCAGGCGATTTCAGTATTGGGAGCACCTGCAGAATACTCATATGTCCTTGTAAGTTTTCATTTCTAGAGTAGTTGGTGAGATGAAGCTTTAGTCCGCTTAGTGCAGCAGTCTTCTTTACTCTTTGATGTAGCGGAGGAAAATTTAATAAACTTTCTAACGCTAAAGTTGGGCAGGTGCGCATTGCACCTGTGATACCTACACAGGTTAGTCTTTGTAACTTTTGCAAAGATTTGCGGGCATAAACTTGTTCTGTTTTTTGCCATATAGCCTTGAATAGATTTTTTTATCGAATAGGATTTCGGCTAAACCTCTCAGTTCTGTCACTTGGCCTTTGTTAAGTTGGCTTTTTATGAATTAAAAAAAAAACTTTTGCCTTACAAGACGTCCCATGACTTTTCGTGTTAAGGAAATTTATATTTAGGGGGTGATAAGAGTAGTGAGAAGAATATTTTGGTTTTAGACGAATTTTTAGATTTTTATTTTTTTTGAACCTTGACATCACTGCTTTAACCTATGCCAACTTGAAAAGAACACGTGTATAAAACAGCGGCCATTATGGAAGCGATGCGCAGAATCATATCAAGGGAAGACAACAACTGTTTAAAAGTCAAAGAAGAAACTTTGTGGCGGACTCATAAGAATATGAATGAAAATTTCATGTTTTCCAAGTTCGGTTTTTATGATTCGAACTTTAGAGACCATTTTAAGATTTGCGAAATTTCTCATTACCATAACAAGACACGCTGCATCGCACCCTTTACTTCCGTACTTTCATAACACTAAAGGGGCACTTATGTAAATTAAACTAGAGAAAAATTTATAAGCTTAATTTCTAAGTCCAGGCAAAAAAAGAATTTTAAAAGAAAATTGCAGGTGCAGGTTATTCAAAGAAACTCATGCAAAACTTCTTTCGATTCTTCACTGAAAGTCAAAGGCATTTGAATGAAACAAAAAAATTATTACATCAAATCAAATATCAAATTGAAGACTTGAATTAGAAGAGAATTGATTTCAAAACGCAAACCAAAGTACAGTAATTTTTTTCTCTGTTCGAGAATCATAATGAAAAACACCGACCGATACATTAAACCCATAAGTCGCATGCATTTCACTCTTGGACTTATCACTGTCATAACACTTTTGACTTTTGACACCCTCTAATACATGTATCCGGCCTATAGCAAGGGTAGGAGATGAGTTTTGCAATCTGATGAACTATGTAAAAGTGTCCAACTAACGCATTTTTATCATTCGCACTATCACACACAAAAACTCTCGCTCTCTCTCTCTCTAGCACCTTTCCTATGCGCTTATCAAACGCATAGCTGCAGCCTAGTCTGGCGCCCAACGCCAAACCATCCTTGCACAAAATCTCATCAACACACTACCACCGCGATATAATACATTATAAATTAGCACACATTTATTTAGCACGCGATATTCTTTTTTTACCGCATCACGATTTTTTAGTTTTATTAGTTTTTCTTTTTCTTTTTTCTTTCAAATAATTTTTAGGGCGGAGTTTTTAATTTTTATTTTCCGCCACCCGCTGCCGTCGCTGCCGCTGCGACCCTAACTGTTCTACTCGAACTGTGCATTTTATCCACATGTGCACAGTGCGAGCAAAAATACAGCTCCGAATGCAACAACAACAGCATAGGGACTACCTAGTTTTAACTTTTTTTTTATACAACGGTTTTGTGTGTCTCTTTTCCAATTTTTCCCGCTTTTTTTGCTTTTCTGTTTTGTTTTGTTCGACTTTTTTGTGTTTAATTTTTTTTTTGTTGCCACTCCGTGTGCTACTTTTTATATTTATTTTATTTTAATATAATGCATCCCCAACTGTGGTCGGGAGAAAATGGGGTGGCAAGGTGGGTTGAAGCTTAATGCTGTTTTACAATGCAAACACGCTGCATAGCCGCCTACTTAGCCCGACCATCATCCATATTATCATAGTGCATTCGTTGCGATGTATTATTGCTGCAATTGGTTAGTGTGCGGAGTTTGAGTTGGATGGTTCACGAAAAAAGAAAAAAAGGTCCACAAAACCAGGACAACGGGCAAATAAAAAAAAAACAAAAAAAAAAGTAAATCAACCGTCGACGACGACCGACGTAGGTATAAAATTCTATTTATTTTTGTTTTTTACCTCTCGTCCTCGTAGGCTCATCTTTAATTTCATATGAAAACGGGGTGAACTGAACGCATTTTTCCTATACATCCCCAATCCACAGATCCGACCAACCCACCAACCGACCGGGCCCCTCTCAATCGCACTTTGCTGTTGCCGTTGCCGTTGTCGTTCAGTATTCAGTGCAGTAGTTGAGCTTTGGAAAGTGGGTTCTTCCCAACTTCAGCCTGGCATGGCTATCGTTCGACACTTGTTTGGCATAAATGTGCCGCACGGATAAGTCCCACTGTAATAACAAAAGTACACGTGCTCTCTGTCCTTCTTTTTGGGTTGCTGCTGTGCTGAACTAGGTCTCCCTCTATCGCTTTCTGTTGTGGGATGCCATTGCGAGGACACGTCCGTCAGTCCTCCGCAGCCCTCGCACAATCCGGATGAAATTTAGGATGGCAGTTTATTTTTCGGGCAATGCATTGACGGGGGTGCAAGCGTGCAACAACAGGAGCAGCATTTCCAACAGCCCCTATCACCACTTCCGGGTGGGTGGCACTTTTCCAATTTTTCGTATTTTCATGCGTAAAGGTGCTGGGTCGTCTTTTTTCATGTGTGCTCATAGTTGATTTTAAGTCCTTTTTCGTGTGTGTGGGGATTTTGTTTTGTTTGATTTTTATTTTTAACGATTTTTTCGTTTTTAGTTTTATTTTTATTTTGTGCGAATTTTTTAATGTAAAGTCGGGGGTAAGGTGGGCCGTGGATCTCTGGATCTGTGCATTGCGAGAGAGAGCTTTATAGCTTGAATAATGACTGCATTTTTATTGGCTGATTGAAAACAATATACTAAGTAGTTGCCCCCTATTTTTTGTGTTTTTGCGCCCAGATGTGTGTGCGAGTTTCTGGTTATTTTGTTTGATTTTTGTTTTGTTTTGGTTTATTTTTAAAGTGTTTTTAGGTTGTTTTGTAAGGTTTTTTTTTTGATTTTTTTGTTTTATTTTATTTGGGGGTTTTGTTGCACATAAATGCGAAATATTTGCGTATGTGCATTATTATGATGAGGCCGATGTTGATGAGTGGGTGGGGGTAGGTGCTGCTGGTGGCTGGGACGCACAATTATTTTTATAGATTTTGTTTTACGTTTTTTGCTGGTCCTCGTCGTGGGTTTTGGTTTATTTTTTTAAAGAAAATAGGATGATTTTATTTCTTGTTCTTTTTTTAGCCATTAAATGTGTTTCCATATAATAATGCTGTAAAATGTATAATATGAGAATGAGGTGAGTTGGACTGAGGTGGGTGCGTGGAGGCGCTAGGAAATTTTTTGTTTTCGGTTGGTGGGTGACGATGGTCATTGCATTTTGGTAATGACTGAAAACAGAGAGACCATGGATGCGTACTGTGAATGGGATTATTTTTTTGCTGGGTGTTATGCGAATAATGTGTGGATGATGATGATGGGAGATGGGGGGGTTCGGAACAGGATATACGCGGCATTTCATGACGGAAAAATAATTACCTCGTCGGTGTCTGGTAGAAATATGACTTCGATTCAGGTGGAAAATGAGTGAGCGAAGGCAGCCACTCAGAAAACATGGTTTAACGCTCAAGCGAAGTGCGAATTTTAAAGTATAGTTTTCTGTTCAGGGAAACAACTAATGTATAATATTTTCATTTCGTTGAAGTTTTTCGAGTATGATTTTGAGAACTACGAACAGAGACAAAAAAAACTTTTTTATTTTAAAATGAAAAGAGAATAGACAGGAGCGGATTTGACTTAAGAAGGTTTGAGGAACCAAGAAGTATAAAAGCTGATAACTTAGCTAATAAGTTAGCTTGTTAGTTTATTTACACAATTTATGCTATCCATGGAATTATCTTTGCATATATACATATTCAGCGTTGGCCTTTAGCCACTTTGACAATTTTATATAATTTTCTCTTTTTTCTCACATTCAAACGTAAAAACAAAACCCAGAGTAGAGTAAAGTCGTAGATATGACACCCACTTTTCTTAAAAGGGGAGGGGTGGGGTAAGTTAAAGAACATTCGAAAAAATGCCCAGCTTTAAAATTTTTTTGAAAAGACGAAGATGGAACGTACACGCCCAAGCATATGCCGTCAACGCTCTCTGCCAACCCACAAGCCGATTCTTTCAGGAGCAAAAGCTACGCTTAACTAGATTGACAACTGGAAACGGTGTGCTTGGAATGGTCTCTCTGTCTCTTCCTAAAAACTGAGGTCGTTCTTTTTTCGAGACGTAGAAACGTATGTGGTATATGTGTATGTGGTACCCGTGGCGTGATCGTGAGCATGTCCACCTGCTAAGGTTCGAGTCCCAGCACAGGCAAAAATGTTTTTCCACGGGTATCGCCTTTCGCGAGGAATTGGCAAGTCCTCCGTTAATAAATTCATTGCCATGAAAAGGGCTTTCTCAAAAAGCCGTTCGGAACCGGTAGAAAATTGTAGGTCCCCTCCATTCCCTCACAAGGCATGGTTGAGAGAAAGGCTCTAGGCCCAGGAGCTCCTCGTTATGTTGCGCCACCCTATTTATAGAGACGTATGTTTAACCCTACTTACACTTAAAAGCGCCAACATTCCTTTGTCAAACCCAATCGAAGTCAAACATCTTGGAGTAGTCTAAGAAACTGCTAAGGCAATGCCAGTCTTCAGAAAGATCTCGAAAAGTCATGGGGCTTTCACCAAAAAGGGTTCTTTGTATTTATTCGGCTAAGATAAGGATATTCATTTCCTAAGTGTCATTAGTTTGGTGGAACAAGCTCTCACGTAAAATTGTTATTGCCTTGTTTGTCAAACTTCAAAGAATAATATGTCTTGGATAAACACTGGACTACCCCAGAAATCCAGGCTCTGCTCTTAGGTTAGGTTAGGTAAAATGGGCTGACGGTTGATCTTATTACCATCACACTTAGATCAATGTAGATCCGTTGTGATACCCTGACGTATTGTAACGTCCCAGAAACCTATGATTTTATGTCTGTTCAGTATTTAACCATTTTGTGTTCTTAGTGAAGTTTAACAGGCTGCTCTTTGGAGCGTCTGATAATTCTTCTAGTTCATTAAAGAAGTAATTTCCTAGAAATTTTTTCCTAGTATGACAGAGTGCTGGGCATTGACAAAGGAAGTGACTAGTGTCCTCATGTTCATCTTCGTCATTGCATCCTCTGCATAGGTCATCGGTGCAAAGACCCATTTTCTTTTTGTGATAACCAAGTAGGTTATGTCCAGTTATGATACTGATAAGCGTTCGCAATGAAATTCTATTCAATGATAGCAGCTTTTCAGATTCTTTCTTATCATATTTCGGCCATAGTTTCCTGGAAGTAACACAGGAATCTAGGCATTCCCATCTTTCATTGGATTTTCGCATTATTTTGTTACCAATGATCTGTTTCATTTCACAGGGTGGGATCCTGATTGATTTATCAATGAGAGAAGGGTCAAGTGCTGATCCTTTCCTCGCTAGTTCGTCCGCTTTTTCGTTTCCCGGTATACCACTATGACCGGGGACCCAGCAGAGTCTAACGTTATGCTGTGTGCCAAGAACCCTTAGCTCTTCGCGACAGCAAGAAACAAGCCTTGATTTGACAAGAGTGGCAGAAATCGCTTTTATTGCTCCTTGGCTATCAATGAAAAAAGTGATATCAGCATGTGATAGCGCCATCATGGACACCTGTTTTGCAGCGTTTGTAACTGCCAAGATCTCGGCTTGGAAGACGCTGCTGTGATTAGGAAGTCTGAATGAACTGGCAAGTTTTAGGCTTTCTGAAAAGAAACCTGCCCCTGTTCCAACTTCCATTTTTGAACCGTCGGTATAGATTGCTATAGACGTTTCGTAAGGTATTTCATTCTCCCAATCTTGTCTATTGGGGAAGCTAGTTGTGAAGGATTTTTTAAAGTCCAAGTATGGAGTTATGTAATCCGTGCAGATATTGTTATCTGCGTATCTTGATAAAATCTGTGCGTGTCCTATTTGGCTGGTTCTCCAGACATTACATTGGTTTAGTCTAAGTGCACTATTTGCTGCCGCTTCTTGAACGTAGAGATCAAGAGGTGTGAGATTGAGGATTACTTCCAAACTCGCGGTCGGTGTAGTTCTCATTGCACCAGTTACGCAAATACAGGCAGATCTTTGAACTTTGGTTAGGGTTTTTAAATGCGTGGATTTTTCCAACGCCTTCCACCAGACCAAGTTGCCATAAGATAGGATAGGTCTAACAATGGCAGTATACATCCACAGGATGATCTTGGGATTTGGTCCCCAGTTTTTGCCAAAAATCATGTTGCACGAATATAGTGCTATCATAGATTTCTTATATCTTTCTTGTATATTGGGACTCCAATTTAGTTTTTTGTCTAAGATCACACCCAGGTATCTGGCTTGATCAGAGATCTTAAGAGGGGTCTCATTTAGTCTTGGTAACTCGAAAGTAGGTATTTTTCTTCTATTTGTAAAGAGTACCAGCTCTGTTTTGAGGGGGTTCACTGCAAGGCCGCACCTTTTTGTCCAAGCGCTTACCTTGGTTAGTGTGTAGTTCAATTGTGCGCTAATAGTGGAAGGGAATTTCCCCGTTGCCAGAAGAGCTAGATCATCGGCATAGGCGACCACTTTTACGCCATCATGTTTGAGAGCTACGAGGATCTCATTCATGACCAGGATCCAGAGCAGGGGTGAGAGGATACCTCCTTGTGGGGTTCCCCTTGACACACACTTTTTCAAGTTTGCACCTCCCAGTTCACTGTGGATCTGACGTTTTGTTAGCATATTCATGATCCAATTTGTTATTGTTTCTTCAACTTCTAGATCATTTAGGGCCTTCTTAATTGCACTGTTCTGTACATTGTTGAAAGCTCCTTCAATGTCCAGGAAAGCTGCCAGAGTGTATTCCTTATCTTGCAGCGTTTTTTCTATGGTTCTTACTACACAGTGAAGTGCTGTTTCCACACTTCTTCCTTTTGTGTAAGCATGTTGAAAGGTGGATATTACTTCCGGTTTCATAAAACTACGGATATGTAAATCAAGCAACCTTTCAAAAGTTTTCAGTATAAAGGAGGTCAGACTTATAGGTCTGAAGTCTTTTGCTTCTGTATGGCTGGGTTTGCCGGCTTTCGGTATGAAAACGACTTTAACTTCCCGCCATATTTTGGGAATGTAACCCCATATGAGGCTACTTTCAAAAATGTTCTTGAGATGTGGGAAGACTTTTTCTCTGCTTTTTTGAAGCATCATAGGAAAAATGCCATCGTGACCCGGAGATTTAAAAGGGGAGAAGGAGTTGATAGCCCATTCCAACTTCTCTTCTGTTACGATATCTATCGGGATTTCATGTCTAGAGTAATTAGTGGTATCTACTTCACCGTTCTCTATAGGGCTGCATCCAGGGAAGTGCGAATCGAACAGATGTTCCAGACTCTCTACCGGGTATTCAGTCCAGTGGTTATCCGGTCTCTTCAGAGAACCAAGAGGTATGGTCTCCTTAGAGAGGATTTTCCGTAGTCTGGCCGATTTGTTCGTACACTCAATTTCGCTGCAAAAATTTCTCCATGAGCAGCGTTTTGCTCGTTGAGTTTCATTTTTGAATTTCCTTTGGCTGGATTTGTAATGTTCCCAGTCATTTTTGGAGCCGGTTCGTTTGGCAGCATTGAAAAGTCTTCTAGTTTCTTTCCTAATGCTGCTCAGCTCGTTGGTCCACCAAATTGGTTTTTTGTTCTTTTTTACCGTTGTGATCAGAGGACAGCTTTTATCCAGGGCATTTCTCAGAATCCCTGTGAGTTCTGCAGTCAACTTATCAAGGCTTTGCGGTTCAAGGTACCTATTTGTATTTAGGGAATCTATGTTATCGTCTACCTCCCTACTAAAGGTTGCCCAATCTGTTCGTCTATTATTACGAAATGGTTTGATTGGGCGATCTGTAGAGGCTCTGCTCTTGATGAGCTTCTGAATCTGCCTTTTCTTGATTGATTGGATATACTCTCATGACAATTTATTACCCGTTTAAATTGAAATGGACTCTGACTCAATTTGCACTGAAGTTTTGAGGACCTTGCAGGCAGCTTGTCTTATGACTCACATGTATTGACCAGGCCACCACGCACCACGGCATAGCTGGAAACGAGCTCGCGGATGAGTTTGAGAGGCAAGTATCTCAGAAAGCTTTCTTAGGAACTGAACAAGCGTTTGGTCTCCGGGGGTCCGCACTCCTCATTGAGGTCTTCAATAGACCATTGGATCCGTCAAGAGCACAACCGTCCAAAAAAGCATAAACAAGCGAAAACTTTGAATGTGTTTTTCTTGAAAAGCGTTTTTTCCGCACCTTGTAACATTGCTCAAACGTCAAAACTGATGAAGCGTTCTTGAAAATTTTCCTCTAATGTTTCTCAAGCTACATAGGTATTATTATATGAATATGTATATATAATATATAGCTTACTAAGCTTATAAATAAAAAAAATTAATACGATTTTGAAACTTCTTAAAATTTTTTTGTAAGATCTGTAGAAATATAAAAAATTATAATTTTATCAAAATCGATGGAACCTTTCTCGAGAAAAATAAGTTTTATCATATCTGTTGTATGGTAGGCACCGTTATATTTCAAGACCTTGAGATCCCCTTTGTAGGCTGCACCACAGACCCTAACTGGAAATCGGTCTAGCGGTTCAGACAGTAGATCCATATAAGATCAGGCATACAAACAGACAGACAGAATTGTAGAGCCCGCTTCTTCGCATTCTCAATCATCTTAATGCCATGTTTGTTATCTCAAAATTTTTTTTCTGCACGATTGCAAGACAAGGCAAGTCTAGTCAGCACCAATAAATCGCAAGTAAAAAGATTGCTATCTGGTACAACAATGGATCGGTATTAAGGTCTGAGTGCTCCAGTTAAATTCTGAAAACTTCAGACAAAAACAAAAAAGGATACGATATATTTAATTTGTTATGATATTAATATAAAACTAGCTATCCCGAGCTGTTCACACAAAATTACCAAAAACTGCTAGTAACACCCGATGGGCTAGGCTGACCTTTACATAAAGTCTCTTGTTTCCCGTTTCCGTAAGAATAAATAAAATATAAAATGGCGCAACATTGCGCTAGGCGCCAGAGCCTAGTGCATTTCTCACAATCATTGCAATTGTGAGGGAATGTAGGGTCCTACTATTTTCTTAAGAATCCAAGCGGATAATCGAGAAAGCGAAACCGCAATGAACTTACAATTAGAGGACTTGCTAAATCCTAGCGATACCTTGGCAATACCAGCGAAAAATATTAATTTCACTTCAAAATGTCAAAAAAAAGGGGTCCAAATAGACTAACCATGAAACTGTCATTGTCAATCTATTCAGTAAACAGTTCATTTTTTTTTTATGGTGAAGTACACGAACGAGCAACGTCTGCAAGTTTCTACTGAAATTCGGAGTCAATTACCATAACCTTAAATCACGCTTGTAGACAAGCAATTACAAGCCTAGTGCAAAAATTTGAGTCTTAATATTCACTGTGTGATGTTGCCGTGTCAGTGGGCACGTTCAAGAACCTATCAGATAGGCTATCTCGGATACCCGTGTCTTTGATACCTTTTTGAACGATTCAGATACCTTTTTCCAGCTTTTTGCAGACAACAGCTGTGAAATATCAAAATTCGACTTTTAAAAACAAAAAACATTAAAAATATCGCTGCTGAACGATTGTTTTGGGATTTTCCGTGCATTTATTTCAGTATTAGAGTCTCTTATTCTAATACTGAAATAAATGCACACAAAAAAAAAACCAACATGAAAAGATATAAAATTGAATTTTCTATCAGCTGATCACTTTAATAAAAAGGTATACCAAAAATACTCGGATAGCTTTTTAGTAGAAATGGATTTGTGACTCTGCTTAATGTTAAACACGTAAACAACAACAAAAAGCTATCCGGATACGATTACAAAAGTCTGCAAAAAAAAGCAAAGTTGAGAGTTGTTCTCTGTTCACTTTTGTTTTTGGGTGTGCTGAATCTGAAAATGACTTTCATTTGCTCGTAGAAAGTCACGTTTTCTGACAATATAGGTATCCGTCTAATATCTGGTCCAGTGAAAACAACTTCTTTCAACTTTGCCTCCGGAATGCCTGGAAACTTTAATATCATATTTGAAGCAATTTCCATCTCTTAGAAGTGACTTTACAAATTGCTTCATCAATCCCAGCTTTATGTGAAGCGGCGGTAAAAGAGAGACACCAAAGTTACATTCTTTTCGCCAACCTTAAGCTCCCTCGAAGGCCAACACTTTTTGGTCCAGTCTCTACTATCCCATAGACACAAAAAGTAATAAGAATAATAACAAAATAAAAATGTACTTGCTTATTTATGACTTCAAGTTAGCTAAAAAAAAAAGAACAATTTTTTAAGAAAATTCTGGGCTTACCAAAATAACCTGACGTTCTAGAAGTTTTTGAGTGTTGTTTTAGTTTTCAGAACACCTAAATACATAGAAATCAGTTGAAAGCATCCAGACAGCTTTTTCTTTGCAGACCTGTGTAAGTGTATTGAACGCCCCCAGTGAGACAACGGGTTGATCAAAGTGTTCAAAATGTCGTTGCTGTTCAGGCGTCCCTACAGCAAAACGATCTAAATAAGTCAATTTCACGGCGTTTGATTGGGTCCAACGACTAATTGATTTTTATTCCTGCCCATCATCAAGTTTTTGAATTATCTCAAATGGTTTGCGTTTTAAAAAGTTTGTAGGGTAGACGGGGGAGCATTTGCCAGGATTTAGGAAATTTGACCTTTCACCTAATTTCTATTGTGTTTTAATTTTTGTTGATATCAAATATGTTCCTTATCTTTTTATCTTCAATTTAAAATATTTTTAATATTGGTGCTTTTGTAACTTCTATTTTTAATAATTAATTCAAGACATTAAAATGTGATATGGCAAAGTCTCCCTGGGTGGGAGGTTTTGCCATGAGGATAGGGGTGACTTTGCCGGGTACCTAAGTATCAGAAATAAACACAATTGAATAGATTTTAATAAATACACAGTATTAAAGAACGTAACAAAACAATTTTATTAATTCAATACATAAAAATAACTTCTTGGGGTGCAATGGCAACTCAGCAAATGAACCCCATGAGGAGACTTTGCCACTGGCAAATGCACCCCACGAAGTTGCTTTGCCTCCCCACAAGAAAATGGCAAATGGCCCCCACAAGCTGTTTTTTCTTAAATTCACTTCTATTATTTTTTCCAATTAAAAGATAATGTAAAAAGCTCCATTTTACGAAAGTAAATGCATATTCTAATAATAACTGCAAGAAAAAGTATGAAGTAAATAAACACACTACGAATATGCGACTACTGATTACCTTATAATTTTTGGATCCAGAGGTCAAAAAAACAACACACACGTCCAACTTTGTTGGCGTCTACTTGAGAACTTTCAAACTTCGTGGGATATTTTTATTTGGTGATGTGCTATAAATATCGATTTTTCGATATTTTACATTTTGGTAGATCGAATAAAAAACTCGGTTGGCAAAGGTACCCCGGTGGCAAATGCTCCCCCGTCTACCCTACAAGTCCTTATTGGAAACTTCTTTTTATATTAAATGACGCGCAGGTAGAAGTTTTAAAAAAACTTTATTAAATCCTTTTACTTTGGATCTATATTGAGAACTAACTCTAGAACAAGAAACATTTTATAACAAGAGCACATGATTTACAATGAACAAAGAACATATTGTTTTGCAAGATGAATCATTATTCCTAGAAGTGTAACATGATCTTCTTTGATTTTGCCGAATATAATATTACAATCAATTTGTTATCAATGGTTTCTATAACTAATCGTTTACGCACATACCAAGTACTGACATCTTTTTGGTTTCATAAATAATGGCAGTGCAGCAATGTTAAGCTTAAAAGACAAGAGACAGCGTTGAGTTTTCAAACGCTTTGAATAGCATTCGATTTTCATTACCCCATTATTGCCATGAAAAGCTCTTTCTCGATTAGCCGAGAAAATTGTAAGTCCCCTCCATTCCCTCACAAGGCACAGTTGTTAGAAATGCGCTAGGCCCTAGGGCTCCTCGCTCTGTTGCGCCACCCAACTTATTTATTTATTTTATTTATTTTACTACCCCATGCTACATTTGCTATCAAGGTCAGACAGACGCAACCGTTCCAGTTCAACATCTAAGGAACAGGGACGAACATTTGGAAACGTTAGCAAAACAGTTGAGGATTAGAATTTTCATACAAGAGTTGATTTATGAAAATAAGGAAGAGAATTGCAGAAAATCACTAGCATTAATAGAGCTTGTATCATCAGACTTAAAATCCTAAAATACAACTTGTATTGAATGGTCGGAAAGGTTGTTTCTATTCCAATGAAAACTCATCAAATAAAATATAAAGTTGACCTCCAGTTTGCGGTGTTGTCACGAATTATGATGGCTTCAGCCATTCTGTATAGAACTTGACTTCGATGCGACTGTTCTCTATTTCAAGGTAACCGCATCTTATTCACATTACTAACCTTCAAAATGTAGTCAATTCTAAGTTCTAGTGATTTAAAATAAAACATTAGCTCATTAGCTGTATGGTTTGGTGCAGTCATTAACTAATAATTTGGCGTTTTTGTTGGTAAATGAAAACTGTCTGAAGAAAGTTCTACATTTTTTCAACAACATAATATTGTTTGCACCCCACACCTCCGCACCATACACCATGATTGACTCAGTTGCTTCTTATTGGAAAACTTTGAGTTAACTTCTATGTGCTACAAAGGAGAAAGGAACTCTTAAAATTATTTCGAAGTTCTGATGATGGAGGGTTTTTGTTTCGTTGGTTCTTCCTGGATATGCATTTCCTTTTGGTGCGGTGAAGGTGAATACCAAGTAACTTAATTCTACGGCAGCGTCAAATTTCCATTTATTGTTTCTAAGAACCCAACCACTACCTCTTTTCACTTTAATTTTTTCAAATTTTCGTTCAGCTATCTATCAGTGTATTACAATTTTAGTAACTGGTTCATCTCCTCGTAAGATATCAACCTTTTTGGGCGAACAAAAACGGCTATTTTGTTGACCGGTAATAAATCATAGATATGATTGTAAAATGTGGTAGACATAAGAAATACATTTTTACTTACGAATATAATTATGTAGGTACTATAAGGCAAGTTTCGCAATCGTGCCCCCCCCCCCCCCCCCCCAAACGGGAAAATGAAAGATGTTATTTGTAACATTTATCGGCTCCTAATTTTCAAATCTCGTTACGGGACGGAAAAATATAGCATGAGCAAGACTAAAAGTATAGGAGAAGTAATATTATTATTTTAAAAACTAAAGATCTTTATTGACTTATTATTACACTAGCTGTGCCCGCGACCTCGTCCGCGTAGAATAGTGACTTTCAGCAGCATTTTTAACTTTTTAGGAAATAAAACTTCTAGCCTTAAAAATGGCAATATTTCCAAAAAAAAACATTCAACACCTTGTAGCCCTGTTAAAAATACCTTTGAGACCGTAGTTTTTGAATTCACATTTCCGTTCCCGTGGGAATATAAGGATAGATATATAGCCTTTATCCTTCCGCATGTTCTAGACCATCTCTGTAGCTAATTTAATAAAATTGAACGGGATACATACGAAAAACATACCGACATAGCTACATTCACATTTTCAATATTTGTAAAGACTCCCGTTCACGTGGGAATATGGTGACCGTTTTCGTGGGAATATGTGGATAAGTTAAAGTTAATGTTACTCCGGGATTATGGAGCATTCCAACGGTGGAAGAATTTTTGAAATCGGTGCTGTAGTGTAAAAGTTCCCGTATACGTTCCTGCTCCCGTGGGAATATAGGGAACCGTAGGAATATGAGGATGAATTAGTTTTTATGTTACTCGGGGATAATGAAGCATTCTAACAGTGGAAAAATTTTTGAAATCGGTGTTCTAGTTTCTAAGTTCCCGTATACGTTCCCGTTCCCGTGGGAATTTAGGGATAAATTGTAGCCAATGTGTTATTCTGATGTATAAGCTATATTATTGGAAAGTTTAAGTAAAATCCATTCAGTAGTTTTTGCGTGAAAGAGAAGAGTAACAAACATACATCCACACATACAAACTTTCACGTTTATAATATTAGTAGGATTTCATAAAAAACTGAAGAGCAGGCTACCTCAAACATAAGTAAATTTTCGAGGTTTTTTGAAAAATTCCACTAGAATTTCGTCCTCGGTAAGTTCAATATGATGGGTATGAATATTTAAAGAACCATTTAGTCGTTCCTGTCCCATCGTATTTCTCAGGTAAGTTTTGATCCTCCTCAACGTCGAAAATGATCGTTCTGGAGTTGCTGTAGTTACAGGTAGTACTGCCAAGACTCGCAAAATATAATCGACATTCTTGAACGACTTGCTATTGATAACCTGAAAAATATCGTCAGATTGATGTTTGCATATGTGACTCGATCCGATAAAAGTAACAACCTAGGAAAAAAAATCGGTTGTTGGGTCATGATTGAATACACAAGTTTTTTTACTAAATATTCATGAAGCGCAATCAGAGATTGTAACGTCGCTATTATTTCACAAAATATAAATTCAGAGAAACGATTTTATACATGGGTTTGAATGGTACATCAGCGCCTTTCAGAAAGTGCCGTGTAAGCTTTTACTTTTGCTTAAAAGGTGCCTTTTCTCGGATCGCGTCACATATAAACTTTTTTACATGTAAATTTTTGATCGAAAGATACTAACCAGTAAAGCATCAAGCGCATTTTGGATGTTCTGGCCGTGGATTCGTGGTCTCCACTCATCTTGACTTCTGAAAGAAAATTTTCTTTCGAGCAATCCGATATATCTTCGTAAAATGTGTAGAGGTTTCATTTTCATTTCTTTTCGTTAAATTCTAGTTTAAGAAACAGTTGCCCAGAACTCTGGAATTTGGGTTCCGAGAACCGACTTTTGAGTTGAGAAATGTACGTATCAAGAAACGGAATGTAGAAAGAAATTCTGTAGTAGTCTTCAATACTTTGTGCTTGAACGTTGCAACGATTTTTTTGTTGATTGCAACGGCGCGGCGTGGCAATTTCATTGTGATTTCGTATTCAGAACAAATTCTAGCAACATGTTCATAAATAACGTGGAAAGCAGAATCTGCGTTTTCGCGTTTGTATACGTAAATTACTGAATGTTATCGAAAACAAAAACGGTCCCTGAAAACTATTTATGTATCCGCCGGCGGAGAACAGGAGGAGTACAGGAGAATGTTAGTACGCCGGCGGATACATAGATGGCATTCAGGGACCGTTTTTGTTTTCGATAGTACTATAGATTTAGATTTACAATGGCTTTACTTAGAAATGTCAGGTTTGCAATGGTCAAAAATATAAGAAAGCATCGCTTAGAGGAAGAACGCTTTTCGATCCCCCATCTATGAGATCAAGGTAAAACATACAGTTTTATTGCAGATTTCATGTGTTGTTGCTTGGGTGCTAAAGCGGCGAAGTTTATCTACAAATTTCACCGAAAAAAGAAGACGCCAAAAAAAACAACAACTTTGCTGGTCAAAAGGGTTGTAAGAGAGGTGCTTAAAAATCCTTTCACAACATCTAGCGGCAAAAAAGAAAGTACGTGGTCGAATTGCGAGGAAGGTACCCTTACTTAGTTCTAAGAATATAAAGCAACTTTTTTTTTAATTGTTTTTTGCAAAAAAAGCGTAACAATCAAAATTTTTAAAATCCGTGCGGTAAAGCTACAGAGAACATGTAAAATTTTGGTGAGGTTCGATTGAAGATGTTATCAAAAAGTCGTTCAAAAACGTAATTCCTAGAAAAACACGATTAAAGCACAGTTAGACTACTCAGATCAGGATAAAATTTTAGCATAATGCCTTTAACTATGAAAGCTTTTGAAAAATGCAATGAAAATGAAAAGGCTTTTTCGAAAATTGTAATGAGGCTAGACCTCTCAAGATGCTGTCCTGGGGCATCATCACTTCGAAGGAATAAGAACTCTCCATTTTATCTGCTTCATACTAGTGATCTGGGTTTGGGTTGAGTCTGTATCAGAGAACATGCAACACAAGCACTCTAGCTTTTTGTACAAAAGCGATACCTACTCCTTTTTTAAGGTTCTAACAATATGCCAAGGGCCCGATGCAGGATTTTCGATTATGGTGGCTGCATCAAAAACTAATGCCCGTATCTTTCGTTTAGACTTACTGTGACCTTGAATGCAGCGGTCAATTCAGCTGGGAGTCTAGCCATTGGCACATATGCTTCAGATCTCAGTGTTGTCGATCGAGTTCTTTTTCGAGGTCAACTAGCAAATCATGCCAATCCTCTAGGGAATCAGGATATTTCCATCAGAATCTTCATCTAACAAAGTGCCAATTACGGCATGAATGAGCCGCTATCACGCATGAGTAGATTATATAATTCTAACTCCCTACTTTTAGATTTCAACATTAATAAATCTAGTTTAAAACAAAAATTTAAAACCAGTGCTCCACATGCATGATTTTTGTTCAATGTTTCTTAGTTTATTGTTTTTCAAAATATTTGTAGTTTATACTTTGTTTTATTTTTAGTAGTTTTGTTTAATTAATTATTATTGTTTTTCATGTTAGGTGTTCTATATTGTATGTCACTATTTGTATTTATTTTTTTTTCTCATATATATATTTTCTATACGTTCGTTTTGTGCTGGTGTTGCTGTTTTCTAACCTCTAACACTTGCATTTATGATGAAGAGCGTAGATAAGTACGTACAAATGAGCTTGCTCTAAGCTTCGTGCGACTTAGTCTCTGAGATGCAAAAAAAAAAAAAAAAGTGCCTTTTTTTGCAGTCGTCCAATACTCCTTTAATGATCTTGAAACTTTCAATTCTACAATATGTCCCTGTTTTAAGAAAGAATTACCCTGAAGTGTTGTAAGTTGTCTAGCAGAAGCAACCGGACAAAACATTTAGACCGATGCTGATTGACAGAATGAAAGGACATTCCGAAAAGAGACTAGCCAAGTGCAACATGCTATGGTTTAAGGGTCCCTTAAATCACGGGCCCATTGCACTTAGGTAACGAACGCATTGCTACTCCACTTCTGTTCACAATATTCGAGCTGCAATGTACTGACGAAAATAAATGCCTCTTTTATAACAAATTCAAAATGAAAAACCATAATAATTGGAATATGCATTCTTTTTCAATTTGAAATAAATTATTTCCCTTGACGATCCAATAATTTTTTGTTTTTGTGGAGGTAGGTTGGTAGATACTCACAATCCGTAGATAGTAAATTTGTTCATTAAACCCCTAAGCCATATTTTACGAATCTTTGAAATGAAATCATAAACTTTAGAGCAAAAGGATTGAAATAAAGATACCGAGTTTGTCCTCCTTTATAACATTCCTGATAATAATGTAATTTCATTCGCAGCCCACCATTCCCCCCCTAAACCTATGCTCCAACATCCGACTGCCATCTATCTGTCTCTGACAAAAACACTGCAAGTAGGCCAAATAAAGTAACGATATTAATATGATGTCGTAAAGAAAAAACACGGCCATAAAAAATGGCACATTTACTTTAAACATATGCCGCGCGTGCATAGCTCCGCTTCTGTGTGTTGCTGGTTACTTTCATTTGTTCGTTTTTCTTTTTTTTTTTTTTGCTCTGTTTTGTTAACCCGTATCAAATTCACATCAAGGAAAATAATAATTTTCATCCCCCGCTGAAGAAATGAAAATGGAAAATTTTTATTACTAGTATTTCCCGCATTTTGAAAACACAACAACAACAAGAACGAGCCAACATCTTCTTTTATCTTTAAGCATCATCGCAGTACCTATACCTCCTTACCGTTCTTCTCTGTTTTAGTGTGTGTTCCGTTTCAAAAATTTTATGATACATGATGTTGGTTTTTATTAGATTTTCGATACAAAAAGATGACATATTCCGTATTTTTTATTGGGCTCGTAATACAAGTAAATAAGTTGCACAAATTGGTTTTTGACCATGGAACAAACATCATTTTATGACTCTTCATTTGAAAACCCTTCTTTTGGGCGATAAAGGTGTGGAACGTCATCTTCAGTCCGCTCCGCCCGTGGTAATGTAAAGACACACGGTCGGTGTGGTGTTCAAAAGTATAAGGATTTTAATTTTGAAAGAATCTTAAGGTCTCCACTTTGTCGGCGTCGACTGGACATAAACCACATTAGAGATTCAGTCTTCAAATGTAGATAACTCTTCCTCAATGATCTACGGGATGACACGTAAAAGGATTTCGGCGTAATTTCACACCGAGTGTAATGTTTTGTAATAAAATATCTCGTTTCATGTGAATATAGGCGCATAACGGCACAAGGACTTCTTCAAAGTCCTTTCGTCTCTCGACAAAATAGAGAGATCACATGGAGGGGTAGCGAGCGGCAGACATAGAAATGATGAAAATTTAGCAAACACGGGTAAAATAGCATCCGTCGAGCAAAAACAATGAGCAGAAGAAATAAAAAATGAAATTACACCACTATAAAGTGGATATACTCCCCCCCCTCCCTCACCCTAGCGAGCCATAAGGCTTCCGCATGCCTCTACATCCCTCCGCACTTTGAAATTTTTTACAAGACGAGTGGAGATGGTGATTGTTGCTGTGTGTGGAGTGGATGAACTCGCTCCCACTGCCATCGCGATAGCTAAAAATTTTGCTCCAAAATAAAAAGCGCACATAACCATCGCGCGGCAGAATATGAAAAAAGGATAATTTGATATTCGCTCTTGGTACTGAGGACTACCGGGGAGTAAGGAGAACGCAGCTGGAATAAAAAAAAAAAATAGTTAAAAGGATATAACAATGTTTAATATTATTTTTATGGAAGGACATAATACACAAATACGTGTAGGCATGCTTATCTCCTGCTTTGCAATAAAATACACTCGTAAAAATTGCTGTAATACTCGTATATTAAAAAATGTGTTTGTTTGGCTTGGCGTACCCCCTGCTTAAGCCCCCCACTTGGCATAGGGGTTGGGGTACCATTTCTGTTTTCCTGGAGATGGGATAACATTCACCTCCAGATTCGTTCCCGGGCGAGAGCATCTGTGCATAAACGAATTTATACACACAAAACACTGTGCAAGGGGAGGGGAGCGCGGGGTCCAAATTTTTTTTTATTATTAAAAGTATATTCAGATTTATTTTGCTGTTATGTAGTAGAGTTCTTGATTTGACAACTACCAGAAATAGGCAAAGACACAGGAACGGGCGATACGCGAGGGGGAGGTGAGGTAGTGCTGGCTGATGGTGGTGGGAAGAATGTCAGAATAACTTGAAAAATTACTATTAATTCCGAATAATAAAATTACTTGTCAAGCACGAGAAGAATTATGAAAGTCAGCAACGAGGAGCCATTAATGGAAGGGATCTTATGAAATAACTTCACAGAATTTATTGCAACATGTGCGTTATTGTGTGCGTGTGCTTGTGAGCTCTGAGGAAACATTCGAAATTTTATTAACATACGCTTGAAATTTTTTTCCAAAGATGATTTTATATGAAATCATAAATGTCGCTGTTAATAAACTTGTAATAGTTCCAAAAGTTTCAAGCGTGCCACAAGAACTTTTTTAATAGTAAGTTGTGGGGGTAAGATGAAAAAACTACAGATTTCTTGTCATTCGTCAGCTTTATGCTGCAGTGAACAAAATGTTCTCTTCAGTATTGAAAGGTCTGGCGATCGAAACTTGCAGTTTCTGTCGAAAAAGACCAAACGCAGTCAATGATTTCATTAAACTATTTAACTCGTAGCTAATTACTACTATAGTTTGTTCGATTATAGATCAACGCTTTTCAAAGATTATAAGCTGCAATGATTCTTATTTTTAAACCATACAAATGTTTTCCATTTTGCTTTGTTTCCAATGGTTATCGACCACCTGTACCTACCCTTTTTAAGTCTGACTGATAAGTCTTTAGTGTAAGGTATGCTAAGTTATTGAATATTATTGGGAGCACGTAAAGTTTTTCCAAACTCAAAGAAAAAAAAAAAAAACCAACTGAAATCAAAAAACAGTCCTCTTCTAAGAATATCCGGTTTCCGGTGACAAAAATATGGTAATTTCGGTAGATCTTAATCCAAGCACAAAAGTATTTTTCTGAACTCATTATCATTAGCTTGAAGTTCTTATCTTTTCGCCAACTTAAACTTACTTACAGGGTGCACAGGACAGGATCTCTCTTCAGTTTCACACTCTAAGTGAGTTGAGGGCTTTTTCGACTTGATTGCGCCACCTAAGACGAGGTCTTCCATTCTGCGATGTGTCTACGATGTGCTTTCAAAAACCCAACGAGTCTCTACATTTTCCAGCCATCGTAGTATCGCGATGCGTATACTTCTAGCTATGCCCATGTCGCTGTACAGCTAATGCAGCTCGTTGTTGTATCTTCTTCCCACACATTGTTTTCACATACGAGACCAAAGATCGTTCGGAGTACTTTTCTTTTGAAACACCCAAGTGTCTCCAAATCCGCTTCCGAATATTTCCTTGCTTCCGCGCCAAAAAGCAGGACTGGGATGATTGATGTTTATAAAGGGCTACCTTGTTTTTTCTAGAGAGGGTTCGGTTTTACAATTGCTTTCTTAACCCAAAAAAGGAACAGTTGGCCAGAGTTATTTCCCATTTGATCTTCGCACTGATGTTGTTTTCCATGTCTATAGTGGGTCATAGGTAGACGAAGTCCTGTACTTCTCTGAAGTTAGGTCTGTCTATTTTGACGTTCTGTCCAGTTCGTCGATGTCTTCGTTTTGCCTGCATTAAACATCAAATCAAAACTAAGTTCGAAAAGTCATAAAATGAGAAAGCAAAAGTCTTGTGATTGCCGTTAGTTAGTTCAAGCTTCTTGCTTCAATACTGTTCATCGCTTATTTTCTGATTCTTCTTCTTCTTTCCATTTCCGGCGTTACGAGTAGTGATCTAGAAGCGATCACAACTCTCCCACTTTTCTGCTTCTCAGAAAGCGTCGGCAAGCCTCCCGGTTTTGGATTGTTCCATGTCTGAGGCCAACCAAATGCTGCTGTTTTTGCATTTGCTTGTACCAGGAGTGTTTTGGCCTGCCTTTTCTTTTTCGTCGCGAATTTGTTGAAACGTTGTACGATATTGCCTTTTGGACGGGGTTCTGCGGATCTCTCCTTTGAACATGACAATACCAACTGAGCCGGTCGTGCTGAATTTTGTGCAAGATGGTACTTTTGACATGAAGGCTTCCACAGATCTTAGTACTTCTAATTCGCTCAAGCTTTGTTACTCCTGCTGTCATGCGAAGCATCTTCATTTCGGCTGCCGTCAATTTGCTCTCATACTTTTTGTACATTGTCCAACATTGTGAACCGTATGTCAGAGCTGGACGGACAACTGCTGTGTAGATGTAGAGTCTTCCCTTCAGCTTAGGGGGCATTTTTCGATCACAGAAGATAGCGGAGTTTTCTCGCCACTTCATCCACTTATTTTCTGATTGTGGTTCTTAAATTATTTCTTAAACAAATTCATTTGAACTTCATAAGACCTTATCTGAAATGAGCTTGAAAGAGTATTGACACAAGAAGTTTAATAACCTGACTTACAAGTTCGAAATTTCGAAAAGTCAAAGTTTTAGGAAAAATAGAAAGTTAATAATAATACAGCAATGGCAACACTTACAGAAAAGTTGCCCTGCTATTAGTTTTGAAAATTGTAGACCTGTTTTTTGTATTTGTTTTGCAAAAGCTTTTGTTCCAAAACAAAGTGTTTTAGACCCAAAATTTAAAATAGTAAAAAAAAAAAACGGAAATAAAGAAAGGGAATTTGGTTTTCGGAAATTGGTCTAAATATTCTGTCACTTTATCCTTAAAGAATTTTTTTTTTTAAATGAATAGGTCGAAAGCAATACACATTTACTAGAACTTCGACTTGAAAGATCTTTTGTGCTGTTCCCTTAGGTTTGAACACGTAAAGTGTGGAGTTGTTCATTTGAACTTGAGGTCATGTAAGAACCTAAGCATATTCGAAGAAGGGGTGTTTTTATATCAAGGGGATTAGTGAATCCCTTATTGAATATCTTTATCCTGGATCTGACATTCATATAAAATGTGTTCAGCCGTTTCTGTGTCTTCGAGACAGAGACGGCAAGTATCATCCTGGCTGATGCGCATGTTTTTAAGATGATATCTGAAAGAGAAAAGTCGAAAAGACGCAAAGTTTCTTACGAACACTGGACACTACAGTGTTCGTAAGAAACTTTGCGTCACGTTTGCTCATGTCAAGAATCTCAATCAAGCTACTGATTGGGAGACCGCAGTAGCGTTCCGGGCCTTTGAATTGGGATTGAGAGCCAAGTATAGCTAGGCGGTCAGCCCTTTCGTTACCCTGTACACCTTCATATTTAGGCACCCAGGAAGTAGTTATTTTATTGTGCCACCCACATGTCAGACAGCTCCAAACTTAGTTGGGATTGAATTTTGGTTGAGGACAATGCCTTTAGGGCTGCCTGACTGTCACAGCAAATAAGAATGTGTGATCTTCGGAGCTTTCTTCTAATAAAGAATATACATTATTAAAGTTGATTTTTTAAGAGCAGTTTTGTTATAATCAAATAAATACTCTAATTTGCGTCATACATTAAAAATTTTTATTGATGCATATCGATAAATTGGCTTTTAATGCAATTTACGTTTTAAAAATAACTTCAAGTAAATGTTGTCCGCGGCTCCGTTTGGTCCATTCGGTAGGTATAATTTAGCGTCACTTTTTCTAGCTTTTCGGCCTATATTCCATTTTTTTTTTTTTTTTTTTTTTAATTAAAAAGAGGAGGCTTATATGCTAATCTGGAGAACCCTAATATCCAGTCCATTGTACTACCAGAGTAGCAGCCTTCCCTTTTTTTTTGTGTTGCAGTAGTTGGAAATAAGTTGTTAGTCATTTCACACATATAACCTCAAGGGCAGCGTCCATATGAAACTGGGAGGCTGAAAGAAAAGTAGATGCCCAGAGCGGGATTCGAACCCACGCGTCCGGCCTATCTACTAAACACTCTACCACTGCACCACGGCCGCCCTAAATTCCACTAGTTACGAGTGTTATGTTATGCTGTCAGGCTTCAATCCTGTTCGGCTTGTCCACAAAGACTTACGATTTTATACAACCCCACCAGATATAATCAAGAGGCGTTAAATCGCACGATATTGGCGGCCAACTCTTAGGGCTATTTCGAGAGATAAGCTGCTCACCAAATTTTTCCTTCAACATGTGGCACCGTCCTGATGAAACCACATATCAACTAAGTGCAACTCACTTAATTGGGGCATAGAAAATTCGCGTACCATGGCTGGATATCGTTCGCCATTGACAGCAAACACCGTCGTCTTTGAAGAAAAAATTTAAGTTTTCGGGATGCATTGGTAGTTCTTGTATGGCATGTGGCTGTTTATCAATCCAGATGCGATGTCTCTTTTATTTATGTATGTTTATAATGTGACAGGTCATTCGGCTTCAATTCTTACAGAAGTTGACTTTTATAGGCTTTCAAACCCAAATCGACACTCAACTAGTGGTTGCCCAATTGTTGAGAACTCTGATGAATTGGAATTGACATTTCACGATCCTCATTAGCACTGGACGATACTACTTCAATATTCTCTTCGGAACGCAGTGTACCTACACTTGCGAGTAAAAATTTGGTGATAACAGCATGAGTTGATGATTCACCAGGTCGATTATTATTTTCGGTAGTAACAAACGATGCACATTTTTCACAGATAATAAATTTCAACAACTTTCAATCCTTGCTCGTATGTAAGTAAGTAAGTAAGGAAGTCTTTTCATGCTACATTGAAAATTATTGAAAATTTTTCACTTTTAAAAACTTTTTAAAATACCAACTTAGCTTCTAAAAAGTCTCTCTTTGGTCTTACAAAGCTTATGACTTTAAATTGAAATAGCAACTGAAAGTTACAAATACTCTTAACAAAATGCATACTAACCTTCAAATGATAAAAAAATTTGAAAATAGAGACGCTTCGCGAAATTTCGCAAAATTCCGAGCATACACAATCACCGCTACGCGTGGTCAAAGCTACAATCATTCTGGGGGACCAATAAAATAATGCGACGGATTGACTAAATGGTCTCGAGTTTGAACGTTGGAAGTTTGACTGGTCGAAGTTTTGAACTTGAAGAGATGATGGGAAGGAAGCGGGTGTAACAATGTCCCCATTTTTTTGGAAGCAAGGATACAAAAGTTTGCAGTATGCTCAGCAATGAAATGCATCAATGTAAAAGGGAATCAGTATCATCCTTGGGGAAGAGCTACTTGGCGGCGCGGCGGCAGCGTGTTAGCCATTAAGACTACTACGTAAGAATATCTCAAAAAATTAGTTTTTGTTTGTAGGCGGAGATTTAAACGGACATGTAAGGAAGTCGAACGATGGTTATGAGGACTGCCGTTGAGGTATGGGATACGACACCAGAAACAAACCCGGTGAAGGTAAACTTGATATGCGCAAGGTCATCTACGACCAACACAAATCATTGCTTTAGGTTTCCAATCCAAAGAAACATGGTGGTGGAATGATGAAACTAAAGCAGCCATAAGTAAGAAAAAGCTTTCAACACATGGTTACAGCGTTCTTCCTAAAACAAAAATGAAAGGATTGCCTCGAAAGTTAATATGTCGGGGGCTGGAAGATATTTCTTCTCCAGTTGCTGACGAAAACTTCAGGAAAAAAATGCTCAGGAGTTTCGTTTGGTGAAGTTCCTCAACAACGCTCGAGGTTCTGCACATTTGGCGACAGTATTGCTAATGCCTTTTGAACGAACAGTTTTCTCGAAAGCACTTTCCAGAAGCTGAACCTAACTTAACTGAAATAACCGACATCTGAGTCAAACTCCCAGAACAAGAGATCCCAAAAAGACGAAGACAGACGTGAGGACGACCTCTCCCGGTTATCATCAGCAGGCTTATATGAGGCGATACCCTGCCTAAGTAATTCAGATTCCTTCTACCAATGCACAAAAGAAAGGGAGATACACGAAGTTGCGATAACTTCCGTTTGATCAAGTTGATGTTCCGCACTTTGAAGTTCGTTAAAGGTATTGGGTTGCCGGCTGCTAAACATAATAAAGCTATATGTGTGTTTGTCGCTAGCAGGTCAATAGCTGATCGTGATTCCTTTTAAGATTTGCATGGTGTGCTGATTGGCGTCGAAAAATCGTATATGGGTGACCCTCAGACAAAGAGTTCCAGAGGTTTATGTGCGAATGACTTAGGATATGCGACAAATGTAAGATGTCTAACTAGAGTCTCTGAAGCATTCCAAATCACAGTTAGTGTCCTATAAGATCCAGAGGTGCCTACCCGACATTTATTTGAATGAATATGTGCTTCCCAAGTGAAAAAATTTTAAATATCAACTTGACATAAACCATCGACTAAACGATTAAGCTTATGATGCGGATGTAGTGGTGAGAAAACTGCAAATTAAAAAAAAATTACCAAAGTGATAAAAAAGTGCATTTTTGCTGAAGGGAAGTTTTAACACCGCGGTAGTGAAGAATAGGAGAAGACTCGAAAAATTAATTGGATTAGCATTGTAAAGCTAAAATCGTATGGGTTGTTGGTTGAAGAACGTGTTGGTTGACCTACTTGTTGGCGGCCCTAATGCTTACAAATAATATAAAGTAAATTCTTCCCACAAAATATCAACAAAATACTTTCGGGTTATCTGTTTTAATCCATTCTCTCTCTAGTTCAGGATGCTTTGGCATAAAAGAAATATGAAAGCTAAAGTTTTTTTTTTTATTGGTAGACAACAAAGAAAATAGGACAAAAGGATTAAAATATCTTTTCTATTTTCGTTGCAATAAAATGATCTCAAAATCTGCTGACCTGCCAGTATTTGTTCCAAGCTAGAGAGAATGCTGCAAAACTGGAAACTCTCATTCTTTTTAGCCAGCAGGTGCCGTTTCTTAAGTAACAACAAAGTTAGCCATTTGTGAGGATGCTTTTTGTCAAAGACTAAGGTAATCTGAGCGGATCCAGGGTCTTCTAAAAAAGCAGCAAAACATTAGTTTATTGGAGCTAGTTTTATTTCCGATATTCCAAAAAATATTTTTCTTATAATTTAATACAATGGTTTTAAGATTTAACTCAGGTTCATAAAGTATTCCAAAGAATTAGGTAGATCTTGATAGGTTAGAGTGAGCCTCTTACGGATGAGGAAAGTTCCACTCTGAGATCTGGGTGGGGTCCGGAAGAGTCCGGATTTCACGACTTGGTTCTCGAATGATGACCAGTTGGGATTTCAAGTCTTGGGTTTCGGGCTTAAATGGTGATGATGATTCTTGGATCTCTGTCTTCAGTTCTTGGATTCGGGCTTGTGATAACGCTGGGTTTCGGGAGTTCTGTTCTGGTATGATGATTCCTGAAATGATAATAGTTCACGTTAGGGTTTACCCTGAGACAGCGGGAGCCACTAAATTCACAGCGAGATAGCACTGGACACTAAATTCACATTGAGATAATACTGGACACTATTATGCTCAGCTGTAACTTTACCATAGGACCGCTCACTTGCCACGGTCTCACTTGACTGTTCGGTGTGACCATCTTCTTGTTCTCGAAGAGGAGGGTCTAAGTCTTATCTTTTACTTGTACAACAATGTCTCCGAATCCATTCCTGATCTTAAATCGTTGCCGTTTTGCTCCCGGTCTGAACATTCGATGCTTGAGCACGTTCACGCCGGCAAAGGGATTCTCCGGTACAGACATCGACTGGGTACTACTGGATGACTTCATTGATTCGTGGCATGCAGATATATATCCATCCTGAACAATCCTCGTCCTGACACAAAATTTTAGACATTATTTTTGCCGCTATTTTAAGAAAGTGTGAGGACCTTGTGAGGTTTGCTGATTGATTTTGAATCGAGTGATCTGCATTTTATCCGGAATCGGTTTAAAGAAATTTGTTACAATTAACAAGCTGATCTGCACTGTGACCAATCCACCAATTTTAGATTATAAATAACTTCATGGAATTGTAAAATCACCGCACTTCAAAAATTCTCCCTTCTTTCAAAACGACAGCTATACAACACTGATGCTTCTGCTTCTCAAAGAACATATTCGAAAGACTGTTTAAGTTTTCTGAACTAATCTGTAAAATGTCAACCTTACGCCAAGGTGTTGCCATAGCAGCCTGTAATATGGTGACCGCTGGCCGAATAGCTTTCGATTTTTTAAAGTTACTCCTTATGACTGTTGATACAGATTTGAAAAACAAGGATCAGAATCATCAGTCCGAAAACTAAAAAAAACTCATTTAAAATAAAGAAAACCACAAGGGTCCTATGATAGATCCCTGCGACATGTTGCTTCCTTATGGAAGTGAAGTTTGAAGGATCAGTTCAGGAATATCATGAAAAATCAGAAGTAAACTGAAATCTTTCCCCGTTACTGCTGCATTTTTAGCTAAAATCAACAGGGTGTTGATGCAGGAAAAGCTAAAGTATACAGAAGTCATGGCAAAAAATATAATTTTTGATATAGATCTGTTAGCTATTACGAAAGGCATCTTAAGATCCTGCCCTCATATGATGATTGTAAAATTCATATATTGGTTTGCAAGTGTAGTTCCCTCTAATGCGAATATCATATTTTTACAGTATTATCACAATACTTAACTATCTGCATGAGATAATGGAAAATTCATAAAAATAGCAACAGGGGACTTGTGTGTCGTGCCCAGAATAGCTCCAGCTGTAATGTAAGTTAACTCATTGCAAACTTACTTAGAAGGTAATAGAAAAACATAAAATGAAAAGTCGTAAACAGACATTTTATACCTTCGCGAAATGAAGAGGTTGAAGAGTAAAAGAATAAATCCCTAAGCTTCCATTACACACTTTTGCCAGCGAGGAACTTGCTTTTGTAATTTCTTCGCGTGCTGTTTTCTTTTATTTTTGTTATTCTCTTTTTCATCTTCAGGGCTCAAGGCTCTCCTCTTTTCTTTATTTTATTTCGCTTTTTATGCGTACTTTGTTTGCATCACCCTCGCATCTGTCGTTGAACCAGCAACCCCTTGGAATATCTCAAAAATTAATGTGAATTTCCACTACCCCTACGTACGTACGCACATCATCATAATGTGCTACAGCCCCATTCGCGTTCGCGTTTGTTCCCTCCAAAAGATTCACTGAATGTACTGAAGAGCAGCGGAATGTGTGTCCTTGGGAGGTCCTTTTTTTAAGTTTTGCACATTTACCGGTCTTTCTAATCCCCATACCCGAGAGCCGGACTGCTTCTAAAAACAACACAACCCAACATAAGCAGAAGCACATGCATTTAGGATGGTTTCCTAGTTCGACAGTTGTTGGTTGGCCGGGCGACGACGCTGAGCAGCACCGACAGTGTGTAGGAGGATGGTTGAGGAGAATTCATCTAACCAAAGAGAAGATTATTTTCAGATCGGATTTTGCGCTTGTAGAGCACAAGCCAAAACGAGGCAAGGCATACATCCTTGACTCATGTAACCACGTTCACAACTATGAACGATGAGTTTAGATGGTTCCGCTACAACCACTATGCTGGCATCACCGGGTTTTTATCCCGTTTTTTGGGTCTAATCAGATTTCTACTCTAGTCGCACCGTATGGAGATTGTTTATGGGCGATGAGTGTATGTGTGGGTGGGTGGCGATGGCGTAAGTATATGTTGGTTGTTGGTTGGGCTTTCACATTGTCTATGCCTGACTCGATGTGAAATACACACGCCCTCTGCAGCAGTTATACGGTGTGTGTAGTTTTTGCGACCTCGTTCTCGTTTGCTTCTGTTCCTTTTTTGGTGGGGTTCTGGGGGCTTTTTTAGTGCGGGGTGCGCCAAAAAGGGATGTGCTAGAATTTATTAAAATAATTTGCGATAGTGTGATTGGCTTTTCCGTTCGTGACGTCGTCGTTATCCTTCGTTGGGATAGCCTTGTAGTGTTGTTGCTGTTGCTGTAGTTGTACGAGTATAGGCATTTGCCACCACGAGTTGTAGGCATCTATTTAGGCACCAAAACGGGCTGTGTTCGCTGCCTGATGTGTGTTCTTCTCTAAAATTAGGCGATGAAAATGGGTGTGGAAATATAGAACACAAGGCAAAAGCAATAAAAAGGTTTTCAAGCATTTCTACTGGTAGATTCCGAAGTATGTGTGTGGGTTTTTTCATTTTTGTACATATTCCATGTTGTGTGTATGTGAAAGGATTTATTAGAAGCAAACACAAAGTTTATGTTTAGTTTTTTGTTAAGTGGAGTGCGTGGTTTTGCTTAATGTGTACACAGTGAGAGTTTTCTTATGTTAAAAGAGGATTTATGCAGATGGCTATGGGAAGTGGGTTTATGTTTAATTGTTTTCTGTACAGGCAGAGCCAGAGCTCAAAAATTTTACCTACACACATGTGTAGGGGCTTAAGCGATTTGATGTGGCATGCAACAAGTGAGAAATCCTTGAAGGAGTTTAACAGCGGAGTGATGGGCATTGGGGTTAGAAAATAAATGTACTTCGGTTGGCTTAGGAAAATAAATTGGATGTGTTACCCTTTTAGGTGGTGAAAGTGAGGGCAATTAAAAGAGTCGAAAAGTCGTAAAAGCCCAGAAGTGGTCTCATTTAATTTTTATTTTCTTATTGCCTACTTTAATTTTCTCAAAAAATGTAAATAAAAATTAAAAAACTGTTCAAATATTGAAGGTATTGAGATTTCTGAGCCCTTTCCAAGGCATGTGGTAGTTTTGAAAGCTTTATTGCAGTAAATATACACAGAGGATGATATAAAAAGAGACATTAAAACCATCCGACTTGAAACCTTTCATTTCGCAACGAACATCAAAATCGAAACTTCTGTTATTTCTCTTCTTTTTCAAAAATAAAACACCTCTGGCTCGAATAGCTTTGTTGGTGACACAAGAGCTGAATCTACGATCGGCAGCCTGCCTGGATATCGTATCTATCGGATCCGTGCTAAGAGACATTCTGAAGTCATTTACTGTCGGTATTCTTTATGAAGGCTCATCTCATAAGTTCTTCCAACAAAGTTTGGCCTTATTTCTCTGGTCAAGCCTGTTAAAAACATTTTGTATCCAAAAATCATTAAAATTTCTTTTTTTTTCCAGAAAAACTTCCAAAGCTTAAATCGGACTTCTAACCGGCTGGTCACTCTACCTTAAAGCTTTCATTCAATTGGATCAACTCAAGCTTATCCACTCACAGAAAATCATCAACTTCGGGTCCAATTCAAGAGCAACAGAACTGTACTAAAACTGCGCATGGTTTGCTGTATAAACTTCATTTGCCGTAAAAATTAATAAAAAAAAATCTAAAAGAACTTGCTGAATTCGAAAGGCTGGAGTACAACACTTACTCAAAGCCTGAGAGGGATGATGTCACAAATCCTGTAGTTAAGCAGAATTCAGGTGGACGAAAGCTTACAATGCCTATATTAGTTCAAACCAAAAAGGTATGCAGAATTGCAGAAAGCTTCGATGTCAAGGCCTTCCAGGCAGCAGCAGATCAGTGGATAAGAACATGCAACGATGCAACAGTTGACTTGCCTAAAATAATAGGGTGAAAATATGGCCCTAAAATAAAAAATAATAAAAAATAAAAAATAGTCCATTGTTAGCCCGACAATAAAGAAATGAGTTTAATTTTAGGCAACAAAATCAACACTTCTTCAATAGTATTATAAAAATGGGACGAATTTCAATCACCTTCTTAATCTCAAATATAATCAGAGTGTCTATTGTATATAGGCCTTACAGTGAGCTTTAGCGTTAGTAGAGGATATTTTGTTTAGACGTGTGGTTTTAAATATAGAAATACTTTTTTCGGAGTTGGGTTTCTTGACAGCTGTCACTTAATTTATGCTTAATTTGGTTAGACATTTAACCGCGGAATAATTTAAGCCGCACGACTACTGGGCACTGCGTATGTTAGGTAAATTGTGTCGTAACGAAATCGCTGTTGGCGCCGATTTTTCAAAATTTCGGGTTTTAATCCTTTGAGTTATGTACCTCGAACCCTTATCTCAATGGCCATAACATTAAATTATATGCTATTCATTTCTTCTTGAAAACCACACATCAAAACGAAACACCCTTTATCAACACAATCAGAGGCACATGTAAAAGGTATGATGTTCTTTGTTTGAAGTGAATGTAGACTTTTCCATCTACAAAAATTTGTATTCAACAACTATGAGCAAATGGATTGAGCCTTTGAGTGTTTTTTCGAAACATCTCTGGTGGAGGTCACCTATATGGGCTTCGACGATGTTATACAGTGCAAATATACTTACCTACTTTAACTATTTAAGTTAATGCTATCTAAACTTCTATGTTTACTTCCAATCAACCATTTGTTGAAACTATAAACAAAACCGACATTGCAGTACAGTGGTGGCTTTGCTTCTTCGAAAACAAAAGTATCTTGTTATCCGTTGGAGTGCGAATCGATCCAATGGAAAAACGATTAATGAAGGTGTGCATAAGTTGCTACAATCTGACCTTACTGAATGCAGCCATACGCATTGAATTTTCAATAAGAGAAATAACAATAACCAACAAATATTACAAAATGCAGTACACCAACTATTGTTTCAAAAAGTCTGGAATTTTCCATTGAAAGAGTTTTCCAAGACTCATTAAATGAAAGCGATCTTCAATTCAAGAAATGTGAATCAATCAACATCGATAAGCTCTTTGGGGTCAATTTCTGTCTTATCTAATACTGAAGTGTTCCACCTAATGGTTGTGTCTCTATTTTGTGCTTTCTACTTGCCAATTGGTCAACATAATTTTTATACCTAACTCCAACTCCAAAAATAAAAAGCATAAGTTTTGAGTTGAGCTGTTTTTTAGGTACATTTCTCTTTTTTGAGAACACGTTTTTCTTTAACCAGACGATTTGATCACTATTTAAAACAAAGCAAGTTGGAATCTTAGTCCATAAGTTGAAGTAAAATTGATTATCCTTACCACGAATTAGATTCCTTATTATCTTGACATAAGAGAATACTTGTTGAAATATACTGGAATGGAATTACGTTAACATAGCAAAAGTGCTATCGATGCTTCTGATGCGCTATTAGTTTCTCTAATCTTCATATTTTTTCTCTTCCTGACGAATAGCGACTCCTACATGTATGATTTAGAATTATCCCAGCATTCAGCATTCTCATTTCCCAATGCCTGGTTTGGTTGTCATCAATTCCAACACTCCTACAAATTGTTCCCTTTTTTTGCTGTCCGTTTTCTTAAATAAAGTTTAATTTTGTTTATTCATCAAACAAAGTTACAATACTTTAGTGATTACTAGATACATAATACTTTTAAAACATTACCACCAACAAAGTTATTTAAAATTAACAATAATTTTGATTTGAGTAGATATCTACTCAGATTAAAATCAATCATATTGCAAACAGAATTCGCGATTCACTTAGACATCTTGATAATGGTTCGTTGGCAGCATATACATATACAGTTCTGTGGAAAGGTATTTTAAAAAATACAGGGTTTCTAAGCATTCTCACAGGAACATTAAAGTTAATTAAAGGTAACATTTGAGAACAATCAATATGGTCTGTTAATATGTCGCGAATAAACATAATTGCAGTGAACTTCCTTCGATAGTTTAGAAGCAGAATACCGAGTAATTGACATCTTGTTTCATAAGAAGGCATATCTATGTCATAATTAAGTCTTTTCACAAATATTCTCGTAAATCGTTTTTGGATTTTTTCGGAGTGAATGAACGGCATATGAGGGATCCCAAATTGTGTTGCAGTACTCCAAATTAGATCTCACAATGGCAAAATATAGACATTTTAAAGTCTGTGGATCGGAAAACTCTTTGGAGTTACGCAAAATAAAACCTAACATTGAATTTCCTTTAGCAACTAAAAAATCTACGTGTCGTATAAAGTTCAGCTTCACGTTAAAGATTACACCAAGATCTTTCTTAAAATGTATCACAGACAGTTCTTTCTGATCAATTTTATAAGTAAAATTAACTGGCGATCGGTTTCGACAAAATGTTAAACTTTGACATTTAGAAATGTGAAGATTAAGAGAGTTTTAGTTGTACGCCACCTTGACAACTTATCAAGATCTTCTTGCAAAAGCAAGGAATCAATTTCTTCTTTTCAATTTAAAATCGTCCGCATACATTAAGCACTCTGAATCTAAAAATATTTCAGAAATGTCGTTGACAAAAAGCAAAAAAAGAAAAAATTAAAAAAAAAAAAAAAAAATTAAAAATAAAAAAATAATAATTTGTTGTGGCTAAAAATGATCTTACGATTCAAATCGGCGCTAATGTGAAATGAAAGGAAAATTTATGGATTGCGAAAGATCAACGATGTCAGTAATACCAAGTAAGTTGAAGAGCAATGTCAATGATTCAGGGTATGACACTGAAATTTGTGGAACTTTCTTTCGTAAATTAACTAATAGCAAAGTATTCGTGAACAATTGAAAATGTCAATTGATAGCATTCGCCTAACTTTATAGCAGGGGTTTATATTTCATTCGCATATTCTCATAGGAATTTGGCAAATCCGCATTTTGAAATTCTTGATTTCGACCCCAACCCCTTGCCATTTCCTGGCGATAGCCGATACCTGTGGAAAAACTTTTTTGTTTTATGTTGGGTTCCGAACCACGACCCTCCTGCGCAAAAGGAAGACATGCTAAACATGGGTACGCGTAATCAGGGTTAGGCTCGTTATCCGGGTTTTCATATTCCCGCTTATAAAAATTCTGGTTTTGAAATCTCACTTTCTGTAATCCCGCTTTTCAAAATACCGCATTTTGAAGTCTTGCCTCTAATAATCGCGTTTGTTATGAAACCGCTAAAAATAAAGTAAACAACAAGTAATTTGTTTGAAATACGTTTATTGTAGCGCTAAGCAAATAACAAAAATTCGAAGTATCGAATAGAGTATTAGCATATCAAATGGTACACTAAAAAAAAGAACATAGGAAAGGGACTAATAATCATCAATCTATGCTATGAGCAATGTGACGAAAAAAACCTGTTTTACTCATTTTTTGTCTATTTTTTCGTAGTTTGTAAAATATTAAAATGGATAAGAACGGTATTGGAGGGATCTTAAAAAGCGGGATTTGAATGATTGAAGTCGGGAATGTAAGAAAACAGTATTTTAGTAGACAGGAAATTTTTTTTACTATTTTTTCGGGATTTTCAAAAAAGGGATTTTGAAAAGTGTAATTTCGGTACGCTCCCGAATTGACAATGTCTTAGGTACGCGCGAAGAAATAAATTATATCCGCCAGTTATACCAGAACGATTTTTGTGGTCTTTGCCACAGGCGTTTCACTTCATCTAGGCGGCTGATAGATACAAGAGACTCGACCTGATTGTAGTCAGACTTAAATTTGTCTTAAATATAATTATTATTAATTAATATGAAACTTCATGAGGAGCAACAAGGATATTTGAAGCCTTATTTCTCGTTTGATATGAATTCCACAATCGGGTGGTGCGACCGAATTATTAATTTCTATACTTTACTGTACGTCCGAAGTTGGACTCATGGTAAAACTGATGAGCATCCCTAGTGAGGCGGGTGTTGCGACTAAATTATTTGAAGGGAGGAATGCATAATGCAACTGTCTATTTAGCTAGAGCACTGGTTGTGATAAAAGTAGGCAAAAGTCTCTTTTCGTCATAGGGCTTCATTGAAAACCTGTGAGTATGATTCCTGACTTCATTAATTCACAGGCCCATTTTCTAGCCAAGACGATGACCAAAGGCTAGTGTAGATGAGCTTTTATTGATATTTGACCGATCGTTTTACGTCTTCACATGTTTTTTTCTTTATACTTTTACTAGACTAAGGGTAATTCAGATAAATAAGTAAGCTTTCCAACAGCAACCTTTCCGAAACTAAAACGATATCAAAATTCACAAAAATCAGTATCTTGACATGAAATTTATTTCATCTTCCTTATGGGTTACCACTACGCAAGCACTCCAGTGAAGATTGCAGCATTTATAATTAACGCATTGCGAGAATACAAAGAAAGAACTATTGAACTTTTGGAGAATCGTTTGGCGGATCTGAAAGTATTTCATCAAAATCCTTTAAAAAAGACTCGTAAAGACCCTCCTATATTTATTTCGGTGTGAAAAGTTCTAGTTTCTGGCGTGTCTAGGATAAGAAAAATTTGAACGCGATTAATGAAGTCGATTTTTCAATCTATTTTCTTTCGCAAACTTTTAACACAAACAAGCCTCCATCACCAGTCAGTCTAAAAACATTAGCAAAATTAAATCCGAGTTTCAATAATTCCATTAAATCAGCATTTTCAGCTTCCGCATGTATGCTCGTCATCCACCTCCTCCTACTCCATCGTTCTATCAAAAAAAAAAAGAATAACAAAAAAAAACCTTCGAGAGCGGTAAGGGAAAAGGGCGCACTCAAAAAATTTAGATTTGCATGTCAAACAACGAAAACTTGACATTGTTCGCGTCTCCAATTTTATCCGTTCTTTATATCAGCAGAGTGTAACGTAGTTGTGAAGTTTAAATTTTTCATTTTTCACTGAAAGTAAAGATACCATACACCCCATCTACGCACCGCAAAGTATGTGTATAGTATCTCGAAGATTGATTAAAAGTATTTTCAGCTGGAGGTGGTTTGGGGTTAGAGTTAGGGTAGTTTTGGGGGGTTTCGTTGTCAGATGAGAGGGGGGAAATCCTCTATGCATTAGGCATGGACTTATTTTAAATTGAAAATATTTTTTATGTGCGTATAGCTTGAAGCTACTTAAGTTCTTTCTTAGGCCGGAAGATACACGCAACCCCTCAACTTACTCAGTGTAAAGAAAGGATCCATTCTTTCTTTACAAAAAAAAAAAAGCAAAAAAACCCACGCACATGCTCCAAATGCGAGAAGCACTGTCATCCGCGACATATGCTTGAAGGCACAAGATGCCTTTGTCCCATATCCTTACATTTTTGACGCGAGGCAGTCTGTTATTTTTTTTTTCTTCGTTTTTTGTGTTTTGATAGAAAAGAGGAAAAGTTTTTCATTTTATTCTTCTGAGCTGCTGTTGCTTGATTTTTTGTGGGTCTTATTTTTGAAAAATTTTCTTGTACATAAATTGAGCTTCTTCATTTTTGTTTTGAAGGCGCTTAATGTAACTTAGCTTCGTTTTCCTCATTGCAACCCGCGCTGCTGCTTCGCTTTTGTAAAATGGAAAGTTTGTTGGTTTATTACACAAAAACACCAACATACGAGCCACGAAATAATAAGAATATACCCTCAGTGGCACCCCTTCGCTCTTTGTTTGCTTTGCAAAGGGGTGCTCCTCAGTTGTGCTTGAATGGAAAACATGAGGCTCTATGTGCGGCTGTCTGTGATACAAAAGCAAAGCATCATAAGAATATGCTAGGAGCACTATAGTGTGTATTTGTGTGTGAAAGAACCTTGTTAGTTAAAGAAGCGAAAAGTTGTTGCGGTTTTCTTGGAACAATATTGCCTAACAGCTTAGTGCTCGGTCTACGGAAGGGCAACATATGATCATCACATTCAGATGTGGGGATCGCTGTGGTGACTTAAAGGAGTTTCAATAGAATTTACTAAGTCCTTACTTGAACTTTTTCTGTCTACAAAATGCACAAGAAACAGGCGCTTAGCTTAGTGGCTGAGAGTTTTTCTACCATTTCGATAAGCAAGTGAGGCTTGCTTCGTTAGGTCATGTACGGGCTTTCAAGCTTGGTGGGTGTACCTACGTAAAAAAGTTTACTGAGCCAAGCTGACAAAACTAATCAGTCAAATATTGTATACTCCGCAGTCTTTCTGTTCTTTGTCTAGATGAAGACGAGAGACGGCAAATGATAAATGTCAGTTCGACTCATGCCGATTCTGGTTAGTCAGCCTACATTAGAAGTCGAAGAAGTAAGTCCACAATAAACTCCTTTCTCCTGATATCAATCAGTTTCTTGGCGTAAATTCTAGAAATGAATCCTCTGATGTGCTCCACAGTTCATCTAAGACAGGAACAACCTCCTCATGCATCACCACACTCCAGTCACCAACGAAGCACCAAGGAAACATGCACCTATCTCACAGAAACCTCTTAAAACGTTTCGCTGTCGCTGTGCTAAAACCCTTCGATTTTTTCTTAACTCCCAGCCCAGCCCTGCCTCACCCATTCTCAGCACATCGCCAGAGGAACGAAATTTTATTCTTCTTTGAAAGTTTCTTCTTCTAATAACTCTGTACACACAGTTTAAATAGAATTTGCGTTATGTTTTTGAAGCCGGGAATGGGAGCACAAGAAAAAAAATCATGGGTCTGGGATTACTGAGTTCCGGTGCGGCGGTGGCACATGAGAAGAACAACTTAAGGGTGCGTATAGCAATGGAAGAGCAGCAGATAGGAGAAGGAGTATTTCATTATTTAAAAAAGGGAAAAAGTTTATAAAATTGGCAAAACTTGAGTGTAACTAAACATAAATTTGAGTTTTGGAGGAGGTCTGTGGGGGGAAGAGAAGTTTATACTTATTTCCTTGCCGACGTTAGAAGGCTTTGTTTTTTTTTTCTTCTACTTATTCGTTTGCAAACAAAAAATTAATTTAAAACACACACATGTGCGGGAAGAATGAATAAACATCCAAATTTAGTTCGGGAGTAGGACCTACATCGTTTTTGAAAGTTTGGTGGTGCCGGAATGGTGGAAATCGTGTACTTATGGCGGTTGATGTTTTTATTTTTTTTTTTTAACAGGAAAAAGGTTCCAATTAGGCAATAGATGTTGTTAATGTACAAATGTGTGTGTACTATGCGCAAACACATACGTACCAACATCATCATAACGCTCATGGTGAATGAAAAGGATGCCAGAATCAGTGGTTGCGCTCAAAACAAATCGGGTCTCAGGTCTCTTATAATGGGAATGGTTCTGAAGACGCGATGGAAGAAACTGCGATACATAAGTTTTTAAAAATGACAAAACTACTTTTCGAATTTCTTACAGCCATATTATTCACTTACTTCGAAACTTGTCTTTCGTAGAACTATAGTTTTCGAGTTTCAAGTTTTGAACAAATCGGTATTACCTATTGAAAAAAAGAGACACATAAGACTCGAAATCGTAAAACTAGTTTATGATAAAACAAGAAATTCACGAAACTAGTAATATCTAGTTTTGGGGACTTCAAAACTTGTCTTGAAACGTTTTTGTATTATTCATCAAAACTTTTTTACTTCACATCATTTTCTGCATTCATTTTGAAGCTTCGTTTCGGCATAGGTTAACTTGGCAAGTATGTACGTCTTCGTAGGGGATTCAGGTTATTCACATACACCGTATTTGGCTACACCATACACAGTAAATCACCCCGGATTGGCTATTGACCCTATCAAGGGTCAGGTAAAGGTAATTGAACTTATTGCTTCGATTTCTGTGCAACGCAACTCGGCTTGTGACAGAGATTTTTGAGCAAGGTTCACAGACTCTGTTTTGCGGACTTCGAAGCCAGCATTCAAAAGATTCTCAGATTGCTCAGCGATGCAATATTGGAAAGAGTTAGCTACTGCTGCAGTTGGTTATTTATCTGCCACAGCCAAAGCAATTTGCAGGGTGTTTGTGCCAGTCAACAAATTAGGTATATCTGACCCAAAACCATCTAAACCGAAAGATGAAAAGCATCCGCCAGATCCAACATTGGGCCTGTCATCTGAAACGGCAATTTATCAACCTTAGCCCCCCGTTGTTATCATAAAATTATGGCGTTCTCGCGTGCACTATCCGCAAATGCATAAAAATGAATTTGAAGCATCTTAGAAGGGCGGATATGATTCGTGGTAGCTGGTAGGTGTATCTTATAGGACTAAAAGAGGTGCTATTTCTATACCTACTGAATTAGGTCAATGTGTTGCGTAGTTACCGAATTGAATCTATTCGTCTCTTTGAACCAAATACCACTTCTTCCATTTGATAAACAAAGCGATGCCGGGGTTTCAATTTTTACTTCGGTCAATTTTTTATTTTTAATGATCTTGAACCGTCGCGTCGACCACCCACATGTTCTTGTTCTTGAGAAATAGAATGGTATAAGTTCAACGCTTAATTTATTTTCATACTAGCGACCCGCCCCGGCTTCACACGGGTACAATGCTGGTACTAAATACACTACATTCTTACTTATTTACTTTTTATATTTTTAACTATTTATTTTGTTTTTACAACAATTAACATATTACAGAATGTCTTTATATACAACGTTCACAGCTTTCTTGTCATTAGACAATAAAAACATATTTTCTCTGGAAGTTACTCTTGATAGAGCGACATACAGTTGGCCATGTGAAAAACAGTCAACGCTCAAATCTAAGCCTGCAACGTTAAAGGTTACACCCTGCGATTTATTAATGATCATTCCGAAAGATGTCTTCACCGGAAATTGTAAGCGTTTAAATTCGAAGGGTAAATCCGATGGTATCAGAGGGATTCGGGGAATCAATTCATCTTCTCCGGTACCACATCCTGTGAGTATTGTGTACTCTATTGTGAAAGTTTTCAGTGATTTTACCAGCAAACGCGTGCCATTGCAAAGTTAAGGTGAATTCAGGTTTCTTAATTAAATAACAGGACAACCTACTTTCAACACCTTTTTGTGAGGAGGGAGTCCTGACGGGTTCAAAGAGTTTAGAAATTCTGTAGGAAAATGAACAGCTTCTTCCAAATCGAGAACAGTATCGACCGAGTAGTATATTTTCGTCTTCGCATCAATCTTTGAAAGAATCAAGTTATTTACCTTATCTACTTGTTCGTTAGTTGGTGGCAGAATCGCTCTTTCTTTAAACCAAGATATTGTCTTAGAACTTATGTTATCAATGTCAGGATAGACATTGTTGACTAACTCTTGGATGTTGTCTATCAAAACACAAAGGTTTTCTAGGTTAATATAGATTCCCTCCAACTTTTAGCAGCATCTCTGGAAATAGCCTGCTCTCACGTGAAGATGACGAAACCCTCATATTAGTTTTAAATTCTAATTTACTGACATGTGGCCAAAGGTTTGATCTTTTTAGGCAAGCATTTATTTCGTCAGCACGTGTCGAGTCACAACTGGTAGGATTTGACGGAAATCTCCTGAGAACAGAATTGAACATCCACCCATAGGTGAATTTTTGTTGCGCAAATCGCGCATTGTCCTATCCAGTGCTTCCACAGACGTCTTGTTTGACATGGTAGCTTCGTCCCAGACTATTAATGAGCAGTCACGCATCAATTTTCCTGTATTGCTCTGTTTAGAAACATTACAAATGCTGTTATTATCATCGGTGGCGATTTTTAGCGGGAGCTTGAATGTAGAGTGTGCGGTTCGGCCTCCTTCCAAAAGCGTAGCGGCAATGCCCGATGACGCAACAGCTAACGCAATTTTTCCGGTAGATCTAACTTTTTTTAAAAAGCAGATTGATTAAAAATGTTTTTCCTGTACCTCCTGGCTCCTGGGGCATCAAGGAAAAACAATTTCCCTTCATTGTTATCAATTGCAGACAGTAATACAGTGAATATTTTTTTCTGATCGACGTTTAATCGAGGCTCATTTTGAGCTATATTTTGTAATAGTCTCGTTTGATCGTATGATGTTTCTCTTGTGTATTCGGCACTGTTAGTTAAATCTGCGTTAGTAGTATGTATTAGCTGGCATCGGCAGCCCAAAATCCTTGATCGATTTACGCGAAAGTAATTGCACTACTTTGTTCAATTCAAATAATGCTTCGTCAAATATGTTTTGATCATATTGTACATCATCTGAGTTTAACTCTCGCCGTCGCCGAATCAGATCACTGGCCATATTTTCTTGAAATTTAATCCATAGATTAACAGAATCAGTTACTTGACAAAACGTTACTATAACGGGACGAATCACGTAGACTCTGCCAAGAGCATCCGTTTTTTTTACGGAGTAAAAACCATCAACCGCATAGTACCTTGTTTTCGTCGTTGAAAAGTTTTAGAAATCTGGTTCCATGTATAGTAACATGGAACTCTGTATGTCAGTGCTTTCGCGAAATCATCTTGAGTACATAACTTGAAGAATGCTGTCAATGTTGTATCTCGCGGGTTATTAACAACTTCTTCTATATTGTTCTCAGTGAAATATACTCTTTGTCCATTTTTTAAACGAACTGCATGGTGGACAATTGTGGGAGCCCGGTAGTGCACTTCGAATGATAAAATCCTCCATATAGCTTCAGAGCTGCAGATGTAACGTCCAGACTGATATTTTTCCACTTCATTTGATGATTGTATGCTGAAAGTTGCTTGATCACTGCCTTTATTAATGTACTTAGTAACTTATTAGATTATTGAATTGCACAACTCTACGTTTATGTGGGTATCAAAAATTTTCAAAAGGAGCGGATTATAGGGAACGATCCATCGGTTATCAATATCAAAGTTACGGACAGTAGCATTTTGCCCACCCTGTTCTGTGACGCAGTAAAAAATATCTGAATACTTACCATTCAGTTGGCATTCACTGTACTACGACCTATGTTTGAACCCCGACGTCTTCCAGACTTGAACAAAATTTTCTCAGTTCTATATGTATGATTACCTATGCACGAATTGCCATATTATTAGTATGTGCCGCAATAAAAAATATCTGAATACTTACCATTCAGAAACAAAAACAAAAGATACCTCTTCTTTTCAACATAAATAACGATGCTTTAAAAAATAGTTTGCTATTCGTGCGAGTTTCAAACCGATTTTGAAAATTACAAAATTGAAGTAAAAGCAAAAGTAAATAATTTTTTTTAGTAAAATAATATGTTTGTTATGACATCGCATTATAAAACTTTAAATTTCTTTGCTTTTCTCTGCTATAATATGCATGTATTATACATATAAACCTTCCTCTTGAATCACTCTATTCATTAAAAAAAACCGCATCAAAATCAGTTGCGTTGTTTTAAAAATCTAAGCATACATAGGGACATAGGGACAGAGAAATCGACTTTATTTTATACTATGTTAAGATTAAGATCAAGATATTTATACAAACAATTAAACGTTTGCAAATTACAGAATTTGTTTGAATTTTCTATTTTGTTTTCAAAATAAAAGCAGCTCGTGCTATGAAACTAGTTTCGATATTCAAAACGAAAAACCATTTTCAAAACTTGAACTAGTTTTCCTCCAGAAATAAATAATACCGATTTTTTTTTAAACTAGTTTTGATTAATTTTTGCAAAACTTGAATCGAAACTAGTTTTAACTGAAACTAGTTTCATTTCTAGTTTTACGAATTCCCAAATATGGCTATTTTAGAGTCCTTAAGTTTTTTTTTTTTTGGAGTTTCAGGTTCGAATCCCAGAAACAATCAAATGAAATGTTTTTTCACTTCACGAGTATCGCTTTCACGGGGAATCGATCAGCAATTTGATCTCATTGTTAAGCCTACTACACTGCTGAAACAAAAAAAGAAATCCCATACAAAAATGACAAGACGGAATCGTAAACGAAAAATTTCGCTCACCTTTTCGTCGTGCAGTACGTTGCTGCTCTGCGGAAAGGGTTTTATAGGTGGATTTTTTACTACAATTTCTTGTAATTCTCCACACTTTTCCGTCCATCATTAATCTCCCGGGACAATAAATGCTTGCGAAATTTTGACAGTTCTACTGTTTTTTTTTTGGTTTTGTGTATTTACTGTGCCATTTGAATAGAATTTTATGAAACAGAAAGTGAAAGAATCTTATTTAGACATCTTTTTATATATAAAAATGAATCGCAAAATGTGTTGGTAAGCGCATAACTCAACAACGCCTGGACCAATTTGGCCAATTCTTTTTTTTGTTGTGTTTGTTATTGTCAGGAGAAGGTTTTTATGACATAAAAAATTTAAAAATTGATATTTCACAAGGAACGGGTTTGGGAACGGAAACTTAGAAACTACTAGACAGGTTTCTAAGGCAATTCCAGCATTAGGGGTGCTACATTATCCCCCTCCATCAGTAATTTAAATTATATTTCATCCCTATAATCCAACGGGAACAGAAACGGGAACGAGAACCGAAACCTTAAAGTTGCTTGACCGTTTTCAAAAATTCTTTCAACTCTTGGATGTTACATTATTCCTCAGTGACAATGACTTATAAATGGTTCCTGTCAAGGTTTGTTCCCCATATTCCCACAGGAACGGAAATAAAAAAAGTGCAGATATTCCGACAAGAACGGGTTTGGCAAAGGAAACTTAGGAACTACTGGACAGATGCCTATAACCCTTCCTGCATTAAGATTGCTACATTATCCCCCTCAATTAGTAATTTAGATTATATTTCATCCCTATAATCCCATTTGAACGAGAACCGAAACCTTAAAGTTACTTGACTGATTTCAAAAATTCTTTCAACTCTAGGATGTTACATTGTCCCTCAGTGACATAGACTTATATTTCACATATTTCTACGGTAACGGAAGATTCCCACAGGAACGGTACTGGGAACGGAAACGTAAAAACTACTGGACAGATTTCAAAAATTCTTTCGTCATTGGAATGCCACATAATCCCAAAGTAAAAACCATTATTTTTCTTCCCCAAGTTCCCACATAAGCGGAAAAACGAGAACGGGAAGCTTAAAGCTACAGACCCGAGCAACGCCGGGTGGCTCAGCTAGTAATTAATAATTTTATTTCGATAAACTTGCTTTGAAATGGCTGTGAACATGGACTTGGAAAAGTAATTTTGAATGTTTTAGCTACACGTCGCAGTGGAATCAATACGAGCAGCTGAATTGCTATACAAACCAAGTATGATAGGAAGCTCTAAATTGAATTTCCGAATTGATTGATTAAGTTTTCAAAATGTTTCGCCCCCAAAGAGTAGCTTCTAATAGCACAAAATGTATTTATGACCGGTGGATGCGTTCAATTGCCAGGTACACTTAGGAGGCAACTACCTAGTTACAATTTAAAAAAAAATCACTTTCCAGGACTTAGAGAGCGGATCTCTTAGGAATTACTAGATATGAGGCCTTTCCAATCTATGCACAAGATTTTTATGGCTGATTCTGCAAGTTTTGATGCCTGGTTTGGATCAATAGACATCGCCCGCACCCCGCAGTGATTAACAGGACAAGTTTGTTACAACAAAAAAGCGACTCTGAAGAACAATGTGGCGAATGTTTCAAAGAACACCCAACGAGCAACTATTTTTCCAGCACACCAACACCCATTGTAGTCTTAACATCGACCAAATCAGTGAAAACTGAATAAACAGGTTTATTTACTTTTGGATTTTTTTATCTTTTATTTAAAGATTAGTTGAAAACTTGGAAATTCACTTCTTGCTGTTCAAGATGATTCCGTTGTAGTTCTGTTGGAACCACTTCAAAGCGTCTTCCCTTCTCAAACGATGTTGGAATCCAACGTTGATACCCAAATCGATATGTTCCTGGATACCGATGTTCAAACAGAGTTCTCGAATGTGCAGTTCCCGCAAAAGGTTCTTAGTTAGTTTGATAGTTTTGCAAACACATTTAATGACAAAAATATTAATTTGTCTTATTGCTTCTTGTGACACTTTTGACTTGACTTTGATTGTCACTTTTAGTAAACAGCTGATTATACTCTACACAAATATTTTCCGCTGAGTGTTCGTTCACGATTTCGACGTGCTCGTGGAGATCAACGAAAAATTCCGTTTTGCATCAGCAGCGCACTAGGCTTTAAAAGAAACCCTTCAAAAAGTTGTAAGCCCACTCCATTTCTTTCAAATTATGGTACCTTCAACCTAATTATGGCACAACCATAAGACGTCAATCTAAGGATATGCTCCTTTTAAGTCAGCCTAGTGCGATCACTTTCTTTCGGAATGGTCTCAAAAGTATATCCCATGATGTAGGATTGTATGTATCAAAAGAGAGAAGACTGTCAGAAGTGCTTTCTACTCGATACTTGCGTATCGCCTTTTCCTAGGAATTCGAAAGTTGAAGAGTAATTTCAAACTCAACCGTTTGGAGTCGGCTTAAAATTGCAGGTTCTTGAAATGCCTAGGCCCCAAGATTTACTCAACAAATTTTGCTACACCCAATTGTTTTTTTTTTTTTATTTATTTATGTTTGGATTTTTGCACAGAATCTTGCTATTGTTTACTTCCAAATGTTCGACTTGATTCGAGAAAGGAAAGTTGACGTTTTTGAGTATGTAAAAGTGGTTGGTGGTTGAGTATAACCAATCAATTTTCTGAGTTTCGTAAAGACTTACAAATTATTGAGTTAAAACTTATGTCAAAAGAAGAAGACGCCATTAGACTTTTAGTATTTTTATTTTTTGAATTTTTAAGAACTATTATTAATAAAGCCCAGAAAAGAATTGCAACCATTAAGGTCCATTATTTAAATAATTATTTAAAGTTAAATTTAAGACTTTTTTATTTTTAGTAGCGAAAGGAAATGAAGTGAACTTATATTAACCTTCAAAAGTTTGGATGTAAAGGTAGCATTAAGTGATGACCTCCTGTCTTCAAGCACATCAAGACCAATCAGCAGAAGTCGCGAGCGATATGAAGGAAGCTGAAGATGATTATCCCAGTTAAGATGAAGCATAGCAAACATAAGGTTTTGTTTTTGAACTGATTCCATTCGGGCAATGTGGCAAGCGTTATATGGCCACCACACATAAAAATAGTTAAATAAGGTGGCACAACAGAACGATTAGGCCCATGACTAGTGCATTTCTCACAACCATGCCTTGTGAGGGAATAGAGGGGACCTACAATTTTCTGCCGGTTCGGAACGGTTAGTCGAGAAAGCGTTTTTCATGGCAATGAATTTACCAACGGAGGACTTGCCAATTTATCACCAAAGGCAATACCCGTGGAAAAACATTTCTGCCTCTGTTGAGATTCGAACCACTTCACTAACCTCTCTGGGTTAACAGGCAGACATACTAACCATCATGCCACGTGAACAACACTTGGCATCCATATTCCAAAACCGAACGAACCAGGACAATGATTAAGCATTTTGTAACATATGGGTCGCTTCTTTGCACCAGCGTTCAATCATTCCCAGTCGAATTGAAGCTTTACAGTTGAGAGGTCTGTATGCATTCTCATTTCGGAGCATGTATGGCTACCAAATCCACAAAATAATTTACTCTTTCAAGTTTTGTGTTACTTATAAAGTAATCACTTTTGAAAGCATTTTTAGTTCTAGTGAAGGTAATTACTTTGAACTTTTTAGAGTTCAAAGTGAGACTGTTGTTAATGTAGCATTGCACTAATAGATCATCAGTAGTTGAGTGTGACACTTTTTCTGTATGAAAACGAAATTTTCGCATCGTCAGCTTGTAGGTGTATATCAAAGTTTTTTTTTTTTATCACAGAGAGTAGATCATTTTTATAAAAATCAGAAATAATTGTGGTCCCAGGTGGCTTCCCTGAGGTATTCCGGATTCAACTTTTGCTAGGCACAGGAATTTTGAGACTTGCACTTGTCTTATTGCGTACGAAATGACACATAAGTGACTTTCAACCAATTGAACAAGTTTTGGAGACCGACCGAAATTTGAAAGTTTTTTTTACGAAGCTGCTGATTAAGTTGCTTAAAAGTTTTCGAAAAAAATCAGTGTATATCACATTTGTTTAAAGACCCTTTATAAATCCTTTTGTGATGCAAGATGGTAAACTTGCCTTTGACGAATCCATGTTACATGAAGTAATTACATTACATTTTATAATCAAATTCATAACCATGGGTGTATTGACTTACTTATTCCAATAAAACTTCAAAGCATTGGTGAAGTCTAACATCTTCCAATAAATGTCACTATCTTTGCGCAGTTAATCCATTAATAACGTCATTTGTTAATACTATAACTGGACAATGCCTCATAACCTGTCAAATATTCTCGTAATACCTCTCGTAAGCTACATGGGAGAAAGGGAAAATCAGGCTATCCCAAACCTTTATCGTTCAAATTTTAATTTTTTTAATCGAATGGAATGTTGTGCGTCAATGGAAGTGTAGTTTAGGTGTTCAAAGAAAAATTTTGTTCGTCTATTGCACAATATGCAAGAAGAAAAACAAAATTCAAATGACACAAGTTCATTTGGTATAGCTCGTGTGTTTATACTGATTTACAAGTAGGTATAGTACCCCAACCCCATAGGTAGATCACTGCTGTGAAGCATTTAAGTGAGAGAGATCACGATGTTTGTTACACAACGGCACAATAATGGAAGAAGGGAAATTTGCACTTCATAGAATTACCTCACCAACCATTTTTAAGAAGGAATTATTTAATTTCCGCTTCCGCAACGGTTCGGGACCCTGCATCCGCATCCGTTCCGTAATCTGAAAATAGGCATGCGAATGCAAATCGAACAGAAGTCGCGACAAGATGGAAAACTAAGATAAGAGCATTAAATTGCTCAAAAAACTCTATCTATATTCTCTCCCGTACGTCTTATTCAATCCTAAATGATTGAACAGAATTTCTTTAAACTTTTAACATAGTTCTAGCCGGTCATTTAATCCAAATTCTAAAATTTCCTTCTGGAGATTACAGCTTCGAGTTTTCATAAGACCTCATAGTTTTGGGGGTCTCGTAAATCTATTACGGCTCTTTTCAGCAGAACTTCCATCACTTGTGGTGCCCGTGGCGTGTGTAATGCAAGTCTGCCTGCTTAGTGGGAGGTTCTAATTCCAACTAAAAAAAATGTTTTAGAAGAGTATCGCTTTTTGGATTAGCCTTACGGAACCGGCTTAAAATTGTAGATCGACTTCATTCCTCTCAAGCTATAGATGTGAGAAATACGCTAGGCCCTCTATCTGTTGTGCCACCCTTAGTTTGTGCTCCAACAGCTATTTACATATTTGTAAGTGTTTGTGTGAATAATTCCTTTAGACACCCATTTTATTTCTGTTCTTCTATTTTCCCCTATGATTGTCTTAAAAGGCTGCAGCGGTATTACGCATACGATATTGACAAACAAAAGAAGTGCGATTGAAATAAATAACTTCAAGGTAATAAAGGACTTCGTCTACCTAGAATCTGCTATAGACACGAAAAATAACCTCAGTGCGCAGATCATAACTACTTTCGCCTCCCACTGTTTCTTTGGGTTAAGAAAGCAATTGAGAGGTAAATCCCTTTCTAGAAAAGTCAAGGTAGCCCTTTATAACACTTTGACCATCCTCCTATACGACGCGGAAGCATGAGCATGACACCCTTCTTCGTTTCGAAAGAAAAGTACTCCGAACAATCTTTGGTCCCATATGTGAGGACAATGTGTAGAGAAGAAGATTCAAAAATTAGCTGTATAAGCTATACCGCTACATAACCATAGCAATAAGAGTACAGCATTGTTATATGGGGTTATAAAAATTAAAAAAAAAAGCAGAACTCAATGCTTCGAAAATTCAATGCTGTCTCTTGTCGTTAAAGCTGAACATTTCCCCATTGCCATTATCCATGAATTGTACCTGCAACCTGCGTCGAAGAAACCGAAAAGCTGTCAGTACTTGGTATGTGTGTAAACGATGATTTTTTGGAATTACCACATATTTGAAGTCGCCAAAAACGCTGCTTAATGCTTAGGCTTCTTGAGACGGTGCAGGAAGTTCTCAATTCAACGTTTCTGATCTGGGTACAATTTATAAGTCTTCATCCGCTCAAAACAGGACAATAACTACAATATCTGGCCATGTGATCCTCAAAAATTTTTGCGCATACTTGATAGGGTACAAAATAGAGCGTTAAAATTGATAGATGATGTCGAAACGTTACCTGTCTCTTTCTCTTTTCTAGTGAAATAGCCAGTTGCATTCCTCCGTTAAAACAATTTAGCCGCAACACACGTCTCGATGGGAATGCTCATCAGATTTACCTTGAGCCCAACTTCGGGCGTACAGTCAAGTATAGACATTCATATGTTAGTCGCACCACCCGTATGTGGAATGCTCTACCTCACCCTGTTCTTTCACTACATTACTATTCACAAAAATTCAAAACCAACGTGCATCGGTGTCTCCTTTCAAATGCTCTCCTATTTTCCTAAATGGCCGCACTGTGCTCTATAACATTATATGGGTAGTCATAAGTCATAACCCCTTGATGTGCGCGTTAATTATAAAAAAAGCATCGCGAGACTGCAATGCCTGCGATTTGTTGAGCGACTGGATATCAACTCTTCGAATCAACTAGTTTTCAAAATCACTTTGAACTGAAGGAGAAGACCTCGTACTAGGTAGAGCCATCAAGTGGAAGAAGACTTCAACCGACTTGGAGGGCAAAAGCGGGCGTAGTTCGCCCAAAATCGAAATTGTTGTTAAAATATGTTGTTTATGGACCAAGTTCACCACATCTTCTTTTATTTCCGTGATTGTTTCGGAGACATCTGCCCATAGTTCTAATAATAATTGCGTTTTTTCGCTTCTCAGGTAATCATATACGCACGTTTCAGCCTCCCAGTTTATAATATTATTGGCTAACATGTCTGCTAATTTGTATACATTGTCCATACCCATTAGACAAAACTGAATGAGGAAATTCTTCGTTGCAACAACATGTTCATGTATCATGCGAAATGTATTTATCCCTTGAGTTTTTGTGAAATAAACCCACAAGTCACAACAAATATATTCTTGCAATGCTTTTGAGAGCCACTTACATTTTCAGGACGATTTCACTTCTATCTGAGGAGCTTGCTGAGATCAGTTGTGAACTTTTATGATTTGTTTTGTGTTCAGGGGTTAATAACATTGGTGAGCTAATTAGGGGCTTGCTGAATTGCTACAAAAACGCAGTAAAAGTGTCTACTTCCAGGAATTCGGGAACAAAATCTGTGATCAGTTATTTTTACGAAAGTAACCAAAAGTGTTTACAATATCAATCAATTCTTTTTAAAACAATCAAGTATTTGCAAAAAATAACATAGGCATAAAAGTACCGCTGGCAAACAGAATCTTTCTCTTTCTAGAACCTTCTGAGCAAGTAGGTAGGCACGTGCAACGCTTTAGTGCAGTTAATTTTGACTTTTTTTTTCATGCAGAAAAGAATGCTTCCATTTCAATGCTTGCAAGGTCTACAATAAATGTGAAGAAGCATAATGATAAAACCTGAATGATGTTCATCATTTATAAAGACAATACTCCTACATAATGGGCAATTAAAATATGAATTCAAAAATATAATAGAATCATAGAATGGTCATTATACCTTCCTTCTTTCCTATCCAAAAAAAAAAAAAAATTATGCATATCCTTGCATTCTGCAGCCGTTGTAGGGTTATAATTATGGTGTTGGTTGGTGTACCTATGTTGTTCGCTTTATCAGTACGATGCAGTGCTTCCTGGAAAACAGAACAAATGGTGTGGAACAATAGAACACATTTTGTTGCCTAATTGGAAAAAGTGCGAGAAACGGAACTCTTTGAAAAATTATATAACATCCGACCACTTAGTGAGGAGTATAAAGGCGCAAGCGAAATAATATTCCACAGAAAATGGGGAAATTATTACTTAAGAAACTAATAACTCACAGCAAAGTGAGAAGATTGGGTTTTCTTATTACAGATGATGGTTGGAGAACGCCAATCACTAGAACATTTTTTTTTAAACAATTTATTGTGAAAAACAATTATCTCGCTCCAAAGAAAAATTTAATCTTTGAAAAGAGTTTTCTTCGCACAAAAAATTGAAAAGCAGAGATTTTAAAAGAACCGTCACATCTCTATATTCAGAGTATGAAAAAATCAAACTATAGAAATTAGTGATTTGTAACGTAACAGAGTTGCTTTTCTTTTAAGAACGAAGTTCTTGGATACACGTGTTCGGGGGATATCGACTAATTCTCATGCATCATGAGTAATGCATCTGGCTCATAGTTGAATAGTACTGCTGCGTTGTGGCGCGGCGTTCGAAGGACGGCTGGTGTCAAGCAATTTTATCTTTAAATTTTATCGAGGAATTGTCATCTGAAGGTAGTTACACACTGCCATTCAAAAGATTTCTAGCTCAGCCTTTCGGTATCGGCATGAAATTGTTAGTCTGAGTAAGAAATACGTTGGACGTTGGACCCCGAGGCTTACTCAGCTTTGTTGTGAGCACCGCCGCCGCCGATTTGGAAGCAGAAATGAAATCCATCGTATAACCGCAGCCATTAAGTTTTTATTGGAAGGAACTATTTTTTCAACATACACAGTTGTAACGTAACTCAGCACGTTGAGTATCAGTACCAGTATGACACTTTCAAATTAGTTGTACCTTCAAAAATATTCCGTGAAAGCGGCAAAGTCGTATCGTGAATAGTTTTTCGAATCGTTTCCCGAAAATCGACTAAATTTTCATGAGTTACACTGGCCCCTTAGTCTTGCTTCTACATGGTATACAAAATCAGTACAATTCCCTGAAGAAAGCGTCTATACTGTTTCCTTAAGATTTCTGTTAATTTTATTTATTTTCATTTAATTTCAGGGGGTACCTATTTTTGTGAAAGGGCAGAGTTTCAGGTAATTTTTCAAGTGTCGTCAAAAATGTAAAAATTATTTTAACGACCTATTTTGCTATATGCTTTTGATTAACACTTAAAAAACACAGTAAAAACAAAAAAAAAAAATGTTATAAATTAAAAAAAAAAATTGCAGCTGATGAGGAGAGGACTTCTGAGCGGCCGGCGGTATTTTTTTTTCAACTTTGTTCGATGTTCTAAATATAGCGATAATGTAGATTAATAGTCCTTTTGTTTTTTCTTTAGATTACTAAATTTCAGGGTTTGATATGGTCTCGAGTTAAGTTTTTGAAAACTCCTTGCAGCTGATCACTGCTATTTTTTTTAATTTTCACCTTTTTTTCAATTTTTTCATTTTCTTTTGAATTCATTAAATGTTAATAAATTACTGAAAAAACGTGAATGGCAAAAATATTGATTACCTACGACACTATAAAAGTTACCAGGCTTGGTTTTCAAGAAGAAATAAAACGCATTCAACTTTATGTTATGACCAATAATTTTAATTTAGTACATATTTAGATAAGGGTTTGACATAATTAAAAGTAGTTTCGGGCAAGTGACCACCGCTGGCGCTTATGGCTCGAATAAATTTCAGCCGAGTGGGCCTACTTCCGACTACTTTTTGCAGCATTTGGGGCGATTTTGTCAGCAATATCGCTCCAAATATACTCCCTTCGAACGCGTCAATCGTCTCGGGTTTATTTGCGTTTACAAACGACTTCACATAACTCTACAAAAAAAAGTCCAGCGTCCTTTATCCTCCGATCATTTTCGTAACTCTCAGGATAAAACCCCGAAATTTATCTTCCTTACGCAATGCTCGGCAGTCGTGAGACTTCATTTCTTCCTCGATAAAATGGCAACCCATCCATCCATTTCCATTTCCGGTGTTACGAGTAGTGATCTTGAAGCGATCACAATTCTCCCACTTTTCTGCTTCACACTAGTGATAAAGAAGTGATAAAATGGCAACCCAAACTAAGTATCAATTAGATGGTAACTGTTAAAAAAGCCAACTCCAAATCTAAGCTAATCGAGCTAATCGAGAAAGCGCTTTTCATGGCAATGAATACTAACGGAGGACTTTCCAATTCCTTGCGAAAGGCGATAAAGGCAATTGAGATTCGAACTCGAACCTCTGGATTAACAGGCGGACATGCTATCCATCACACCACGGGTACTCTCAAAAAAGTGTTGCCAGATTCAAAACCACGTGTCTAATAAAACACCCTTTGGTAAATGATGACCGGAAACCTAGATTTGGTAGTGAATACAGGTAGTAGTTACTTGTTTTTATTGGAATCGAATAAGCTCTTCGAAAAAAAAACTTACACACAACTTTCATACTTTATGTTTGACACGACAATGCACTGAATACAGTGCCCTCTGCATGCATTTAACATTCAAAGTGTTACGAAACTAGCTACAGATTCAAGCTTTTTAACTATCTGACCTGTTCGTGACGCGGAACTCGGGCCCTAAGGTGATCGAATTGAGTAAATTAATTCAAGTATATTTAAAGTTTCCATTCCAGTGGGCAAATGGGAATGAAATTATTGTCTATGTTACTCAAGGACAATAAAGAACTATAACGGTGAAAGAACTTTTGGAATTGGTGTTATATTCTCCAAGCTCCCTGATATGTTTCCGTTCTCATTTCCGTTACCGAGGGAATATGGAAAGGAAATATAGCCCATGTCATTTTTAGGTTATAGACCATTTATGTTCCGATTTTCATTCGAATTAGATCAGCAGTTTTAGAGTCTTTTCAATAAAAACACTTGAACACCCATGGGCCAAGTAGTATATGCTTCCATGAATGTTCTAGTGTATGTTCCGTTGTGTATTTCCGTTCCCGTTCTAGTGGAAATGAGGGGATGAAATATTTACTTTAACCTTTCTCTTGAATAACTCTATCTATTAAAAGAAAAAAAAAACGCATCAAAATCTGTTAAGTAGTTTTAAAGATCAAAGCATATGGAAAGTCTGCGGAAAGGGATTTTGTTTTATACTATGTACATTGTACATATTGAGTATTGACACATAAAATAAACGAGGGATAACTGATACATTCGAATTCGCACTGGTTTATGCCTATATCAAACATTTTAAGTTTCTTTTTCTTAGTCGAAATCGATTCAACTTGAAATAATATTGCACAAAGATTTTCAACTTCTATGTCTTCTTGAAATACGTACATTACACGGAGCTTACATTCAGCAAATTTTTAGCTACGCTCATTCGAAAACTTCGAGTTTCAGCAATTTGTTTGTAAGTTTTGGAAAAGGCAATCAACCCGCTTTGATTGTGAATTTCATACCCGAAAAACCATTTCACTCCTCCCCGCGGACGAAGTCGCGGCCTCTGCTAGTAAATAATATATTTAAAAAAATAATGGCTTCCTACAGTTTACAATAGGCCCTATGAACCTATACGGGCCCAAGGCCCCTTCTCGTTTAATGACGCACCTGTCTGTAAGTTGGTGAGCCACGTTCTTCTCTGGATTTGTCACGTGGCTTTTGCAAATAATGGGAAACTACAATTAATCAGAAAAAAGTTCGCGAAGGTGCTAAAATATCTGAAGAACTTAGAGTTACACCTACTTATTGATTTTATACTTATACTTAATTATAAATATTTTTTTTGCTCAAGAAAACGATTAAACCCTGTGTTCTCAATATGATACTGAATAAAAGGCAAGCCCAAAAATAGATGCAACTATACTTTTTCCACACTTTTTCAGTAAAACTTACGGCAGCACTATTTTTAGTACATTTCATCCAAGTATATCTTATGTCTAGTCTATATATTTTCAACCGATAATAAAAAAGCTTTTATCATCGATGCTATTCTTTTACTGTACATATACGAACGTCATCACTTGATCATGGAAAGTCAATCAGTAAAGATCTATTTGGTACTAATTCGTTCTGAGTCCAAATTACTTCACACGTTATCGAATAATCCGTGACTGATTTGTGTAAGAATAGCATTTCCACTCACGTTGTTGAGAAAACTTGTAAAATAATTTGATATTTTTTCATCAGTTTGAAAGAAACTTGAATATTCGAAAAATTTAAATTTTAAAAGAAAATCTAAAATAAACTGTGGGAAAATTAATTAGCTTTTATGTTGGAACACTCAAGTACATCAACTATTTTTTGCCAACGATGGAATGAAGCCATGAGCAATAATTCGGCATCCGTGCAAGAAGCACTTGAAGTATGAAGTCTTAGAAGGTAAGGTAGTTGGTATCGTATAAGTGTTTAAAAAAGTATAGTACTTGTGTCGCCCGTTTTTCGATGTGAAAAGATAAAATAACTGAGATCTTTGATCAGTAGGGAAAAAAAACTCATCGAGTAAACGTAGGGTAGGCGAAATGGGAAGAGAACTCAGCCATCTTCTGAGATAAAAAATGATCTTAAGTTGAAGGCAAGACTCCATACCACGGTTTTGCATAACGCTCTCATAAACGTTGTACAATCTTGCAAAAAAACTGATTGTATTGCCGTGTCAAAAACACATCTGTTTCAGCATTTGGGTGACATCAGACATGAAGTAGTCCAAAACTGGAAGGTTTGTCGATGCTTTCTTAGGCAAATTTTATGAAAGGTTTGTCCTAGTTGTGAAGCAGGTTGGGGGTTTTTAAAATACCAGCTGAAGCACTCAGATCTAAATACCGGTCCATTGTACTACCAAAAAAAAAGTGAATGTCTTTCACAGAGGAAGTGCTCCGCGGTGTACTAATCTCTTTATAAGATTCACATAGAGCGTGATATCACTTTAGCCTAACACGTTTAAGTGTTTGGCAAATGAGAAGTGCCCCGTGGCAATGCCAATCAGTTTTCTACATTCTTTCCTGCTATACAAAAATATTGCAGTCCCCTTATTAAAGTGGGAGAGCATAACTGTCAGCATTCAATGAAGGCATGCCATTTACATGTTCGTGTTCTTGACAGATTCAATCGTTGATTGAAGCCCTCACTGAGATCCCTGGTAGACCTATCGACGGTTCAAGTCCTGGAAGGGTTGCAATAAACTTTTCCCACCCCCACACAATCAATTTTACTAAACTCTTTACATTGCCTTACTCCTGGCAGGCAAAGTTAGTAAGTTTCAATTCTTGTCTTTAATGAAGTCAACATTCTGAGCACTTCAACAAGGTATCGCCATCAGCTGTTCCAATAAATAGATTTGAACTACTTTCCCACAACCCAATCACACAAGAATTTTCATCAAACAAAAAACACAAAACTTGTGAATTCTCTCCTTTGTCACGGACACTCTGCTCCATCCCCATCCCCATCGGTAACCCAATCCATAAGAAACATCCTTTTTCATCAACCGAATTCTTCTTGTTGCGTCAAGGTCAAGATTACGGCGAAGGACACCGAAACACAAAAACACTGTTAACCCCCTTCTCTTGGTCTCGACAGTGGAAAGGAAAACAGTGAAGTGAAAAAAAAGGAAGGAAATTAACACATGTTTCCTTTTGTCCTGTTTGTTTGTGCTCTGTGTCCTACCATAGCTTCTTTCTCTCCGACTTCTTCTCTGAAAGAAAATCCAGCAATTCTATAATTATTTTTTGAACGCCAAGGCTCGGTCTGTTGTTGGGCGCCAGTTTTGTGAAGGAATACACCGAAAAGCAGTCTCCACGTGCCCGGTTTCTCCAACTCTCAGTCGGTCTCCTTCCCTTTGCCATCAGGCTCCATTATTTTCGACCTTGGGAATTCCTGATTTTTCACCTACTTTCATCCACATCGTCGAAGATTGAATGCCTCCGTACTCAGCTAACTGAAGAATAATATCTCAGAAAATTTTCTTTTCACGACGAGAAGAAGAAGTGAAAGTAAAAAGATTGCCCACATATGTGTGTTTGTATGTGTATTCCAAAGTATGGGACTCTGGAATATTTTGGGTCGAAGACTGAAACACAAAAAATATATACCGCCTGACCTTGTGAGCAGAAAGATACTCCCACATATGAGTTAATACCTCCCGTCATCATCGGAGCTGGGACTTTGAACTGAAGTCCTGTTGCCATCATCGAGGACGACGTCGTCGTTGCTGTTGCTGTTGCTGTTGCCTTGCTGTCATCTTCGTCCTTGGATGATGGCCAGACATAAGAATGAGAGGGTGGCACCAGTATTTGGTTTACTCGAGGCCGGTTGCGTGTTTATTTTACCACCCACAACGACCAAGTCTGGGGGTTCTTATGCAAAGAAGCTTCGGGTGTTGTGTTGTCGATGTGCGTTCATCACAGGATGTCATACATCGGCTGTACAAGAATAAATCAATTACAATTGCCTGAGCCCTCCAAGGCGGATGATGGGCCCAGGAAGCTTCTGGCAAATGACATGGTGGAGAACTCGTAGCCACCCACTATCAACCACCAACCAACCTACCTCAATGCCTATCGTGCAATAATTAATAATTTCCAAAAATATGCACATTGCTTGGTGGCAGAGGGCAGAGGAAAGTAGGCACGCAGGAACACCAAATCATGGCTCTTCTGTTTTACTATTTCTCCGCACTTTTTGAAGATTTTTATTTCGATTTTGACCGGTGGGAGGGTATAGGACATTCAGACCGACCCATAGCGGAAGTTCACCCTCATTGGGCTCATTACGAACGCATAATGTGGGCCCGAGCGAGTCCACCCGACGGCCGTTGCACACCAAAAAGACAAAAAATGCATCCACATTCGTGGGAGGAGTTTGGCGTTTATTTTTATAAAAGTGCATGTTTTTTGTACGACAACAAAAAAAAGGACACTAAAATAAAAATAAAAAAAAAATAAAAAAATGTACCTGCCATATAATCGCATAGGCCCATCTCATAAAAAATCATTTCAAACTAGTTCTGTGCCACAGTCCTGGCTGCACTGTGTATGGACCGTGGATGGAAGCCCCGCCTGCTTTCCGTGTGTTTTGCTTGTGAGTTATCCTTTTTTGTGAGTTTTTGTTTATTTTTTTGCAAAAGTTTTTTAGGTCCTTTTTTGGGAGTGCGGATTTTTTTTTATTCAAGCAGATAATTACATTTAAATAAAATAAAAATTTTATAAACGGCAAAACGTTGTAGCTGAGTAGGTGTACCAGCCAAGTGGGGTGGGTGGGGGTGGCTTATATGCTCCCACGTGGTATAACCGTGCATGAGTGTGTGTATAGATGTTATTTTATAATTCATTCGCATTACGGTGTTTTTTGGCAGTTCCTTTTTTATTCTTTTCACTTGATGTTGACGTTGTGCGTTGGGCACTGGCATGGGGCATGGAGATCCACAATTTCAGAAAGGTCTCTCTACCCATACCAATGGTTTTTGCAGTGCATACTCCTCCCATACTTACAAATGTGTAGACGATTAATAAATTTTTCGAAGAGTGAAGGATGAAAAAAGTGTGTCCAACTCTGTGTGATATTTTTGTCGCAATCAACTGGGAATCCTTTTGAAAGTCGGATTCCTTGCAATGCAAAGTTCTCTTTGCTGTACATTGTACCTACTGCAATGTGTCCTTTCCATCCACTATGCTCTCCTGGCAATGGTGATCACTCGGTCTTTCGAGACCCAACCAAAAGGGGTTAATTGTCTCACAAAAGTTTTGCTGTTTTTACTCTTTTTGGTTTTCGTTTTACTTCTAGGATAGATGTTGAATGAAAATATTTCTTTTTTGTCAAGCCATAACACAATGAGGAAAGATTTGGAATAAGGAAGCAAAAAGGATTCTATTTGCTTTAGAATTATAAATTTAGGATTTTGCGACATTTTTCGTTTGGTTAAGCGGTAGCCGGGCTGAGGGTTTTTATTTTTATTTTCTGTGCTGCCGCTGAGGTTTTTTCGGTGGATAGGATATAATGCATGGTGATTATGAATTTAAAAGGAGTGTATGGAGGCGAAGTAATTTTGTTAAGCATGATGATTCACTATGTATGTTGTTGGGTATGTTGCCAACCCGGTACGATGACTCCGTGTTTCTTTTCGAAGAGTTGTTGGGTAAATTTTAACTAAATTGAATAGGTTATATTAATATAGAGTTTGTGTTTTTAATTAAGAGACCCCAATGGAAATCTAAACGTTATTTGCTTTACGAAGATTGGGTGGATTTGAAGTCTAGAGTCTAGACACATATTTGTTTTTGAAAACATATGCAAATCAATTTAGAGTGTCTATCATGGCCTTTTTTGTTAAAACTGAAAAAACACACTAATTAATCAATTTACAAAAATTTGATTTAAACTCGCATTTCCCTGCAACTCCTCAAAACAGCCTAGTAGCTCCTGAGGTCCCAAAGGTGAAACTAATTAAAATAAACTTTGACTGGCTGGGATAGCGGTTAAGTTTTATCTACATATCAAGCCACTGAAACAAATGTGGATACAATTTTGAACTTTTGCTTCGTACTGGAGTAGAAAATGTTTGGCACCACCTAAAACAATTTTTCCTTTCTAGCTCCAAACAGAGAGCATTTTCCTTTTCTGACTCCGAACAGAGAGCTTAGCCGTCGAAATTGGATGAGAGAGATTTTTGGCCATCAGCGATATATTTATTTATTTATTTATCTAGCAAGTCTTAAACTTTAATAGATAACAATAAGTAACAAAAAATATAATAAAAATAAATAACTTTACTTATATATAAATATAATACAAATTATCATTCGCATATCATAGAGTTAAGTATCAAGTTCTTGCATGTATTTCTACTTAAATTAAAATCAATAAGGCATATAAATTTATTAAAATAATACATTGCATTAGTTAAAGGCTCATTCTGACCATATCTTGTTACATGCCTAGGTAAGTACATGAAGATGTTTTCTCTTGGCCGAAGGGAACGGGCAGGAGTATATATGTTTAGTAAAGAAAGCAAGTAAGAACAATCAATCAATCAATCATTTATAAAGAGGCTTTAAATCGATTAAAAGACATCGCGCTTCATATGATGGCATAGTGGAATAAAAATAAATCTTTCGTAGCGCGAATCTTGTTAACCTTTTCTGGATACGCTCGATGCGCATTATTGCGTTTCCATAATATGGACTCCAAATTATTGAACAATATTCTAATTTAGACCTTACTAAGGAAATATATAACGTTTTAATTGTATACGGATCTACGAAATCCTTAGAATTACGAAATATAAAGCCCAGCATAGCATTAGCTTTGGCAACTAAATGATCATAATGTAAGCCAAAACGAAATTCAGAATCAAAAATAATTCCTAGATCTTTTTTTGAAGACAATCTGCTAAGAGTTGCAGATGACATAGTTAAATGACACAGAATTCAAAATACGAGAACAAGTTAAAACAGAACACTTATTAACATTAAAATACAATGAATTGTGTTCACACCATCTTATAACATTGTCAATATCACTCTGCAGTTCAATACAATTTGATAGAGATTTTATTGCTTTATAGATTTTAAGGTCATCTGCATTTATAATAAACATTCTTAATGTTTCAGATATTGAGGTAAGTCGTTTACAAATAGAACAAAAAGCAGTGGGCCCAAATGACTTCCTTGGGGAACGCCTGAAAAGTTAGAGATAACCTTTGATATACTGGAGCCAACCTTAACAAATTGCTTTCGATTGGTTACATAACTTTCAATCCAGTTTAGCAAGCTAGAATGAAAACCTAAATCTTTCAATTTTCGAACTAGTACTCCATGTTGAACGCGACCTATTCTCTAAACTTCCAAGACAATAGTTTGAGTAGATAGCTAGGTTTGTTGCAGTAGACCTACCTGACACAAAGCCGTGCTGGGAAGGAGAAATATGATTGCGAACAATTGCATAAATTTTATCTTTAACAATTGCTTCAAAAACTTTTGGAATGATTTGTAGTTTTGCAATTGGTCTATAATTCTCAACTTCTTGACGGCAGCCAGATTTGTGAATAGGTGTCACGAAAGAATACTTCTAACAATCCATGAAAACGCCTTCACTCAATGAAAAATTAAACAAATATTTTAACGGCACTAACAAGCTATTTTTACAGTTTCTTAAGAATATTGGTGGAACATTATCCGGTGCACATTTCGAACTATCTTCCAGTGCAGAGAGTTCATTGAGAATGTTAATTTCTTCTACTTGTAAATTGCCTAAATTAAGAACAGGCTCACTTTCTTCCAATACATGCGATATCGGCTGTTCAGCAACATAATTTGATTGGAAAAAAGCCGCAAAAAAGTTACAAATAATTTGCAAGTTAGTACTAACTTCTCCACAATATTTAATGGAAGCAGGTATTCTCAAAGATTCTTTCTTAGAATTGATCACGCTCCAGAATGCTTTAGAATTATTTTTGATTTTCGATTCGAGGGACCATAAGCATTGGCGGTAGGAAAATCTTTTTAGAAACTCATACTCTTTTCTAAGGCGACAAAATTCGGCACGAAGAGAACTATTGCTTAGACTTCTACGATAGGCTATTATCATGGCTGTTTTTTAATTTCTTAATCGCTTATGAAACCAGATCGGGTGTTTATGATTATAAATCTTTTTTTCCGCTGCGAACATCATTCTTACAAAAAATAGTGCAGTTAAAATCAATCAAAATGCTTAAGACGTTATGGTTAATAGTGTTATGCGATAAGACACATTCAGGCAAAAACCAAATCAAGGATTCTACCTAAAGAGTTTTTAACAAGATTGGCTAGCATTAAATTCATGGCTAACATTGCATCAATAAGTCGAATCGAAAAATTCAGAAGAATGTATGCCTTCACACAACCAAGTTTCAGTCAGAGCAACAATAGCATAAGGGCAATCCGATGAGGCAATGAAAAATTCCGTAGTCTTCGTTCTCATTCCACTCATGTTTTAATAGTAAACTGTTTGATAACAGTTGTGAGCATCGAAAGCTAGGTTTTGTGGCCGATTAACTATGGCACTTGGGTCACAGTGTGTTGAAGATGGTTTTTTGACTGTGATTGAAACAAACGAACACGTACTCCATTCTGCCATTTCGTGCCATCCAACAACATATTGAGCAATTCTTCTGGAACACCAAGCTTAAAATTGACATATTTCAGCAAAGTGTCATCCTGTCCCAACTTCGTAAGCTTAAAGCAACTGAATTGATTTTTTTCAATTTTGAATACAGACTCAACATAGCTGAGAATGTGATCGCAAGTGGTAAATGGCTTGAAAGATCCTAAGTGAACCCATTTAAGTTTTGACACTACTTCAAGTACAACTGGTTCATTTTCTTTCGTATTAGTACCTAACTATTAAGTTACTCCTAACACCTTTGCGAGCTGGAATAACAGGTAAGGGTTCCACACTGTTAGAAAACTGTGGAACTGCATTTAAGTCAGCTCCCGGATCAGAAATTTCCTCATCCACAATGGAAGCTGTTGCAATAACTGGAGGTCCAAGAGATAGACTTTCTTTGGAAGTAGAACAAATGTCATCATAGTTGAAAGCAATTGGACTAGGCTTAGCTCTGGGTCGAAGAACCCTTTGCGTAGCTGCTTCTGTGGGCGTTGACCACGTTGCTGTTGTTGCTGTTGCTGTTCCTGTTGTTGTTGTTGTAGTTTTTGCTGTTGCTGTTGTTGTGATTGTGGTTGATGTTGTTGTCGTTTTTGATGTTCCTGTTCCTGTTGTTGCTGGTGTTGTTGTTGTTGTTGTTGTTGCTGCTGCTGCTGCTGTTGCTGTTGCTGTTGCTGTTGCTGTTGCTGTTGCTGTTGCTGTTGCTGTTGCTGTTGCTGTTGCTGTTGCTGTTGCTGTTGCTGTTGCTGTTGCTGTTGCTGTTGCTGTTGCTGTTGCTGTTGCTGTTGCTGTTGCTGTTGCTGTTGCTGTTGCTGTTGCTGTTGCTGTTGCTGTTGCTGTTGCTGTTGCTGTTGCTGTTGCTGTTGCTGTTGCTGTTGCTGTTGCTGTTGCTGTTGCTGTTGCTGTTGCTGTTGCTGTTGCTGTTGCTGTTGCTGTTGCTGTTGCTGTTGCTGTTGCTGTTGCTGTTGCTGTTGCTGTTGCTGTTGCTGTTGCTGTTGCTGTTGCTGTTGCTGTTGCTGTTGCTGTTGCTGTTGCTGTTGCTGTTGCTGTTGCTGTTGCTGTTGCTGTTGCTGTTGCTGTTGCTGTTGCTGTTGCTGTTGCTGTTGCTGTTGCTGTTGCTGTTGCTGTTGCTGTTGCTGTTGCTGTTGCTGTTGCTGTTGCTGTTGCTGTTGCTGTTGCTGTTGCTGTTGCTGTTGCTGTTGCTGTTGCTGTTGCTGTTGCTGTTGCTGTTGCTGTTGCTGTTGCTGTTGCTGTTGCTGTTGCTGTTGCTGTTGCTGTTGCTGTTGCTGTTGCTGTTGCTGTTGCTGTTGCTGTTGCTGTTGCTGTTGCTGTTGCTGTTGCTGTTGCTGTTGCTGTTGCTGTTGCTGTTGCTGTTGCTGTTGCTGTTGCTGTTGCTGTTGCTGTTGCTGTTGCTGTTGCTGTTGCTGTTGCTGTTGCTGTTGCTGTTGCTGTTGCTGTTGCTGTTGCTGTTGCTGTTGCTGTTGCTGTTGCTGTTGCTGTTGCTGTTGCTGTTGCTTTTGCTGTTGCTGTTGTTGTTGCTGTTGTTGTTTCTGTTGTTGTTGTTGTTGTTGTTGTTGTTTTTGTTATCAGCGGTTGATCCGTAGTTCTAAGCTAAATGTAGCCTTCAGTTCAGTAGACGGCAAACGTGTTCACTCACAGTTCAGTGTTCTGTTTTGGAACACTCAAACTTTGTTTTATGAGATTCTCAGAGGTTATTTCCTCTTGAAAACAAATAAGTTTTTAAAAAAAACACCCGTGGTGGAGTTAGTGCGTGTCCCATTAATTGGTTTCCATTGAATCTTGATCAAGTTCAACATCATACTGAGATTCTAATATCAAAGGGATCCCAGCTCTATCTCTTTCTTTCTTGTCTGCTAAAAATCTTGACTATGAAATACATGCGCCGGCTGTCTGATTCATGTCCATGACATTTAATTTAATGTAGGTAATAAGAGTTTTGGAAACATGAATTTTTTCCTGATGAGCGTTTAAAGCGACCAGGAAAAATATGTCAGTTGACAGGTTCTCAACCTTGTAGCCACACCAGCAACTGGCTTTCCTATGCAATGCACACGAAAAAAATAATCCGCTGCGAGTCTGTCAGTGGAATACATGGAAAATGGAATCCAAACAATTGGAACGATTTGTTCCACTTTCGCTGAAATTTCAATCAGCTGACACGAAAAATGAAATTGTAACAGGAAATAGAAAAATACAATTTCAACAGAAAATATCAATTCAATCTCTGACTTATTTGATATCGATTGGAATTACATTTTTGTTATTCAATTCTAACGACAACACAGTTAATATTCCATTTAAAAATTTTTCCTGATCGCTATAATTGGCCCTTAAGGAACTGATGAGATCGGGTATGAATGATCATTCACGCTCTTCATCGTCAGTAAAACGGGAATATAGGAATAAGTATCCAGTCGAACTTAATCAGTATTGGAATGTATTCAAGACGTCCTTCGGAAGTCAAGGGTAAAAACCCATTGCCACCTACGATATTTGGGCGAAACGTTGTAGTCCCATATCCACCACAACAGCATATAATATGCGTTGAATGCTTTTATCGAAATAAAAAAATACACATACACTAGTATTTGATTAATGTGTTATGAAGTGCGTAAGATTTCTTTAACAAATTAAATAAAGAGACATTTTCCTTTCTACAGGATCATTTTTGTATTCAATAATCCTTCCGTTTAGAAACAAAACTTTAACTTACGAATGCGCTCGCTGAAGTATTTTCTCTAAAAAATATCGATAAGACCATAATCATCAAGAAATAGCTGATAATGGAGAGCAAATAGAGTCTCGTTCACAGAACCTTAATCCAATGAAATAAATAGTTCCACAAAGATACATTGTTCTCCACGGGATCACTCACTGTGAAAAAGGGATGACGAGTAAGTGCAGGAAGTAGTTGACTGGTAGAGATTTTGTAGATTTGGAGATCCTCGTTTAACCACATGGAGTTCTGAATGAGTTTCTAAATACTATTATTTTTTATGATACCCATCAGTTCCTCCCAAAAGAACTTAAGTACCGAGGGCTTTCATTATAGCTGCAGCCAACTAAGTTTGTTTACTTATAGAAGAATTAAAACGACTCTGCTTAGTTGTCTTAAAATTTCGCACATAAATATGTGGCTATCATGTGGGTATCCACTGAGTAAGGAGCCGAGAAAAAAATTTTAAAGTTAAACAAAAAGAAAGGGAATTTTTTGAACTAAAACTAAATAAATTGTAGTGACCAAGACAAAAAAAAAGAAAATATGATATGTCGCGCCCCTTAACACATAATGTCTTACATTTGTATGTATTACGAATTTCGGTTTAGATTAAAGTTTAAAAAATAACGTCAGTTTTCTTGTCTGTTTGCTTGAGCCCCTTATCAGGTTCTTAGCACTTAAGCGATACGTATAAAATATTCGAATTTACCTCAGTTTTTTTTTTTTGAAAACTATTGGGCAGTTGTAAACAGGCCAAGGGTAATTGTAGGTATACCAGACCTTACAGCCAGGGTTGGATATACACTAGGTGCTCTCGGTGCTTAGGCACAGCGGGGCAAATTCTGGGGGCGGCAAATTTTGAAACGAAAGGCAAAGATTCTTTCAGTCATAAAAAATATTTTCGGAACAAAGGTGTTACAAACACCTGAAAAACATCACATTATGACTGTAAATTTCCGAAATTCCGATTATCTTAGGTATCTACATCTTCTTGAATTCAACTCGGTAATTTTCTAACATTGGTTAATGAAAGTTACAAAACAAAGTATTCATTATTTCACTTTTTTGATAGCATCTAACCCAATTCAAATTAAAATCAAGCGCCTTAGTCGCCGAGAAAAAATTAGAGCGTGATTCACCATCCAAGCTTTTAAAAATCTTGAAAACGAACGATTTATATACTGAGTTCCCAAACGTAGAAATAGCATATCGAATATTTATGAAATTAGCAGTGACGAGTTGCAGCGTAGAACGTACATTTTCATGTTTGTTGAAAAGAGTTAAAAACTATTTTCGTTCAACTATGACGGGAAGTCGGCTAAATAGGATTTGCTTGAACCCTTGAATTGTGAAGAACTAATAGGTCAGTTCGCTTTAAAGAAAGTAAGGCGTGTTTGCATGTGAAAAGTGTATTAGAAATCTATCTAATCCATTGTAATTTTTTTATACAATTTAAAAATTTTGGTTGCCAGATAATTTTATTTCTTCTTCGGATAGCGAATTTTGTCGAAGATTAGATAACGCAAAAAGTTACCACACTCCGCCATACTCAAACCGTTCAATCAACAATTTAAACTCATTATGTAAAACAAGGAATTACAAAACGCATTTCTGTAACAATAAAAAAATTAAGTGCACTCCTGTGAATTCAACGAAAACGATTATAAACATACGTAATTATCTTGTATGTCAACTTTGAGTTTTATTTCCTTATAAAAAGCCTTATGTGATTATTCTTTTACCATGAAACAATAAATGAATTCCAACCTTATGTTTTTGATTCATTTAATTCGTTAATCATATAGTTAACGATCTCACTAACATTTCATATAATTATAAATAATCAAAAGCTTGTTAAAGTTCAACGTATAAAATGAGCTAAAAGATCTCTCTAATTGACCAGAAACACGTGAAGTCTAATTTAAAACTGTTCATGTTAGTCAGTTCAATTCCATCGGGAAGTTTTAAGTTGACATATCCATTTTTTAAAAGAACCAAATATTCAAAATTTGCTTTTATGTATGACAGCTGAGCACAAAATCATATAAATCATAGGCCTAACTGATTTTTATGAAATTTTTAAGGGTAAAAACAGTTTAGTTCAAAGATGGCTCCTGTAAAGGTTTGATCACCATACTCCCACGGGAACGGAAGAACGACAACGAGAACCTTAAAACTATGACCCGACCAACGCGCACCAGGCGGCTCAGCAAGTGTTACATTTATAATATTCCCAGAGCCGAAGTTACCGCATCACTGATCGAGCGAGTGAGTATCTACCATCTGTGTTGCACAGTCTGCTGTTCATTTATCGACTTCAATTCCTTCAAATACTAATTAAAGAATGTCAAATTATGGTACTAGAACGTAAAAAGTTATGCATGGCAAAAGCACAGAACTCAGTCACGTATTACTCGATCACGTATTCGGTAGTTCGACCCCTGATTTTATTTGAAACTTGTTCATTCGTTGGGGTTATAACGTAAATTTTTGGATCTTTGTTCTTCAAAATGGCTCCGAAAAGGAGCTTCGAATTTATTTTCTTTATATTCGCAACGAAGACATGAGCGACGAATGTGACATGTATCGATTTAGAATATGTATAAAGTTTCTGGTATAGTTTGCCGCTTTCTTTATGTACGGTACAGTATCTGTTACAAACAAAAAACTCTCTCCCATTCTCTCTCACAAAGATCTAGGCAATGAACGGTTATCTAACAAGATATGTCAGGTGTGACGGTTTTGATTTACATAATATCAAAAAAATTCATAAACTTGTTGACTTTACTCCGATAAACATTTCACAAACACTGAATATAGGCATAGTTATATTTTTTCAATAAAAATCACGCACAACAAAATCGCACTTGACAAATATAATTTTTTGATGTCACGTATCGCATATAAAATAAATAAACTGAATCTACCTGAATCTAGATTTTCAGCCTTCTTTTCCTGACTGAAAAACTGAATTTGCAAAAACTAACAGCTGATGAATTGTCAACTGAAAAACTTAACGTCTGGCCAATCAGAGCGCGAGAAAAGTTAGTTAATCTGAAAATCTTACTTTTTATGAACCCCCCAATTGCTGTTAAATGGACTTTTTCTAGAACTTGAGACGTTATAGACCATCTTGGATACAAAAATGATGTCGTCTTTTACTTCAGGATTTTTTGAGGAACTTCCCGCTAACAATCCTTTTTATAGTTTCATCTGAATGTCGAGCTGCAAGGAAATTTGTTCCGTGTACTTCCCGATATTCGAAACAATTAAATTTCAATGACGATAAGTCGCACGCGAAGAGCAATTTTGATAAGTACTTTATATTTCATATTTTCTTTTTTATTTTTTGATGTTACATCAGAAATGAAAGGGGAAATAGTTGGCAATTTCGGAGAAACCTTTAATACTTTTATGCTTTATTGTCCCTTCATCACTGGATATGTTCAATGAAATATTTTTCATGATTTGCTGTGGAAGATAAATACCCAAAATTTACACAATAAAACGTTTCCGTTAAAACAAAAACAACTTTTCACATCGTTAATTTTTCTTTTAGCTAGAAAATACCAGAGCTTTTACAGGGAATTGCCAGTGGTCCACAGTGCGTTGATTGTTTGGAGATGGTGGAGAGAAATCAGTTTTCGAAAACTAGGTTGACATTGCAAAGATAATTTGGTTTTCATTTTTAACTTCATTTAACGAAATTTCCAGCTCTGTCACGCCCACTTTTATATGATTTATTTTTCGAAAACGGCCTGAACGGTTAGAATAAAATTTAAGAACCTTTGTGGAAAAACTCATTAAAATGTACACCCCCTCTTCGCCCACTAACACGCACTTTTTGTTTTTAATTTTACTTTTTACAAATCGCTTGCGAGACTGAATAAATTGTAATTATTTAGTGAGTCGAACATCTTGAAACATTCCTTACCTACATCATTCGCTGACTGCCACGCCTCTTAAGGATTACAAAAAAGTCATATTTTGAAGTATCGAATTGTGAGCACAAATAAACAAAAGCAAATGACAAAAAGGCAATACTCTCCCCAGTTATTTGTTAAGAAGTTCCTGTAAGTCAACAAGCAGTGGCTTCCAAAAATCTCTTTTTTAAAATTTCTGAGTTTGTGTAAAATGGGCAGTAAATCATTACGTCATGCATTAACCACAGGTCTTACAATTTTGTGTTTTATTTTGGAGAGATCGAGATCTACATAAAGAATGCTATGTAGTGTGTTTATGTGCACACGATTAATGCGCGTGTCAAGCGACGAATTCCACTCGTCACTTGAAACGCCGCAATGTGATCTTGTGCACATCATCACACCATAATCTTCCCACGATACACAATGAACAACGTGCATTGTGTATCGTGGAAGGAATGCACCAATATCAAGTGACGAGTGATGTTCGTCACTTGATTTGATTCCCATGAACAATTTTGCTGACTCCACCAATGTATGAATGTGGAGTCATAGTTTTAGTTTTTAGAGTTATTTTAGGCACAGTCAATAAAGAACAGCATTGAAATAAAGAACAATTTTGAAATAAAGAACGGCATCAATTTATTTATTATTGCATGGCACATTGAGTATATTTATTATTACATGGCGACCGTGACAGATAAATAAAGTAAAAAAAAAAAAACGAACATCGAGTGAGAGATTAATAGATGGATAGATTTTTGACGTGTCTGTGGTGTGTGATTCTAATTTTGTGAAAAGTAAAAATAAAAGTTCTTACAAAGCAAACCTATTTACCAAAACATGTCTTACCTTTAAAAGGAAAAAAAAAAGAAAAATTTTACCTGAAACATTGCTTTATGCGAAAAAAAAAAACAAAATCACATTTAATCTGACTGTGATTGCTCATGTTTACTGTCTCAGCCAAAAAAAAAAAAAGAAAGTGAAAAATGCAAAAACAATTTGTGTCGTCCTAGCAAATAAAAATTCCCCGAAGTGAACCACCAATTCGACACTTAAGGATGATGTGGGGAATTAACAAAAATTTTAAACAAAAAGGAAAAAAAAAAACACACATTCGAGAAATAGCAATTCATAAATTTGGAGAGACGTCAACTGGAAAACATATTCCAACAACAGCAAAAACTACCAAATGCACATCCCGAGGCGAATGAAACAAACAAAATACAAACATAAGTATATGTCGGTGAAAGAAGGTATATTGCAAAGATTACAAATAATAATATATCATATTTATATAAGCGTTGTTAACATTACAAAGTTCTCTTGAAACAGAAACAAAATATTAACAAAAAAAAACAAAGGAGGAAATATTCTAAGTAAATGTGAACTTTAAAATAATTGGTTTATTGATTTAAATCAAATATAAGTATAATATATATATATATAGAATCAATTTTAGCTGTAACTTTAATGAACATTGTTTTAGTGTTGTACAAGTAAGAAAAAGTAACTTTTGCTATTGAACGACATGCACACATGTTAGATTCGTAGAATTTCTTTTGTATTCGATCATTTTTTTTTCTCATCAAATTAAATTAGATAATGGCACTGCTAAAGAAATTGCCAAGCGCCATTTTAATGGGTTTATCAGGTTATGAAATAGGTAAAGACAGGCAGGAAGAAAAGATAGAAAAGCTTAGAGACATACAAAACAAATTTTACGAACAAATTAATAACAACAACAACCAGCCAATCCAAGACAATAACCAAACATTACTTATCTTAGTAGCCGTATTTATAGTCGTGGTAATTTTGTTTTGGTCATTTAAATTTTTCCTGTTAATCAAGTTTAACAAGACAGTCCAAAGACCAGGAATCTAAACCTATTTTCATGGCTCAACCAATAACATGGGAAAGCTTAACACAAAAATTAAAAGAAACAAAAACCGAATTTGAAAAATCATACAAATGTTTAAACAGATTGCCGATTCCAAAAAAAACAACGCAGATTAAACATCTGAATATCTTACAATGTCTACACAATACCATAACAGGTATTTTTAATACAGTAGACAAAGATTTAACCACAGAGCATCGGGCAGATTTCACTATACATTTCACAACAATAAAATCAAAACTCGAATCATTATTTGATTTACTCCAAATTCCCCAAGAGGTCCCAAAAGACTTCACGAAATTTCTTAATATAGATTTCGAAACCTTTTTTGATCCCGATCCGGAAATTGAAACACTGGATGAATCCACAAAACCAAAAATAAAAATTGATGAAAACATGGCACAAACTTTAGCAGAATTTCTTAAATTGGCCTCATCACTCTTACCCGAATTCGATGGAAAGGCAGAAAATTTACAAAGCTTCAAAGATGCTCTGCTTCTTATTGATTCATTAAAAGGTGCACATGAAGCATCAGCAGTTAGTCTTGTAAAGACCAAACTAAAGGGCCATGCTAGGAACCTAATAAGCAATGAACAAACAATAGTTGAGATAGTTGAAAAGCTAAATGCAAAAGTAAAAGGAGATTCAGTAGATGTAATTTCTGCGAAATTACTAAATCTACAACAGAAAAATAAGACAGCAAATCAATATGTACAAGAAATAGAAAAATTGACAAAATCTTTAGAAGGAGCTTATATCAACGATGGTTTATCTTCTGATCTAGCTGCTAAGTACAGCACAACGCTCGCTGTAAAGGCTATGACACAAAACTGTTCTATCGATAAGGTAAAACTTATTATGCAGGCCGGAACATTCAGCGATATGAATGAGGCCATGTCCAAATTCGTAAACAGTTGCACAGATGCAACCGGACATTCTAATACTGTCTTGTTTTACAGGCAAACCAATAACAGGGGTAATCGTGGAAATTACCATGTAAGAGGTAATTATCACAATAATTCCTACCGCAACAACCAATACAATAACAGGGGAAATGGCCGATATAGAGGCAACTCTAGAGGCAACCCCAGAGGCCGTAGTAACTCGTACCGTGGCCACAATAATAACAACCGAAATTATGTTCGAGTTACCCAAGGTAACTCGGAAAACTCCCAAGACCCTTTAGGAAACAACATATAAATACAAAAGTTCATGCTATCAATTTTAATCTCAACGTTTTCGTGTCATTTATGAATGTATTTACTAAACAAAAACTTACATTCCTTATAGACACAGGTGCAGATATTTCACTCCTAAAAGAAGATTCTGATGTTTACCAAGACATCCAAAATGACAAGATTATAAGTATCCAAGGAATAGGCCAGGGAATAATAAAATCCCAAGGTCTGGCCATGATAGAGCTTCAAACAGATAAATACATCATTCCACACAATTTCCATATAGTTGATTCAAATTTTGCAATACCATGTGATGGAATCATAGGCATAGATTTTATAAAACAATTTAACTGCCAATTAGATTTCAAATCAAATGAAGATTGGTTTATAATCAGACCCAACAATTTAAATTTTCCGATTTATGTCCCAATAACATACAGTTCTGGTAAAAATTCAATCCTTCTACCAGCAAGATCACAAGTAATAAGAAAAATTGAAATAAAAACAAAAGACGACTTCATTTTTATTCCTAACCAAGAAATAAAACATGGCATCTATGTTGCAAATACAATAGCAACATCACAATTTGCATTAGTCCGTCTACTAAATACAACCGATACTGACCAACTGGCCAGCCTAAGTAACTTAAAATATGAACCACTTTCAAACTATGATGTGGTCCACACTAATCAAAATAGTAGAACAGAAGCAGTTCTAAATCAACTAGAGAAGAATTTTCCGCCCCAATTCAAAAAGCAATTAACAGAAATATGCACCGAATTCAGTGATGTATTCGGATTAGAAACAGAATCAATAACTACAAATAATTTTTATAAGCAAAACTTGAGATTGAAAGATAGCGAACCAGTATATATTAAGAACTACCGGAGTCCTCACAGTCATGTTGAAGAAATTCAAAAACAAGTTAATAAATTAATAAACGACAAAATAGTCGAACCGTCTGTATCTGAATATAATAGCCCGCTTTTACTAGTCCCCAAGAAAGCCCTACCTGGTTCCGAAGAGAAAAAATGGCGATTAGTAATCGACTATCGTCAATTAAATAAAAAACTTCTATCCGATAAATTTCCACTCCCAAGAATTGATGACATCCTAGACCAATTGGGTCGAGCTAAATACTTTTCATGTCTCGATCTAATGTCAGGTTTTCACCAAATTGAACTAGAAGAAAGTTCCAGAAATTTAACGTCTTTTTCAACGAGCAATGGCTCATATCGTTTTACGCGACTACCTTTTGGTTTAAAAATAGCCCCAAATTCATTCCAGAGAATGATGACCATAGCTTTCTCTGGACTTGAACCTTCACAAGCATTTCTCTACATGGACGACCTTATGGTTATAGGCTGTTCAGAAAAACATATGCTTAAAAATCTAACAAATGTTTTTAACACATGTAGAAAATACAATTTAAAATTGCATCCACAAAAATGTTCATTTTTCATGCATGAAGTGACCTTCCTGGGTCATAAATGCACTGATAAAGGAGTATTGCCAGATGACAAAAAATATGACGTCATCAAAAATTATCCAATCCCACACGACGCGGATAGCGCTAGACGATTCGTTGCATTCTGCAACTATTACAGACGATTTATTAAAAATTTCGCCGACTATTCACGGCACATAACGCGATTATGTAAAAAGAATATTCCATTTGAGTGGACAGATGATTGCCAAAAAGCATTTCAATATCTGAAAAATAAATTAGTTGAACCAACCCTATTACAATACCCAAATTTAAAAAAAGAATTTTGCATAATAACTGATGCAAGTAAACAAGCATGTGGAGCGGTTCTAACCCAAAACCATAACGGAATTCAACTCCCAATAGCTTATGCATCACGTTCATTCACAAAAGGTGAAAGCAATAAAAGCACAACAGAGCAAGAGCTCACAGCCATTCACTGGGCCATAACACATTTTCGACCATATATATATGGCAAACATTTCATAGTGAAAACAGATCACAGACCACTCACGTATTTATTCTCCATGACAAACCCAAGCTCAAAATTAACACGCATGAGGCTAGAATTAGAAGAGTATGACTTCACAGTTGAATACCTAAAGGGAAAAGACAATTTCGTGGCAGATGCCCTGTCTAGGATAACAATATCCGAGCTCAAAGACTTACAAGCTAAAGTCCTGAAAGTCACTACCAGGCACCAAAGTAAACAGAAAAAATCCTGCGCAGGAGAAAAACAAGTAGATCTGCATAAGCAATCTCTTGACATTGCTTCTAAGCCCAAAGTATTTGAAGTCATTTTCAATGACGAAGTACGAAAAGTAGTGACCTTGCGAATAACGGATTCCTTATGTTTATTTAAACGAGGGAACAAAATTATAGCAAGAATTGTAGTTAAAGATTTATATACCAATGGAACTCTAGATTTAGGTCTGTTCTTCCAAAGGCTCGAAACAGAAGCCGGTATATTAAAAATCAAAAAACTCAAAATGGCACCGTGCGAAAAGATATTTGAATTCATTTCAATTGAATCTTTCAAAAAAATGGGCAACAAAATACTAAAATCATTACGAGTAGCGCTACTCAAGCCGGTGACCCAGATAAAAAATGAAAAAGATCAAGAAGCAATACTGTTTACGTATCATGACGATCCAATTACAGGAGGTCATACAGGCATAACTAAAACGCTAGCAAAAATAAAAAGACATTTTTATTGGAAAAATATGACACGTCATATTAAAGAACACGTAAAAAGATGCCACAAATGCCTGACGTCGAAAACAACGAAACATACAAAAACACCCCTAATAACAACAGATACACCTACATATGCTTTTGACAAGGTAATAGTTGATACAATTGGTCCTTTACCTCGATCAGAGAATGGCAACCAATATGCAGTCACTTTAATTTGTGACCTTACAAAATATTTAGTAGCCGTCCCAGTTGCGAATAAAAACGCAAACACAATTGCAAAAGCAATATTCGAATCTTTTATTCTGAAGTACGGTCTAATGAAGACGTTCATTACGGACATGGGAACAGAATACAAAAATTCTATTATAAATGACTTGTGCAAATATTTAAAAGTAGATAATATAACGTCTACAGCACATCACCACCAAACCGTTGGAACAGTAGAAAGGAGCCATAGAACTTTTAACGAATATATTCGTTCCTATATATCCGTTGACAAAACAGATTGGGATGTTTGGCTTCCATTCTTCGTTTACTGTTTCAACACGACACCCTCTATGGCACATAATTATTGTCCATACGAACTAGTTTATGGTAAGCAAAGTAATTTACCAACAAAGTTTAATTCAATAGATAAGATAGATCCTATATATAATGTAGATGACTACGCTAAGGAAGTAAAATTTAGATTAGAAACAGCTTATAAAAGAGCTAAAATACTATTAGAAGAAAATAAAGCTAAAAATAAAGATTATTACGATAAAAAAATAGTTAGTCTCGATTTAAAGTTAGGAGATAAAGTTATGCTAAGAAACGAATCAGGTCATAAGCTGGACCCAGTTTATTTAGGCCCCTTTGAGGTCATAGAAATAGACAACAATAACAACATAGTTATAAGGACAAATAAAAATAAGAAACAGAAAGTTCATAAGAATAGGTTAAAAATACATAACACTTAAGAGTTTTCATGGAATCAGTCTGATAAGCCTTTTTCAACACAAAAACAAAAAAAAAAAATATATAAACAACCAACTTGTTTCTTTTTAAATAGGTAACTTTTTAAAATTTTTTTTTCCTTCTTTCCTTGTTTAAACTTCATGTTAAGCATACATATTTCGATTTTTTTTGTATACATATGTTAAAAGAATAATTGCTGTAATAAAAAAAAAAAAAAAAATAAATAAATAAATAAATAAATAACGGTCGAATTAAATAATGTAGAAAAAAAATGTATTACTTAAAATATATGAAATAAAAATATATTGGTTTTTAGCTTGTTAATCATTAAGATTTATGTACAATTAAAATAACTCCATTTAATTACGTTATTTCTTAAAAAAGGGAGGTGTAGTGTGTTTATGTGCACACGATTAATGCGCGTGTCAAGCGACGAATTCCACTCGTCACTTGAAACGCCGCAATGTGATCTTGTGCACATCATCACACCATAATCTTCCCACGATACACAATGAACAACGTGCATTGTGTATCGTGGAAGGAATGCACCAATATCAAGTGACGAGTGATGTTCGTCACTTGATTTGATTCCCATGAACAATTTTGCTGACTCCACCAATGTATGAATGTGGAGTCATAGTTTTAGTTTTTAGAGTTATTTTAGGCACAGTCAATAAAGAACAGCATTGAAATAAAGAACAATTTTGAAATAAAGAACGGCATCAATTTATTTATTATTGCATGGCACATTGAGTATATTTATTATTACAGCTAACACATCTTCTGGTGTCATAACTGCATTCTCTTCACCAGAATCAACACCTATACGTAATAAGAACGTTGGGAAGTATGCACAGCGAACTAAGGCTCTTCAGTTGAATTGGAGGCTAAAAGATTCGCAACAGTTCGTTTATTCGTCTTTCATGACGCCTCTAAAAATGGTGATCGGGGTCTTCCCCGACTTGTTCTTTGTCCATCAAGAAGCGGTGCATTTTGGATTTAAATTGAAACGCTATCAGGTATAGTATAAAGCTACCTCATGAGTCATGACAAATACAAATTTATGTACTCGAAGATGTTGTTAATTGATTTTTCGAAAACATATCTTCTCAAGTCAAATCGTTGATGGACTTTCAATACGAACATTCCTACACAAAAGATGGTACGTCCTTAATGTTTGCTTTTCGGTCAATGACCTTACAAGTTCGTAAAAGAGTTGGCTTAGTTCGAATTTTGTTGGTATGACGGAGACCGAGATTATTTTGCGATTTGCGTTCGAATACATGACAAAGGGGCCACTCTTATGATAGATACAATCACTTTCATTCGATGGCCGGTACTTTAACCCTTCTACACTACTTCCGGCGGGTATTCGAGCCCGTGATAGACAATTTTACTCGTGTGAGTGGTATGCGTAATGTTTTTGATGATTTCAGGGCCGCGTAAGTTAAATATTTGTATGGTGACCTTAAAGAATAAAGCATTGTTCAATAGGGCAATCACCTTCAGTGATTGCATTAATAGAAGGTATCTCATTTCTCCTAAATTATAATAGCAGACACAAATGAAATAAGAGACACTGCAACAACCTTCCGTTGTTGCATTTCCGTTCCCACACAATTAGAATTAAATTAGAATCAGCAAACTTGACGATGGGAAAATATTGAAGTTGAAGGCCATCGTCACAATTGTCATTAGCTTTAAGAAAATAATAAAGAAGATTGATTAATCTCAATCGATCTGGCAAACAACAACGTTCTTTTTATTTAACTCGTATGACAGAATTTACAGAAAGGAGCTATACAGAACCATGTCTAGTTTCGACATCCCTGCAAAACTCGTACGACTATTCAGGAGGACATTGGAGAATTCACGCTGCTCCGTCAAGGTAAAGAACTCACCAAGACCTTTGATGTCGAAAAAGATTTTTGACAATTCGGATAACTGTCATGTGACTTCCTTTCAATTTCCTGTATAAAACTTAGTCGCCAGTAATAGAGTCATATTGACGGAATGGGAAGCGAAGCAGCCGTGATGTCATAGGTTCTTTTGCGTGCATTGAAACAAATGCATCAAAAATGGGTTTGATGATTAATGAGGGTAAAACGAAGTATATGTTGTACCCTCTCTAGAAAAATCAAAGTTACCCATTATAGGACCTTAATCATCCCAGTCCTGGGTTGAATTGCAGCACCCGTGATCGAGTAATACGTTACTGAATTATGTGTTTTTGGTATTACTTCTCGAGTTATCGAGCACTTTAGGGCAACAATTTGACATTCTTTCATCAGTATTTGAAAAAAAAAAATTAAAGTCGATATATGAACAGCAGACTAATGTTGTGTAATATAGAGCAAATTTTGATAGAAAAATAGTACTCACTTACTCGATCACTGATGCGGCAATTTGACCCCTGCTTTACGGTGCGGAAGCATCGCACGTATATCAAAAGAGGATGTGGAAATCCTTGGCCATTTCTGAAGGAAAATACTACAAATAATAATCTTTAGTTCCGAAAGCGAGGAAAACGTTTGAAAAAGAAAATAAAGCAACGAGCTGTATGACCAAGCAATCAAGTGGAAGAAAACCAAAATTAGCTAAGAGTGCAAAACTGGAGAAAGCACGGTCGAAATCAAAGTATAGTTATCGAAAGATACTGCGGTTGAGGCCTAGATTCATCTCTAACTGTAATGCCCGCCTAAGTAAGTAAGTAGGAATGGTATGCGTCAACATAAGATTTATGTATATACTAGCGGCCCGTCCCGGCTTCGCACGGGCACTAAACACTTACACACAAAAATGAAAAAAAAAAAATAGAAGTATAAATTTATACTTAATAAATACTTTAAATAGAATAGTAAATTTAATTCTTAGATATTATTTAAAAAATTTTATTGCAAAGAGGTCATAACCCCAAAAGAAAAGCCTTTTATTGTGTTAGAGCTTCCCTCTAAACAATATTTGATGTTGTTTTATTTTGTGCGAACAAAATAAATTTATTTTCATGGGCTCCGATTCACGATAGTCCAACATACCTACAGTTGACCATGAGTAAATCATTTCTTTCGCAGGTCGATCCCTACCAGTTCGAAGGTTTGGATTTGGAACTTGTTAATTGTTAATGCGAAAGATGTTTTTACCGGTAACTGAAGCCGTTTCAATGGGATTGGCAGATCAGTCGGGATCGTTGGTATCCTCGGTATATGAGTCAGCTGACCAGCTGCTGGGCCAGTGATAATAGTTGCTACAATTAAATTGTCCTTTAACTCTTTAATAAGCAGCCTCGTCCCATTACACATGTTCGGAGGGCTTAAATTTCTTAAAACCATTATTGGGATTCCGATTTTTAACGACATGTCTTCTGGCAGTCCAGAAGGGTTCAACGAATTTGAAAATTCCTGTGGATGAAAATTTGAAGTTTTAGCAGTTATTGTGGGAATCAGTGATTCTATGAACATGAGCTCTCATATTCATTCGTAATTTCAATGTTTCGATCGAAGCCCATAAGGGTGACGATTTCAAGCACGCCTTGATGATATCTTCTCGCGTACCTCTGTTAATAGTGGGGAGAGTTTGTCGGAAATCTCCCGCAAAAAGAAAAGTAATCCCGACCATTACTGCAGAGGAGTTCCTTAGATCCTGTAAGGTTCTGTTCACGGCCTCTATATGTGCTTTATGGATCATCGTGCATTCGTCCCACATAATCAATGAAGCGTCTTGTAGTAATTTACCAAGAGGCCCTTTTTTGCGGATAGAACATTTAGATTGTTGCGAAAGTAGAATGAGCAGTTTTTCGATCCGTCAAGGGAGTTGCAGCAATTCCTGAGGAAGCAACTGCTATTGCTATCTTAGCCGATTCTCTTATCTTATCAAGTATCAAATTAGCAAAAAACGTCTTTCCTGTTCCACCGGGTGCATCCAAAAAGAAAACTTTTCTTTTGTCATTAATGACGTTATCGACTATAGTTTCAAAAGCATCTCTTTGATCTGGGACCAATTTTGGCAGGTTTTCATTAACAAAAGCGGTCAAACTATTTCTATCATAGCGATTAGTCATTGTCTCTGCTCCATTTTTTTCTGTACGAACTGAACATGGTAATCCAAAGTCACTTAGGCTTTTGTATTTGTATCAAACCTTGGTTGTAAATTTCACAATGTATGGTAAGGTGAAGTTTAGATTATATATGTATGTATATGTATATAGATATCTTCACCTAAATCGTCTTTGAAAATGTCCCATAATTTTAATGGTTCCGATGGCTGACAAAATAAAAGTATGACAACAAACAATTCACTCAGTTGTTGAGAAAGCAAAGCTTTTCTGAGAGTATTTTCCCAATGGTCATCGTTTTCTAGCAAACCTCTAGCACGGCAAGTAGCTTGATATGTTTCTTTGAGAACTCCATTAACGGTTTTCAAGTACTGGAATGAGATTTTGCCCTGTACGTGATGTAGCAACATCCTAAGATAGAAACACTTTGATTGAGAAGGATGGACACCGTAGACTCTACCTAAAGCTGCATCTTTTTGTGCCTGGATGGCCAACTACTTTCTCACCACGCTTCCTTCTTGTGAACTTATTATTATTGCCCATGTATAGTTTTGCGTGACTTGGTGGCATAAAATTGAAATAAATAATTACCTGTCATATTTTTGAGCTACTTACAACTGCCTACTATAACAATGTACACAACTAAGTAAGAATATTAGTTATTGATGTTTTGGTAAGGATAGGAACTCTATTTTTTTTGAAAACTAAATATATCCTATGTCACTCAGGGACAGTGTAGCTTTCCAACGGTGAAAGAATTTTTCAAATCGGTGCAGTAGTTTCGGAGCCTATTCGAGACAAACAATCAAACAATCAAACCTTTCCTTTTTATAATATTAGTAAGATAAGAAGTAAGATAGTAAGATAAGACATAGACACCCTCGAAAGAACAGTTTCTTTCAATAGATTTAAACACGAATTAAATTTTTTAGTAAATAAAGTATGTAGCTATTGCTACAATAGAGGCATTTTGAGTGATTTCGTAAAGCAACCAACATTTCAAAGAAAACGAGGAATATCGTTTCGATATCTAGTTCAAAATAGTTTAAGAAACAAATCTAGAAGTTCCATCAAGTATTAGTTTCCAAAGATTTAGGAAGCTTTCCTCTTCAAAAAAGACACAAAACATCATGCAACAAGTGCCTAGCTACCTTTGCCGCATAAAGTTTCTATCTAGTCGGTAAGTGAACGCTGTACGAGTGTAGTTTCATAAAGACTTAAAAGAAGAGAATTATGTGTTATAAAGAAGAATACCACAATGGATCCGATGCAAAAAACAATGAACATAAATGAAATTCCTCTCAAGGAAACCTAAATACACATCCGAAGCGTCTGCATGCACATCTACTGTCAGTGTTTACCCACCAAAGCTTTGTTGTTCCTATCGCAATCCCAATGACATTTTAATAATCTTGTTTTTCACAAACAAAACACTTCATACCCTCTTCAGTAACGATATAACAACAGTTTGTTGCCAGTGTAGCTAGTGTGGTTTAACGTTTAACACAAATGATAGCAAAAAGAAAAACAAAAAAATTAAATAAAAATATACAAACGTTCTCAACTAGAATCCATTTCGGGAGCGAGCGCGAGAGAATCCTTTGTCCCACATTAAACGGTGCTATTCCGGTGCCGCTTGCATTTTGTCAACTGTTTCCCAACTCAAAGCGTTCTAACATGATTTTAATTACAAAAAATCACCCTTGAGCTTACACACAAAAATACATTTCAAACTGACACACAGAACCATCCGGAGGGGGTGTTGCTGCACTATACTGCTAACTCATCCTGTATGCCTTGAGCCTCATCAGCTTCAGATACACCACAGACCAACCACCTCAGCATCGTCCTCAAAACGGATCCACATAATAATGATGAAAATTTCGTTGATGACTGTGTATTTTCTTTGCCTATTTCCTGATTCAGAACCGGCCGAACTCACACTGTAAAGAGCCTTGACAGATCTTTCCTTTCAAAATATTAACCATTTTTTATGCAGAAACACAATGAAAGAATTGGAGAAAAGTTCTAGTTCTAAATTCAGTCTGAGCGAATAAAGAATTCATATTACGTGGACACAAAAAAATACATTCATTTATATCTGACGGAGAAGTTTTTCTCAAACATAGTGCCTGTCTCATTGGACTATCTACCATCTACTGTCTTTTGTCTTACAACAGGTGAGCTGAGATCCTTACTTCTGACAGTCGTTCTCAAATCTAGTCCATGAACTACTAATGAAACCCTATTCTTGACCTAAACAGTCACATTCATAAATCATAATTATAATAACTCATATGACTGCTATCATGTATTTGACCAACTTTCAAATTCTTTCTGATGAACAAAATAAAACTGATATCAAATTTCAGCAAATTTCAGACCTACCTTAAGACGCAACTCATCAAGGGATGATTCAAAAAGTTTCTGTAACTTTGTCGACTCAAAGAAGGATTCGGATGGCTACCCTGATAACTTTACATATGATAATGTCACCTGAACAAAAACTTCTGAAATTCGCAACGCTTTTGCTCACCATTTTTTCAATTCTTTCTCTAATTTTATTGTTGAAATAGACTGTAGCTACTTCAAGTTTCTTTATAATTGTCCTCAAGTTAATTTTAATGCGGATGTACCAAATGACGTCGAAAGAGTCTTTCACTAACTAACTTTCCGTTTTGAACGATTCCTCCAATAATTTTATAAAAATGTTGCATTTGTTCTCATTGTCGTAGAGTTCAGGTAAATTTCCTTTTCTGTGGAAAGGATCTTTAATTACTTTGCTGATGATATGAAAATTTTAAAGAAAATAGACTGCGCAGCCGATCGTCTTGTTTTACAATCTCAAGCAGAAAATTTTGACACATGGTCTGATGAAATCAAAGCCTGTTTCTATTAAATCAACAAGCTTATGGTAGGAAGCTGAGAAGCTGACTAATTCAGTCTTAACACGAATATGAGAGTGTATCTTCATAACGACGTGACGTGGGGGTTTGTCGGTGTTTTGGAGCAGTATGCTGAAGGTTGAATTTTTATTTCCAGAGAAGTTCGGGATTTATTGGAAAACTACGAAGTGTTTCTCTGGTTTACCGAGGATAACAAAAAAATTCAAGTTGTGATAACTGTATATGCGCAAGATCAATATTGTAGTCAAAAATGAAAATTTTGACAAAACGAATATTCAATCAAAAGATGCAACCACAGATACAAATCAAAGAACTTCATAACGCACGAAGCTCTTAAACTAGCTTGAACTTTCGGGTTTAATAATTGGGTAATTGCGGGAGAGATGCCGCTGTTTTTCAAAAATCATTATAATTTGTTTCTTAAAGTGAAATAAGCTATATCAATATAAAAAACTTAATAATGGATTTATTTCCTACCATAAAAAAAGCTTAAATCGAAAATCCATTTTTATCAAAAACACAAAAGAAAAATATACATCTCTCCCTACATGTGTGGGAGAGATGCCGCATAGAAAATTCATTGAATTTAAAACATTAAACATGCTTTTTCCGTTCCCGATCCCGTTTACAGTCCGTACTCAGAGTGTATTCAAACGCTTTGTACCGTGTACAATTTTCATGCAGCCATTTCTGACATGCAGAACATTGGATCCAATCTTCCCTTTCTGTTGTTTTGAAATAGTTTTCCCAACATTCAGAACAAACATTTGAATCGTCTGTTGACTCAACAATTCTTTTGGTTAGTTTTTTTTTTCGTTTCGGCGGCGTCAAGTTTTTTTTTTTTCAATTGAAATAGGAGAAGTTAACACCTCTGCCAACGCTTAGAAAGAAAAGGCACTGGAATTTCGGAAATTGGTTGCAGTAGTTTTGATGGCATTAGTTTGTTAAAACATGATGAGGTGTGCGTTTCGTTTTCGGAATGACTGCATGATGTACCTATGCCAACGTGGTGGTTGAAATTACCGGTTTCAGGATTGTTTCAGAACATGAAATAGCCGTTTCGGAAAAAATAGCTGTTGGTTCTTGAACTTCTGGCTGGAAGATACTCAAACAGTTTCTCTGCTTTTCGGAGAGACATTCTTTTGTCAACGTTTTTTCGGCCTTCTCTCAGCTCCTCTTCTGTCCAACTAGCCCTTGTTTATGTGCAGATGTATTTTAGGGGCATACTGAAGCTTTATACTCTTTTTAAAAAAAAATACAAAAGCCAATTCAGCATGCGGCATCTTCTCAAAACAAAAGTGCGGCATTTCTACCAAAATGAAGGAGAGATGCCGCACCACATAACAAAAATAAGAAAAATTGGAAACAAACAAAAAAATACACTCAAGAGTATTCTTTAACACCTACTTACTACCCAAAATACTTACCCTGGACAAAACACTCTATAGTTTCTTTCCAAATCGATTATTTGTAACGAACTAAAAAATTTCCTTCAAATTACAAAAAAATCCCGTTGCATGTCGGATGTTCCCAATTTTTTGTCTTACGTTTTTAGTTAAATACCTAAGGAACAAAATGCAAAATAAATTTTTTTTTGTGTGGACGACTAGATATGTGAGTTTGGTTGAATGCGGCATCTCTCCCGACGCGGTATCTCTCCCGCATTTACCTTATACACTAGTAAACCCGTCCGGCGGTCGCGCAACAGCTCGGTTCCAACGCCGCGCCGATCTAGTGTATAGCAGTGAAATGTGTTCTTCGGTGGAAGTTTGCATTGTTTTCGGAGAAAATCAAATTGAAACTAGATTTTTTTATCTTCTTCTTTCCATTTCCGGCGTTACGAGTAGTGATCTTGAAGCGATCACAACTCTCCCACTTTTTTGCTTCACACTAGTGATCTGCCTGTGGGGTACGCCGCGTTGACCTCAGAAAGCGTCGGCAAGCCTCCCGGTTTTGGATTGTTCCATGTCTGAGGCCAACCAAATGCTGCTGTTTTTGCATTTGCTTGTACCAGGAGTGTTTTGGCCTGCCTTTTCTTTTTCGTCGCGAATTTGTTGAAACGTTGTACGATATTGCCTTTTGGACGGGGTTCTGCGGATCTCTCCTTTGAACATGACAATACCAACTGAGCCGGTCATGCTGAATTTTGTCCAAGATGGTACTTTTGACATGAAGGCTTCCACGGATCTTAGTACTTCTAATTCGATCAAGCTTCGTTGCTCCTGCTGTCATCCGAAGCATCTTCATTTCGGCTGCCGTTAATTTGCTCTCATACTTTTTGTACATTGTCCAACATTGTGAACCGTATGTCAGAGCTGGACGGACAACTGCTGTGTAGAGTCTTCCCTTCAGCTTAGGGGGCATTTTTCGATCACAGAAGATAGCGGAGTTTTCTCGCCACTTCATCCACCCTACGCTTACTCGATGATTGATGTCGTCATCACAAGTTGCTTCACTATTGATCATAGATCCCAGATATTTAAACTTTTCACACTTGGGAAGCACATTTCCATGCTAATAAATGTCTGGAATAGGCTTGTCTGGATCAGAAAAAGGGCAGCACAGGTATTCAGCCTTTTTAGCGCTAATACGGTACCCATTTCCTTCCAGAACATCAATCCAAACTTCAAGTGCTCGCTGCAGGGATGTAGGATCCTCGCTTATGATGGCTCCATCGTCAGCAAGGAATAATTGTTGTACTTTATTGTCCGTTACTTTTCCTTCGAGCAAATAATCCAGAACAGCAATAAAGAGCAGTGGACTCAAGACACTTTCCTGATGTACACCTACTGTTATTTGGAATTCTTCGGTGACTCCAGCTGGGCATCTCACTTTTGTAACTGCTCCATCGTACATGTCCATAATTATTCGCACATAGGCTTCAGGAACTCCTCGGTGTCTGAGGGCCACCCATATCAGATCTCGTGGTTGTCGATCGAATGCTTTTTCGAAGTTAAAATCAAATTGAAACTAGACTTTTCTTATGCATGTAATAAAATAAATGTAATTAATTTCTTAAAAAAATCTTATCTACATAATATCATATCAATTCACAGCTGTAAAGAGGAAAGACTTTTTTATTAGTTTGTTTGCATTGAATCGACTCCAAAACTACTAAGCCGGTTCGAATGAAATTTAAAACAAAGATGGCCTAGAGCCAGAGAAATAACATTCTCGTAAACAATAATTCATCACCATATTTCCACGAAAACAAGAATACCAAATCACCGTAGGACCTGAACTACGCACTACGTGTCAGCTAGTAATATAAAATATGATAACAAGCACGTCTTATTTATGTAGCCTATTAGCGTGTCTCCAATACCCGAAATATTCACATCTATTTATTTATTTATTCATTCATTCATCAATGGATATACACAATCTTTTGATAGCAAATTTAATAACTTATAATAAAAATAACTTATTCTTACGAGTTAAACAATTCAAGAACTATTTTTTTAAAAATATCCCTATTCATCGACAGGTCGACTTCACTGCATATGGAGTTGTACAACATTAAGGAACGAGTTATTGGATCATTTAGGCCATAGTTTGTTCTATGAGTGGGAACATAGAACAAATAATTTCTAGTTCTAAGAATTCTTTCAGGAGCATACAAAGAAATTAACATGAGCAATTCCTCAGATTTAATATTATTACTCAGAATATCTTTAATAAAAACAACGCATTGGGTTTTTCTGCGGCTTTCAAGAGTTTTTAAGTCTATAAGTGCGCATCTAGAAAAATAATCAGGCAATTCATCAGACCATCTCAGATTTCTTAATGCAAAACGCGTAAATCTTCTTTGAATTCTTTCTATTCTACTAATATTATTTTCATAAAAAGGTGACCACACAACACAGCAGTACTCTAATATGGGCAGCACCAAGGACATAAAAATAGCTTTAAGTGTGTAGACGTCTTTGAAAACACCAGAATTCCGTCGGAGAAAACCCAACAGCGAATTTCCTTTTGATGTAATGTAATCAATATGTGCAGAAAAAGTTAGTTTGGCATCAAAAATAACACCAAGGTCTTTGACCTCACTGACTTTTGTGAGAACTTCAACTCCAAACTTGTAGCTAAAATTTGTGGGTGAAAAAGTTCTGAAGGCACTAAAGATTTTACACTTTGAGATGTTCAGTTTAAGATGGTTATAATTACACCAATTTAAAAAGGAATTAATATCTACCTGGAATTTAAGACAGTCATGAATGGAAGTAACTTCGTGAAATAATTTAACGTCGTCCGCAAACATCAAACATTCCGAATATTGAAGAACGTCAGGGATATCGTTTACAAATAAATCGAATAATAGTGGTCCCAAATGACTTCCTTGTGGAAGACCTGAGTCCACTCTGATAAAAAACGATCGAAAACCATCGATCTGAACAACCTGCTTACGGTTTGTTAAGTAAGACCTCAACCATTTCAAGAATTTTAAGCTGAGACCCAATTTTTGAAGTTTTTGTAATAAAAGTTCATGATGGACTCTGTCGAACGCCTTTACAAAATCCGTATATAAAGCATCAACTTGCTTTCCATTCTCCAAAGCATTTAAACAGAAATGGGAAAAAAGGCACAAATTAGTCGCAGTCGAACGGCCGCTCACAAACCCATGTTGTTTTGGCGTTATAGATTCTTTGACGGCAAAATAAAGCCTCTGAGTTACTAATTTTTCGAACAGTTTTGGCACTGCTGACAGTTTTGATATCGGCCTGTAATTTTTTATCTGGTGCTTTAGGCCGCTTTTGTAAATTGGATTTACGAAAGATATTTTCCAATCATCAATAAAATCACCAGTTTCCAAGGATTTATTGAATATTATTCTAATTGCAGTGCAGAGAGATGAGGCACATCTAGACAACAAAAGTGGAGGAATCAGATCCGCTCCAGCCTTTTTTGTTGAATCAAGTTCATTTAAACCATCCAAAATGTCTTGTTCAGAAAAGTTAATTAGACTGAAATTAGTAATAGGGGTTATGCAAGAATACATTTCATTTGCGTTTGTAATAATATCCGCGTTATAGTTTGATTCAAAAAATTTTGCAAAGAGATTGCAGGACGATTGTGAATCAATCGACTTTTCATCATCAAGCTCCATTACTGTCGGTAGAAAAGACGTTTTTCTTTTGGAATTTAAGAAAACCCAAAAGGATTTGCTGTTCTGCTTAATTTTACTTTCAGCAGCACTTATATGCTGGTGGTATAGGAATCTATTCAGAAAGTCAAATTCTCTCCGAAGTTGAAGAAAACGAGATCTATCCTCAGGTTTGCCTGATATTTTTGATCTTTTCAATGCCTTATTTTTAACATTTTCTAAGTTTTTTAGCCTCTTGTTAAACCATGGGTGCTTAAAAGAAGACTTCTTTTTAAAAACGGGGACAAACTGATTTACACCATCAAATATTAAGGCTTTGAAGTATGCATACATATCGTTAAGCGATTTATTGCTAAGTCTATGTTCCCAATCAATCGAAGTATAAAAATTATTTAATGCGGTGAAATCGGCCTTACTGAAATTTAAGATACATTCATTTTCATTTGAACAATCTAAACTGAATTCATAAAACTCAAAAATTACGTTAACAGCCTTATGATAAATCACGTTGTTGACTAATGGGAATTCAGATAAATATACAAAATATTTCATGTCATTATTAACAAAAACAAGATCTAATTGTCTACCTGAATCATTTTTTGTGTGGTTTATTTGAAATAGTCCTAGAGAAGCTAAGGAATCAACAACTTTAGTTTCTATGTCTGTCGTGACATTAAATGGGATTAAAGATTTTTCTTCCTCCAAGAAAATCCATTCAACATCACCAATGTTAAAATCACCTAACACACAGGGAAACTGATCAGCTGTTAACTCTTTAACTACATCATTGACGTTAGCTATAAGTTGATTATACAAAAGAAAACTACTATGTGGCCTGATATAACTTAGTATAAAACAAATTTCATTATTGTAAGCTTTAACATGTACACAAAGTTGTTCAAAAAACGGAGAATAAGTCGGTAAATCATACTGCTGGCTGATAAAAGTACAACGTACTGCAATTAGTACTCCACCACCTCGTTCCATTCCAGATTCAATCGGACGATCAACACGGTAAACGACGTAAGAAGAGTCAAACAATTAAGATGATAGAAAATCTGCATTCAACCAAGTCTCAGTTAGAATTATCACATCATATTCATGCAATGAGGAATTTATAAAGAGCTCGTTTGTTTTAGTACGTAATCCACTCGCATTTTGAAAATAAACATTTAACTTTGGTGGACGGACTCGAGATGAAGAAGGACATATTAACTGTGCGCCGCCGCCGCCGCCTCCTTCACAGCGAGCGGGACATCGTTTTTTGGAACGTTTAAGTTTTCGTGAGGTTTTCGTTTCTTGCCACGAAAAAATTCGTGGACTACCGTATGTAAAGGCCAAAAGGAGCTGTCACTTAGCAAATTATACAATTCGAGATTCCTCCCAACTTTTATCTCAAAGGAAGAATAATCCTTATCAGGAGTCATATTAAACTTCCTTACATAGATATTTGATAGATTTATCAATGGAAGTTTTTTCAAGATAAAACTTTGTATCAAGTTAACTGACGCTGATGGGGAAAGACGAGATACAAAAATGGTTTTAGCAGGCGGTAAGGCAATGAGTTCCTCAGTTGGATCACGTTCAGGAGATAGAACTGCTAACATGTTATAATACTCTTCGTCCCCATTGGAAGCTGTCGGAGTATCAAGATGTCCGCTGGCTACCAATCCATTAGGTGGATCCGATCTCATAATATCTACATTTACTTCACTTCGACTTGCCATGTTTTTGGTCGTATTAGAACGTAGAACTCTCGGTTCAAAAGATACTGACGTAAGATGTTGCTGCTTGCGTTGACGTGGTTGTTTAAAAGATTGTTGTAGCTGTTGTATCTGCTGCTGATGTTGCTGTGGTTGTTGATGTTGTTGTTGTTGTTGTTGTTGCTGTTGTTGTTGTTGTTGTTGCAAATGTTGATCCGTTTTTTGCTGATCTAATTTTGGCTGTTGATCTTTTTGTTGCTCTTGTTGTTGTTGTTGTTGTTGTTGGGTTTGCTGCTGTTGTTGGTGTTGTATCTGCTGCTGTTGTTGTATCTGCTGCTTCTGTTGATGTTGTTGCTGTTTTTGTTGTATCTGCTGTTGCTGTGATTGTTGTTGTTGTTGTTGCTGTTTTTGTATCTGCTGCTGCTGCTGTTGTTGTTGTTGTTGTTGTTGTTGTTGTTGTTGTTGTTGTTGTTGTTGTTGTTGTTGTTGTTGTTGTTGTTGTTGTTGTTGTTGTTGTTGTTGTTGTTGTTGTTGTTGTTGTTGTTGTTGTTGTTGTTGTTGTTGTTGTTGTTGTTGTATCGGCTGCTGTTGTTGTTGTATCGGCTGTTGTTGTTGTTGTTGTTGAAATTGCTGCTGTTGCTGTTGTTGTTGTTGTTGTTGTTGTTGTTGTTGTTGTATCGGCTGCTGTTGTTGTTGTATCGGCTGCTGTTGTTGTTGTATCGGCTGCTGTTGTTGTTGTATCGGCTGTTGTTGTTGTTGTTGAATCTGCTGCTGTTGCTGTTGTTGTTGTTGTTGTTGTTTTTGTGTTTTGCTTTTTGACCGTTCAGATGCAGAAATTATTTGCGCAGAGTCACGAGGTGAAGGTGAAAGAACGATAAGAGGCTGTGCCATTGGAGATGGAATTGGAGAACAAACACTTCTTTCAGTATTTAAATATCCCTCATTCAAAACACTAATTTCCGAAACATCAAAGTCAAACGTGTTTTGCAATTCCACAAAAATTGACGATATGGATTTGAATAGTCTCTGCAGCTTTATGATTTTCCAGTGCAAACTATCCGTTGAGATTTTTTCATGTTTACTGCAATAAAAACGCAGGCCGGGAATCGATACAACCTTGTCCGCATCCTTTCCTTTAACTCCTAGACATTTCGCATGGAATTGACGAAAGCACACTGCACATGACAAAGCTACTTCATTAGAGTTTTTATTATTACAAATTGTGCAATAAAGATCCATTTTTAATATGTTTGGCGTTTAACGTGAGCTACACAAACAAAGCAAATAAATTAAATTAGATGTTTGGCAACTCTATTATAATTGCTGAATATTCACTAAGTGAGCTCAAAACGCAATAACTCAAAAAGTATGTGTCACTTAAAAATTTTAAACCCAGCGTTGGAAAGCTTACACTGTTACCAATGATATAAAATTATTAAAAGTCACTATTTCGGAATAGATTCAAAGTTTTAACTTAACCGTTATAAGATGCACTGATAAATATACACCAAGAAAATTATGATTGAAAATTCTTGAAAAATTGAAATGCCAATATAAAATGAACTACACCAGGAATTTGTCCAATAGTTGTAAGAATAAACACTTCACTGGTATTGGTATTGATATTTAATGTTTTTAATATTAAATAAGATCAATTTATACTGGAAAAAAAGAAAAGTATGAAGAGCGAAAAAAGTACTTGTTGACACACAATAGGGTTACCAACTTTTTTTTTTCGTTTCGGCGGCGTCAAGTTTTTTTTTTTTCAATTGAAATAGGAGAAGTTAACACCTCTGCCAACGCTTAGAAAGAAAAGGCACTGGAATTTCGGAAATTGGTTGCAGTAGTTTTGATGGCATTAGTTTGTTAAAACATGATGAGGTGTGCGTTTCGTTTTCGGAATGACTGCATGATGTACCTATGCCAACGTGGTGGTTGAAATTACCGGTTTCAGGATTGTTTCAGAACATGAAATAGCCGTTTCGGAAAAAATAGCTGTTGGTTCTTGAACTTCTGGCTGGAAGATACTCAAACAGTTTCTCTGCTTTTCGGAGAGACATTCTTTTGTCAACGTTTTTTCGGCCTTCTCTCAGCTCCTCTTCTGTCCAACTAGCCCTTGTTTATGTGCAGATGTATTTTAGGGGCATACTGAAGCTTTATACTCTTTTTAAAAAAAAATACAAAAGCCAATTCAGCATGCGGCATCTTCTCAAAACAAAAGTGCGGCATTTCTACCAAAATGAAGGAGAGATGCCGCACCACATAACAAAAATAAGAAAAATTGGAAACAAACAAAAAAATACACTCAAGAGTATTCTTTAACACCTACTTACTACCCAAAATACTTACCCTGGACAAAACACTCTATAGTTTCTTTCCAAATCGATTATTTGTAACGAACTAAAAAATTTCCTTCAAATTACAAAAAAATCCCGTTGCATGTCGGATGTTCCCAATTTTTTGTCTTACGTTTTTAGTTAAATACCTAAGGAACAAAATGCAAAATAAATTTTTTTTTGTGTGGACGACTAGATATGTGAGTTTGGTTGAATGCGGCATCTCTCCCGACGCGGTATCTCTCCCGCATTTACCTTATACACTAGTAAACCCGTCCGGCGGTCGCGCAACAGCTCGGTTCCAACGCCGCGCCGATCTAGTGTATAGCAGTGAAATGTGTTCTTCGGTGGAAGTTTGCATTGTTTTCGGAGAAAATCAAATTGAAACTAGATTTTTTTATCTTCTTCTTTCCATTTCCGGCGTTACGAGTAGTGATCTTGAAGCGATCACAACTCTCCCACTTTTTTGCTTCACACTAGTGATCTGCCTGTGGGGTACGCCGCGTTGACCTCAGAAAGCGTCGGCAAGCCTCCCGGTTTTGGATTGTTCCATGTCTGAGGCCAACCAAATGCTGCTGTTTTTGCATTTGCTTGTACCAGGAGTGTTTTGGCCTGCCTTTTCTTTTTCGTCGCGAATTTGTTGAAACGTTGTACGATATTGCCTTTTGGACGGGGTTCTGCGGATCTCTCCTTTGAACATGACAATACCAACTGAGCCGGTCATGCTGAATTTTGTCCAAGATGGTACTTTTGACATGAAGGCTTCCACGGATCTTAGTACTTCTAATTCGATCAAGCTTCGTTGCTCCTGCTGTCATCCGAAGCATCTTCATTTCGGCTGCCGTTAATTTGCTCTCATACTTTTTGTACATTGTCCAACATTGTGAACCGTATGTCAGAGCTGGACGGACAACTGCTGTGTAGAGTCTTCCCTTCAGCTTAGGGGGCATTTTTCGATCACAGAAGATAGCGGAGTTTTCTCGCCACTTCATCCACCCTACGCTTACTCGATGATTGATGTCGTCATCACAAGTTGCTTCACTATTGATCATAGATCCCAGATATTTAAACTTTTCACACTTGGGAAGCACATTTCCATGCTAATAAATGTCTGGAATAGGCTTGTCTGGATCAGAAAAAGGGCAGCACAGGTATTCAGCCTTTTTAGCGCTAATACGGTACCCATTTCCTTCCAGAACATCAATCCAAACTTCAAGTGCTCGCTGCAGGGATGTAGGATCCTCGCTTATGATGGCTCCATCGTCAGCAAGGAATAATTGTTGTACTTTATTGTCCGTTACTTTTCCTTCGAGCAAATAATCCAGAACAGCAATAAAGAGCAGTGGACTCAAGACACTTTCCTGATGTACACCTACTGTTATTTGGAATTCTTCGGTGACTCCAGCTGGGCATCTCACTTTTGTAACTGCTCCATCGTACATGTCCATAATTATTCGCACATAGGCTTCAGGAACTCCTCGGTGTCTGAGGGCCACCCATATCAGATCTCGTGGTTGTCGATCGAATGCTTTTTCGAAGTTAAAATCAAATTGAAACTAGACTTTTCTTATGCATGTAATAAAATAAATGTAATTAATTTCTTAAAAAAATCTTATCTACATAATATCATATCAATTCACAGCTGTAAAGAGGAAAGACTTTTTTATTAGTTTGTTTGCATTGAATCGACTCCAAAACTACTAAGCCGGTTCGAATGAAATTTAAAACAAAGATGGCCTAGAGCCAGAGAAATAACATTCTCGTAAACAATAATTCATCACCATATTTCCACGAAAACAAGAATACCAAATCACCGTAGGACCTGAACTACGCACTACGTGTCAGCTAGTAATATAAAATATGATAACAAGCACGTCTTATTTATGTAGCCTATTAGCGTGTCTCCAATACCCGAAATATTCACATCTTTGCACCACACAATGCGGCCGAAGGCCCGAAGTGCGGCCAAAACTCGAAAACTTTAACGAAAGACCTAAAATTTTGTACTTGGGGGTTTCCGAAGTCGCTGATTACGAATCCATTGTCAGAATTATGAAACTCAAGATGGCATGGCGGGTCCAATATAGCATCATATTGCCACAACTAATACAGTCAAAAATGGAGATATTTAAAAAAACGATCTGTTTGTACACATTGTAGAATGTAAAATTTATATTTTTGTTTATTGTAAATTCACAATATTTGCAGTCACAAGAATAAATATTTTAAAAATTGTATTCCGAAGTATTTTGTGCTAATACTTTGAAGAAAAAATTGCCACCGAAGAAAATTCGGGGTTTGAGTTTTTATGTTATAAGAAAGAAATGTTTTTGAATATTGTTACAATAATCATTATTTCTATGGAGCATAGAAATATATAAAATTTTTTTTAATTATAAATAATTAATAGGTCAATTATTATGTTATAGTAAAAAATTGGTTTCGTAGGAATCCACATCTACACTCTACGTCTGCTTCTGACTATTAGGCATTGGAACTGTTCAAACTTTCCTGTTTTTTTTTATTTTGTTGAAAAAACGACCAAATGAAATAAAAAGTGACCATGTGACCAATTGAAAAAATGGGCACGACTGGGTCGCACGAACTTGCGATTGTGTTCTAAATACGATATCAAAATCTAAAGGCTGAGTTAAAGGTTTTGGTATTAGCTCTTCATAATATATTTTGTGGTACAGGGTTGCCAACTACACATTAATTATGGAAATTGAATTAAATCACACAAAATAATGAAAAAATTAAATTAAATATTCCAAAGGTTTCAAGCAAAAATCTAAAAACGCCATTCTTTTGCAATCGCTCATACACATGAATGATGAAAATTTAATCAAAATCGTTGCAGCAGTTTTCCCAAAAAACGGTTTTTTATTTTTCACTTTTTTTTAAAAACTGTTTTTTAAAAGTCGAGTATGCAAAGTTCTAGATCTTAAAAGGAGTTATTTTGACAAAAAATTTTAAAAAAATAAAAGTTATGGTTTCGAAGTTACTTTCAAAAATCAAAATTTTTTAAAAAAATTTATAAAAATTTCCAAAACTAAGTTTTTTTAAATATTGATATGCAGTCTTTCTTTAACAGCCTACGACTTCTTAAATCCAAAATTTCGTCAAGATCGTGTCAGCCATTAACGAGAAAGTCGGTTTTAAAAAAAACGGTACTATGGGAGGTACCGTTTTTAGGCCTTTTCCAAAAAATTTTTTTACATCATAAGAAAAACAATCCTAAATTAATCCAACACACAAAATTTTATCGAAATCGTTGGAGCCGTTTTCGAGAAAAATAAGTATTATCATATCGGTTGTATGGCAGGTACCGTTATTTCAAGACCTAGAGACCCAATTCCAAAAACCCCTCTGTAGGATGCTCCACAGACCCTAACTGCAAATTTTGAAGAAAATCGGTCAAGCGGTTCAGGCTGTAGATCCATATACAGACAGACAGACAGACACACAGACAGACAGACAGACAGACAGACAGACAGACAGACAGAATTGCAGGACCCACTTTTTTCGTATTCTCTATCATTGTAATGTCATGTTTGATTGTTATCTCAAAATTTTTTTTCTGCACGATTGCAAGACTTGCCTTATAGTACCTATAATCGCAAGTAAAAATAGTGGGCACATTTGGACACAAATGACCACAAACTGGAAACGGTGGGCAGTGTTATTATCGAAACGCAGATGTTTCAAAAACTTTAGTTAAAGTTAATTGGTAATTCGAGCTTTTTCATTATTGTTGTTAATTCATTTTGATTAAGTTTGTTTTTTACTAAGCACAATTTAAGAGTTTTTATATTTAAAATGATTTTGAAGTGAACTGACAGATTTGTCACGTTATGGCTCCAATTCACTAAGAAATGCATTTTTGACACTCATGTGTTACTTGCGTTGAATTCGTAACATAAATAATAACAACTAGAACATAAATCAGTTCATCATTTAAAGCCTTATCAAAAATGTACAATTTTGCTATATTCTAACTTTTAGAAAAAAAAAAATTATTTAAAACTCAGAGAAAAATTACGAAAACACGATTTTTAATGATAGCCGCTGTCTTTTTGTTTTTATTTATTTCTGATTTGGAAGTTTAAAAAAATTCTGAGCGAATTCAAAAAATTCCTATGGTGATTTTGGGCGCCCGTCAAATTTAGATGCACTACTTCCCTGCGTACTGACGACTCTTGGGAAGTTTGTTGTGTAGGGTTTTATTTATTTTTAGGTTTTAATTTAAATCCTTTCCACTTTGTGTAAGTGAGTGAGTAAGTATGTGAGCAACACAGTGCCTGACAGAAAGTTCTTTCAAATTATTATAACATTTCACTTTTTTCGAATTCTTTTTTTTTTTTGTTGTTTTATTTTGTAGAAGTGTAGGAAGAAACACGTCGTCTAAAAGCTTTTGTGGTCTCATACGTCCTCCAAAGTCATGTACATTATTTTCTTCTTCTCTTCTAAAAAAATGGAAAAAAAGAGCACACACAACAACCCAAAGTCTTCCCACACTCGTATAACCGTTAAGGCATGTTGTTCCTTGTACTCGTACCCGATTCCCTTTGTGAGTGTAGGTAAACATCAGCGAGTCCCCGCAAGCAAGGAGCAACAAATACAGAAAACCAACGAAAAATAATTTATAAATTTTTGAAACAAAGTGAAATTTTATCCACCAGTGTGCCTTCCCCTCGCCTTTAGCTCCAATACGTATAACAACGTGCACTCCTGAAACCCCAAGTCACAGTCGCTATAGTTGTGAAGAACTTTTGAAGAATGTTGCGAATAAGAAAAATTCTTACATTTGCCACCTACCCCAATCTGTTTTTTCTTTCTTTTTTTTTGGAGGGCACATCTAACCCCAACTGTAAGAAGTTTGCAACCCGTTTTACTGGTTCGTTTGATTTGGAAGCCGCGGATGCTTGGAACACACTTGAAAGGGTTATGTTGTAATTTCTTGTGAGTTGTGTTATTATTTCTTGTTACTTTATAAAAAAAAAGAAAAACAAAAAGAATTCTCAAAAATCCTAAAATAATTAAATTTTCATTAAAAAGGAAAAGAGACTTCTTTTGAACTATTTTTTTTTCTCCTGGCAAACGAAAGGAATGCCTTCGCCAGCACTCGAGACCTTCATCAGATGGCTTTGGATAAGCACGAGGATGTTCTTATTTCACGGGAATGTTTTTGTGTTGTTTTGGAGGCTGGTGACATTATAGCGGCGGCGGCGGGGAGGAATAAGAGTATCAAAATAATTTATTTACCTGCCAAGGAATACAAACTTGCAACACGTGCTTCTCACTTGCTGCTTTTGAATGTCAAATTGATCGAACGTGGGATTGAGCTCTGTTATCATTTTCAAATTTTTTATTTTTATTTTATTTTGTTTAAGATAGTTTTCAAGTTAGTATGAGATTCCTTCGGAATGACATTAATCTGAAACGAATTAAGAAAAGAGGAGTGGTCTCGTTTTGGTAACGAAAAAATGCTTTTAAGATTTAGGTAAACAAGGACAAGTATATAAATTATTTTTTTCAGTCCATAAGTGGGACTATGAGTGAAATATTTTTGTTGTCTAATGCTGCTCTGTGCTAAGGAAAACTATCATCTTTGATTAAGAACAAATTTCCAACCATTACTTCAAACTGCGGCTTGTTGCCGTTGTCGTCGGGTTGTGTTTTGCTTTTAAGTCACCGGAATTTGCAGTTAAAGGACAAAGAGGTCTCAAATTCAAACACTATTCAATTTGGGTTAGAAGCGTTGAGAGTTTTTCGAAACTAAGTGTCGCGTTTCCGACGGTTCTTTTGAATTGATGTTTGACACTCTTTACTCCGGCTTGGAGTTGACAATCATTCTCCTAGTAGTTTCTTTGCAATCAAGTGTGGAATCTTTCAGGAGATGGTACTGTTTTGTCGTGTAATAGTAAGACTCTCACTCGTACTTATCTACTTTACTTAGGTGGACATTACAGTTCGGGATGAACCTGAGCCTCAAACAACATCTTACGCCAATAATTTCGATTTCAGACGAGGTCTCTCCAGTTTTGCACTCTAAGTCGGTTTAGGTCTTCTTCCACTTGACTGAGCCACGTAAGACGAGGTCTTCCCCTTTCGCAATTTACCCGCAACGTGCTTTCGAAAACCTTTCGAGCCAGAGCGTTTGGGTCCATCCGCTCTACATGGCCCAACCATCGTAACCTCGCGATCCGTACTATTCTGACTATGCCTTTGTCGCGGTACAGCTCATACAGCTCGTTGTTGTATCACTCGAAGTATTTTTCTTTCTAAACGACCAAGGGTTTCCTCATCTGCTTTCGTGAATCTCACGCTTTCGCGCCGTAAAGCAGGACTCGGATGATCAAGGTCCTATAAAGGGTTACCTTGGTTTCTCTGGAGAGGGTTTTGTTTCCCAATTGCCTTCGTAACCCAAAGAAGTAACGGTTGGCAAGAATATTCTCCGTTTGATCTCCTCACTGATGTTGTTTTTCGTGTCTATAGCGGATCCTAGGTAGACGAAGTCCTGCACTACCTCGAAGTTATGTCTGTCTATTGTGACATTTTGTCGAATTCGTCGATGTGCTGTGTCCTTGTTTGATGAAAGCATTATGTACTTCGTTTTACCCTCATTAACGTAGCGTAGAGAAGTTTTAAACAAAATTTACAACGATTTTAATCTAATGTAATTTTGTTTCACATTTTTGTTCTTATATAGTTACATAGTCATTGCTACCGAGTTAGGTGGTGTCAGTGCATCTAAATTAAACCATACTGCCAAGAACATCCTACTGGAGGAATCAAATAAAGCTTGGAGTATTATATTATAGTTTATCTGGCCAAATCTGTTTAAAACTCTTTTTGCCAGAATATACTGAAAAAAACATCAAAATTCCTACTGAACCTTAATAGGAAAACCCTAAAAATTTGCACAGGACTACTAATCGGTCACTGTTCTTTAAAGAAACATCTTCATCAAATGAGGCTGGTAGCGGACCCTATCTGTAGAATATGCCTCGAAAATGAAGAAACATCTCTGCACATTATTACAGAATGTCCAGCACTTTTCCGCCTTAGAAAGCAAATACTTGACCATGAGATCATCCCCCTAGATAAACTCAAACTCATTCACCCACAGAAGATTGCTAACTTCTAGTTCAATTCAGGAGCACGAGAACTGCCCTGAAACCTCACATGGGCTGGCACAATAGGTTCCATTCAGACACCGCAGTGCCCAGAGCTGAGTAGGCCCTACCCGTCCCCTAAATCTAATCTAATCTAGGTGGTGTCACGACTTCAATAAAACAATGTATTCGAAAGTACGTCTGAAAATCGACTTAAGGGCACTGTCGTTGATCTTTTTAAAAAAATGTATGTACAACATCCTGGAGAATATCCCCTGAAATTTTCAAGTCGATTTGATGAATAGTTTCCGAGTTACGGCCGTTTAAAGTTGGAGCCTTTCATTCGAGTTAGTGTCACTTGGTGAGTGAATAGGAACACGGTACTACAATGTTTACTTACGAACTTACCGACAATTTTAAGCAAGCAGCTGTAGGCAGCATACTTTATATAGTGGCGACGGTAAAGGCCCCGACCCATAGAACGCGTTGCGTGCGGTAGAAGCGGCGCGGCAACTGATGGGGTGGGTTTTGCCGCGCGCAACTGATGGGGGTGACCCATAGAATCCGTTGCGGTGTTTTGACAGATAAATTTAGTCAAAATGGGGGCGTTCAAGAATCGTATCCAGATAGCTTGTTGTTGTTGTTTACGTGTGGGAAATCGAAAAAAATAAGTTATAATCGTCTAGCAATGATATTTTGAATGTTTTTATGTTTTCAAAAGTCGAATTTTAATATTTCACAGCTGTTGTCTGTTGTCGATCGTTCAAAAAGGTATCTAAGATACGGCTATCCGAGATAGGCTATCCGATAGGTTCTTGAACGCGCCCATTGTCACTTTTTCCATATAAGAGAAAACTTCAAATTGGTTGTGACTGCGCATGTCTCTCTTCTGTCACCGCGTGAGAGCCGCGGCAAAGTAGAAAGTTGGGCTACTCGGCGCGTTCGGCGCGTTACTCGCGGTGCTTATGGGTCACCTCTCATAAGAACGTGTGTATTTAATCGAGCTGTCAGTTGAAAGCGGTGCCGCACGCGCGCAACGCGTTCTATGGGCTGGGGCCTTAAACGCCGGTAGTACAATTACGTAGTCGTGTTATGTTATGTTGTACATCAACTTGAATCTTTTAATGCGATTATCTCAAAACCAATTTTTTGAAGTCGGTGATCGCTGTAACTCAAAACAGTTCCACCGATCATCCTCAAATTTTTCCCACTCATTTCAAAATTTTTATGAATAGAACCGATTTTATAGCTGATTCTTTGAGGAAAATCGAACTTTTTTTCAAATGGTCACCAAAATTATCAAAAACGAAATTTTCGAAATTTTAGCAATTAAGTACCAGAAAAAGATGTTATCTTACGATATAATTTTCAATTTTTGTTTCAGATAATTTTTGAAGGCGGAATCGCGGTCACCGCAAAAAAAAAAAATTTTTTTTTAATGCACATGCCTTGTGATGCTTCTTTGCTTCCCAGCTGGGGTAGGACTCAGCGGGCCAGGGTATTTCCCAAGGAAGCCAAAAGACTTGGGATGCGACGGTCCAACTTCTGCGTAAAAAGGAGAACTCCGACACGGCAAATGATTCTTATAGCGATTTTCTTTATTATCTTAATTCAAATCGACGAGCTTACAATATTGTTTACAATGGGTTTGCGTTTTTTTTTTTTACGTTAATGTAACCATAAAATTAACAACTTTTTCTTTCATTTACGTTAATCAAAAAAAAAAAAAAAACAGAAACTGAATCAATATGCCTTAAGGGCCGAGTTTTTCTAAGTCAATTGGTATCAATGGAAAACTGAAAGTATGCCTGAAGGGCTGGTGGCTCTTGTTTATTTTCACCTTTGTTTTTAGGACTTTCCAGACGACGGTATTGATGCGAGGTCGGTGATTGGCTATAGGCTGGTTGGACTTGGTGCAACCTTTTGCTGCAGCTCCTGGCGATCGTTCGTTTGGTCACGGTGTGCTAAATTTAGGGATAAACAAAGATTAGTTAATTTTAATAGACCTTACAAAATAGTGCCCACTGGGTCCTGACTTTGTAAGGCCGATTAAACCGGTTTCTTTATTATTATTACACGGGAACTAAGGTTGACTATTAAAGTCAAACGGACGGCGGTATTCTTAATGGACCTTAGAATTGAGGTGTGCCTCCTGGGTCCATCCTCAATGCAAGGCCAATTAATCCAAAATACAATGTGCTGCTAGGGGTTGAGTCTACTTTTAATGGACCTTATGCGTGCGCTGTGCCTCCTGGGTCTATACGCACTATAAGGCCAATTAATCCAAAAACAATTTTAAAATTCGGGGGTAGAGACGGTGACTATAAAAAAGTCGATAGGGCGGTAGATTCGTTAGAGGTGCCGATGTCGTGACATGATTTCCAGCTTAAATGTTAAGTTAGCTTGCAAAACTGACACTAGGTCAAATTTTGGGAGTTGGCCATTTGTAGCTTTTGTGAAGTATCAAAAGGCCAAGTTTTCAAATCTAGTTATTACAATTAATTGAACCCTGTTGAAGGATTAGTCTGAAATTTGGTACCCAACTTTAGTTCCGATGACATTCGGTGTGATTGGGAATCCAAGATGGCTAACGCTACAATATGGCGGACTACATTTTTTTTCACAAGCAGAACAAAGTTCATTATGAAAATAGAACAGAAATTAATTAAAGTCAAAAAAAAAAAAGAAAACTCATATCCACAGCCCTCTCTCCTCCTTTTTGAATGATAAAAAAGTTTACTCAATAAAAATAAATGAAGTTCAAAATGGCAGCCAACAAAGTTGACAAATAAAATTTTTAAAACTAAAATTTAATTTAATTTTAATTAACAACATAGATTGAAAAAGACGTAATGAACCAAAGGCTCAAAGTAACTCGTTAGGTTCTAGGTACCAGTCATCACACTGGTCCCTCAACAACCTAGGGTAAAGTGTTCCATCGTATTTGGTCTATCGTTTCAGACGATAATACTTTGTTATGTTATGTAAAATAGTTGAAGCGATATCCTCACACTATAACGCGATGACGGCTCAGGCTTAGAACTGATGTTTATGTATGCTGCCTTTGCAGTTCTCCACAATCATAAAAAAGTAGTTATGCAAATCAAAAAACTCGTTAGTCAAAAAAAAAATCATTTTTCATCAAAACATGTTATCGAAGAAGCGAAAACCACTAGCGTTTGATGTATGTTTTGATACTTTCCTTGAATTTTTGAATAAAAAAATAATTAAATAAAGAGAAACCACTCCTTCGAACTCCTTTCGAATTCAAACTTATTGGTAAATATAGCTTCATGCTGAGTTTTTTCATAAAAAGATAATTAGAGTACAACCCTTGAACCATTTGTAAGGAACTCCAGAACAAAAGATCAGCTATTTTTAATGAAATCATAAATTTATTGATTCTTTGCCTAAACAGGCAGCGTATAAAGTATGGCACGACTCATAGCGTAGTCCTTGTATTAGTTTTCATCCGTCCGCCCACTCACTTTTGTCTTTCCATCCACCAAAATATATATAATTTGAGCTCGTTGTATACATAACTGAAAACCATCCAACGAAACCTCGTCAACATCCTTTTGAAATGAAAACCAACACACACCTAGGCGTATGCAAACTAAAAGGACCCATTCATTATCATCACACAAAATCCCGCATTTAGTGGACCCAACTGGCCCCTTCTTCTTTACATCATTTCCATCTAACACAACCATATCTGTTCATCTATCTCTAAGGCTATTACAAAAGTAATAGACCTCCACCTCCAGCCCCAAACCCCCTTCGTCCAGCTTAGAAAAAACAAAAGAAAAAAAAAACAACACAGACCTACCCTTGCTGTAACCCCGCATGCCGTATATTTGACCAAAACAGTTTCCACTCCCGCTTATCCGGTCTCGGTTGTTATTGCTGTTTGCTTTGCTCGCATATCCTGTGGTGAAACCCTTTTATTTTATAAATGTGCCTTCGAACTAAATACAACTACAGCAACGGTTTTATACATCAATCATGGCAGTCTCCATTGTCACCCTATCTTCAAATACTTAGACTCATTATATTTAGAGAGTTTAGAGAGCAAACTCTATTCACATCTTCCACCCCCATCAAAAGCAAAAACAAAATACAAAAAGACCAGACTGCTGGCTGGCTGGCTGGCTGACTTGTCTTGCATTTAGACTAGAGTGAAGTAGCACTCGGGGCTTTTTGGTATTCACAAACACGCATACATCTTTCATGTGTGTAGAGAATGGGCAATTAGGGTCTAATGATAGAAGCAGCATGGCATGAATCTTTGTCACGACCAACCGACCCCTGCACTTAACTATTAGGAGATGGTTGGGTACGGTAGACTCAGTGAATATACCACGGCCAAGTGCTTAGATTCATGTTAAGGGGGATGGCAGTTTAGCTTGTAGGAGAATCGTCTTTACCCTATTCCTTTCTCCTTTACGATGTCTTTATATTGTTTTATTGTTTTCCACACAGAGAATTGAACACACTGAACACTCGATTCAAAAAGCCGATCTCATTAAAACAATCAGCGGTTGAATACAAAAATAGTTACGAGTACTTTGACAAAATGTAACCAAATGTTTTGAAAAATCAAAATAATTTTTTTACCCTGATTTTAGGTTTGGAAGTATTCAAACGATAATGTCTTGAAATTTCAGTCTCATCTCTTTGAATGCTTAGAGATAACACGCTATGCTGAATTGGAGAAGAATCGTTTTAGAAATTTTTAAAAGGAAGTGATTTTTGCAAGATCCGTAAAAAAACAAAAATTTAAAACTTAGGTCTTCCACAAAGACTTTTTACATATATTACAAACAAAGGTTTTTAGTATCGTTTAAGCCACTTTTCAATACTTGAGTTTTTTTTTTTAGAAATTCCGAAGAAACTGCTAATTTCTGATTTAGAAAATGATACCATGTGTCCGTATGGGGTGAAAGGCAGGACAAATAAACAAGTATACGTACATTTACAGGACCGACAAATGGTATGGTATTTTCAAATTTTTGACGATAGATATCATTCTAATATTTGTTTAGAATAAAACATAGATTTTCTTATATGAAACAAAGTACTTGGCGTCAAGTATAAATGCAACCAATATTAGGTTTGTTCGTGAAAGCCCTGGGGTCGCTCTGTGGTCGCCACAAGGGGTATTAAAATCTGCACTCGCCCTGAATGTCAAACTAAGTGTTTTTTGAGAAATGGGTTTGCCCTCAACTCGCCCTTGAAGTAGCACTTGGTTTTTGCTGGGGTGAGTCCAGGTAACGAACAGGTCTGTCAAATGGCATGTATTTTTCTTCAAATGACAGGGATATGTGGTTTTTTTTTGTGGTTTAGCGTCAGGGAACGAACCTCAGTCATTAAATTTCGGAGCGAATTAAAAAAAAAAAAAAAATGTGGAGCAAATTCAAAATTTTCGGAGTAGATTTAGGGAAGGCGCTCTTATAGCTGGTTTCCGTTCGAACTTTCGACATAAAGTCAGTATCACACCTCCGCGGAACGAAGTAAGTCGCTGTAGGTACGGTTGATCAAAGTTGGGAAATATCGTGAATTTGTTTCCCAAGTTAATGCTTTGTTCCCTAATAGTGCGTTTTTTGATAGAAGTTTTGTAAGCAAATTTTTGCAAAATAGTAATGCTAGTGGCCAACTCCCAAAGTCCCCATTGCACACTAATATGTGGCTGCTGAAGCCAAGGGTGTGAGACGCAAGCCACAAACACGTTTCTACTCTTTGGTTATCGTCGTACGTTACAGTCATTAAACCATTTTTTTCATTAGATTGATGACTAAGGCCACCTATGAATTATGCAGCATGACGTGAAATACCACACAGCCTATACCACAATTAATATTTTGCACTCTAAATTGTCAAATAGTGTAATCAACTAAGACGGAGTGAGTTCAACCATTTGGAGATCATAAAAGCACGTGCCAAATTTCACCAAGAACTGGAGAGTCAAGGGAATAAATTGCCATGAAAAGAACCATCTCATTTAGCCGTTCGAATGATAAAATGATAGATCCTTAAAATATAATCATTCCCTGTTGGTTTTTTCATTTGCTTATTCAAAATTTCAGTTCCAAACATTCCAATCCACAGTTGTCTGGAATTTAAGTGTCATAAATTTTCTATGTGGAAAAAATGGAGATCTTAAAGGAATTGGAGCGTCGGAGTAGATTTAATTTTTTCTTCAAAAGCGTAGCAAAGTATTATCACTGTTTAGCGGTTTTTGAAAGCTGAGATCCCAGTTTTTTTTTTTGTCAACTCATGGCGTTGTCAAGGAGACCTGAGTCAACCCTAGGTAAAGTTCAACGAACGATTCTATTGAATGAATTGACTTTTTTTGCTCTAGAAAACAAATTCAACGATATTGACCGAAACAGATAGTAGCTATGCTTACACAAAATGTGATGTTAATCCAGAAACTAGGAAAAAGTTGAGGTTATTTTATTGCTACGTACATAAAGCTTTTAGATAATAATTCAAGTCCAATGCAGACAATCATCAAATCAAATTCAACATTAGTTGTCTTTGTCCGGAGTCGCATTAAAAGTAATTAAGTGCCCATTTGCGACTGCAAACCGTTCCTTCAATTCAGAGTTGCAATCGTACGCATAAGTTACGACACAGTCCGGTGTACCATTCCCTGTAAAGTTTCACAAAGCCTTCCAATGGTATACGAAAAAAAACTCCCGCGTGAATCAATTTTATTTTTATTATTTTCTGCACACCTTCTCATCAACCCACATTTACCTTATAACCGATTGGTCCAAAGTGCATATAGACTATTAACAGACCATTTCTTGTACCCGAACCTGATAAACGAGTAGCGATTCGTGATAGAACAGTGTCACTAAAAATAAGAAAATACTTCTAATAAGTATACAAATGCATTTTATTCTTAGATAATTGCGTTCAACTTTTTGATATTCTGCAGTTGGGCTTCATAAAAAGCAGTTCTATCATTTGATTTAAGACCCACCATCCTGATATCTTCCCTTCTCTCACTCATGGGTGTGAGAAATGAGCTCGACCCCGGGGCTCCCCGCTCTATTGCGCCATCATATTTATTTATTTTATCCAGATAATCAGTTTCGTTGGGCAGAGATCTTCAACAAGATCATGAAAAAGGTAATTATTGGCATCATTTGGCTGAAATATCCTAACTTATATTATAAATGTGAAAGTAACTCTGTCTGTCCGTCCTTCTATGTAACCATCTCCCGCCCAAACTAATAAACCGATTTAAATGAAACTTTGTACAGAAATAGTCTAGAGCCTGAGGAAGGACTTGGGCTATATAAGTAATCCCTATTTTCCTACGGGAACGACACCGTAGACGGGAACCTTAAAACTGCTGGATCGATAAATATTCTGTCATAATGAGATGATTTCTGTCAAACTGTCGAAATCACAGTTGACCTGAGAAGAAATGTCTATCTTGATCCTCAAATAAACATTGGCAATTGGGAATGGCTGTGTGAAAGGTCGATTTTGGCGACGATTAATGAGATAATTAACCATATAAACAAAAAGGTCAAGTTTGACGTGGTGGGGGATGTTGTCGAATGTCTATCAGTAGACAATATCATGGACACTGAACAAGTCACCTCATACCCTATAGACTATAGAGTTTCTTAGTTCCTTGGGATTAACAGGAGTGGCAGTAAGTTGGTGTTCCAGTGCCAATAATGAGAAATCTAGACTTGTACACATCTACTATTACACATCTGGGAGGCGGCACTATAAAAGTTTTAATAATGACTGGAAAGCTTAGCTTTATAGACAAACTATCTGTGCCCCCGACTTCGTCCACGTGGAATAATGACTTTCGGCAGCATTTTTAATTTGTTAGGCTTATTATTTTGCAAATAAAACACATTCAATACTGGTTTCAGAGGAAACTCCACTCCTTTAAACTGAAATGGCAAATCAGTGGGAATTCATCAAAACATCAAAACATTTTCTCCTTTTGCCGTTCCAGTCATTATCAAAACTTTTATAGTGCTGCATCCCAGAAGTGTAATTTGTAGCTGTGTACAATTCTTGATTTTTAATTATTGACACTGTAACACCAACTTGCTGCCACAACTTATTGGAAGGTACTCCTGATAATTCTAAGGAACCGAGTATGATACGACTTGCTCAGTCATAAATCATAATATTGTCGACTGATAGACATTCGATAACATCCCCCACCTCGTCTGACTATAACTAATTAGTTTAAATAGTAAACTATCTCATTAGTTGGTGCTGAAATCAGCGTTTCACTCAGTTATTCCCGATTGCCAACATATTATATATTTGAAGATCAAGATAGACACTTCTTCTCAGGTCATCTGTGTTATCGACAGTTCGACAGAAATCACCACACGGTGAAAGAACTTCGGAAATCGGTTCAGTTCAGTTGCTTTTATGTTCCCGTTTGCGTTGCTGTTTTCGTACGATTATAGGGATAAAATATATAGATTGTGTCCTCCTCAGGTTCCAAACTATCACTGTACAAAATTTCATTTAAAGCGGATCAGTGGTTTGGGTGGGAGATAGTAACACAGAAACACGACCAGAGAGAGAGTCAGCTTCTCATTTATAGTATTAGTTAAAATCACATAATACCGTTGAAAAAATTAAAAATCGTGAAAAAGACTTCTTTTACCTGTCCAAAGATGTTAGACACACAAAACAACCTGAAAGTTTCTAGCTTCCCATTCCCATAGCAGTATGGGAATGAAAAAAATATGTCAATGTTAGAGATAAAGTAGGATCCTGGTGTTGAAAAATTTTTTGAAGTCGGTTCAGTCGCTTCTGAGTTCTTGTTCCCACTCCCGTTCCCGTTCCTATGTCGGTAACCGCTACTAAAATAAAAAAAACTTAACCCACTGAAACATAATTTTCATTTAAAAAAAAAAAATTCAAAAGCCAGAAAATTCTTTCAATCAAATCTTAGAATTCAGTAAACTGCAGTTCGGAAGCATCGTATGATTTACGATTGAGTAGAATGAAATCTCTCTTGGCCATTTTCTTGAATTAAAATGTTCGTTCATATTCCTGCTTCTCAAAGTGTGACTTACTTCTCAAAAGGTGCTAAAAATAGTTTTCGCTATAGCTTTTATTCACTTTCGAAAAGACAATTGAATCAATTGATGCATTTGAACTTATTCATATCATAGGAGCTGTTTTTTGTCAGACAGTCACTCGTGCACGTCAGATCGAAATGTTCAAAATTTATGAAGGAGTATACGTGGCGTAGTGTTAAAAACTGCTTTTCCAATCCAATTTGTGAAACATACGTTATACGTGGAACGTAGCAGTGTCCCCCTCAATAAGGAATAGCTATCGCTTGATTTATTTGATGGCAGCCTTACTTTCACTGTATTACATCGTCTCTCTGGTGCAACTGGACGAATGCATGAAAAATAATATGCGTAGTTGCGTTTACAAGTAATTAACTTGTCTAAATAATTATTGCAATTCGATATGCAACTTCTGTTAAGTCTTCCATTCCAAAAGAAGAATAAAGGATAGGGTGTGATAGAATCATCTTGTAACAGATGTTAGTATCTCGTTCTAAGCATTATTGAGTAAGGTATGTCGATTTCAGTTCTCGCTAAACACAACCATTGTTCGTGTGTGCAAAATCCAGGGGGAAGTTTAAATATACTAAACGCCGCTAAATGTGGGGTTGTTGGGCTTGATAAGACTGGTAGAGTGGTTTATCCACCCTTCACCAGATAAGGGATTTGAGAGGATACTCAAAGGTCAGTTTGACACTGAACTAGCTTTAGGTTCATAAATCTACCCAAACAACCGAGGGGGTTGATATAGCGAACAAGCCTAACAATCAAGATAATTACATGAAAAGGGTTTTTTCTTCTTTGGTTATCATTAAAAATGGTTTGGCTGCTCCCACCTGCGGTAACGTATATGTACTCGTACCTACCGTCAATACGTGCGTTTGTATTTTAGAATAGATAAGCTAAGAGTGTGCAAACTTAAAAAAAGGTACTTATCCACGTCAGATCTCTCACATAAGCCCTTAAGTTAGCATTCATCCCTTATACTGTTGTTGGTTAAATTTTTTTTATATATTTTTATTTTTTTTTGTGGAGCTTCACGACGACGAAGAGTATAAGCAACTTTATCTCATTGTGACACGTACTACAGCCATTATAGGTTTTTATAACTTGTACACATCGATACGCATTAAATTTTAACATCGTTTCAATAACGCACGCATATACCTCTCCCTTCGTCCATCAAAAAGTGAAACTCCCTAGTGTACCACTCGGTTGGAATGTCCTGAACAATGGCTTCGCGAGTGTAGCCCTCTCTCTTCAGTTTCTTGGTTAGGAGGAGAATCATGGGGGTGTAGCATTAGTGTAGTGAAAGAGCCTTCGCGCTTTCTTAAACTGACGCTGTGAGTAAATTTCAACTTTTCATTTATGCGAGCAGCAAAAGCAATGTGTGCTGTGCGTGTTCAGGGCCGCAACGAGTAGAAAACTCTTCTGGGCGAAGTGTTTATCAAACAAAGTGGTTCCAGATAGCTTCACGTCCTAGTCCGAAGTTCTCTTATGCATATTTTGTTGTAGTTACTTACTTACAAAAAAGAAGTGAGAAGTGAAAACTCTTGGACTTTTCTGTGCAGTCTTTTTTTCAGTCTCAACGATGCAAGATTTGATAGTAAATGCCTTTCTAGATTATCGTAGATAAAATAAAATAAATAAATTAATAGGGTAGCGTAACAGAGCGGGGAGCCCCAGGGCCAAGCGTATTTCTTACAACCATGCCTTGTGAGAGAATGGAGGTGAGCAACAGTTTTCTGCCGGTTACGAACGGCTAATCGAGAAACGGCGATTATCGTAGATGCTTAAAATATTGTTGCTTCGAAGTACAGAAAATTTAAGAGGAGCTGAAGACGGAAAACAGTTCCCGAGACATTCACGGGTGCATTTTCAACGAACTGTATTGAGTAGTGCAAGCATACAGTTGTAATATACAGTCCGTAACAATTGGATAGCCTCACATATTGTTTTTTCTTAAATTGTGTGTTTTGAGTGCTCTTTGATGTGTTGCCAAGAAAAAATGCATTGGATCTGCATGGGCCAGACGGATCCAACTATTACTACCATGATTTAAGAAAAGAAAAAATGTTTTTGGACCGTCACTATAGCCGCGAAGGAGGCGTCGTGATATGGGGTGCCAAATGGTACAATCGATTTGGTTTTTGTAGACTGTAGAATGACAGGACCGTATTACAACTATACTGGAAATGGCTCTACCACAGTTCCAGGATATTTTTGGACCACTGTAGATCATTTTCCAGCCGGACAATGCTCCCATTCACACAGCTGGAATAATTAAAACTTGGCTACAAAGTCAAAGTACAGAGCAACTTTCCTGGCCACCCTACTCGCCAGGTTTGAACATCATCGAACATGTATGGGGTTGGTTGACAAGAAAAGTGTATGAAAATGGGAAGCAGTACACCAACAAAGAGGAGCTCATTAAAGTGGCCTGGGCAATTAATTCCCTAGATTTCTTAAAATTTTTGTATGATTCGCTAAAAGATCGCATTTTTGATGCTATTCAAAATAAGAGGGGTTGTACACAGTATTGAGATAATTTTGAAAGCAGCAGAAAATAAATAAAAAAAACTTTTCTTAAAAAAAATGATCTAGTTTTCATTTTAAATCTAATAAAGAAGGTGATGCTATTCTAATGTTACAAAAAAAAACTGCTTTTTAGTGTATCCAAACGAATAATTTCAGATAATTTCGTTAACTTCTCGAAACTATTTGAAACTTTTCTTGTTATGAACACACTCAATTCTAGCTTTCAAACCAACCCAAAATTTCATATAAGGACAGACCAAATATATGCAAAAACAGTGAGTTTAAGAAAAAGTTATGCGTGAGGCTATCCAATTGTTACGGACTGTGTTTTCTATTCTTTCGGCTAGTATTCAACTGGAAAAGCAGTCCTGTTCCTCAACCTACAATAAGTTCCATGAAATATTTCTCATTACATTAACAGCTATACGGCCTCGTTTTCAGATTAGCGCTAGAGAATCATGAAGCCTTCAGATCTATGCATGCATAAGTTATTGGATCTTATCAAGAAAAACAAGCTCCTGCCTTTGATTAGCTTAAAGGCAGTTTCCTATTCAACAGCAATTGGTAGACTACGGCCCTAGGTACTCACCAAATCCTTCCATGCTTTTGCTATACTGTATTCGCCACAAAAGCATACGCGAAAAAAAATAGCTATAAGAAATAAAACGGCCCCAAGTATTCAGTAGGTGGAGGATCATAAATGTACATAGAATCCTTTTTTTAATGGCACTCGCGGATGTACGAGGGCGCATTAGTGCGTGTTCTAAGAATATACATTTTTTGGCGGTGTTTGCCTCAGTAGTAGTGGTGGCTATGGCATGGCTTTGGTATGGGGGGCGGTGTATCTCTAAGGACACACTGAATCGTTTATGATGCTGTGCTCACATTGGCACACTGCGTGTACCGAATGGCCCCATCTGGCCTAGCTACAAAACTACCATAAAAATCCCATTTAAAATATATGTTAGAATTTATATGCACGAAGTGACATACCTACATTAAAGTTTATTCAACAGTGTGAGAGGCGCGGTGTGAAATAGAGTATCAATGTTGTATATATGGCATAAAAAGTTATAAATAACACGAAAAGATATCATTTTAAAATTGATATGGATTGGCCTGGTGGGGGATAATCGTATTTTTGTTTGGAAGGACAGCGAAAGTGTGCCAATGTATGTGTGTGTGTTTTAGCCTGTTTGTGGGTGTGTTGTTGGCGCATGTTTGCTTAGAGGTTGTCAAAAGACTCATTAAGATAGAAAAGTTTTTTGTTTCGAAAAGGGAAAGTATTTTAGAAAATTTACCGACGACGTATAATAACGATGAATGCAATCAAGGCTTATTCATTTGAAAGGACTACCGAAATTAAGGCTTCCGGTTGGTTGGCTTTTAACAGAAGGATATTTCACTGTCTGCTATTTTTTGTTTTAACAACAAGAACAAGTAGAAAAATTCTAATTGCCAACATCAGTTAATGTTAATTTGGCTACTTGAATTTTTTTTTAAAGAAAATACTAAGATAATATCGCTATTCTGAAGCATGGTTAGTTTTCTTCAACGCTAGGAATTACTTTTAAAATCACATAAATGCACAGCAAAAATATATTAGTACAGTACTTCTATAAAAAAGTTTCTTAGGATTACAAAAAAAAATTTTTTGAAGCTTCGAAAGCCTCACCTACCTGATCACATTAAACAGACACCCCTTTGATTCATTGTTAAGGTGACAATTAATTTATAGAACTTCGTTCGCACCTTGTATGGCCAGCTGCAGTTGAAAACAATTCGCTAAAAATGGTGAATAAAAAAATCGAATTTTGAACTGAATGTAACTCATATTCAGCGTTGCCACTTGGACTCAATTGAGTCAAAACGGACTCATTATTTCAAACATACTCGGTGACTCATCTTTCTTGAAATTGGCTCATTTTCTTCTTTAAAAATTGTAAATAAGCATTCTACATAAAAAGCTCAAGTTATAAATGGTTTTCCAATAAGAGTGATATGATTTCTTAAAAAAAAAACAAACACATACACACACTAATTGGTAAAGAAATTCAAATCATTTCATATTTCATGGAAGAACAATCGATACAATTAAATTTTAAATAAAACGTCAGACAACTTCGATTTGGGAGTTACATCCCACGCCATCGGGACATAAGTTCCAACTTTTTTCCGTTGAAGATGGGACATAAGTCCCAACTTTTCAAGAATAGAGCTTAGTAAATCGTTGTATATTTCTACTAGGTAGCCAAACAATTTTTGCTTGCCATAAAGTTGTTGGTCCTTGACACCTTTCTCTCAAGTGATTTTAGGTAATGGAACCAATAACCTCTAGGTAATCTCATAATCATTATTAAATCTTTGAATTCCGTTTCAAAGGCTCTGTTCGAAATAGGTTGTAAAGGCAGCGGGCGATGGAAAATGTTTACTTCAATTATAGTTGAAGTATTTGTACGTATTGTAACGCGAACCCAACATTTAATACCAATTTCCTAATCGAAAACGTTCAACCGAAAACACAAGCGGCAACACTAGTGTAAGTGTAGAAATATACCAGGAGAGAAAATGTTTGACAGGAGTGGAGAGTGGAGACCATGTGGAAATTACTGGAGAGTTCTAGATGAAATATAATTCGATATAAATAGCCCGCCCGAGGCAACCAGATGGCAGTTTTGATTATAGAGTGATAATGTTAAGACTTAAGAGTGAGTTAATGTGATTATTGGTAGAGTTGAAATCGAATAAAGTAGATACTTAGAATTAAAGCGAAAAGTAAAGTTTTATTTTTGCGAACTAAGCGTACGTTAAAATATAGTTCCTCTGACTTTCTACTCATTAGAAATTAGAGATATGGTTTTCCGGAGCTAGGAGATATTATTTTACTTTTAGAATTTAGTAATTTTATTTTGTTTAAAAAAGAAACTTAAAAATTATTAATTTTTGAGTATTTGAGAAAATAAAAATTAAAAAATCGCGCGGATTTGGGACTTATGTCTCACTTGAGTGGGACATCAGTCCCAAAAATAAAAGTTGGGACTTATGTTCCGGGGACTTATGTCCCTGCGCCTTAAATCACAACTTCTTGGAGGTCATTCAACATCACAACTTCCTTAAATAATCGAGTTTCCAAACTTTTCTCGCAATAATTTAATTGTTGCATTTGCTGTGTGGCACGAAGCCCCGTCTTGTTGGAACCAAATGCTTTCTTTATCAACTTCTTCCAATTTAGGCTATAAAAAATTGGTTATCATCGATCCATACCGCTCTTCATTGACAGTAACGGTGTTACCAGCTTCATTTTTTCATTGAAAGAAAATAATTTTCTTAAAAAACTCGTTATCGTATTCTACTTGTTCCAAAGCAGATTCACCAAATGCACGACAATTCTGGTGGTCCAATTGCTTCAGTTCTTCAGTGAGAACAATTTTCTACGGATGCAAATCCAAATCCATCCTCGAAATCCGCCAGGTTGAGACAGTCGCAATACAATGGCAAAAGCGCACGAAAAGTTGTAACTAGAGAACGATTGTTTTGATTTTGATAGGAAAACTGAATAATTTGTAAACGTTGTTCTTGCGTACATCTCTCCATGAAGAAACTGTAAACACTACTGAAAACAATAAAAAACAAATGACAGATCATATGATATATTACAAATAGATGAATCATCACTTCAAAATCATATCATCTCTATTGGGTAATCCTTTATTATGTGTCCACCCGATACCTAGTCTAAATTAACACGATACATAATCAAATTTGAATAAAATTTGATTGATATTATTGACAAAATGAGACTTTGTTTACTCGTATGTGATACGATTCCAATCCAAAACTGATACCATTTATCGGCCATTCATATAAGAGTATAAAAGTTCATTCTTTCTAATCTTTCAATGCGTTTTGTTTAGACAAAAATGATACGGATCGATTTATAATATTTCGGCTTTTATACGTACAAATTTAAGTAACAGTAGCTTTATTCCCATAAAACTATCCTACCAGTTGTACATAGTCTGGACTCCGCTGTAATCTTAAATAAATCGAGACTGCTATAACCCGTCAAACAGCATGAATATTATTTTTTGAGCAGTGGGTCATATCATGTAATACCTCATTTCCTTGCGCAATATTTAAAAACTCATTATCAGAAAACTACAAGCGATTTTGGGAAGCAATTTTTTCAATATTTTCTTTGGTTTAAAATTAAGGGGATATTCTAGTCTAGAAATTTGAAAAAATCGAAATTTTTTGTTCATAATTTCATAGTTTACATATTCAAAAATATCTCCTTAAAAGGATTTTTCAAAATTCAAATTATTTCCGAAGTTATAGCCGTCTATTGACGTGAAAACTGATTAGAGTTTCAACTTTACGCGAAACTTTAAATGCGTTTTTCTCAGACCATACTTTCTCGAGTTCTACTCTGGACTGATTCACTAGAAATTTTCAGAGAATCTTCTTTATAGACCTCTCTCGAGCATGAACCAGCCTCATCCCCAAATTTCAATTTTTACTATTCTTAAACAATTCGAGAAGTTTAAAAGAGGTAAAATTTTTTTTTTCCAATCAGTCGCCATTTAAAAAAAAAAAGTTTTTTTTAATAATAAAGTGTCGTAAGCTTTAAAAATTACTTAAAATTCATGTCTCTAGACTATAATACTCCCTTAAGATGACCAATGTCACTCTTACACGTCCTTCACTGTGATGCAGCCAAAAGTGTCCAAAGGCGGACGGAAGGACCGATTTTGACCGATCAGATGATCTGATGATCTGAAACCAAAAAACTTTAAAATTAATTTTTACTACCGCCTTGGGTATGAACAGACATGAGTTTTTTCAAAGATTCAAAAAATTCTTAAAGTAGCAGAATTTTGAGAAACACAAATTTTTGTTGCGCTTTTTTTCCTGCTACCTATCGAATACTGTTAAAGAATTTTGGGTTCTAATTTCAAAAAAGTTCGTGGTTATCTGTTGCGGTATGACAATAAATGTGATTAGTATGACAAGATCGGTTAAGTAGATTTTTCAAAAACGTTCACCCCACCACCAAAAAAAACGAATTCCGGAAAACACAGCAGCAACGCGAAAAACGACCATTCGTGACCGTAAAATCCTTTTGCCATCGTATTTCTTACACTCTTCAGATGAATATTTAGACCCTTAAAAGAATAAAGGATACAATTATTTCACTCCTCATAAGTTTGTTTCCAGATGATCTAGAGTTTGTTAGCGTTGGCATCAGCTTTGTATACTTTGCTGTGCCAAAAAAATTAATATGGGGGTGTCGATGAGCAGCACAACCTCAAGTCCTGTTTAGAATTCGATCTGCGAAAGTTTTAAGCTACATGCTTGTCAATTTTATTCTGCAGGAGTTGTTCTGCGTGAAACTCTTTGGCAACTCGGGTCGCTACGATATTCCCTTTATGTGTTTTACACAATAGGGAGGCAAATACTAAGATTGGGCACTCAGACCAGTTGCCGGTCCATTGAACTATCAGGGTAGCAACCTTATTTTTTTTTGTGGTTTAATGGTTAGAAATAAGGTGGTTTTAATTTGACTCATAACTTCCAGATAAAACTTTAAGGCTGAATAGAAAGAAGATGCCTCCTTCACTCCTTTCTTCCACCTCCTTCCCACTAAGCACTCTCCCACTTCACCAGAGCCGCTCTTGTAATGATAGTGTCGCATAGTTCTTAGTCTTACTGGTAGTCTGTTGTCTGGCAATGTAAATTTGAGCTAAAATTTTTCCAAGGTTTGGTGTTAAGTATGCCTGTAGTTTCTATAGCTAAAAAGGGTTAAGTAATAAGTACCCACTATTGAGGTCGAAGTTGCGTAATATTTGTTGATGAGCGATAAACAAACGCACTTCACGAATGATAACTTTGATACTGTAATGCAAACCCAACATTTAATACCAATTTCCTAATCGAAAATGTCGAAAACCGAATCGAAAACACAAGCGGCAACACTAGTGTAAGTGTAGAAACATACCAGGAGGGGAAGTGTTTGACAGGAGTGGAGAGTGGAGACCATGTGGAAATTACTGGGAAGTTCTAGATGTAATGTCATTCGATATAAATAGGCCACAGAGGCAACTTGATGTCAGTTTTGATTATAGAGTGATAATGTTAAGAGTTGATGTGATTATTGGTAGAGTTGAAATCGAATAAAGTATATACTGAATAAAAGTGGTAGAATTAAATTGAAAGGTAAAGTTTTATTTTTGCGAACTAAGCGCACGTTACAATACAAAGAAATAAAAAAAAATTATATCATGCAATGTCTGCTTCATGACTCTATCATGCCTACTGGAAACCCCTCCATATGTTTGTACTTCTACGCAAAAGATGAGAATTTATTTACAATCTGTAAGCCTCCTAAACTATGCCTGGTCCTGGTAAGCATGCTCTTCTACCACACACCTATGTAAATCGACGAGGTCACTCAACACAACTCAAACAGATTACAGTAATACACTTTCATCTTTATACTTAAAAAAGGAAACACAAAAACATGACCGTTTTATATAAACGTCAATACCTTAGCTGGAGTTGATTTCGAGATGAGTTGAGATGAGTTTCTTTCGAAACGACCACGGGTTTCCTCATCGGCTTTCGATAAAGACACGCTTCGGCCGCCGTAAAGCAGGTTTTGGATGATTGAGGTCGTATAAAGGGCTACCTTGGTTTTTCTAGAAGGGGTTTTGTTTCTCAATTGTCCCCAAAGAAGCAACGTCTGGCAAGAGTTATTTTCGAGTTGATCTCCGCACTGATGTTATTTTCCGTAGAAGAATCTAGCTATTGAGAAAAAAAAAATCGAAATCTACGTTCTACACACAATGAACGTAAGGATAAATGTAAGCTTGATGGTTTAATATTGATGGCTTTATACAGATCTATTTGATTTTCAAATTTATCTCCTTTTTGTGAAAACCGTTCATGAGTTGATGATCTAGATTTTTCAAAAGCATGAACCGAAACAGTTACGGAATCTCAAACAAATAGCCACTTCAAAACTCTTTCCAAGTCCCACAAATCATGTGTCGCACTGAGAATATGCTTAACATGATGCAAATGATACCAACAAACATTTACCCAGTGGTAGCCCTTACATAGCCCAGCACCCACTGATTCCATCCAATTACTCCGCTGGGAAGTCAGTTCTAACAGCCATGTCATTTGAAACCCGTTAATTGTGACAAATGCACATGACATTGTCTAACAACCCCATAGATACAAATCTTTTTGTTTTAATAACAAGTACCAGCTGTAGGTCTATCGCCATTCCCCTAATGCCTTTTTATCCATCTCAACACAACATACATACAATGGGCCATTGAAAATTGCACGGCCGATAGGCAACACTCAGTCAAGAGCAGAAACAAGAGTAAGAACAAAAATCCTTAAAGCGGCCGAAACACACAAAAGGAATCCTGCTCTATTCATCCAGTCGGCCCACTCCTCTCGACTACTAAGCTCAAGAGTCAAATACGATACGGATTCAATCCCACATAAGGGAAAAGCGTTCCTCTCTGCCATTGCCACAGCCAACAGAACAAAAGTCTTCGTTTGCAAATCATTTCACTTTTAATATTCGAAACGAGAGAAAAAAGCATAAAGAAGAAACAAAACTCCAAGAACGATCTAAAAACTAAGCTAGAACACCACGCTAAGGAAGTCTCATATCCCATCACAGGCACTGGAACAGGGGACACTCTTCTCACACCCATTCCCATCTTCAACTAACTATTAAGTACGCTATGAAATACAAAAAAAAAATATTATATAAAAATCTTTAACATTCATTGCCTTTGTCCGTAACATCCTGCTAAGCATCCTTTTCATCTTTTCAATTTTTTTCTTACCCCTGGACTTGTGTTCGCTGCTATCCCCCACCTATATTTGCAATGAATATGAAAAAAAAAACGAGAATTTTTTAGGAATCTCAAGCGGAAGAAAAGAATTTTCTCAACACAATGTGTGCAGGGAGAGTAGAGCGAGGATGAGGAGATCCTTAAGTGGGTGAGTCAGTGAAAGCGGGATATATGTACCTATATCCAACCACCTTTACTTCCTCCTCACATATAAGCAATGTCAATGTCGTACGTGCACTTTTGTCGTGCGCTTTGCTTTGCACTCCTTACCCCGTCTGTGATGGTGTGCATAAAGTTGTCGTCTTTGCCAGCCCCATTTCAAAGGAGACGGTGACAAGAAACATACAAGGGGTTACATTACACCGGCATTGGTGCAGTTGTGTGCTTGGGTCATATCGCCACGAATTGCGGGGGACAAGCTCTACGACATGCATCTTTGCTGGTGATATGTTGACGATAACGACGACATCAACAATCAACTAGCATGTTAGCGAGGTGAATTTGTTCAGAGAAGTAGATAGTGCGAAAGAAGCCTCGAACGGCAAAAGTGAGTCTACTAGAATGATATCTACATTGGAAATGATTCCACGATTTAACAATGGAAAAAGTTTGTAATACAGCGTTTTACTTATACAGAAAATTGCCGCATTAACAAACTCAAATAACTTTTTTTCGGTGTTATGAACACATTTTTCTTTTATTCATGTTAAAGCTCATTTAATTTTACTAAATATATATTTATTATATATTTTTATATAAGTAATATAAATATATGTAATGTACACCCAACGTTTAAGACAAATTCCCTAAACGGAAACGTTCAACCGAAACCACAAAGTGGCATCACTATAATGTCGATGTTCGAAATTACTGGAAAGCTCTCGATTGGATATGGTTTACTATATATAAAGAGGCTGCTGATGTGACCAGAGGTTCAGTTCTTATTATAAAGTAATAATGTAAGGATTGAGTTACAGTGTAATTTTTAATCGAATTGTATATAGAATAAAAGTAGTATAAAAGAAGTTAAAGCAAAAGTTTTATTATTTCGAACTAAGCGAAATTTACAATAGCTTTGTTTGTTTTAAAAATAATGGATTGTAAACGTCCCCCTGCTCGTTGAAGCAAGTGCGGCTGGCATCTTACCAAAAAGTTGTTCGCTAATGCTTGGAGAATTGAGTCTGGAATAGCCGTAAATCTTTCTCGAATGGGTTGCTCAAGTTCATTCAAATTTGTTGGCATTGCTTTGTAGACTTCCTGTTTGCAATAACCCCACACGAAAAAGTCAGGTCAAGTCAGGTTAGGTGACCTTGGAGGCCAACGGAACGTGAAGTTTCTGGAACAGGCTGGGCTATTTGGGGAGTTTCACCATCTTGGTGAAACCGCACAGATTTGAAAGAAATTCCCTTTTGGCGTAATGCTGGATAAAAAAACCTCTCTCAACAACTTCAAATAAAGATCTCCTGTCACACCGCTTTCTTCAAAGAAGTAGGATAATGAAGCTGAACACCACCCTGTAACACAAAGTCGATGCAATTCCTTCTTATGGAGTAACTGGGGGTTGGAAGCACTCCATATTGTTTGTTTATGTTGCAGTTCAAATCGAAATGGGCCTCTTCAGACATAAAAAGACAATTTAGTGTTTCCGCTATCTTCCACCATTTGAAGCGTCTTCTGTCAAAATTCCAAGTGAATTGGCAAGTTTGCTGGGTTCAGTTTGTTAGCCACATGAGAATAAGTCCAAATCACTGTCCTTAACTGACTGCAAAGACTGTCTGCTTCTACCCATTTCAGATAAGCTTCTTGTCGAAGCTCTTGGATTGCTGTATAGGCAGCGGCTACAGCAGCGATTCTTTCCTCCATTCGAACTGAAGGGTTTCGTCCTGTTATGGTTGGGTTATGGTCCTGCTCGAAGGATTGCCGCCAAACATGCGTTTGTACGCTCTTTGATCTGAAAGGAGCGACAGTGTGTGGTATCGGCGAACAAACCAAATTCATATTTCAATGTCCCAGTTCTTCTTCTTTCCATTTCCGGCGTTACGAGTAGTGAACTTGAAGCGATCACAACTCTCCCACTTTTCTGCTTCACACTAGTGATCCGCCTGTGGGGTACGCCGCAATGTCCCAGTTACCCGCCTTTTGTTAAATCTGAAAACCAATCTGAAAAAAAAAAAAAAAAATTAACCAAATTTATTAACATTCAGACAAATTCCTTAAACGAAACCCCAACGTTCAACAGATTCAGCTAAGTGGCATCACTATAAAGCTCTCGATGTACGAAACTGCTGGAAAACTCTGGATGTGAAACGTTTCCGATATATAGAGGCCGCTGGTGCACAGAAAGTCAGGATTTATCGTTAGTGATTGAATTATATGATTGTTAATCGAACTGTGACTAGTGGCACAGGAGTGAGCTCAGCGCACATTACAGTATATCTAGTCTGTAAGGCTGTCTTTAAGCAGACCCATTAAAAAAGATGAAATGATTTTGTGTCTTCAAAGATTGCGAGGTGAGCCACAATAGCATAAGTGTAAACCGCTGCCAAGGATATGATAGCCACGTCACTTTATGACAAAATACAAATGTCATTCGCAGGTATGTATTAGGTTTTGGGCCCAATGAATAGGACAATGCCTCACCGCACCCACACTTTTACATTGATTCATATTTGATGTAAGTAGCTGCAACTTGCTTAAACGACGTATACATTGGATGTGAACTGGTCTGTGGTTATTCCCGATTCAGTGTTGTATTGAATGTGGTACAGCTCTCGCTAAATTTATGTCTTTTGCCGAGCAGACCAATCGCGAGCTTTCGGTTTTTCGTTATTGCCTTGACAAGCTTCATTTCACTTCAGTTTCCAAAATTGTATCTGAAGGTTTCAAAGAGCTATGCTTTTGAATCTGATCGGAAATTGTCTTCTTTCTCCTCAAAACTTATATCGGTTCGCGTTCCAAACGCAGTTCTTCATCACTACTTTTCATTTGATCAAAATACCAAAACACAAAATGCATGCAATTGAAACAGCTAAACTGAAAGAATTCTCCTTTTTGTAACAACTTCGATGAGGTCGCTTCCACGTACCTACACATGTCACCAATGTTCTACCCGACTGCATCCTGTTCAACATTCAGTTGGAAGCACTTCGAACACATCCTGTTGATGTGTGGGTGAGTCGCCTTCTAGTCTAACACAATCTGGGGGACACATCGCCGCACGTACATTTAGTATTATTTGCCACTTGAATCAACAGACAACACTTTCGCTTCGTACCTGCCTCCCCAATCCTCATCAGATGGTATCGTCAGCCACCCCTGAACATCAGTGCTCTGCTTAGTGCATTAGAGAGTCAAGTGCAGCATAGCCGACTATACAGCAGAATTGTTTATGTGTGTGATAGGCTATGCTCCCAGCATCCCAGCAGTAGCAACCAACCCCTAATGGTTTTGCTCCATACGGGCAACGAAAGTGAAATTGTGCTGCTATTGTGCACTACTAAATAGACCGCTTGGTTTGCTCTTGGATGGTGTTTTTCATGGTTGAGGGTCCAAAGGGGTGGTGCATTTTTTTTCTTCATTCTTACTCTTCGTCTCATTATCATCATTGCATGGCGTTGGCGGTGGCGTCGCGTCTGCAAAGGTGTCTGGGTAAAGGAGATCCCAGAACTGGGTGGACTGAGAGTGAGATGATGGACTGAAGAGCAAAGTTGGGTTTGTTATTTTTTTTTTCTACTTTTTGTTTCGAAGAATTCTTTCCATGTGACTTCTTCTGAAAAGCGACGCAGCGGCCGTGGTTAAGACTTTTTTAGACTTCCTAGTGTGAGCTGGGCATTCAGCTCAGACACTCGAGTCTAGAATAGAAGGGGTGGTAACGCTGTCGTACCACTCATTGAATGGGTAAGTGCTGTTTGCATGTGGGTGTATGGGTGCTACAGTTTTTAGAAACCCGAGGGTGGTTGAATTGATGCATAACTTTAATTAGAATGTGAAACAAGAAGTTTGAGGGGATTAAGGTGGTTTTACTAATGGGCTTTCGTAAAAATCATAAACCCTTGGGAATCAGGTAGTTGAAACAGTTAGTTAAATGTGTTTTGAATATCAACTTCGAAAGGGAAACCAACAATGGTCTGGTGAGCTGTTGATGGTTTGTAGAATTAAAATCAAAAGTAGCAGACAAGCTTCAACTTCATGTGAGTACCTATCTGCTTCAAAAGTTTGTGAACATTTTTCCACATAATATAAAAAATAAAAAATGTGAAAATTCTTCACATGCGTTTGAGGCAGAGTCCGCTGGTTCAAATGCATTTTGTAAGGCCGCAAGCAAAAAATTGGTTTTTAAAATGTGTCTAATGGTAAGAACTGACGTAAAGAGATTTGGCGTTTTGTTTTTAAATTAACGAAAGCACTTTTCCAATCTCACTTGTTAGAGGTTCATGTAAAGAACTAACAAAGTAAAAGCAGAGGCTTCGAATATTTGGAAGTAACGAAAATATTTCGATTCTATTGGTTGAAGTTGATTTGATAGGAGCACTTGCTTCATGTTAGCTTTTCAGACCTGTTCCTACTGCGTATACCGTTGCACCGTTCTAACCACTACTGAGAATTATTGAGTAGGAGAGCTGTGATCTCTCGAGATAACGATGCTCCTGATTCCTGAATTCAAAAACGAAAGAAGAAGAAGAAGAAATTATTTTCTTCCGATTTACCTGCTAAATAAGTAAGTTGTAAGAAGTGCGCTAGGTCCTGTGGATGCTCGATCTGTTTCGCCGCACTATTTATTTCTAGCTTATTTTTTTTTACATCGACATCTTCAGCAACGCGAATATTAGTTCGCTGTACTAGCTTCCCAAAGGTCGTTCTTCTGGTTGAAGTGTACACGATTAAGCTTTCAAAATATAATATAAAATTAGACACAAACGAAAGAGGTGAGTCAGTTTTTGGATATATTATTGAGAACAACCTGATAATTATGAATAGAGGTAGAGAACCAACATTTATAACAAAGGTAAGAAAAGAAGTGTTAGACGTTACACTTTCCACCAACTCTGGTACGCTAGTAACCAGTAATTGGAGGGTCTCCAACAACGTAACCTTCTCTGACCACAGAATGATAACATTCCAAATAGAACACAAATCTGAAAACTTTATCCCTTATAGAAACCCTAGGAAAACTGACTGGGGTCTCTATAACCAAAAACTGGCCCTAACTCTCAGCCAGAACAACAATCGCCTTTGCTTAACTGCTCAGCCATAGAGACACAGGTAAACAAGCTAACGTCAGACATAATCAATGCCTACGAAAGCTCATGCCCGTTATCCAAAGGGAAAGGTAGATCCAACCCCATATGGTGGACAAACGAACGATCCTTAGAAGGAACTCTAGGAGGCTCTTCAATAGAGCAAAATTTAGCAACCTTTTGGCTGACTGGGACCTATACAAGATCAGTAAAAATGAATACAAAAATAGAACTACCTACGCAAAAAGAGCAGCCTGGCGCAACTTCTGCTCAGATATTGAGTGCACAAATGACGCAGCAAGGCTAAGAAAAGTCATGTCCAAGGTCCAAAGTACCCCTAGTTTTCTTAGAAGACCTGATAACACATGGACTGACTCATGCTCTGAAACTCTAGAGTCACTCATGAACACCCACTTTCCAGGGTGTTCTCAAATGACATCCCCAGAACGCGGAAACCCTAGCGCTAACGTTAGATCCAACATAGGAAATCTATTAGTAGATAATAGGAAGGTAATGTGGGCCATTGACTCATTCTCAGCATACAAATCTGCGGGTCCGGACGGTATCATTCCAATGATGCTCCAAAGTCCCAAAGACTTGATTGTGCCGATACTAGTGGAAATATTCAGAGGTTGTCTTAACCTCACCTTTATTCCAACTAGTTGGAGAGAAGTTAAAGTCATATTTATTCCCAAAGCCGGTAAGCCCTCACACACTGAACCCAAAGATTTCAGACCAATAAGCCTATCCTCCTTTCTACTTAAGACTCTAGAAAGAATTATAGAAACGCATATCCGAACAAAACTGAATAACAATGTGATCTCTACAGCCCAACATGCATATATAAAGGGCAAATCAGTTGAGACTGCACTTCATGAAGTAGTCGGAACCATTGAAGAGTCAATCCAATATAAAGAGTATACGTTGGCTGCATTCCTCGATATAGAAGGGGCCTTCAACAACGTTGAATACAATGCTATTCGCATGGCATTAAGTTCCATAAATATTGAGCCAACGCTATCAAACTGGATCGACTCCATGCTCCAAACAAGAATAGTAAAAGCAGAAATGGGTGAAAGTACCCTAAAAGTCAAAACTTGTAGAGGTACACCTCAAGGAGGAGTGTTATCCCCGCTACTCTGGCTCCTAGTAGTTAACCAAATCCTGGTTAAACTCGACAGGAGCGGAATAAAAGCAGTAGCCTATGCCGATGACATCGTCATCATGACTTCGGGAAAATTCACAACCACCCTTTGTGAACTTCTTCAGACAGCTCTAAACTCGGACTCTGCCTCAAACGCATGTGAAGAATTTTCACATTTTTTATTTTTTATATTATGTGGAAAAATGTTCTCAAAATTCTGGCTTTCTTAAAAGAAAAATTCTGCTTTTTTTTATATTCTTTTTTATTTGCAGAAGAACAAAATCAAAGTAGGAGAGCGACGAGAAAGTAAGAGTTTGCAATTATTATCAATATTCTGCCAATTATAAAGAAAAAGACGGTTTAGAAAATGTTAAGCGCGCGCTTTATAGTCTTTCTTTTTTCCTTTATCCTCTTCCCATGCTTCGTGGGCTAAATTTCTGTTTTGGCACTGATAAGCTCCTTTCGTAGGTCTCTAATAAGTTTATAGACACCTGCGTGGCTACGGGCAAGGGCAACTATTACTTTAAGCTGACGATTCCAAGCCTCTGCATTGTTTTGCGTTCTTGGGATTGCATCTCTAGTCTTATCACAGTTTTATCATCAATAATTAACTGAATTATGTAGGTAATTCTTTGGTTTGGAAAATGTTTTTTTTTTTTTAATTTTTCAAACCTTCTTTTTCTTTATAATTGGCAGAATTTCGATAACCAGAATTTTTAAAAACAGAATTTTGTAAAGCAGAATTGTGAAAGCAGAATTTTGAAAAAAGAATTTTGACCCCGGCAGAATTTTGACCCCAACCCGCATTCGATTCAGTCGTGCAAATATTTTTATAAATTGTTTCATATAAGGTGTTATTTCCACAAAGATGCTCTTTAAAACAACGTGATTTTTGCGCCCGATTTTAATTTAGACTCAAGTCCCTATAAAAATCCGTAAACAGCAACATGGAGGAAAGTGTCCATGACTATCAATCATGTCGTGGATGAAATTATATAAATTCTAAAGCCCACTTGTAGTGACATCTATGAAAATAACAAAAAAGCAGTGCAGACACGGTTTGAGTAAAAATAAAGTTGAGCTTAAGTACAGGTCAGAACCGAATTTTAACAAAGCTGTAAGCTTTTTTAGTTCATCTCTTAAAAGCTATGAATGCAGCTTTATTTCGTATTGGTTAGTGTATGAACTAAAATATTGAATGGTGCTTATATTTGCTAGTTTCTTTGTTAAAGCTCCTATAATTTAGTTTCTTAGTACATTTTATTAAAAGCGCCCCCTTCGTATTGTGCTTTGCTGGGACTCATCCGCAGCGACATGGTGGCTTTTCTGAGAACCTCACAAGCACAAGTCACAATTGATATTACTTACCATTGTCTAGTACCATCGAAAACAAAAACGGTCGCTCAAAGCCATCTATTGATCCGCCGGCGTACTAACATTCCCCTGTAATTTCTAGAGCGCCGGCGGATCAATAGATGGCTTTGAGCGACCGTTTTCGTTTTCGATAGTACTATAGATTCCATATACAATGCCATTGTATATACATTTATAAATATATATATATATAAATAATATTTATTAAATATATATTTATAAATATATATACAATGTTACTTACAACTGTTGAAGACGTGGTGGTTAGTTCACAATTTTCAAATTGAAAATTAAAGAAAGCTATCGGTAATAACGAGTCATAGTCACAATTACGGTTGCCACTTGCCAAAAAAATATATGTGTCCAAAAATGAAAATAAAAATGACCAAACGTAGCTTGAAATGACCAAAACTATGATTGATTCCGATGAAGAAAGAAGAGAAGAACACCTAGTTCTCAAACAGAAAAAGCAGCATGAGAAGCACTTGTGTAAGGAAATATAGAAATTTCTTGAAAGCTTCAAAGTTTGCACCAAAAGTTAAAAAATCATGCCAGGGTGGAAAACTAAGAACCAAGCCCGTAAAGACCACCAAGCAAACATAGCTGTAGAACCGCATTCATCTCTGAGGATCTTGAAAAGTTAATTAAGCTGACTCAAATTAGAATATTATCAAAAATGCCATACTCTAGATCAGAAGAAGTTAGGGTTGCAAACTCGTATTTTAGCTCAAATCAAATGAAACTGGATTTCCAGACGATCTCGACGCCGAAATTTTCAAGGAAGTTAGCGATTAGCTTGAAAGGAGAGTGCACCAGCTGCATGATTAAGACGGGAGAAAACATGTTCAATGAATGGAAAAATACTCCTCCTTAACCTCAGATGCGATGTCTTGCCTTTGTCAAAGTCTGAACACCCCCAGTCAACAAATTCGTACAGCACACGAGAGATCTTGGAAAAACATGCGTATGACAGTACTGACAGATCAAGCTGTGCAGCATCATGTCTAGTTGCCGAAAAACCTTGGTTTTCAGTTCGCAAAACAGATTTAATCACGAAGTCACCACACATGCCGGTCATTTGAAGAAAAGAACGTGTCATTTGATATCAGTGTTTGCTTCCTGAATTCTCCCCAGCAAAATCCTAGTTCTACTTCAGGGCGAGTGCAGAACTCAAAAAAACCTAGCTTGGTATTAAGGGTAAACTGAGGTTTTTCAAGAGAACTCTTTGTAGCTACCTCAGAGCAATCGTTGGGCTTGAACGAACGAACTTATTAGGTCTGTTCGTTGAACTTTCCCCAGGGTTGACCCAGGTTTTCTTGACAACCCCATGAGTTGTCAAAAAAACCTGGGTTTTCCACTCCTCAAAAAACGCTAAACCACAAATCGCCACACATTCCTGCCATTGAAATAAAAACACATGCCATTTGACAGCCCTCAAATCGCCACAGCAAAAAGCTAGGGCGAAATTGGGGAAAACCTATGGCAAACCTATGGCTCAAAAAACACTCAATTTGACATTCATGGCGAATTTAGCTTTCTCAAAAAACGCTTTGTGGCGACCCTAGGGCAACCCCAGGGCTTCAACGAACAAACCTATTGATGCACTTTTTACATAATTCAATAAGAAAACTAACTTACGTATACATTTCAATTTTAAGGACCCATAAACTGAAGGGTTTCTCTTATTTCATTTCGTTGAAAAAATGACCAAATGGAATAAAAAGTGACCATGTGATCAATTGAAAAAATAATGACAAGATTCGGACATAAATGACCAAACTGGAACCGTGGTCACAATCAGTGTCATTCAAGTTTATATACTGCGCCAAATAAAATGCACCTTGCAAAAGTTTTTTAAATAATGCGACAGAAGAAAATTTTATTCTAGTTGGCAGTTTTGGGCTGTTTCTTAGTGGCAGCAGATGTTGGTGTATAAAAACAGTTATAAATTTCGAAGAGAACATGAACAGACAGATTTTCAGCTAATTTAGAAATGCGCTTCTCAGATCAAACTCCTGCAACTCCTTTAATCATTACCCTTTAGGTTTTTTCGTGCATATTTCAGTGAAAATTTTATGAAAATTTTCCAAATTTGTGAATGAATAACTTTATATTGTAAGTCTATTGTCATTCTCCTTTTTACATGGGGGGCAGTTTTTTGGAACGGTTTGCGAAAGGAAAAGTAACTACTCGAACATAATTTGGTAGGGATAGGGAGTTCTGCTCAAGATGACATACTCAGGTAAGATGACATACTCGTATTTTCTCTGTTTATAAAGCCGCCACAGTTCTCTCGAACATATCCAGACATGCATTTTTTCTATCTGTTTTGCCAGAATAAACTTACAGCTGCCAGTATACTACCTGCTGTCTCGGTTCAAACGAAAAAGCTAGAGAATACATTTTTTTGCGAGTCTTTGTTTACTTCAAAATTGCTTAAAAAATTAAGTGTTTTTCTATATCCTTTGTGTTTTATGTTTGCATTTATGTGTATAGAAAATATTTTTTGTGTGATTTGGCTCCTAAATTATAATGTTTTGATTCCTGAATGGTTGTAAAAGTTTTATTTCCTATCGGGTAAGATGACATATTGCTTATCAGTCCATGATGACATACTATAAATACTATGACATTCCTACTAAAAACACAAACCTTATTTTTTAATTTAAACATTTAAATGCAAATTTAAAGTACATAATTATATTTCACCAAGCATAAAACAAAAATTATGAAAGCTAAATGGCCGAAAATCTAAGTTGAAAATGTGAGGTATATGTATACTGACTGAAGCTGAAAAGCCAAATAAAGCAGGCATTTTTACAATATGTCATCTTACCCTCATGAAGTATGTCATCTTATACCCAACTATGTCATCTTAGCCTTAGCCTCGGACTGTTTTTAACTAATTTTTTTAAATAAATTTTTTTTACTTTAAACTATTCGTTCCAACTTTATTTTTTCCATACAATCATTAATTATTTAATTATGTAAAGATTTTAACGCTAGGGTTTGTAGAAAATTTTATTTCTTACTTTGAACAAAAAGTATGTCATCTTGAGCACAATTCCCCTAACTTCAATAGTTAGTTTGTGATTAATTTGAATAAGTGAAAATTCAATAGATCTATTCCAGACATTTATTTGAATGGAAATGTGCTTCCCAAGTGTGAAAAGTTTAAATATCTGGGATCTATGATCAATAGTGAAGCAACTTGTGATGACGACATCAATCATCGAGTAAGCGGAGGGTGAAGTGGCGAGAAAACTCCGTTATCTTCTGTGATCGAAAAATGCCCCCTAAGCTGAAGGGAAGACTCTACACAGCAATTGTCCGTCCAGCTCTGACATACGGTTCACAATGTTGGACAATGTACAAAAAGTATGAGAGCAAATTGACGGCAGCCGAAATGAAGATGCTTCGGCATGGGCGTAGTCAGGAATTTTTTTAGGTCTTTTTTCGAGGACAATTTCTCAAAAAACAATAAAAAACGAGGACATTTTTATGAAAAAAAGTAGGACTTATTTACTGACAAGAATATTGATATTTTGGTTTCTCAAAATAGAGAAACATCGTTAGTAGGTATATGAAATAATATATGAATCGAATTGATTTTATATATTTTGACCACTGATTTCCCGTTTTATAAAACCAATTTCCTCGGATTTTCAGCAAATTTCCTGAGGACTTTATCTTCTACTTCGGATTTTCTTTCCTTTACTATTTTCCGATGCACACTGAGCATACAAAGTCCTGAAAAAAATAAAAACATCGTTATCATATGAAATGAATAAAATAAATTTTCTAAGACTTTACCATTCAGTCGACTTTCAGCCATGGTTGATCTTAACCAGGTTTTAACACGCCGCAAAGTACTGAACGACCTTTCTACGGTGCAGGTCGTGCAAGGCAGTGCCAATAATATTTCCAATGCATGTGACACAGCAGGAAAAAAGGTGTCCGCTTCCGTGATAACGTCGCACACTTCCAAATTTTTCTTCGCTTCTTCACTAAGCTGTTTGTCTTTCCAAGTGTTATACCATAATTCAATTTCTGCACTTAGATCCAATTCATAAAATTCTGAAAATGGCTTGATGTCTTCTTTCAAATCGCCAATACTTTTTTCCAACATAATGTTTGGATGTAATGTGAGTAGTGAAAATGCAGGCAAATTGAATGGCGCGAATCGATTTGCAAGCGATGATATTAATGAATCCAAATACGGAATTAGCAACGATATTTTCCAATAATCATTTGGATTCGATGCAGGTTGATTTGAACGATGCTGCTGTCGTTGGGTTAGTCTGGGCATATCCAATTCAATATCAATCGAGTTCGCTATTTCTTTTGCCTCGTCTAGAATTTCATCAATCACGGTATCTACAGCGGTTCGATGGCTAGAGATTACAGTTGATATTCTATCAAGATGGTCTTTGCATTTGAGCAGGTCAAGACTTTTAGATTGAAGACCAAGCTCAAGAATATCATAATATTTGGCAATTATTGCAGTGCATATTATAAATACAGGTTTCGTTGCTGCAGAGTGTAGCTGAAATGCAGCTGATCGCGTTTTTGCATTGCCTTCGTTGGATAAAGTTAGTAATGCGTTCATGATCTCAACGTAATTGGCTTTAAAAACAGCAATGCTCTTGTGTTTTTGAGACCAACGAGTTTCACAAAGGGCGGGTATGTTTGGAGCACACTTTCGCCGTAGCACTGATTCTCGAAAAAATCTTATTATGTCTTTGATCGTGCCAATAGTGTTTCGTACTTCCGAGACCGTGTTCAAATCATTAACAACAAGATTCAATCTGTGGCTTGCACAGTGGAAAAACAATGCTTTTTCGTATTTTTTTCGGATATGTGCTTGAACGTCTCCTTCTTTTCCGGCCATAGCACTGCAGCCATCGTACCCTTGCCCAACGTATTTTTTCGGTTCAAGTTCACAGCTCACGACTGCGCGATCAATTTCATCTGCAATTGTTGGAGCGTCCATCGCATTTAGTTCACAGAAACCCATAAATTCTTCTCGTATTTTTGCTTGGCTTTTGTCGTAAAATCGAATACCCAATGACAGTTGCTCTTTTCCTGATATATCTGCTGTTTCATCAGCCAAAATGCTGTATGCTGATGCCTTTTTAGCGTCAGCAATTATCATATCTTTCACTACTTCGCCACATAATGCAATTATCTCGTTTTGAATTTCTGGTGAGGTGTATTTCGCATTTTTTGGTCCTTCTTCAAAGTGTTTTTTAAGAAATTCATCTCCGGCCTCAATTCTCAAGCGAATGAGATCCATGAACATTCCTAAAAATATTATAGAATTTTATCAAAAGACGAAAATATGATAAATTTCAATCTGAAATATTTTACCGGAATCTGCATCTTTTCCTCTTAATGGTGAATCGGTTGTTCCACAGAAAATTATGTTTGATATGATCGAACGGATAATTTTCTTATTCTCTTCAATTAACTTCTGATGTCCTGTTACCATCTGTAGCTCCACTGGTTTGGCAGTTGTAAATTCAAAAGCAGCTTTCATTGAAGTTTGATACCACTTGCTTCTTGCGTGATTTCTGCTCAATTCTTGCATATCTTTGTATTTGGTGAATGGCTTAACAACGAATGCGCCTAAAAAGCCTTGCACTGTAGTTTTATGAAACAGAACGCAATGTAAGCAAAGAGCGCCCTTTTCTTTCTTTGAATAAACAAGCCAAGGTTTATAAACTTGTAACCAATTGTAAAGAAATTTTCGTTTTGAATCATCGGAGTCTGCTGCAAAATCGTAGTCTTGTGGTGGTACCCAACATCTTTTTAATAACAGAGATCTTTGCTCTGATGATAATGGCTGGTTCATAAATAGACCCAAGTCGAATTCGGAAATGACTTCAGTTGTGTCAATGGTTGAACCATCCATTGGAATTGAATCTTCTTCGTGGGTCTCACTTGTTTCGCTAGTTGTTTCGTGCATTTCAGTGAAATCAGTATGCTCATCGTAATTTTCTGTTTCAATTTCATCAGTTTGTTCATTTATCTGCATTGCTCTCGCACTTAGATTCGACACTTCAGCTTCACTTTGACTTGACGTACCAGTTTCACTTTGGCTCGACAGTGGAGGAGCAACCGGTTCTAAACAAATATACGCACATTTCAAAAGTATGAATCGCAAAACACTTTGAACTAACTCATCAACAAATAGCTGATTCCTCGGAGCCAAGTATACAAGAGTTGAAAACCAAATTACAATAGTCCAATATATATTTCGGCTTAAATGAAGCCCTCTTCAGAATCTACATAAACATCTCATTGTCAGTAAAAATATGAAAATAATAAAAAGAAAAAACAAAAATACACAATTATGGAAAACTCACAGAAATAAAAAGAAAATAATGGATCTAAAACATTCCCAAATATTTATCGTAAATTGAATTCAAATGTTGTTTATTTTTATTAATCGTATTATTGATCCTCTTAATAAAAAATCATTTCAGAAACACTTCTCTGAAAATATCTATCTTCTTTATCTGAAACTTTAACATTACGCCAGTCAAAATCATGTTTTTTGTCAAGAAATATATATTGGACTATTGTAATTTGGTTTATCATTGATTTCAACGCTTGCATACTTGGTTCCGAGGGATCAGTATTTTGTTGATGAATTTAAAATTTATGGAACGGAGTAATTAAGAGATTTATTACTATACTTTGAACTAATTTTGGAAAAACAAAATATAATAAACCGAAACTTACTAAAAAATGATTGCACTCCTCCTGCACGTAGTTTATGATATTTGCCTTTAGCATGTTCTGTAATAGCTCCATCTTCTTTGTTGTCGGTTCGGAAAGTAGTTTTGCAATATGTGCAATACGCCGAATGCTCACTTACCTTTCTAATCCATGGATATTTTTTTGTCCACAATTTACCCCATAAGGTTTTCTTTTTTTCTTTATCCATTATCAAAAGCCAAAAATTGATGTTCACAAAGCTAAAATCAATTAGTATTCACACTTCCACTTTTATTTCCACTTGTTGTATTAAGCTGAACTGTTAGAACGATCAATCGCGACTAATTTTTGTTGCCGCAATGCCGCATTCAGATGATCCAGAATTTCTGGAGAATTTTAATTTATATTTTTTACTATTAAAAATAAATGCCCAAATATGCTCGTGTAATATTTCAAGATTTTAGAGAAATCTCATTGAAAATTTGAATTGTCCTAATTTTTTATAAAAATTTTCATTGATGCTCCTTTTTTCCGCTTTTTTCCCAAATTGTCTACGTTTTTTACGAGGATACTCTTTGAAAAGTCCTCGTGGTTTCAGCATTTTCTCCAAATTTCCTCGAGGCCACATTCAGATGATCCAGAATTTCTGGAGAATTTTTTGATTCGAAGAATTATAAATATAAATGCTCAAATATGCTCGTGTATTTTATATATTTCTAGATTTTAGAGAAATCTCATTGAAAAGTCCTCGTTTTTCGGCAATTTTGCGAATTGTCCTCATTTTTTAAAAAAAATTTTCATTGATACTCCTTTTTTCCGCTTTTTTCCCAAATTGTCCACGTTTTTTACGAGAATACTCTTTGAAAAGTCCTCGTTGTTTCAGCATTTTCTCCAAAAGTCCTCGAGGACAAAGATAAATTTTTTCTTAAAAAACGCAGAATTTTTCGAGGACATATGGCTTAGGTTGGGGCATTTGCCCCTACCTGCCCCTACCTGGCTACGCCCATGTGCTTCGAATGACAGCAGGAGTAACAAAGCTTGATCAAATTAGAAGTACTAAGATCCGTGGAAGCCTTCATGTCAAAAGTACCATCTTGGACAAAATTCAGCACGACCGGCTCAGTTGGTATTGTCATGTTCAAAGGAGAGATCCGCAGAACCCCGTCCAAAAGGCAATATCGTACAACGTTTCAACAAATTCGCGACGAAAAAGAAATGGCAGACCAAAACACTCCTGGTACAAGCAAATGCAAAAACAGCAGCATTTGGTTGGCCTCAGACATGGAACAATCCAAAACCGGGAGGCTTGCCGACGCTTTCTGAGGTCAACGCGGCGTACCCCACGCAGGCGGATCACTAGTGTGAAGCAGAAAAGTGGGAGAGTTGTGATCGCTTCAAGATCACAACTCGTAACGCCGGAAATGGAAAGAAGAAGAAGTGAAAATTCAATAGACTGTCAATAAATCCTCATTACATAAGTGCATACACATAATGCATACACATAATGTTCAATGAAAATGTGCAGTACAGGCCTTATTGAAGATCATTCAGAAGACTAGAAAAGTTCACACTGTTTCATAAAAGAATCCTTCAGGGAAAGAACGTTTGCAAGCCTCTGCATTGGCCTAAAAATCGATCCACAACCGATATGTTTATTAGAACCCTCCATGCCCATAGTTGGAACTTGGAAGTGCACTGATTGGCTTTTCTGCCTCAGCCCTCTTTCAATTTACCATTTCATACGGCATATCACGTTGCATTTAGCAATTTACCAATGTTTGTACATATTGCTACCTTCAATGGATTTCTGTGTCGCTTGGCCTTTTTTTTAACTCAAAACTCAAAAGCTAAAGATAAAATGAAATTTTACAAAAACTTTACCATAAAAGTTTTATCTCTTGGTGGCGTGGAAAAAGATTAATTTGATTTAATTTCAATAGTTGAATAAGTTGAATACCAATTAAGAAATACGCAAATCTAAATAAATGAACGGTAACCCTACACCTTAGTCTTTTAGATTCTAATCAGTTCAAATTACATATTACTTACGACAACACTGTCAGGGCTTTTATTTGAAAAGTACTTAAAGATATCATAGCAGTGCGAGTGAGCGGTTAACATAGCTATTTCTCTTGTACTGCACATTTTTGTTGAACAGAGCAAATTAAAAAAAAAAATTAAGGCAGCCCAAAAATTTTACTATCGAAATGTGGTGTGTTTAGGGGTCAAATTACCGCTTCTGTGGTCGAGTGAGTACTGTTTTTCCCGCAAAATTGGCTCTATATTACACAACATCAGTCTGTTGTTCATTTATCGATTTCAATTCGTTCAAATACTAATGAAAGAATGTCAAATTGTGGTACTAAAGTGCTCGAAAACGCGAGAAGTAATTCCAAAAGCACATAATTCAGTCACTTATTACTCGATCACGTGCGCGGTGATTCGGCCACAGATTGTTTAAATGCCTTCCGCTATTTTATTTGAAAGTGTATTGTTTTATATATTTCTTTGAACCCCGTAGGACTGAAAGGATAGATACTTTCTTATACAGTGTGGGAGCATTTTAATTTGTGTTGAAATACTGCCCTTAATACTGTAACGTGCGCTTAGTTCGCAATAATAAAACTTTGCCTTTCAATTGAATTCTACCACTTTTATTCGATATCTACTTTATTCGATCTCAACTCAATCTTTGCACTATCACTTGTAAACAAAAATCAATCTTAACATTATCACTCTATAATCAAAACTGACTTCTGGTTTCATCAGCGGCCTATTTATATTGAATAACATTACATCTAGAGCGTTCCAGTTTGTTCCACATTGGAGACCATTCCAGTATTTTGCTGTCAAGCATTTCCCCTCCTGGTATATTTCTACACTATCACACTTGACTTACAAGAAACGCCTTTCATTAGATATGCATTATAGTGTTGCCGCTTGTGTTTTCGGTTGAACGATTTCGATTACAAAATTGGTATTAAAAACTATTTTACTTCAACACAATTTCAGCGCATATAGCTTTCCCTTGTCTTGACCCAACCTATCCGTGCTGAGCTTTAGTCACAACGTATTCAAAACACCCTGTATACTTTCTTGAGGCAAGGACCTACAATTAAGGTGATCATATTTAAAAAGAGATTTGATAATGGCATGTGACAGCGACATGATAAAAGCAAATAAAAAATAAAAATAGGGTGGCGCAACAGAGCGAGGAGCCCTTGGGCCTAGCGCATTTCTCACAACCATGCCTTTGGAGGAAATGGAGGTGAAAGCAAATAGGCTTCAGAAAAGCGACAAGATGACAGGACACCGCACCGTCGCGTCGCGTCGGCGTCGTAAGCACACCAACGTCCAAAGAGCGACATATTTACGGCACACCGACACAATAATGAGCAATGAGGTACATCAAAATTCAAAAATAGGCATGATCAAAGCACACCTTCAGCCAAATTTGTCACTTGATGAAGTTTAATGTGTTTTTATATTTAAAAGCTTTCGGTTGGTTGTTAATGACGAAAGCGTTTTTGGTGGTGCACTTGGAGTAATGGTAGCATGTCTGCATGTTGCGCGAAAGATTCGTAGTTCGAATCCCAACAGAAACCAAAAAAATGTTTTTCCCCTTTCGCGATGAGTTGGCAAGTTCTCCATTAGTAAATTCATTGCCATGAAAAGCGCTCTCTCAACTAGCCGTTCGGAATCGGCAGAAAATTGTAGGTCCCCTTCATTTCCTCCATAATGCAATAGTTGTGAGAAATGCACCAGGCTCCGGAACTCCCCGCTCTGTTGATCCACCCTATGTACGTATGTGTATAGTATTCATTTTAAGTTCTGTTATAGTGGCCATATCAGATCCTCAACTCCACTTTCTTTTAATTTAAAAGTTTCTACCATGAAGTAAAAATAAAAAAGGCACAAATTTATCATCTCTGGCTCTCAATTTCGCTCTGCTTACTCAGATGGATCTAGTAACGCCAGCCACTTGTTTTAATCATCTTTGTTCGTTGAGTTTCCTGGATTTTGTTGTTTTTCATATAATGTGCATTTAATTGTCATCCACTCAATTGATGTCTATTGAATTTCATAAATTTCTTAATAAAACCATCTTCAATTCTGATATACAATTTTTTAAATTTTTTATTTATCTGTCAAGGGCAAGTGTACATCCCCTAGTTTCATCTGACAGCTTATTCCCAAATCACTGCTGGTTAATTAATTGAGTAAGGATTGTTAGGGAATTTAATACATATACGCCACTAACCTGAAGAGCGACTGGTGCACTGTGCACTGGGGGGGATTCACTACCATTCCACTTACGCTTACGAGTTCTGACGTCAAGCACAATTCTGAGAAATCAACCTCACGTCTGGTGATAAATTGCTGATGCTGGGTCGCATGTGGCGAATAAATATATGAACAGTATGTGCCCACATTGTGGGTAAACAGTGCAAATGTTTTACTTTATCAGGAAGTCTCGAACATGGGCAAGACCAGCGATCCGACATCCTCATATCAACGACAGTCACAGAAATGGGAGTTGATTACTATTTCACAGCAATTTTAACAGTAAAGACTTCAGCACCATGGGTGGTCTGAAGGGTCTGCATTCCTCTCTTTTCAAATATGCTTTCTTGTGTGGACGCGTCGTTTGGTTGGGGAGTTTTTAATATTTTACATGCCAAATGAATGCCAGTAAGTTTACTTATGATAGTCGGAATTGTTACCCATCACAGTTGGTTGGGGAGACAGACACATCTTAAAGGATGCACGTCTTGCCACCATTTTGCAAGATCCTTATTTTCACCAAAACGAAGTCAAAACGGCAAATGCTCCTCCCAAAAACACTAATTGAAGTGTTTTACTTAGAAAAATGCATATACATACTTTAATTCTTTTCTTTTGCTGATTATAAATCAACATATGAGACCAACTTGTCACTCAACCTAAGCCTTACGAGAACATATAATTCATATAAAGATAACACAAGGATTTATCGTCGGAAATAAGAAGTATAGCCACCTTACTACGTTGACTACTTATCACCCCCTTAACTCGCAAATATCCACAACACCCACACCAAAACGAAACGACCCTTTGTTCGAAGCTTTAATGACCATTTTGCGCCAACAAACAAAATCACTTTTTTATTCCGGTTATTGTAACGCTTCGTGAGCAATCGCCGTGAGTCACTCTTATCTTTATAGGCGACATCCGGTTTTTATCGAAAGAGCAATATGAATGACACTCTTAACAGTCATTTTATTCCGGCCTCAACGCCGACCACACTAAAAATGCCGCTTCCATCCTTGAAAGCATAATCCACAAAATTTAATAGCCCGAAGGTGAAGTAGAGAATTTGGACTTGTGTTGTGATAAATTCAACCTTTCGTCCTCATAGCCATCACAAACTCACGCTTTTTAATTATAATCAAGCCCAAGGCCCTTCTACATTCATCATCAATTAAGATGGATGAATTGTTCACATGCTTTCCACATTCGCTCATATACCTGCACAACAAACACACGCACACACACCCAAACGAATCAGCATCGCATGTTCTTGAGCACTTTTCTCCTTGAATTGAAGTAAACAGAGCGCACTAAAAACAACCTTAATTAGAAGAAAACAAGTATAATCAAACGACACCCAGCTTGACTCGAATATCCCTGTTAAGAGATTTTTTCTCTAGACATTTGTCCGACTTCACTACCAACCAAGTTGACCTTGCAGCACAAACCAAATGATTTAAGAGCAAGGAAACCTTCTTACTTTGAATACTTGAGCTATACCATGCTGGTGGCAAATGAGTGTGATTAGAGAAGGAAATCATTGAATCTAATATGACGATGATGTAGGAAGTAGGTATAAAGACTTCCTGACATGCCAACTTTGCCCATGTTTATATTAAGTGTAAGTCCTAAAGGATGCCATAGGAAATACACAAATCAATGTCAATGCATGAACCGTGTTGAGTAAAACCCAGGGGTGAAACCAAAACATCACCGCAAGCTTTTGTGATTTGTCACATTGCTTCAAACACACTGGAATGTGAACTGGAACCGCTCTGTGACACAAAACTGCGCGAAAAACGTTTTGTATACAATATTATTCCAAGGAAAGGGCTTTTGGCTTTCCAAAATATCATCAAAAGGAGCGGCCATCTCACGAATGACTAATTTTCCGAGCTCTTCTCGAAACGACTCTCAGTACTCATGCGCTTGTAATCGCAATGGAAAACTTATTCCTTTTTTTAACCTGTTCAAGTCAGTACAGTGCTAGCTGTTGAAGCTTCACAGTGAAAAAAACCCAAAACTTCAAGACTCTTCAAATGGTTCAGATTAAAGTTCACAACAAAAGGATGAATAATCGGATAATTATTTTTCGTTAACCGAGTTCATTCATTTTACAAGAGGAGTGCATTTAAGCAGCTAACAGGCTAAAGTGTTTTTTTTTTTTTACTAAATGAAGTTAAACGGAAAATACTCGTTGCTACAAAAAAACAAAAAAAACTTGAACTCATTGAGTGCGTTCAATAAACATGCACAAAATAAAAGAAGATTTTGTTCAATTGGTTGATGTGGTGAATGGCGATTCCTAAAAGCCATTCCATTTTTCTCAATGGATGACCTGATTTAAAAACTGAAGCTTGAAAATAAGTAACTATTAGTAGTTCGTTTTATTTTCGTATGAAAGAAGACTCTTCATTTCACTACTCTCACCTCTACGATGACAAAATTTAAGGAGGCTGCTGAAGTGCAGAGTGTCCACTATACCATTTTTTTTTTCAGCAATATAAGAAAATTATTTGCTACAGAGAAACTTTTTCCTTTCCTTCAATGGCGGAATAAGCAATGTGATCGGGGATCACAGCCCTGATGAAAGAATAATATTTGTGAAAGCCTCTAACGATCAAGAGCAAGCATTAATTAATTTTGGTTTACTTACTTACTTACTTACTTACTTACTTACTTAAGGTGGCGCTACAGTCTGGGTCGAACTAGGGCCTCAACCAACATGCTTCTCCAGCCAGCTCGGTCCCTAGCTAGCTGCCTCCAGTTTTGCACGCCAAGTTGGTTGAGGTTCTCTCCTACTTGCTTGCGCCACCGGAGTCGCGGTCTTCCTTTACTGCACCGTCCCTCGGGATTGGATTCGAAGACTTTCCGGGCAGAAGCATTGGAGTCCATTCGCTCTACATGACCCAGCCATCTCAGCCGCTGGACCTCGACTCGTTTGACCAGATCAGTGTCGCTGTACAGCCCGTACAGTTCGTCGTTAAATCATCTTCTACACTCTCCATCTATGCAGACGGGACCAAAAATCACCCGAAGAATTTTTCTCTCGAAGCATCCTAAAGCGTTCTCATCTACCTTTGACAAGGTCCATGCCTCTGCGCCATATATAGGAACAGGGATTATAAGTGTCTTAAGGTATTCTCGACGAAGCACCAGAAGTCGAGATAAAGATTCCACCAAGATTTAGCCAAAATAACCAAACACAACCAACTTTTATTTTTCCAATAAATTCCTTTTTATTTATCGTCTTAATAACAATAGGTTTTACTTAAACTAGCATATACAATAATTCTGTCCTCAGCGCAAATGCTAAATAATAATCAGGTGGCTAAAAGCCTGTACTCGATACCTTCAGGAGGAAGGAAGGAGGAATAAACACAAGTAATCTTGTCCTCGACGCAAATGCCGAAGAATAATCAGGTGGCTAAAAGCCTGTCCTCGATACCTTCAGGAGGAAGGAAGGAGGAATAAACACAGTAATTCTGTCCTCGACGCAAATGCCGAAGAATAAACGGTTGGCTATGAGCCTGTCCTCCCTACACTCAGGAGGAGTGGAAAGAGGAATAAACAAGCAGGATCTCGCTTCTGCCTTATGTCCAAAGCACCAATGCTATGGAATTATCGTTGAAACCACTTTTGCGTCAGCAGCTTCTAATGTCCGTGAGGATTCCTGATGGCAATTCACACGGAATAAACGTTTGAGCCTTTCCGAGCTCTGTCCTCAGCGTACAATGCTGAAGAATAATCAGGTGGCTTTTCAGCCTGTCCTCCCTACACTCAGACGGAGTGGAAAGAGGAATAAACAAATTAGGATAGCTGGTGCCGTCCTTTCAAAAAGTAATTTGGGGTTAGTACCAAGTACTGGAACCCAAGCTTCAATTAAGTACACTATGTACACTCTACCTAAGCGGAGCAGAAACTTAATTTTACCTGTTCGAGTTACATCCCTATATAATATTTCCTACAACATGTGAGTGTGAGCTCTATAAATGAGCAAAACCCATTGACCATTGTTTGTGGTGAATGCATATCCAATGTCGCATGCCGATGCCTGTGTTTGCATATAACGAGTGGGGTGAATGGGAAACTTGGAAATGTGTATGTAACTTGTGTGTTGCTGCGGGTGCGGAGGTATTCGGTGCGTTTGTTTGTTTGATTTTTCCGATATACATATATCTTGTGTATATCACTCGAATTTTGTTGAACAAAATATCCGCACTGTGACGGTTCGTTACATCTTATACAGAGACACTTTATTTGCTAGAGAGAGGACGTCGATGTTGGGTGTCCTTTCTTGATGACAGCATATACTTGGTCTTGCCCTCATTGACCACTAAACCCATCTTCTTCGCTTCCGTCTCAATGCTCATAAACGCGCCATTGACATCACGCTGCGTTCTTCCAATTATGTCAATATCGTTGGCATATCCAAGCAATTGGACGGATCTTTGAAAGATTGTGCCTCTTGTGGTGACGTGGGAGTTTTGCACTATTCTTTCAAGAACGATGTTGAAGAAGTCGCATGACAGTGCATCGCCTTGCCTAAAACCTTTTTTGACATCGAATGTATCGGTGAGATCTTTTCCGACCCTGATGGAGCCGCGTGCGTTCTCCATCGTCATCCTACACAATCGGACAAGTTTGGTAGGTATGCCAAAACTAGACATGGCTCTATATAACTCCTTTCTATGGATGCTGTCATACGCAGCTTTATAATCGATAAAAAGGTGGTAGGTATCGATTTGAAGTTCCTGGGTTTTTTCCAAGATCTGCCGTAGTGTAAAGATTTGGTCTATGGTGGACTTTCCTGGTCTAAAGCCGCACTGATAAGAACCTATCAGGTTGTTGACGAATGGCTTCAGACGCTCACACAATACGGCAGAGAGGATCTTGTACGCGATGTTAAGGAGACTGATACATCTGTAGTTGGCGCAGTTCAGAGGGTCTCCTTTCTTGAGGACCGGGGAAACAATGCTGAGGTTCCATTCATCGGGCATGCTTTCTTCCGATCATATTTTGCAAATGAGCTGGTCCATACTATTGACCAGGTCATCGCCTGTCGCTTTAAACAATGCGGCCGTGAGGCCATCAGCTCCAGCAGCTTTGTTGGACTTTAACTTGGATACTGTTGTCTTCACTTCGTTCAGGTCGGGTTGGCGGAATTGTTGGTCTACGTCGCCTAAATCAAATGGTTCTATCTCTCTAACAGCGGAATTAGGTTCATCATCGCCGTTATTGAGTTTGGAGAAGTGGTCTTTCCATATCCTCTGCTTTGACTGCGGTTCCACCACGATGTTCCCTTGATCGTCTTTGCAGGCTTCGGCTCGGGGCTTATAGCCCGTGGCTGTTGTTTTTACCTTTCGGTATAAAACTTCCGAACATCATTCCTGCTGTGACACCCTTCTATCTCCTCGATCGCGCGCTTTTCACGCTCTCTCTCTTTTCCGTTTAAGAAGCCGGTGTTCGTCTCTCCATTTCTGCTTGTAGAGCTCGTAAGCAGTTCTAGTCTTTTTGTGCAGCGCCGCTTTGTATGCTTCCTATTTAGCTGCATGTGCTTGCCGGCATTCGTCGTCAAACAAGGGGATTCGTTGTGGTGGCCGTGTGAAACCCAGCAGGGACCTAAAATTCCACGTACAGATCCGAAGTTTGTTGTCCGTTTTTCGTTTGCTTGGTTCGTCATCAGTAAATCCGTCCGTATCCGAGGCTTGTTGGTGCTTCGCAACTAGGATTTGCTTAACGTGGCCGGGAAGTCACCCCGACAGCACGACCCCCAACTTGGAGGGCCATATCCTTGTATAACTCCAAAGATGGGGAGCCAGAAAAACCGTTACTTATAGGTCTGAGCTCCAAATATGTTGTAGTAGCCCTATAAGGTGTTCACTAAGTAGTTAAACCTAACTGGAACTGTAGAGGTCACCGTTGATTCCATCTAGAGAATTCCTCCGCTGACGTATGGATGAAAGAAGAGGTGCCTTAGTGGGAACACCTCTCCCTCTCCCCCTCTCTTGTTTGCTGCCACCAACAACCTTGCACTAGGGTTGAGACCCAATCACCAGTTGAGGTACTAGGCACCCGATATTCACCACGTAGAGGTGAGAGTAGACAGTAGATAGATACACCAAGCCAAGATAAACCAAAAAGAAATTAAGGCATCTTATAAAAATGACTTAATTGTATGACCATAAGTGTACATATAGAATACTGCAGTTCAGTGTACTTCACTATAAGAACTTAACACAGAAATGGTTTGAATCGAAAAGCACCTAAAGATTAAGTTCAATTAATTGAATTCGGGACAATAAAAAACAGGCACAAAAGCTGAACAGATGTTGAGTTAAGTTCAGTTCAGTTCATTCACTGTTGATTCTATTCAGGCCAATTGAGTGATTAACTAAGTTGAACTACATCTGTATGCAGTACAGAAACCCGTTGAAGTGAGTAACTGAACTAAATTATCTACCTATGCCACTTTTGCAGGCTGCGCTTTTTATGATTGACACCATAGGTGTGTCAGAAACGGTCTCTCCGTCAATCCTCTTAAAAGCGAGGTTGTCCTCTTCACGAGACGTAGCAAATTGACTGGTCTGACCCAACTTACGCTTAAAAGCGTCAACATTCCCTGTTCAAATGAAGTCAAACATCTTGGAGTGATCCTGGATAACAAACTTCTTTAGTCTAAACATGTCGTGTCTAAAACTGCTAAAGCACTGTCAGTCTTCTGGCAATGTAAAGGAGCCTTTGACAAGACATGGGTCTTTCACCGAAAAGGGTCCTTTCGATCTATACGGCTATGATAAGACCAATCATCTCCTATGCGTCAGTTGTTTGGTGGAATAAGATCTTGCGTAAATACGTTATTGCCTCATTTGCCAAACTTCAAAGAACAATTTGTCTTGGTGTTACTGCGGTCCTCCCAGGCACACCGGGAGCTGCTCTCGACGCACTGCTGAATCTTCCTCCCGTTGATACCTACATCATGGGGTGTACTCTCAAGACCATTTCTCGTTTAAAGAGATGCGGTCTCTGACACAATTCGCACTGTAGCTTTGAGGAGCTCACAAGCAGCATATCTTTTGACTCACGATGACCCCTAGGCTCAAACTGCGTCAAAATTACTCAGTCAACTTTCCTTCGGTTCAGGACTGGTTCACTCCAGAATTTGAGCCTGGAAAGAACTGTTATCGTATCTTCACAGATGGCTCCAAAACCGACGAGGGTTCTGGTGCTGGTGTCTTTGTGGAGAACGACGACATACGACTGCACACATCTTTGGGATCATACGCATCCGTTTTCCAAGCGGAGGCTAATGCTATCCTAATGACATTGAGCCACGTTACAAACAATGGATGGACGGGGAGAAGTATCTTTGTTTGCAGCGATAGCCAAGTTGTGCTTAAGGCCCTTCTCAACCCTCTAACCACTTCGAAAATGATCCAGGAATGCAAGAGCTCTCTGAATGCGATCGGGAGATTAAATTCCTTTAGCTTCAGTTTTTGCTAGCTCGTAGAAGAAAAAACTGTAGAAAGCTTATTGGCGTTGCCAGACTTCTCTTTTGCCAAGCATTTAAACGTGTTAGGCTTAAGTGATACCACACTCAGTGAATCTCTTGGAGAAGATGAGGACACCGCAGAGCACTTCCTCTGTGAATGTGCTGCTTTTTCTCGCATGAGGTTGCAGATACTCGGCGCAGACATGGTGACGGTGAGAGCTGGTAACTTAGGCTCCTTATCATGGCAGCGTCTTTTGGCTTTTCTCCGAACATCTGGAAAGCTATAACAAATAGAAGGTTGCTATCTGGTAGTACAATGGACCGGTATTTAGGTTTGAGTGCTCCAGCTGGTATTTTAAAAACCTCCAACAGAAAAAAACTGCCACTTTTGAATGATTTCGAATTGAACAAATTGAACTGCTACTGTTTAACTGTTTTACCTTTAGTGATCCGCTGGTGGTATACGCGCCCCAGAGCCAGGCTTATTATCGAGTATAATGAAGAGTTTCCAGCTTATATACTTCTAGAATCACCTCGGGCTGAGTTCCACTTTTGAAATGTCTTCAACTACAAAGCAGCGTTTAGGCATATTATGCTAGAGTTACGAAATATCTTACTATACAGCTAAATCCTTTAATTTATCTCTAGTGTGGTGCTACCAAACCATCCAAGAGTGTTTATACTATGAATTTTCACGTAGTGGGAACCGAAAGTTTAAATTTTTTTTCCTCAAAAAAGTTTCCTTCATTCTGGTCTTTAAATAGCAAACCTGCTTGTCCCCAAGTAATCATTCTAATGACTCTGTAATGGATACTTGGGGTTCGAAGTTGTAGTCTTCCTAAGTTAAGTGTGACAGATGTTGTTATCAATATTGAGAAATCAAAAACTCAATATATCGCTTTTTTTCCACAACAAAGCCCAACGTTGTCGTTGATCCATTATTTTTAAAAACAACAGCAAATAATTTGACAGTCAAACATATGAGGGTGAATAGGATGAGTAACGACTTCTTTTTCCATCGAAGCAGTGTCAACACAGGAAAATGTGTACAAGTTTTCACAAAATAGTGACAACAACAACCATAACTTTCAACAAAGACCCTCTGACATATTTACAATGTCAATGGTAGTAGGTATAGATATAATAATAAAAAGCAAAATATTTCTAAGACCACTCCCGCTGTCACACTACAGCACAAACAGTGATGATAAGAAGGTATCTCCTCCATAAATATGAAGTATGAGAACAATATTGACTTTATGCCGAACAATGCTGGTACGAGCACAACACAAACTGATGAGATACCATCATTGAAGCCTGGGATATAACACAGTACTCGTATCTTTTAAACATGAGTGGAGAAAATCCCTTTTCGCACAAAAGACGTTGGGGTGGGTGTTATGAAAAAAAATCGATTTTAATCCAAAGAGCAGTAACTGTAAAATAAGCTGCAGGTTTTTTTTTTCATTTTTCTAAAGAATACTCGTATATCAGTATTTACGGCATGGAACCAAACACTGGCCTTTGATGTTAGTTCTATGCATTATGCAGCAGTCTTTGAATTTATAAGAAACATTAGTTTTGTATTTGTGCAGTTTTGCAATTTTACGAAAAATGTAATATTGGAAATCAAATTTAAGAAGTATTGAGACCAGATATTACAGTTGAAATGTGAAGAATGAACTGATGGAAACTTAAAAAAAGGAAAATAGAAAGTTGTGTCGAAAAACAGCGATCTAATTTTATTTCAATTTGCCTTACTCTATTTCGCAGCCGCCTCGCTGAGCCATAATATGCGTCAATGATGCAGTATAGGGAGGAAGCATAATTCTCTTCGCGCAGATTAAACACTGGCTTTTAGGAAAGAAAAAAACATTGGCCTGTCTGCCCAATAGGGTAAAGTTGGGTGATATGGCACCACGGGTGATATTGCATCTTTCATTATTTCCTACTTAATGACTTCCTTTTAAAACAAAAACAGCTAAAGATAATTCAGTTCAACGTAAGCTTCCAGTTGATCCCTTCGGATTCACAGTTACCATTAAGACTAAAAAAATCGTTCTCCATATAAAAAATGTTCAGGCTCACGATTTTCTGAAAAGTGCGGGATAAGGCACCAATTAATCATGAGAAAAGGCTGTAAAAAACTGGTTCTCTGTTTATGAATCGCCATCCATAACCATCTGATTGCATGATGAATTGGATGGACCCGAAAACTTTCGTGTGTGGGCTTTGGCAAGAATTATAATCAAAGATCAAACAGCGAGACCGTGTGAATGGATAAAATGCCTTTTCGGTCTCATGATTTGTGTACGCCCTTCAAATACAATTAACTACCTTAAAAAAACTCTAACTAGCTACCTTAAAAAAATTAAAAAAAAAATGTTATAAAACACAGTGCGAGCATTTAGGGAAGTAGAAGACAGCAATGCACATTGCTTTAAAATTTTTGTAAGTCGTATTGTAAGGGAAATACAGAATAAGGCAAAGCATTCCACATTCGGGTAGAGCGACTAAAAAATGAATTTCTATACTTGACTGTACGACCGAAGATGGGCTCAAAGTTAAACTGATGAGCACTACAAGCGAGGCGGGTATTGGGGTTAAACTGTTTCATGGTAACCAGATCAGAACAGGTGAAAAATTTCATGCATCGTCTCAAAAAACAAAAGCATTTTGAAGCATTTTTGGGGAGTTCAAATATTTGGTCATTCCAACGAAGATAATCGCTTACACATATTACGAGTACTGACAGCTTTTCAATTTCTTGGATGCACGTATGCTGATGATTCCATCACATACAGTGCATCAATAAACCGAGAGTAGGCCCTCCGTAGAGTAAAGGAAATAGAACATATTATTAGACTTTGGGAGTATATCCTAGAATGGGAAATATAAATTAATCACACTAAAATAGGGTTGATCTGCTTTAGGAATGCCTCGCATAATGACATGGCCACAAGATGCAAACTTTTGCCTCTGAATCTTCCCGATTGCACAGTTTTTAACTTTAAGTTAAGGTGTTTAACACGAATCGTTCGAATTAAACCAACATGCTTAAGTTCACCCTTTGTTGGGCAAACTGTGCCTTATCTCTCCTACGTTCTGTTATGAAAGTAAGAAGTAGTCTCCAAACACGTTTGAAGCTTTGGCTGTACAATCAACTAGTTCGTTACATGTTAATGGTGAAGCAATTTTTTCTTTTTATAAATTAAAAAACAAATAAAAATTACTTCCAAGTATTCCGTGCCGGGAGGTCCAGCTCGATTGAAGTGAAAACAGGAGGTCCAATTTTTAACCACTTTTTCGAGCAGGTAGGGCCCTATATTGGCAGTTACAATTTGCAAGCTTTGTTTGCAAGTCTATTCATTGTGAAGTGGCGAAATGTATACTGACCAAATATACCGGCAATTGTAAAACTGACAATCACTACAAACTGTGTTGCCAGTCTAAAAACCAAACTTTAAAAAAGCATTTATTAGCTAGAGACACATTATAAACATGAAAGAAATTCAAATGTTCGAGCGTAAGGCTCTTTGCTATAGAAAACCAAATTAAATCCGCAATTGTAACAGTAAAGGGCTCTATGTATAAGGAACTGTCCCAATAGACAAATACATTCACAACCTCAGCACCAAAATGATAAGGATAATCCCACACCATCTTCTACTGCGGTTTCTATATTTTCAAAAACTCCAATTAGCTAGGTGTATTTTCTGCTCTTTGCTGCTGCCAAGTGGCATGAAACATTATGATTGAAATATCTCATAACAGTGAAAGGAAAAGAAAAAACGCCACTCTGTCGTCAATTTGCTCATTCCTCCTTACCAACTTTTTTCACTCAAATGCAATGGCGGCGGCGGCCCTTAATACAATCTCACGAAAAAAAGGAATTAAGGACAGCAGAAAAGCAAGGCACTCTGTAACATTTAAATTACTTTAAATGACTGCTCGAGAAATTTTTCACCCAAAAAACAAACTGACGATTGGTTCTTCTACTTCTTTTCGACCCTGACCCCTCTCCTGATGGCCAGAGACATTAAACTTTTTCGCTTAAAGTTCACTATCACTGCAGTCTTCTGTCTGCCATTGAAAATTGTAATTGAAATCAATATTCGAAAATAAAAATCTCGAAACCAAAAGTTTTCTTTGCATTCGTTGGAAAAAAACCAGGAAACAGTTGAACTACCTAATGTTCAATTGGGCAAAAGCATCTTAAGGTTCTACGATAGTGGGATCAATCTAGTGTTTTCAGAAAGCGACAGTTTTGGATAACCTTGAAAAGGCAGCTGAACATAACAATATGTTCAATAATGAACACAAGACTGAATACAGAGTTGAGTATGAGATAATTCCTCACTTTTGAAAGCTGTAAGATTCAAAAAAATGCTCATAACATTTATGAGGACAGTCAATAGATTCATTGTATTTCTTTGAGAAAACCTTTCAACGGCGGAAAGCATATGAAGCTCTAAAACACACTACTTTATTTTACTTTCATGAAACAGTTTTGTGACGTTGGATTTATATTATGGATTATTGCGAAGGGTAAATAAATTCTTGAAAACGTGATACGATCTATCTTAGCAGATCTTTTTTCCTGTTTGAGAAAAAGAATTTAATGTTTATTACAATTTTTTGTGATGAGACGAAATACTTTCATGTCACAAAAGTTCGCATATGAATGAGAATTAAGTGTCTGACTGTTAAAGAGTATTTTTAAAGCCAATTGCATATACGCAATTTTATACACACATATATAGAATACCAATACCTTTTGTTTTCTTACAATCAAAGTTCTTCGACCTCCACAATAATTCCTTTTTTGTTTGTTTTTGTTTACAGAAATCCACTTTCTATACCCACATTTGTTGAGAGCTCGATGCCAATGCTAATCAGTGATTAATGGTTCGAGAAACGGCTATGAATTAAGGAGAACCAAAGCGCTTAATTTCGAGGTGAAACAAACCAATTTCAGAACGGACTTACTTTGATTCATTGAGTTTTTGCCACTTGCCTGGTACATACACATATTGCTTGGCTTTACTTCCAAAGAAACAATTATACAGGGTGATCCAAATTGCTAAGGCATGTACGGAAGTTGGTTTGAAAAAAGACTTTTTTTGGGTGGCGATGGGGTTCTCCCCTTTTAGGAAAAAATATTTGAAATCGATTGGAGCACGTAAGTTGTTGTTTTCTAGCATGTTACTGAGGTGAAGCACCAGGGTTTATAAATGATTCCTGGACAATCTCTGAGGAATATACCCTCACAGTTGAGGCTCAAGCTCGGAATTTCTCATTTATTTTTCAAAATTAATTTTGTTGTAGGTTTTGCACTATGAAGTGATTTTATTTTCTACTTTAATGCTCACAGCAGTTTACCGTCAGATCCTCAAAGACAGGTAAGAAAAAGGTTTTAGTTTTTTTTTTTTTTTTGAGAAAAACTACTTGTAATTGCTCTTCTGAGTGTTTTTTGCGTTTCACCCTGTAAAAAAAACTTATAAATGGATTCATCCCTTCCTATATTAAGCTCTATGTTTTTTTAATAGGTTTCTATATAAAAAGGTTTCGAATCACAAAAGCAGTTAAATTCCTCCGATTTCAAAGTCGGCCTTGACAGTCAAAAAATGGGAGAAAAAATGGCTCCAATCTTAGATGACATAGTTCGACGATAGGTATCATCACAGGAGACTTTCTCATTGGAAGACATGCCGCAAGCTAGGAGTCATTTCAAACGATTTTTGCAGAAGTTGTATGGATGACTACTTCCCATCTTCTCTGTTCATGTCCAGTTTTAGCTCACAAACGTAATATACACCTAGGTTCGTATTTCTTTAATGACCCTAGTGATCTTACTCACATTGACGCCCTGCGTCTCTCTTACTTCATTGTTAGCTCGAAATGGTTCAATTAGGATAATGATATTTTAGATACATTGTGTTATCACAATGGGTCCAACGGGCCTAACTGTGTTGGCTGAGCTAACAGCGACTTTCAAATAACCTAATTTAGGTTACATCTCATGTCTTCCCTGATTTCTTATATTTTGTATTCTTCCCTATTTTCAGACCTGTGGAAAAGGATTTGAATTACAAACGAGATGATTTTTTGTTTTTTTTTTTTATAATTAGCGCACACATCAAGGATTTATGACTACCCTTATAATGTTATAGAACACAGTGCAGGAAAATAGGAGAGGATTTGAAATTAGACACCGATGCATGTTGCTTTTGAACGTTTGCGAATCGCAATGTAGGGGAAAAACAGAACCGGGTTGAGCATTCCACATTCGGGTGGTGCGACTGAAATAAGAATCTCTATACTTGACTGTACGCCCGAAGTTGGGCTCAAGGTAAGACTGATGAGTATTCCTAGCGAGGCGGGTGTTGCGGCTAAATTGTTTCAGGGGAGGAATGCAACTGGCTACTTCACTAGAGCACTGTTTGTGAAAAAAGCGATAAAAGAAAGAGAGACAGTTTACGTTTCGACGATGTCCAAGATAATCAATCGATTCTACAATTGAACTATCACCAATCAATTTTAAAGCTCTATTTTGTACCCTATCAAGTAGGCGCAAAGATGTTTGAGGAGCACCTGACCAGATATGGGAGTAATACTCCAGTTTTGGGCGGATGAAGGCCTTATAAATTGCAGCCAGATCAGAAGGGGTGAAGAACTTCCTGCATCGTCTCAAGAAGCCTAAGCATTTAGCAGTTTTTTAGACGACTTCAAATATGTGGTCATTCCAGCGAAGATCATCGTTTACACACATACAGAGTACTGACAGCTTTTCGGTTTCTTGGATGCAGGTACCATTCGTGGATAATGGCAATGGGAGAATGTTAAGCTTCAACGACAAGAGACAGCATTGAGTTTTCGAAGCATTGAATTCTACTCGCTTTTTATGACCCCATGTTACAATACTGTCTAGGTCAGAATTCAATGAGCTTAACATACGCAATCGTTCCAGTTCCACATCCGCAGAGCAAGGACCTGAATTTGGAAACGAATATGAAAAGCTGAGGGTCGAGTCGTCAGCAAAACAGTTAAGCGGATTAGAAGTTTCAGGCATTTTTTTTTTTTTTTTTTTTTATAATTAACACGCACATCAAGGGGTTATAACTGCCCTTATAATGTTGTAAAAACACAGTGCGAGCATTTAGGAAAATAGGAGAGGATTTGAAAGGAGACACCGATGTACGTTGCTTTTGAATCTCTGTAATGAATGAAGTGGGTATCAGACTTGAAGCCATCCAATACAACTTGTATTGAACGGAAAGGTAGTTTCCAACCAACGAAGTCCAACGAAGAAGAGACTCATCGATACCAATTGCAAGCATATTCGATAAAAGAGCCTGATGCCAAACTCTATCAAATGTTTTAGAAATATCAAGCGCAATAATTTTACTTTCTCCAAAACAATGTAAAGAATGGTTCCACTTTTCGGTGAGATATGACATCACATCACCAGTGGACCGTTTGCTACGAAAGCCGTACTGATGGTCATTAAGAAACTTTCGTTCTTCAAGATATTTCATAAATTGACGGTTTATAAACGTTTCCATGACCTTGGAAATAAGGGATGTTAGTGCAATTGGACGGTAATTGGAAGGGGAGGAAGATTCGCCTTTTTTAGGGACCGGCTGGACAAATGCAGTTTTCCATCTGCTCGGAAAAATACCAGCAGAATAGGAAAGATGGAAAAGTTTCCGCAGTGGTTTTGCCAGCGTAGAAGAACACCTCTTCAGAATAACGGCGCGGCGGGGATACCATCTGGACCAGCGGATTTATGTATGTTGAGATCTTTAAGGACTCTCGCAACTGAGCGAGATCGAAAAAAAAATCGGATTCATAACAGAATCTACAGACTAAAGCTCAGGTGGAGCCAATATGTTATGAGGAAGTGTCGAGTTGGCAGCAAATTTAGCTGCTAGCAAATTAGCTTTAAATATTAAAAAGGGAAGGTGTAATAAACCATAGAACATGCTGAGGAATCATTTCCCAAAGGAATGTTATTGAAGGTTACTTTTGCACTATGTTGGTGCAGAAAGTCATTTATATCCCTTCCATCTACATAACCGCAGATTATTTGCTTTTACTATTTTTTTTTTTTTTTTTAATTTATACAAAAACACCATGTGGCGTAATAGTTAGCATATCTGCTGTTAACCGGGGAAGTCCATGGTTTGAGTCCAAACAGAAAAGAAAAATGTTTTCCCACGGGTATCGCCTTTCGTGAGAAATTGGCAAGTCTTCCAACAGTAAATTCATTGCCATGAAAAAAGCTTTCTTGATTAACCGTTCGAAATCGGCAGAAAGTTGTAGGTCCCCTCCATTTCCTTAGATGGTATGGCTGAAATAAATACGATAGGCCCGAGGGCTCTCCGCTCTGTTGCGCCACCCTATTTATTTTATTTATTATACGAAAACGTGCGGCGTACCCCACAGGCGGATCACTAGTGTGAAGCAGAGAAGTGGGAGAGTTGTGATCACTTCAAGATCACTACTCGTAACGCCGGAAATGGAAAGAAGAAGAAGAAGACGAAAACGTGCTGAATACAGTGCAAAGTCTTTTCAATCCAAAAAAAAAAATACAAATTCTTTTGCAATTGACGAATGAAAGAGAAAGAAAAGAACTTACCGAACTCTTTACAATGATATTTTGTTTCCTTTCAACCCTTTGGACATGTATTGCAGGGAAAATTTATTTTATTAAAAAAAGCTTCTATTTGTATATTGCTCATAAATATTTTTCACGTACGATTTACTAGATCTCAGAAATATTTCCCAAAGTATAAACTTGATTGAGATAAAACTATGCTCCTGGCGCACCATCACAACACCATTCCAAACTATGGATTGCTTCTGTTTGCGTGTGTCACGTTTAAGCACTTTTCCCATGGCATTAATAAATGTCTCACCTCTAAATTTATTTTTTTATGAACTGCCCAGCTTTTCACAGCAAAAGTTTTTCATAACCGACAAATAAAATTTTAGTAGGGCCATAAAAGATGTGTTAAAAGCATAAAAGCCTGTGCCCTACTATGGCCATAACGACGCACACATTATAATATTTTGAAAGCTCTAAGGTTAACTAAGACTGAATTAATCCAGGAAGAAATATAGTGAACGCATTGGAATCTTGTTTTCTCTTAATGGTAGGCCTATGACAAAAATAAAAATAGACCCATCTTTGATATAATGGGGCATTGTTTAAGGTTTTATTAGTTTTTCTTTTCCTTTTCTTTTTTTTCACAGAACAATGGTCATGAATTCCTGGGGTAAAAAACCAACGGTCAATTGTATTGAAGAACGATGATGCGCATTTCATTTCGTTTGGATGTGGTCTTATATTTGCAGATTGAAAGCCTCAAGAAAATGACAAGAATGAAGTCCAAAAGATTTGATTTTTGTTATCAATTATTTTCTGCTAGGTAATCGATAGTAAAAATGTCATGCGAGATAATGGCTCATGCATGCACTAGTTAGTTCTGTGGAGGGAGCAATGTAAAAATTCTTAATTACGTAGTTGATGAGATCCCACACGAAAGTCGAATCTAAAGTGAGGGAGAGCAAGTCGGAATCATTATTTGAACCGATTATTAATTATGAAATAATACTAAATCATTGCCGATTCGTCTCTTTGAAGATTTGATTGGCGAATACGATTTTCATAAGGGTGGAAGAGTCAAAGGATCTTCCCAAGGTAGACCTTTGAGAGCGCAACGTAATGAATCTGTGTTGTATTACTTCGATTCGAGATTTATGATTATCACAAAATGGTGACCATACCTGAAAAGCATATTCTAGATGGGAACGAATATAACAGCTGTATAAAGAGAGGGTAACATAGATGTCATTAAATTCATTTTCCCATTGCATAACAAAGACAAGCATTGAATTTGCTCTGTTCAAAATTCAGTTGATGTGTTCATTAAATTCGATGTTGGTAAGAGAACACCGTAGGACATATGGATTGTTGCGATATTGAATACTCTCCAAAACTTGGGAAGCTTTTGCCGAAGAAGGTCATATTTTGGCTCTTGGAAGTGTTCGAACTAGGCCCGTCTTAGACCACCATACAACAGAACTGTCAATATCTTTTTGAAAGAAGTCGCACTTCTGATGGTTTTTAAAATGTTAAACCATCTGCAAGGATCAAAATATCGCTGTAGCATTAGCAAGAAATAACATCATTTATGGCAACAATGAAAAGGAAGGGACCAAGATGACTTCCTTGTGGCACGCTAGACAAATCATTGAAAAGTTTGACAAAACGCTCTTAAATTTGACTTCATAAGACCTATTTTTAAGGTAGGCAAACAATAAAAACTTTAGGAAATCCAAAAGCTTTTAGTTTATAAAGCTATGAAAAAGTTAGTGAAGCGCCTAAGCTAGTTCCCACATTCAAGGGCATTGCAGCATTTGTGATTAAAAGATTGAAGGTTGGTTACCGTCGATCTTCTCAGCATAAATCCGTGCTGCTGATTCTGGATAACATACAAAGTAGACTAAACATTCACAGAGCACAGACTACTTGATCTAATTACTTAGGTATACATGAGAGTTTTGAAATGTGTCCATATTTTTTTATATATCGATTTTTTCACCCTTCTTGAAAACAGTTATGACGAAAGACTTTTTACAAAGAGTGGGAGATACACCAGATTTTAAAGAAAAATTGAAAAGATATTCAAGTGAGACCAATGGAATCGTGTCCGGACTAGAGGAAACGTCATCTTTAAGGCCCTTTTAAACGATCATTTCAGTTTTCACTTCAGTTGAGCCTTCAGTTAAGATTTCAGTTAAACTGATGTCTAAACACTTAAAAATGAGCTAATAACTGAACTGAAAACTGAACTGATTTGACAATAATTGATGAAATTCACATCATCACTGTTCAGTTTTCTTTCTGATTTTAATTTCTCTCAGATGAAATAAAAGCTTGACTGAATATCGAACTGACGTCTATTTACACATTGAACTGAAAACTGAATAAAAACTGATAACTGAACTGAGAACTGACCGTCAAAAAACGCTTTTATTAAAAGCCTTTTTAGACGATTTTTTCAGTTTCAGTTTCAGTTGTGGTATCAGTTAAGCTTTCAGTTTAACTTATCTCTAAATGCCAAAAACTGAAGCGGAACTGAAACTGAAACCGAAGGAATTCCCATAAGTTGTCAGTTCAGTTATCAGTTAAACTGACTTTCAGCTGCTCACAAGTAAAAAGAAGGTTCAACTTAGCACCAGACTGACGCTTAAATACACTGTCCTTTTTAACTGAACTGACAAATGAACTGATAACTGAACTAACAACTGATCGTCTAAAAGGGCTTTAAGTTTTCAGTTCAGTTTTCAGTTTTCTTTCTGATTTTGATTTTTCACAAAGAAAATAAAAGCGCAACTGAACATCGAACTGACGTTTATTTACACAGACGGTCAGAAGGCTATAAGAGATGAGAAGTAGTGAGCAATTATGTCTCTGTGAATAGGGATACAATTAGAATTCACATTCAAGCCCTGTCAAATAAATAAATAAAAAGGGTGGCGGAACTGAGCTAAGAACCCCAGCGCACAGCGCATTTCTCACAACCATTGCCCATGTGAGGTAATATGGGGAAACCTTTAATTTTCTGTCGGTTCCGAAAGGCTTATCGAGAAAGCGCTTTTCACGGCAATGAATTTACCAACGGAGAACTTGCCAATTTTTGGCAAAAGGCCACTGTTAAATACTCAAACCAATTTTCATCGATTTATAAATGTATACTACAAAAAGAGAAACAAAAACGATTAGCAAAGTCATTGAAAATGTCCGAAGTATTTTTTAAGGAAGTGTTTTTTTTTTTTTTTTAAATAAACAATGAATTAAAAGTTGTTTGTGTCATTTTTAAAGGAACACCATATTTATGTGAGATAGCTAAAGTACAGATTACGGTGAAGCGTTTTGAAGACTTCAGAAAGACTTATCAATAGTTGGCGAATGAGTAATTATAGGTCTTTTAAGCCCTGTTTCTTTTACTCCTTTCATTCTTTTGTTGATTTCCTTACCAATCAGCAAACAACTAAGATAAACAGAAAATGAAAGAAAAGAGAAAACAAGTTGTTTATGTTTAAAACATGTATGTTTTTGAGGTCCCTGAATACGATTCTGTAGTTTGTTTAGCCTTTTGTATTTCTTTAAGGTCACTTTGAGGTCATTTTAAGGTCAATTCAACATAATTTCACGAAAAATCTGCTAAAAATTTTTGCGCAAGTTTTTAAGGCTTCTACATAGGATTCTGTTGTTAGTCTGATCATAAGACTTTGTCTCTAACCAAATACCTCTTGTGCGGTGGTCGCCTAAGACATTATCATATGGTATCGCTTATTAGGAATCCTTAGAATCATACTGTGTGTATTTTGTAAGTTAAAAATCTAATATAAAGATGTAGTTGCCCCCAGGGCACCTCGGGTGACGGTGGGCAACGGAATTTTCTCACTATCCGGCAAAGTCCCTGGGTTACGACTTACATGCTGTCATGGCAACTACTCATAAGAAACTTACGAGACAAGATCACGGAAATCCAGAATCGGCGGCTGGTCAGGGTGGAAAAGTGGGCCCACAGGCGTCGTCATCTTGCGACCGCAGCTGTACATTGGTGGGAAACTTGGCCTCTGTAGAGTCTAATGCTCCATGAAATTTATCATGTTTCACAAAACTCGATCATTTTTGTGTTGTTTGTGGGGAGTATATTCCACAAAATGAATGCGCAAAAATTTTTCGCAGATTTTTCGTGAAAATATGTTTACTTGACCTTAAAATGACCTTAAAATGACCTTAAACAAAGGCGAAAGGCTAAACAAACTACGGAATCGTATTCAGGGACCTCAAAAACATACGCATGATTTTTTTCAGATTTTTTCGGTCGCATTAAGTCACTTTGACCTTCAAATGACCTTGAACCTGATGTGATGAAGCCTAACTAACCCACTCACCGTAATCAACGACTAGAAAAACCCCCAGAGCACTATAGCGTTTTTCGTGTTATTCTTATATCAAATGTTGAACTGTGTAATTAAGACTATCAAATTGCACGAGATAAGTGAAATCAAGTAAGACACGGTTAAAGACACCTACTAAACAAACTAGAGCCAGTGTTGGTACCTATGATATTTGGGAGCTTTACGTTTAAAGTACTATCTTGAAAATATAGAAAAATAGAGCACGGCCTACTCAGCTGGTGTTATTAGTTCAAAGGATGGATCTCTGTAATGAAATGAACGTCTGATTCAAACTATATTAGCTTTTCCGTCTATCTATTTATGGACTAACTTTTTTCATAAGGCCTTATTTGTGTGATCCTGTTTGCTTTACTCTAGCTCAGCTACCAATATATTCTGGTGAAGAATAAAATTGCATATTTACGACAAAATAAAATAACCAACTTTTGAAAAATAAATGTTGTTTCAATCAATAAATTTACTTTCCCACGAAGAGTGAATAAAAGAACCTATTTATGAATTGATTCTGAAAAATAAATGCTTTTTTGCCAATAAACTTATTTTTCCATGTCCATAGTAGTGATCATTTTCTACTGAAAAAAGTTATACTCACATTCGAGTTTTATTTTACAAGCCATTTATTCCATTTTCCTCTTGAATGAGTGCACACTCATTCATAAGTATTGGTAAATATTTTGTTATTCACATAAGCCTGAGCCAATTTTGCTTTAATTTGTGTTTATGTAAAAGACTAATTCCACCTAAATAATTTTCCCCCACCTTCTATTTTAAATTAACCTTCGCTAACGGTGAGTTGTCTTTTACCTACGAAAAAATCTAACTTTAAGGAGTCTGAAAGGGGGGGGAGGGCAAATTAAGGACACCTACATCCTACATATTCGTTAAATGAATAAAACCAGTCTTAACGTTTTTGGGCATAAGTAATGCCTCCAGATATACTCTGTCGGTCTATGTTCGTTTTTGTCTTTTCTTGCTTTGGAAGTGAAAATTTGTTTGAGTTGTGTGTATGGAAATTGGGCATGTGTTGGTTGTAGGCTTGCCATTTTCCCAAAGGGAGCTCTCTGGCGGAATTCCAAAAGAGCTACATTAATATATATGGTAATTTAAATAGCTACCTACTTTCTCTACTGGGGGACTTTATACAGTTGAATCTTGTTAAACAATAAATGTGAATACATGGCGTTTCAATAATGTAGGCTATAATTGAAACCATAAAAGGTAATTGAACTTATTTTGAGCAATTTTTACCTTGGTCATAACTTTTTGTAGGGTGATTTGGAAGGAAACTATATTAAGTTTTGTTTTGTGAAGATAAAGGACCAGAATCACTTAACTTTTAAGATTATTACTGCCAAAAATTTCGTATAGAAAAACAACTTTAAAATCACCGAATTTGATGTTACAAATAATACAAGACTAAGATACCGCACTGGAAATGATTTGGGAGTTACCCAGCGTATACATCTCTGGGCCTGATTGGGTCCCGAAAGGAAACGCCCAGTAAGGAAATCCCACTTTGGCTCAATTGGGTTCCGAAAAGAACACCTGATAGATCATTTTTAGTCCCCAATTGTTCCCCAATAAGGAAATATTTAAATTTTTGGTAAATTTTTTCCAATTGGAACCTGGGTGGGGCCAAAGTGAGAAGTCCCAAAGCCAAAATAAAAAAATTTAGTCAAGTTTTCTTGATTGGGGTCGGAGTGGTAAGCCCAAATCATTGAATTATAACCAGTGTATGAATTTTGTTTTTGTGTTTTATACCTAAAACAAATTTTAAAATACTCCATGACGTAGTTGGGATCGTCCAATTGTGCCAACGAGGTCTTTGACGTAACAACCTTACTGTGGTCCCTATAGGGCAATCCAATGGGAGCCCAATTAAAGCCTAATATAGGTCGCAGATTAAAACTTTCAGTTGGGTAAGTACGCTTTAATGCTTTCTTGAAGTTACATAAAATAACTTTTTTTGACAATATACGAGTATGTACTGTTGAAAGATATTCATTATTTAGGAATATACGGTTCGTTTAATCACAAATAATTTATCTTAAGTTCTACTTCAAATACATTTTTGAATTGAATATTTTACCGAAGTCTTAATAAATTTGGAAGATCATATTTAACATACTTAAGAACTTTAACAACGCTGTAAGAACTGGTGAGCTTTTGCAGCAGTGAACTTGACGAGACATCCACCTGAAAATCAAAAACCCATAGCCCAGTCTATATATACCCTCACTCCATTCAACGATTTTTAAAGAAGAAGAACGAAAAAGTGAATTTACTGCAAGAAAAAATCCAAGATTCTACTAAACGCAGAATCTTAGGTATTAGCTAGAAAGAAGAGTAGTTATTTACAAAATTTACTTGAATGTCTTTCTCACAAGAAGAAACCGAGACATACTGGCTTCCTTTTACGTGGGACTTCGATATTCTCCTTCGAGGAACATAAAACTGTTTTTCCATAGGTGCCGCCTTTTGTAAGGAATTGGTAAGCCAGTCGAGAGCAATTACTCTACAATTTAAAGCGCTTCCTCCATTAGCTATTCGGAATAGACAAACACGGTAGTGACAAGGTATGGGTAAGATAAATGCGCCACGCTCTGGGATTCTGCGAGCTCGCAAGCAGATATCTTTTAAGTCAAGTCTAATGAATTTGGCGTCCAACTTTTCATTGATTCCGGACTGCGGTGCTTTTTAGTATTTGAGTCACTGATTGTTATCGGATCTTCACAGATGGTTCCATGTCCTATTATGGATCTGGCAAAGCAAGTATATACGACGGATCTGGAGAGCGAAAATATACGACAGAACACCTAACAACGCATATATGCGTCCCTCTTAAAAGCAGTGAATTCTTTCCAAATGAATATAAACTACGTTTGGGAGAATAACTGGATGGAGAGTAGTATTTGTGTCTGCCGGGAAAGCAAAGCTTACCTTAGGCTCTACTCAATCCTCTAACTATTTCGAAAGCAATCCAAGAATGCAAATCAAAATTTCTTTTTCTTGTCTTTTTTGTGTTCCATGCCATCACGGCAATATTGGAATATTGATCGCCGATAAACTAGCAAAGCAATGATCTCCAACGACCTGAACCAGTGCTTAGTTTGCCGTGATCCTCAGTGAGGGATTCTACCAATTCTGATACCCAGTTTATAAATGCTGGTGGGCCCCAGGGCTCCATTTAGTCTCCGACTCTATTTCTTATTTTCGTAAATAGCCGAGTACACACTATACAATTAGTTGACAGATGTTGGATGGTCGGATGTAGTTTGCAATGTAGTTTGCAAACAGATTTCCACTTCACTTATGGATGTAGTTTGCGTTCAGACTGTCAAGCTTGTCGTCCAACTTTATGTCATATGTTCCTCCGCTCCATCTTCACTTCAAACTTCAAACTTTATTGAGACTACAAACTACATAATTATGAATATACACATGATTTTTTTTTTTGTCGACTTAAAGATATGTCTGACTGAAACTAACTTTATACAAAAGATTTTTAACTTTTATTCATAGGTTTCATTAAAAGATTTACGAATGATTGGTAAGTGTACACTTGCTCCCGGCGTACAATAAGACTTTTGCTCTTAAGGCATTCTTAACTTATGACTAGAACTTAAAATAAAATAAAATATAAACTAAACTAAGAGAATTCTCTCATCTTTGCTGATATCATTTTTAAAAGTATGACAACATACAAATGGGAACCTCCGCTCCATCCAACTTCAAATTTTTCAAAAATATTTGAAAATCTTCATCGTTGGTCAACCGCTTCGTCTGAGGGTTCACACTATCAAGCATTGGTCGTTCAAGCCAAAGTCTGTCCAACTAATTGTACAGTGTGAACGGCTCTAATGATCTCTTGTCGGAAACTATTAATCCCCTCAACTGTTTTGCTGACGACTCTACTCTCGGCTTTTCATATTCGTTTCCAAATTCAAAACCCTACTCTTCGGAAGTGGAATTGGAACGGTTGCGTATGACTAACTCATTGACAGCATTGTGATATGGGTTGATAAAAACCGAGTTGAATTCAATGCATCGAAAACTCAATGTTGTCTCTTGTCGTTAAAGCTTGACATTCCTCCGTGAATGGTACCTGCACCTGAGAAACCGGAACGCTGTCAGAGCTTGGAATGTGTGTAAGCAAAATCATCTTCTTTGGAATGACCACATATCCCGCCACCCTTCCCTTCCCACCATTTTATCGTAAGCGACAAAAGAAAGTTTTACAGGAAGAAGCTTTTGCGATGATTTTGCGGGAAGGGCTCGATATTTGAAGTCGCCAAATATGCTGCTAAATGCTTAGGTTTCTTAAAACGATGCAGGATAATTCTCACCCCTTCTGATCTGGCTTCTAGTTACAAATCCTATATCAATCCTAACCTAAAGTATAAGTCTCATATCTGGTAAGGTGCTCCCCAAACATCTTTGCACCTACATGATAGAATACAAAACAGGCCGATGAGGTTGGTCATAGTTCTATCGTAAAATCGATTGATTCTCTTGAACATCTGAAATGTGACTTCCCTTACACTGTTTTATCGCTTTTTATCCAAACAGTGCTCTATTTCACTAAAGCCAGCTGCATTTCTTAGCGGAAGCAATTTAGCGCCAAAACCTCTTTCGCTAAGAATGCTCATTTGTTTTACCTTGAGCCCAACTTCGGACTTACAGTCAATTATAGAGGTTCATATTTTAGTCACACCACTCGAATGTAGAATGCTTTGCCAGAATCTGTCTTTACTCATCGTAATGTATCAAAAAAATTCAATAGCAATGTGCATCGGTGTCTCGTATTAGATCTTCTTCTATTGGCCTATATGCTCAAACTGTGTTTTATTACATTATAAAGGGATTCGTAACCACTTGATTTGTGTCATAATTTAAAAAAAAACCATTGAATTTGTCAAAACGACAACCGTAAGCCGTAGACGACATATCTCTATTGAATGTAGACAGAATAAACGTATACTCCTCCAAGATAATAAGAAAACAGCAACTTTTTAACCATTCAGTAGCAAAAAGGTTATAGAAAGCTTACTGGCGTTGCTACGTAGTAAGTACTTTTATTCTTACCAAGTATTAAAACGTGTTAGCATTAGGTCATTACACACTCTGTGAATCCTGTAGTGAGGATGACGACATCGCGTATCGCTTCCTCTGTGAATGTCCGGTATTTCTAATCGACCAGTATTTGCTTCTGAGTGCTCCAGTTAGTTTTTTAAAAACCTCCGACAGACAAAAGAAAAATAAGTAAAATAGATTCACGCATAAGAAAAGTATTCAACGAAAAAATTGTGATGATAAAGCAATTTTAGTTTTTAAAAAGAGCACTAAATTTGAAAAAATAGTTAGATTTTGATATTTTCTTATAGCTGCGTCCTGTAGAGCAGACTTTAATAACTTAAAGCCAAACCATTATCCCTCAATAGACCGTTAAAAACATCGGTCACGCTACAATCCTGAATTTATTCAGATCAATCCCTTGCCACTCCGATTACACCATCCCCCAATTGGGTTTTGATAAAAAGTTCCACGACTCAATCCCACCGAGAATTAATTTAATTAATTTAATTCAATCCATTTCTATACAGATGGTTCAAAACCGAAGAAGGGGTAGGCTGCGGGTGTACTCAACCCGACTTAACGTAAGTCTTTCATTCCGCCTTCCAAAACGTTGCGATCAAAGAGATCCCATCACGGCTAAAAGAAAACATGATATCCTCAGCGAATATCCGGATTTCCCCAGATAGTCAAGCAGCCCTCGAATCACTCGGCGCTGTTTCTACGAACTCAGTAACATCCCTTAACTGTCGCCTATCTCTTAAGGAGATGGCTGAACAGTTCAATATTCATCTTATTTGGGTGCCGAGGCACAGAGATATCGTGGGTAACTGCAAAGCCGATGAACTCGCCAGAAAAGTAACCATCCTACCGATCTCAAACTGCACTCTCCTTTAAAAGAAACAGCATCTAGGAAAATTTGTCCTTGATGATCTAAGTGATCTGACGAACACAGATACCCTACATCTCTTTGGCTTTATCAAACCTCCAAATAGTTTTGTTAATTAAGATACTCCCTCGCATAATTCTAATGGTATCACAATGGTCTATGTGTCAGTTGTTTTCCTGACAGCCGGCGCGCGACGGCAACTGGACCAACTCATATGAAGAAACACAAAACTTGCTACTGGATACTCATTTCCCTGGTAGCTCGTTGACAATAACAGACGAGGAGCACTTGCCTCCACTCGCAAACCAATCAGGTAAAGGTCTTATCTCTAGAGATATACTGTTATGGGCAATAAACAGCTTTGACCCTTATAAATCACCAGGGCCTGACGGAATCATCCCTGCGGAGCTGCAGCAGGTTTCAGACATCATCATCTATAACTTAGAGATGATCATGAAAGGATGCATCATCTACGCCTATATTCCCAAGGCCTGAAGAGAAGCTTGGGTCGTCTTCATACCTAAAGCCGGCAAAAGCTCCCATGTAAATCCAAAAGATTTAAGACCTATAGTCTATCATCCTTCCTCCTTAAAACACTGTAAAAAATGATTGACATACACTTAAGACAAGAAATGAAACCTAGTCTGATCTCAACGTCGCCGGCGCAACATGCCCATACAAAAGGTAAATCAGTGGAAACTGCACTTCACTCTCTGGTTTGCACCATTGAAAAATCCCTGCACTACAAAGAAACTCTCTCGCCGCATTCCTAGACATAGAGGGTGCATTTAACAATGTTAACTATACAGCAATCACTACTGCTCTTGATGGCCTGCTCATAGAGGAACACATCAAGAACATGATAACAACAATGCTCAGCAGCAGAATCATTAGTTCCGAAATGGGGAACTACAAAACAAGCAGAATGGCCAATAGAGGAACCCCGCAGGGAGGAGTCTTATCTCTCCTACTGTGGAACCTGGTCGTTAACAAATTGTTAATCGACCTAGAGGACGAAGGTTTCAAAACCATAGCCTATGCCGATGATGAAGCAATTGCCGTTTCAGGCAAGCACCCACAAACCCTAACTGAGCTGCTACAAACAGCACTTACCATGCTTAACAATTGGGCTGTAGATTGTGGTCTGAACATCAATCCACACTAAACGGAATTAGTTCTCTTTACGAGGAAATACAAAATTTCGGATTTCAGACCCCCAACTATTAAAGGGGTAACTCTCACACTGTCAAATCAGGCTAAATATCTAGGTCTCATTTTTGACAAAAAACTGACCTGGAAAACCAATATTGAGGAAAGAGTAAATAAAGCCAACGTGGCACTCTTCTCCTGTAAAAAAGCCATTGGCGGGAAATGGGGTTTCTCCCCCCCAAATCACCCATTGGCTGTTTACCTCGGTAATTAGACCGATACTCACATACGGGGTGATAGTCTGGTGGACAGCACTAGACAAGATGATCAACTACAACAAGCTGGCCAAAGTTCAAAGAACGGCTAGTCTGTGTATTAGTGGCGCACTGAGGACAACCCCATCGGACGCCCTCAATGTACTACTAGATCTCACACCCCTAGATATCTTCAGCAAACAAGTCGCAGCTAGCTCAGCTACTCGTCTCAGAGCTACATCACAGTGGACCAATAATCAAATCGGCCACACTACCATTCTAGATAACTTTAGATTCTTACCGAATCGATCCGACTACACCACCCCCAAGTAGGTGTTTGACAATAATTTCCAAGTAACCATACCTTCAAGAGAAGCTTGGGAAAATGGCACTCTTTTGGAAAATGAAGCAATACACTTTTACACCGATGGTTCAAAAACCAGCGAAGTGGAATCTACTCAGAAAAACTGAACCTCAGTCTTTTCTTCCGCCTACCCGATCATTTTAGTGTGTTCCAAGCGGAAATTCTGGCAATGGAGGTGCTGTCTTGGCTCAAAGAATATGTCATATCCTCCACGGATATTCGGATCTTCTCAGACAGCCAAGCTGCCCTTAAATCTCTTGCCTCTGTCTCTAGAAAATCCATCACGGTCCAAAATTGTCAGATGTCTCTGAGGGAGATGTCAAATCAGTTCAACATTCACCTTTCATGGGGGCCAGGGCACAGGGACATACCAGGCAACTGTATGGCAGACGAACTAGCCAAAAAGGGCACGACCACTTCCCTACGCTCAGAATAGAACAACATAGGTGTACCTATCGCTACATGTAAACTCCTACTTAGACAAAACGCTTCAAGGATAACAAACACTAGATGGACTGAGAGTAACAACTGCCCTGCAACCAAAAAAGTTTGGCCGTGTGTAGACTCAAAACGCTCGAAGAGTTTGTTAGCCCTGAACCGCCTGTATCTAGGTTCTACCATAGGTGTTCTTACGGGACACTGTCTAATATGAAGACACGCCAAAAGACTTGGTGTGTTTTCCAATGATTTCTGCAGAAGCTGCATTGACGAGGAGGAGGAAGAAACCGTTCAACACCTTCTTTGCTCATGCCCTGCACTACTTCATAGGAGGAAAACTCATCTCGGTGAATCCTTCTTCGATGATACTAGCGGCTTAGCTTACATAGACCCTAAAAGTCTTTCGAAATACATTAAAAGTTCCACGTGGTTCGACTAGCAGGTGATTAACCGGCTAGTCCCGTAATGGAAGATTAATAAGTGATCAACTCGTTAATCTTACATCGGGTTTCTGAGATCAGTAGGTGATTAACTTGCTGATCTCTGTGGTATCACAATGGGCCCTTGCGGCCTAAGTGTGTCTGGCAATGTACTCATTGGCTGACAGCCACTTCCACCTAACCTAACCTGACAGCCATTTTAAACTAAAATTATCTAACCTAGCAGCTCAAAGTCTGTAACTAAGACTGTGCGTATGGAAAAGAAATTCATTAAACTTTTCCACAGATAAATTTGGTCAATGGCTGACATCCCCCGTCCATCCCTCTCTTCACGAGTATCTACTTCTGCTTCTTATAAGGCTTTCTTTATTATGTGCCAGTTCATATGTTTACAGATTGCACGAATGTCAAAATGTAATCTTCTGAGCGCTTTGCTACGTTCTCGAATAAATGTTATCCGTTGTCTTTAATCTCAACTTCATGTAAAACATCTACATGTGCACATAATCCATCTTCCCCCCATTGTTGGTATTCTCGTTTCTTATTTTTTCCATTAGCGAACGCTCCTTTCATTCCGAGATTAAATTTTCTTATTCAAGAAAGAAATCAATTTCTCATAATTTCTGCTTTCTGCAAAGAGAACGCTTTTTGAAATTTAATATTTCAAATCAGAAGTGTTTAAGTTGACATTTAAGGCTTTCGCAGTTATGAATTGGAAAAACCAATTATTTGATTATTCATGGTTCGGAATCGGTTGAAAGTTAAATTTGCCACCATTCAACTTCATTTCATTTTGCTGACACAATGCAAATCAATTATATTATATCAATTAACGATTCATATAGAAGTGTGTGCAAAAGTTGGTTCAGACCTCGATTTATTAGTTTCTGAATTTGTGATTTGTGCATTCTCTGAAATGTCAATCATGCAACAACACCACCTCATCTCCCATTCTTATTACATTCCCATGAAAAATATTCCTGATTTTTACCCAAAACAAGGCGGTGGGAGACGCCTGACAAACACAAACCACCAACTTTTTTTTATAAACTGTGGTGGCGACAGAATTCGAAACTTCGTTTACAGAATTTTTTATCCTCAACATTAAGATAAGGAAAAATTTATTCAAAATGTAACTTGAGTTTGTCACCAATAAACACTGAACAGTCCTTTTCAGCATAACCAACCCACTCTCTCAAAGAGGAAAGTAACTTTGTTGAAACTTAAGACGCAGTTATGCTAGATCTCATGAGGACTGGTGGTATACGTCGCATCGTGTCGGTTATAAATTAGTATTTATAGATATGTATAATGTATATACACTTCAGCAGGACGATAATTTGGAATGTTTTTTAAGAACCTCAAAGACTGCGAGCGGTTTTCCTTAAAGTGTTTACGAAAAGAAATAAACACTTGGTCACGTTTTTGTGCGCCTTGGCAAATTTTGCCCCAATAATAGGATTACGTCACTAAATGCGTGTTGTTTCACTTTTTTTTGTGTTTTGCTTTTTAACAATGTTCAACTTGCTTTGGAATTTCTAAGTGAGAACATCACGGAGTAATAAATCTTTTACAAAGAACTGTTAAGAGTTTCGAAGAAAATATTTTTTGATATAAATCATTTTTTGTGGCAAGTTGGATGTTTCACATACATTGAAGGTGAAGAATGAACCTTAAACAAATTTGCATTCCAACTGTTCGCTGTCAAGTGGTTGCTTTGCATTGAATTTAAGGGCACTGTCGCACCTGGAGTGAAAAAATCGATATACAACATCGCAGTAAGTCTATGACAAATTAAAATATCGACCAGTTAAAATTACGTTTGGAGCTCTTTCACGTCCTTTCGATTTTTTTTTAAAGAAAAATAGGAATCTTAAAAGAAATAAATTTCTTAAAAGACATGTTTGAGATAGTGAAGATCACCTCAACTCCTAAATTCGCGTTTCACCCAGGTACGGCGATTGGCTCATCAGTTAGATGTTGCCGTACCCTTCTTAGACGCACTCTGTTTTTTTTTTAACGATTAACGATTTTTTTTTTAACAAAAGGATATTTACAATTATTGATACTTAATTATACGTTACTTAATTATATAATGGAAATTTTTTTTGCTGTGTTGGGACATAAGGGGCCTAACGATATTCTTGGATTATGAATTAAATTTAAGTTGATGATTATAATAGAATAGAATTGAATAGATTCTTAGTAAATGAAAAGATTAGTAAAGTTCTTAACAGTTAAAAACACTTATTTTATTTCCTCAGATGTACATTTCAGAAGCAATGCTTCCATCGTCAGTTAGGTTAGGTTAGGTGGAAGTGGCTGTCAGTCAATGAGTACATTGCCTAACACACTTAGGCCACAAGGGCCCATTGTGATACCACAGAGATCAGCAAGTTAATCACCTACTGATCTCAGAAATCCATCGTCAGTGAGATTAAATAAATAATTAAATCTCACTGACGATGGAAGCATTGCTTCTGAAATGTACATCTGAGGAAATAAAATAAGTGTTTTTAACTGTTAAAAACTTTACTAATCTTTTCATTTATTAGATTAAAAAACACGTGGAATATCTCAACTAAAAAACTCATAGATTCTTAGTATTTAATAACTGTAGAAGTGTTCAGTTCCTGTTGTGCTTGGAGTTAGTTGCGGTTGAGGATGGGGGAGGTCGGAGGTGTAGGAGGGGGAGTGGGAGGGGGGGGGATGGGGTGATGGAGCAGCTAGCCACGGTGGTGGGTTGACGCTGCCTCAGCGTAGAAGGCCATTGCCTCATCGTCGTCTTCCATTAGTGTCATCGCATCGATGTATCTCGGGTCCGGGTGTCGGTCTTCTTCTGCTATCCTTCTTACTAAGGGGTTCGGATGGTTGGGCAGGTTTTCCAGTAGGCGTCTTCCAGATCGCACCATGTATTTCTCTATGGGGATGACCCTTGCCTCTTCATAGAGCTTTCTATTGCTGACGTTTTTCCTGCGTATTGGATCGAAACCAAGCCCTGTGCATATGCACAGAACCGTCCTCTCGAATACAGCCAGTTTTTGCATTCTAGTCTTGGATATTGTAAACCAGACGGGGAATCAGTAGGTGATCACGGGTCGTATTAGCTGCTTGTATAGCAACAATTTTATGTTTCGGCTGAGTCCACTTCTTTTGCGCATCAGCGGATGGACGCGATGGAAAGCAAAGTTAGCTTTTTTGACGATTGCAGTGGCGTGCGTGTTGAAACGCATCAGTTCGTTGAAGTGGACTCCTAGATACTTGACCTGTTTTTTCGGCCTGAGCTGTGTACCGTCGGGAAGGTTTACGCAGATGTTGTGGCAGTTTGTGGCTGATCTCGAACGTCTCCGTCCTTGTGTGGGTCTTCTTATGCAAATTAGCTCGGATTTCGCTGAATTAATTTTGATTCCCCATAGTTTGTAGTACTCGAAGAGCTTCTTTATGTGGTCTTCAACTCTACGAGCAGCGATCACATGTGACAGTGAGTGCGCGTAGGTCAATGAGTCGTCTGCAAAGAGAAAGTATGTAGTGTTTTCTGGTTGACGTTGGTCCGAGGTGAAGATGCTATACAAGAAGGGACGTAGCATCGATCCTTGAGCAACCCCTGCTCGGATAAGTCTGGTTGAATACACGGTGTTGTCTACTTGCACGCTTTCTACGTGCAATCTGGAATGAAGAAAATTAAACAAAATTGTTATTAATGGTTGTTGAGTTTCCTTATAACGTCCCCTTGGAACTTCAGGAGTAGATGAATAGTAGAAAGTTACTCTCGGAATCCAAACTGCATATTGGGGATGATGCTGTTGTCGTTGCAGAATGCCTTGAGCCTTCGGAGAACCAGATCCTCCAGAATTTTGCCGACGTTGCTGAGTAGGGATATGGGTCTGTAACCAGACACACTGTTTCGGTTTTTTCGATCATCGCCTTCTTCCATTGCTCGGGAAAGTGGCAGTTGTTAAGGCAGTTGTTCATCACAATGGCCAGAAAGATCATCACTGTCTGAGGAAGTATCTTTAAAACGAATTTTGAAATTTTATCCGGCCCAGCTGATTTTTTGGGGTGCCCACTTTGGATCAAATCTAGAATATCTTCTGGGTTTGTGAAAATGGTGCCTTCGCTGGGATCACATGAAAGGTTTTCGTCATTGAAAACTGTTTCTTCGATTGTGCTTCCTTCAATCAGCTGGATGGTTGAGTCCACATCATTTAGGAATGCAGGGTCAGGAGGTGGGGTTAACACGAAATTTTCTTCAAAAAATTCGGCAAATCCTTCTGCTTTACCCTCGGATGATGATACTTCTCCTCTGTTGGTGGTGATCTTCTCTGGCATATCTGACCTTTTACCGACGATCCTGTTGATGTTTTTGAAGGCATCCGGACCGGGTTTGATGTTTTGCAGTCTCTTTTGGAATTGCACGTTGTTGTGGTGCTGAACTGCATTCCTAAACATTGCGTTGGTACAGTTAAGTTCGCTCAGCCAAGACTGGTAATCGGAATTGCTTGTGTTGAGTTCACGTTGCCGAATCCTCAGTCGTTGTCGGTGGTGGTATAAGTTTTGAATGTAGACTGGTAGGTGCTGGTATCTATCCTTGGATGTTTTCGGCTTTTTTTGGCTACCTAATGCATTTCTGACGGCTGTTTCCAGGTCCTCGATTGCAGTATCAATTTCCGTGTTTTGCAGGTTTCTGTTGTTGGTGGGAGTGTTATGCCATCCTCGACATCTCTTTGAAGCTTCTCAACATCCAACTTCGAGTAGTTGATGAAGCACTCTGGTGGTGGTGTTGAAATTATAAAAGGTTCATTAAGGTTAATAGATATTTGTACCGCTTCGTGGTCGGAGTCACTGGGTATGGCCGTGCAAACAAAGTTTCTGAACTCTGGCAGTACATGCACTAGGTAAGATGTTGCTAGGAAGAAGTCCCGAGTTGACGGTGGGCTCATCAGTTAGATGTTGCCGTACCCTTATAAGACGCAAGCTCTGTTCGGATAACACCGACACTAGTTGAGAATGCGCACCAGTCCGTCCAGTTAACGACTATATAGCTGATGGTTAGAACATCAGAAGAAGATCCCAACTAAGTAAGCACCGGTACAGGGTATCGTACCGAAGTGACACACAAAAAGAATATTTTTTCTTTCAAAGTCTTCTGAAATAAGCGTCTGCGTTCGTTGAAAATAAAGTGCACTTTAAGAAGCCTCCCCCCAATACCTTATTTTGATAATAAGGCACCTGCACACAAAACTCATAATCCAGGCTTGTATATTTCAAATTGACCAATCCAAGAGACAGCTAATGGGCAAAATGTAATTTTCGTTAAAAGCCTCACTCAGCCTTCCATTGCACTTAAGGCACACAATCTGACAGAACTTCATTTGTTTCCGATAGCATGAGCAGTGTTCTATTCCCTTTCACCACCCTCTCTACTATAATGCACTTAAAGCCGGTCATGCCATTGCATTTCCAATTTACAAAAGGAGAAACTCTCAAGTTTTTTCGTTTCTTTTTTAGAATACCCGTCAACAAGAACTTCAAAGAATCCTAACCGAATCCTTGTTATGGCCTTTAAAATGGCTCGCATCAATTTCATCGGTCTCCCTGGATGTCTCCATAAGACAAGAAAACAAAAAATGAAAAGAAAAGGAAAAATATCAAAAAGAAGAATTATCTACCGTTACGTTGCTACGAAGCAAAGTGCTTCGTAAAAACTGAAGGATAAAAAACAAGTTTTCAAAAACTTAAAAGAAAACTTTCGAGCACTCGTTATAAATCACCTTCGTGAAAGGAAAACACAAAGACTGATGGCCATCCGATAATCTTCTGATGTGAAGTCATTTACGAAGAAGTCGTCTTATCTAAAGTTTGAACTGCAGTGATGTGATGTTGTGGTATAATGGAAATTGAACAAAATCATAATCTCATGCAATATTTCAAACTGTTTGCAATTGCGAAGGTGTCTTGAGTGGGGATGTGTAGAGATATCATCTCGATTGGGTTTTTTCCATTTTCTTTATACAAAATCGATACGAAAAAGGAGTTTGGAGTTCTTTTATTGATCTGTATCCAGCAGTTGGTGCACTCAAATTTAAATTTAAATACCTTTATGGCGACAGCAAGATTTTTCGGGTTTACTACTTTAATGCTTCCTTACGTCGCGTCGGCCGACGTTACATGAATAAAATAAAATGAGCAGATAGTTCCAAATTAGGAAACTAGATCGTAGGAAAATCTGATTTTTCTCTATAAGTTGGGTAAATACTAACAAACCACTTAACTCACTAAAATTAAATTTGGCCCAAAATACAACAATCTCCAAATGAAAAAAACCTAGAAAAAGTTACTCATACGCCAGAGTGAGTACCTTAAATTCTTATTGTAGCTCCTTTCTCATGTAAAAGACGAATTCAAATCCAATCTCAAATACTCCCATCTAATTTAGCAATTGAAGCCACAAGTCAACAACCAGGAAACAAGTTTACTTTTGACCTCCGTTACAACTTTGTCAACAAATAGTAATCTGTTCCGACGAACATCTCCAAATGCCCTCTCTCTCTCTCGTTACATTAAATAACCCATCAGAATATGACGTGCATCACAACTGACAGATAGTCCAATATGGTATCAAACTTAGATCAAACACACTGCCTTACCATTATACCTACCCTGTTACATTAATCTTGACTTTTAACCTAAATCCCTCTCCTCCACAGTCCAGTGAACAAAGCTAAGTGAATGTCATTCAAAGTCAGCTAAAATCGATTATTATTTTCATTCCCCTCTCGTTTTTTTATATCAACGGATGTCGAAGTACAAATATTTGCTCGATTTACGAAGATGATATGAAAACATCCTTTTCCGTTCCCTTTCAGAAAGTTTCATTTCTTCAGCTAAGTAGAAGGAAGTTGGGGCAAAATATCTCCGGGGTTTTGTTAGGCTGTTTGTTTGGGATGTTTTATTTCGTTTAAGAGAAATGTAAAGTCATCTCCTGTGAGCTTTTTTCTTTGTTATGTTGATAGGTGGTTTTGGGTTCGTTTGGCTTTTGAGGATGAGTGATTAAAAACGTTGTTTGTTTAATGCAGTTTTAACTTTGCTTACTTGAATGGAAAACAGTCAGTTTTTTGAAGGGAAGATAATTCTTTTTCTGCCCCTTTTCTTAATTTAATATCGTTTTGTGAAATGATGAATTGACGGGAACCGCTCGGTCAATGTTTTGAATGCTGACCTTTTGGAGAAGAAGATTGAGGTACCCACTACAAACCGAGTATATTGACCCGGCATATCCTTAAAATCATTACATGCAGTATAAAGCACAGCTAGGAGTTCGTATTAGCTCAGATAGTGCTAATGATAATCTTTGGATAAGAAAGATTTTATTTCCAAACTCAACATAAAGACATTTTCATTCTTAGGTCATTTTATTGATTCCCGCAACCTACTCATTAATGTCTAATTAATTTTTGAAAATTTTCAAGTCCTTTAGAATGTGCATCAACTACAGTCAAAAAATATAATTAAAAAAAATGGCAAGATTTACGTGTACCATTCGCACCGTGTTAATGGCCCATATGGATATTGACTTCTTTTGGATGATATTTGTACACTCCTGAGGAAGCTAAACCTTGAGCCCAACTTCGGACGTACAGTCAAGTAAAGAAATTCATATCTTAGCTGCACCACCCGAATGCAAAAATTCAAAAGCAAAGTGCACCGGTGTCTGCTTTCAAATCCTCTCCTATTTTCCTTAATGCTCGCAATGTAATCTATAACATTATAAGGGAAGTCATAACCTATAAAAATTTCTAATATTCCTTAAATTCAAAACTTCATAATCCACTAAAAGCAAGGTAAATCGAGTTTTACCATATTTTTTCTACCCTTTCAGTCACGCAATTCAACTAGCACTAAGTAACTAGTAACTCTACCTTTAGCGTGTTTTGCTTGTTTTTTTTTTACTAAAAACAATGAAACGTGTAAGCTTAACGCTCTTACAAACCTAACCGTAAAAAAATTTCCAACCTAATATCGATTTTATAATTTATGTTTATACAAACACAAACTTTTTCTTGTCAATTAAATTCAAAATGGTTTGTTCAGCATTTCTTCGGAGGCACCTCATTTTTTAGACGGGTCCATGGCCGAAGATGTAACCTCCTTAATTTTGGTTCTGGAACAAAGTCCCGAAAATTTTTAGTTTTAGTTTTATATAGCAACAGCGTAAGTAGGATTTGTTCGATATTTTGTTTTTCGCGAAATGGTGCACGTTTGAACAAAAAAATAAAATTTTCACTAAGAAAAAACGACAAAATTTGATTAAAAAAACTATGCAATTTAAAAAAAAATTCTACGTACGTACGGCTCTGGAAATAGGTATTTTGTATGAGCTGTCAAAATTTGGTAAATAAAGTGGTTTTGAGAAAAACGCGTTTAAAGTTTTAAAATCATATTAAATCCGTATATACCTTTAATCTGCGATGCTGCCGTTTGGGCATTTAGACATTTTTGCCGGTATCCATTCTTTGGTATGTTATTTTTAAGACCCTAAAGTACCTTTAAAGATAAAAAAGTTCGTTTTTTTTTTTAATTCTAGACCATATTCCCCCCTTAATATGTTACGTTATCGACATCTTTTGGTCTATCAACCGGTAGAGGTAAGTGGGAAAGCACATCTGCATTTGCATGAGCTCCTGTTGCTCGATACACATTTTCATATGTGAATCCTTTGAGAAACTGTGTGTAATGTAACATGCGAATGGCAACTTTACTGGATAAACTCTTGCTAGGGCTGAAATAGCAGCTAAATGTTTTTAAATCCGTGATTAGTTTGAACTAACGAATATAGCAATAACGAAAAATCTTTTTAACGCCCAGAATATTGAAGTCGCTTCCTTGTCAAGTTGTCTGTAATTTTCTTCTTTGCTGAAGAGAGATTGTGAAGCGTTTAGGCTATTGGTCGATCCTGACCATCTGAAAAAGTGTGTAAAGGTACAGCACTTAGCCCGTATAAGCTTGCATCGGTAGCCAACGACATGGTTAAATTTTTATTATACGCACACAGAAACACTTTCGAAGTTATTTCCGACACAATATTTGCAAATGATTTCTCGGCTACAGTAGTGAGGTCTGTTTCTTTTAAGAAGATTATAATAAAGGACTCAATTTGGAAGAGAGACTCTCCGAAAAACAGCCGTAATGGTTGAAATGACCCAGTCAGAAATCCTCGACCAGTAATGGTCCTGAGAGCAGGTGCGTCAGTAATAGCTTGTATTTTGTCAGGTCCCCTTTCTAAATTTGTATACCCAAGATATGTAATTGAGTTCTCAAAAAACTTGCTTGTGAAGTCCCACATCCTTTAACGACGGAGTCCAAAAGGCACATACCCCAGGAATTTAATGCGACGTTAGAGTAATATACCTTTGGCAGATGGCAGGAGCAACTTAGGTACCAAACATTAACCTATTTCCATAAAGCCATCCCTTATTATTGTCAATATCGCTTGCATTATTCTTAGACCAATTTGCAAAAAACAAACATGCGTATTTTTGATCCATTTGGAATCAACAAGTAAAGCATAAGGCTGAGGACAACACAAGCGTCAACACGTGTTGTGCTAATGGCGCATGTGCTATTTGATACGCATGGAACGTGTTTCGTTTCAAATCTAATGCAGTTCAGTTATTGAAAATTATATGTTTATTGCTTAGGCTTTTGATTGTATTCACAATGATTTTAAACAGTGCTCTTTACCAATACAAAAATTGTTGCATGGACCGAGCCAGCAAAATTTTACTAGCGGATGACTTTGTGCCTCCCCCCGTCATACTTTTCTCATTGTCAAATAAATGCACGTGTTGGAAAAAACACTCATGTATTATAGGATTACATATGTTGAAAGCTTACAAAACTCCATTTACCTGAGGACGCTGAACCGGATAAAGTGATGAAAAATTAAAGTTTTGAGAAATTGCTCTTTTTTGAAAAATAACATTATATTGAAGTTTTTGGGCAAAGGGTAGGTTAAAAGGGTGGCTTTCGGGAAAACGACCGACGTACATAGATCAATAGTAGGTTTCATTGTGATATGACCATAAAATTTGTGGAATTGTTTCTAATAAAAACCAATTTGAACTTTCTATAAAAGCGATGAAGATTACGAATGTCTACGATTCTTCACTTTCACTTGGATCGTCGAAAAATTGTTCCCCTAAATGTGTTTTAAGTCTTTGAGAGACGGCAAGACATGGCACGAAAGTTTCTTTCCTGGTGAGTTCGTCGGTGTAAGGCGGTTACATAGTCTATAGAAACCACCAATTGATTTAAGTGCTTCTTGGCTATCCGAGAAGATGCGCATATTTTTTTTATAATATCACGTTTTTTCTGAGTCATGAAAGAACCATTTTGGCTTGGGAATCTGAAAGATAGACTAATATTCAGTTCTTTTGAGTATACATCACCACCACCAAATCACTTGGTTTTTGAGCCGTTTTAGATTCTTCGTCTAATTTCGATTGTCGTTTTCAGCGGTTGATTCTTAAACCCTAATACATAGACGATAGTCATCTAAGTTCTAAGCCATTATGGAATCAAAACATTGATTCTTGATAAGAATCCAATATTAGCCCGTTATGCCCGTGGCTAAATTGTTTGCAGGTCTGTTACTGGAGAGTCTTTCTACGAATAAAGTTTTTTGTAAGTTCCAAGTTTTTTTGCAAGGAGCCCCTTGGCCTGTCGTATTTCTCACAACCATGCCCTGTGAGGGAATGGAGGGGACCTACAATTTTCTGCCGTTCCGAACGGCTTATCGAGAAAGTGTTTTTCATGGCAATGAAATTATTAACGGAGGACTTGCCAATTCCTCGCGAAAGGTGATACCCGTGGAAAAACATTTTTTCCTCTGCTGGGATTCGAACCTTGAACCTCTGGGTTAGCAGGTGGACATGCTAACCATCACGCCACGGGTACCACAAAGAAAAGGGTTTGACATTATGTTATAAAAATAGTATAGAGTAAATGGGTTCCGCAGCTGACTCGAATAAACTCCAGCTCACAGGCCCAATTTTACACCACTATTTGCAGCTTTTGAGCTGCATTTCAGCACTTACCCTGTGAATATGCTCTTCTAAGGCGTCAATCGTCTTGGAACTTTACATAACGCCACAAAAAACAGCCCAACAGTGTCAAACCATCCGATCTTACAGGTAACTCACAGATTTCAAACTCAAAATTATTGAAAATCAGAGTCAACAGCGATTTTATTTCGAGATAATTTACCGAACGTACACAGTGTCCAGGGATCGTGCGGCTTCAATTCTTCATCAAAGCTATCAAAAGATCAACTCAAGAAAAGAGTATTGCGCGATTGAAAAAATCATGCAAGAAATAACATTATTTATTTAATTTTTGTGAAAATTTATGTTTATTACCTGACTTTACATGATAATTAATGTTGTTATTGTTGAGGAATCATCGCCGATTATAAAAAAAATATGACGCCCGGGGTGAAATGGTGAGCATGTCTGCCTTTAAAAGTTCGAGGTTTGATTCGTTGAAATTTGGAATTTTGATGTGCACTTCGAAAAATATTTAGGGTCCTTAAACTTAGCTGAATAATAATCCTAAATCGAATTTATTCCTTCAGTTTCGTTTCATTGATAAGACGTGATAGGACGAGGTATACTTCTTCAGATGGAGCAATATTCCTTCTACGTGTACTATGCGGTATGCCTCTGGGCATACACTCGTATTCCTTTGATGTATGAATAAATAACAGTCACCAAGGAGATGGTATCCTCTTGTGGTTGCTAACACACATTGCTTCTTTGAAACGCACCAAATCACGCATTAAGTAATATGAACTTTCTTCTCGTTCACCATCATGTCGAAAGACACCCAGTGGAGTTACCCAATCTAAAACAACATAAAAATTCGATCTTCTAAGCCCCATTGGAACGCTCCTGGGCTTGTAAGACCACTCAAGTGGTATGTCCTGGGACATTAGAGAAATTCCTTCTTATTGTGTGTTTTTTTTAAATGTTCATTTCGTTCGATTAATTTTCTCTCAATAGAATCAACTTGCATAGCAGACTACGTGTTCCCTTAAGACATTTATTGTTGTTTCAGCTCGCGACTGCTTAATTTAGTACACATAAATCAAACCAATTCATATAGAGAGCCTCATAAATTGCCATACCATAAAAATTTTCGGAATCAAGTCTTTTCCTCACAATTTAGATACTGCCCATGACACAATTCCCATGCAAAATGCACTTTTCGCTGTCCCTGCAGCAATACATTTAATAAGTCATTAGCACAGCCCCATCTAGCCAATGTCATACAAATGTTTATCCAAAAATAACACCAGGATCTACTCGGGCTTATCCCCGGCGAGAGCAAACAATAAATATTAATGCACAAACAGTATAAGCTGTCGCCATTTCTGTCTAATTTAACATTCACATAGAGATTGGAAGCTGTTTCTGCTTTTATTTTATTTTTGGCCATAGCATAGAAACTGTGAGTACTGTTTAGAAACTTGTACTTGTGTAAATACGTGTCGAAGAACGAAAAATAGACTGAAAACATATTTTTTTAATGAATTCGCTGTGCTTCGCCACCGCGCTTTTGAACAAATCAAAAACCATCATAAGAACCACTGCCAGTTGTGCTATTGTTGTGTTGGTACAATTGTTTATGCCAACGTTTCTATTTCAATTTTCATTTTAAATCAACGACCTTGAATAGAGGAGTTTGCTTGCTGGTCTGAGGTTGATAGGAACTACTTGTCCATACATTCGCATACAACTTTAAGTGGGGTGGAGACTTTTGTTGTCTTCTTGTTGGGTGGCTACGTACGTATCTATTTCCTATGAGGGTAGTTTCGTATTTTGATAAATTTCCCTAGAGTGAAGAAAATAATTAATTACAACAACCCACAATATGGGTAACGAGATATTTTAGTTTGAATGAAGAACGTGAGGGCAATTTCACCTAATGGACTTTTGATGACCAGGAAATTTAAATGTTTTTGAAAACTCCTTGTTGTTTTAAATTTTTGCATTGAAAGGTTTTGGTCTGAAACATCATCACGTTCAGTTTCAGACTCTAATGTTTGACGAAATTGAAGAGGTCTTTCTTTGTGTGATAAAACTAATATTTTGAGTTTGATACCAGCTCGGCTTTCAAAATTCATAAAAGGAATCTGAAATCCTTTTAAAAATTGGTGTTTGTTACGGTCAGGAGAATAAGTGCTCATACAAATGTAGGGATAACTTTTTATTCTATGTTTCATCGTTTGAACACGAGTATAGTGTTGACAGTATGTCTCATGCACTCATCAAGCTCAATTTGTGGGTGGTTTTGTTCAACAGTTTTCCATCGAAGTTAAACTACGTCCATCAACTTTATGATTACTTACCCACCGGCTTGTCTCTTATACTGACTTATGCAAGCTGAACTCCACTCTGAAGGGTTAAAGGATAAACGTGCATGCAAACATGCGAAGACATGGTCAGAATGTGCAACGTAACCATATGACATGAACATTTCCTTCAGCATTTTGCACAAACATTTATGATGCACACAAGGAAGGTCTCAGGATTTATATAAATCTTCCGGTCAGGATGTGTGGCAGTGCCATGCCAGGGCTGCAGTTCAGATAGATTATGTATGAAACAGCGGATGAATTGAAAGTGAAAAAAAGAAGAAAAGACTGGACGTTGAACAGGAGTACCTGAGGGGATGTGATGTTTTAACTCTATTGTGGGACATCGAGGAACTTATTTCATAAAACTTTTCTTCTTTAACAAATACCACAAAGCAAGAGTTTTATCAATGAGCGATAACGAATAAATACAATTTCTAATGCTACCCGTAGATCGATTGTGAGCAAGTCTGCCTGTTAACCTAGAGGTTCGTGGTTCGGACGCCAACAGAGGCAAACATATTTTTTCACGGGAATCGCATATCGTGAGGTATTGGCAAATCCTCCATTAGTAGATTCATTGCCATGAAATGCGCTTTCTCGATTTTCCGTTCAGAACCGGCATAAAAATGTAGGTCCCCTCTTTTCCCTAACAAAGCATAGTTGTGAAAAATGCGCTAGGGTTGCTTGATGTGTTGCGTCACCCTATTTATTTTATTTGATCTCTTAATTAATCCTACTTCAAATAGAAAAAATAATATCAATATCTACAAGAAAGGTATTGCTATAGCAGAAGCTTAAAGGCTTACATGGGTTTCACTTCTTCAAATTCTTTCTTATAGGTATAATTCAAAAGTATGTTAAAATATTTTCCTAAACTTTTCAATTTCATTAGAGTAATAGTTTCGGATGTCAGCTCTGAGAAGCCAAACACTCGCAAGGCCTAGCGCTCAAAACTTTAAAAACGTTTTTCTCTGTGCTTTTAAAATCGTTGATTAGTATTTCTCGAGAACTATTCAACTGATATAAAGAAAACTCTAAGCAGATTTTCGGAATACAATACGCAATGGCTTAGGATTGGTGAGTCAAGGTTTAAAAGGCTGTCTGGAAAATACCTTACACACTTATCCTAATATTAGGCCCATTATGATACCATATGGAGTGTGTGAGGGAGTACTTTGACAAAGCAAGAGAGATTACTGAGTTACTGAGTTTGTGGAAGCAGCTCATAGTTATTTGTGGGCTAGACTTGAGACTGTGCTTGGATGGCTGAGAGGATACGGATGTTCAAAAAGGAAATCAAGGTTTCTTTAAGCTCTGATAGTAGATACTTCTTTGACTACCAGAATTTCCGCAGTGGACTTTAACAAAAGAGTTTTTTCTACTCCAATTAATTTAAATGAAAAAAATGTAGAGATATTGTGACTGAAATTATTAATTTTTGAAAAAATGTCTGACAAAAACCCAGTTCTCATTTCTTTTCAAATTCTTTTCCTTTGTTCAAATTCTGCTTTATGGTCCTAAGTAAAACATGTTTTTTTTTTTGTTCGTTTCAGATGATCCCGTAAAAAGTTCTGTGTCATCTCAGACGTAACTTTTTTCCGATTAGAAACTACTTCACAGATTTCAAAAATTCTTTCAGCATGGGGTGCTACATTATCTCCCTTCATCAGTTACTAAGACTATATTTCATCCCTTTAATCGCACAGGAACAGAAACGGGAACGAGAACGAGAACCCTGAAGTTACTTGATCGATTTAAAAAATTCTTTCAACTCAAGGATCTTACATTATCCCTCAGTGACATAGACTTACATTTCATTCACAATATTTCCACGGGAACGGAAGATTCCCACAGGAACGGAAGATTCCCACAGGAACGGGGTTGGGAACGGAAGCTTAGAAACTACTCCACAGATTTCAAAAATTCTTTCAGCACTGGGATGCCAAATAATCCCTCAAGAGCTTGGCGTGTGTATTTTATCCCTATTATCCCACGTGAACAGAAACGGGAACGAGATCGGGAACCTAAAAGTTACTTGACCAATTTCAAAAATTCTTTCAACTCTAGGATGTTACATTATCCCTCAGTGACATAGATTTATATTTCGTTCACATATTTCCATGGGAACGGAAGATTCACACAGGAACGGGGTTGAAAATGGAAACTTAGAAACTACTGGACAGATTTCAAAAATTCTTTCGGCATTAGGATGCCACATAGTCCCACAATAAGAAAGATTATATTTCACCCCCGTATTCCCACGGAAGAGGAAAAACGAGAACGGGAACCATAGAACTACAGACCCGAGCAAAGCCGGGCGGCTCAGCTAGTATAGATATAAACATTTTGAATTAAATATAAAATTTCTTATATTTAAAAAAAGACATGAGTGTCGTGGGACACCCGTAAGGAACGATAAGACTCCAACTGTGGAAAATAGCATTGTTATCTGATAGACGATAGATATGCATGAGGTCTTCTTCAAATTCGAGTTTAAAGTATTATATCATTACCAATTTGCAAGATTGCACTGCAACGAGCGATATTTCATTACTGTAAATCGTTTACAGTTAGAACAAATTAGAAATAGTTGGGGAAACAAAACAAAACCCTGTGTTTTACACTATGAGGAAGAAGGAATTATGTACGAGAGTTGCCAGATGGGCAATATTCCTACAGGATTTTAACTGTGAAGCCCTTCACAGAGCTGGTGCACCGATGAGGCACGTGGACGCACTAAGTCGTTTTCCGGCAATAATGCGAATTGAGAATGGTGTTCTTTACCGAGTTAGAAAAGCGCAAGAAACGGATGAATTTTGCTCAGTAATATTCTGAAGCATGAAGAGCACGAAGATTTTGTTATCTGCACTTGTTCGTGGAAAGTGATTATTCATTAGTTGTTCCAAGAAAACAGCAAAGAGAAGTCCTACGAGGTATTCATGGGCAAGGTCATATGAGCTCACGAAAAGTCGAAGTGTTGGCTAGGAAAGATTTTTGGATACCGAGTTTGTCTTCAAAAATTAAAGAAGTAATAGCAAACTGTATTCCATGCATACTTGGAGCTAGGAAAGGATTGAAGCAGGAATGTTTTCTAAATCCAATCGAACGTATCATTTGCATCATCTTGGTCCTATGAACTCAACAACCAAGAGTTACAAGCATTTGTTAGTCATCGTCGATGCTTTTTCTAAGTTTACTTGGATTTTTCCCGTCAAGTCAACAGAAGCCGATGAAGTCGTTAAAAACTGCTGATCCAGAGCAAAACTTTTGGTGACCCAGTACGAGTTATCACGGATAGAGGTTCTGCTTTTACATCTCACGTGTTTAAAGAAAGATTACTCATTCATTGGTGACTCGTGTAAACGGAAAAGTGGAGAGGATAAACAGAACTATAGTGGAAATTTTGACGAAGATGTCTGTCGACGCTCCTGACAAATGGTTCAAGCATGTACCAAAACTGCAAACTATTATAAATTCAACGATAAGTAGAAGCACTAACAAAACCCCATTCGAGTTAATGTTTGGAGTTCCTATGAGATGTATTGGGAACGTTAAACTCAAGCAACAAATGGAAGAGTTAATTATCGAGGAGTTCGAAGATGAAAGAAGAAATTGGCGAGGCCAGGTCAACGAACAAATTGCAAATATCCAAGAAGAAAACCGAAGAGGCTACAATTGTAAAAGAAAAGCTGCTACAAAATACAATTTGGGTGATCTAGTGGCAATCAAACAAACTGAGTTTGCACCTGGAACCAAGTTATATCCATTGTACATATTTAGGTCCCTATGAAATTGTTAAGGTCAAACGCAACGACCGATACGAGGTTCGTAAGGTGGGCAATCACGAAGGACCGAATTCTACTTTGTCATCAGCTGACTTTATGAAACCCTGACGCAATGGAGATGGTAGTGAATGCGATGAGATTGAAAGCGATGAAGAAGAAGTTGAAGATGACGAGATCGATGATGAAGATGATGCTGCTAATAGAGTATGAAGATGTCAGTTCGTCTGAGACAGCCGACAAGCAGGATGGCCGAATGTAGGATGACTACATCCTAACAATTCAACTTTCAAATTACCAAATGTGCCATTACTTACCCTAATTGTTTTACTCCCTATTAAATTATCCACCTTATTAAGATGAAGATGGTAAAGTAGTTGCCATTCGGTAAAGACAAAGAGAAGAAACAAGTCAAGTAAAAAGTGAACCCCAACTCTCTATTAAACCTATAAACTTTTATCTTTAATTACTATTATAAAATTACAATTCTTTAAATTCAAATGTGTTTTTCTATTCGATTTCTTCCTCCCCCTATAATTGGTAGGATCTTTGCATGCAAGCGCAGATATTCAGCGAAAGTCTTGAGAAAGTTAAAATATCTCAATTAGCTAAACCCAACGTAATCCAGTACGGAGCTATAAGAGGCCCCGCATTCTTCTCTTTTTTTAGAGATCTTTCACAATAACTGTTGCTACCATTGCCGTATTCTTTAATACTTCCCTACGAAATTTTTAACAGCGTATTTTTTGAATATTATTTTTTAAAGGAGCATTGATTTGAACAAATTGATACTGTGTCTCTGTCGTCAAAAAGAAAAAAAAAACAATCAGAAAAATATATTTTTTTTGGGTCGAATTCACAATCCCTCCTCTTAGACAATAAAAAAAAATGATCAAAGTTCTTGTTTCTGAGAAAATAGAAATTTAAAATAAAATAATTCATCAAACCATTTGTCATTTAGTTCAATGAACACGGAAAGTACAGACCCAAACACAAACTGACGATGTTGACAATTTTCTTAAGCACTCCATCATCGTTATGTGGCTTTTGAGTGCCAAGCCGAATTTCCAAAGACGAATTTCCAAAGCCGAATTTCCCAAAAGTAAAAAGGGACTCGTTAATGAATATGGCTAACAGAAATCAACTCCTCCATGAAATAACTCTCCGAGCGCAAAACAAAATAGCCCCCCCACGATAGAAGGATAAATTCAATTTTGAATCACCATAACATCGGATATAAAACAAGTCCTTCAGTGAGTTTGTACCAAGTCCGCAAACGATGGATAGAATTTTCAGGTCAAACGTTTAAGATCCTTTGAAAAATTGTGTGTTGCCTCACCTTAAACAACAATTCAAAAAGGAAATAGTCATCCAATTTAGTGCACCTGTGAAATAAATTTGCAGAACTCTATGAAGTAAGTCCTCAATATTGCCCAATTCGGGGGACTTATTTCGTATAGCAAGTTTCTTTACTTTGTTTGAAAATTTTCACTTTCAATTGAAAAATTATTTCCACAGCGTAGTCCAAATAAAAATACGAGTTTCGCCTTCATGTAAAAACGAAACGAATGTCCTTGTGCAATACACAAATATAGAAATTCACAAAACTACAATGTACGAGTGGCCTATACATTCACACGTTCTAAGAATTTAATACAATTCAATGAATTTCAATTCCCCCTTTATTCTCGAACCCAATTATATTGTGTTCTCCATCATCAACACCACCATCATCATCATCATCAGGCTTGTTCTCATCTCCTAAAATTATTTCAATTCTATAGAGCCCAAGAGAGCTAAATAGCGATGACGAGACACAAAATTAGATATCTGCAATTTCCCCCAATGTAAAAAGTGTCGTTTAAAATCACCAGTTGCCATAAATGATCCCCATTAGGCTGAGCTTATATCGTGCATCGATGATAACTACCATAACTGCTGGCACGTGATTTCATCAGCTATATGTACTCGTATGTGTGTTACAAAATCATTTGGCTACAGAGATGATGAAGTGTTTCAACTGAAACCGTAGATACAGCTTAGTAGCATCCCCTAGCACCTATAAATCCTATGTTATGACTTTATAGCGTACCCTCTAAGCAACACATTTTATACACCAACAACAACGGCAATATAGATACTCATATCCACAGCTATCACTCCTCGTATAGTTGTATGCAATGTGAGGATACTTTTTTGTTTACTGAATAAAACCATTAGATAACGACTTCTGATGGAATTCTGACCACATGGAACAGAGTTGGGTTTATTATTTTTTGTTTTTTTTTTTATAATCCTCTTCAGCGGTTAGGGAGTGACAATTTTCAAATTGTTATGAGACCCAGACTTTTATTTATTTTTATTATTTTTAGCATAGGCTTGCTGCTTATTTCTGTATTTGGGATTACGTTCTGTTTTGAATTGTCCTTAATCGATAATAATAAAAAAATGTGATTGCTCTGCTGTTTATTTGGATTTATCGAATGGGAGAGAAAATCATAGCTGTGAATGATTTTGGGTCACATTTTTTCAAATTGTGGTTAAACTAAAATGTTGATTGAGTGTGTGGGTTTTTTATGCTCGTTTTAGAGAGAATATCCTGCAATGAGTCATTAAATTTTTAATGGTGGAGAGCTATATTACTTCTGTTGTCTTTTGAGCCAACAAGTTGCTTAGGGATAGGTTATTTGAATTACCTTAAGGGAAGGTGGATAAGACTTTGAGTCTATTCAATTTAAATAACATATCATTTTGCAAACTCAGCATTATTCAGTCGAAGCAAATATTCATTGACAGTGGCTGTTTTCCACCTAAACTATATCAACATTGTAATAGTGAAGCACCAGCACTGCCTCATGCACATCAAATACATTGATGTTAAGTATGAAAGATAAAAAAGAAAATGGCAAATTTATCAGTTGAATCAAAAGTTCCATTAAAAAATTATTTATTGAACGGTTCACTGTTTTCAGCATTCATTGATTTTGTTCTTTGTTTTCCATTTGCATTTTTTATCGTTTATTTGTCAAACAATTGATTTGAAGCAATCCAATTATTATACAATAATTTTTTTTTCATTCTTTTATTTAAACACAACTCTTCCACTCAGATTAATTCAGAAATATCTTCAAAATATTTGCAATGCTTTGTTAAAGTGGTAGCAAAAAACAATTTTTTTGTTCCTCGATTTGAAACAATACTCAGCCGTCAACTTACACACACACAAACACACCACCGGGTTGTATCAAAAAATTTCAATGAATCCGTTAGTATTGGCTGATGATACGAAATTGAAAATCAATTTACTCAACCGTAATGCGTGACATAATGGATCCCCTTTCGGTATATAGAGAAATACTTTTTTTCTAGACGGTGGATGAAATTCAAATTTTAAGTGCCCCTTGGTTTTGAATGGAATATAAAAAAATAGTTGATTATTATTATTTTGCTTTGGTTTAATTTACGAAGCGTACAATTTTTTGATAAAAAAGCAGGTGACGCATTTGATTTTCTCTTATCTCTGACCTGTGTTGGTATTGGTGGTTAGGTGAATGTTTGCAGACTAAACAATAAACAGGAATCGCTGTTAATGTTCAACTAACAAAATCTGTGATATTTCATACTATCCCTGGAGCTAATTCTCTTTAAAAAAGACAAAGTTGCTTCCCGCTGTCTGTCTGTGTTTTTAGACCCTTAAAACTACGCAACGGATTTTGATGCGGTTGTCCAGCAATTGTCTTCAGGTAGCCTAATGTGCCCTGAGATTAGGGATAACACAGACCACCTAAAATATGCACTGACGACGGCTTACTTAGGTGGGCATTACAGTTCGGGGTGAACCTGGGCCTCAACCAACATCCTTCTATAACGATTTCGATCTCGGGCGAGCTCTCTCCAGTTTCGCACTCCAAGTCGGTTGAGGTCTTCATCCACTTGATTGCGCCACCTAAGACGAGGTCTTCCCCTTCCGCGATTTCCCTGCAATGTGCTTTCGAAAACCCGACGAGCCGGAGCGTTTGGGTCCATCCGCTCTACATGGCCCAACCATCGTAGCCTCGCGATGCGTACTCTTCTGGCTATGCCCATGTCGCGGTACAGCTCATACAGCTCGTTGTTGTATCTTCTTCTCCACACATTGTCTTCGCATACGGGACCAAAGATCATTCGGAGAATTTTTCTTTCGAAACGACCAAGAGTTTCCTCATCCGCTTTCGATAAGGTCCATGCTTCCGCGCCGTACAGCAGGACTGGGATGATTAAGGTCTTATACAAGGTCACCTTGGTTTTTCTAGAGAGGGTTTTGTTTCTCAATTGCCTTCTTAACCCAAAGAAGCAACGGTTGGCAAGAGTTATTCTCCGTTTGATCTACGCACTGATGTTGTTTTCCGTGTCTACAGCGGATCCTAGGTAGACGAAGTCCTGTACTACCTCGAAGTTATGTCTGTCTATTGTGACGTTTTGTCCAATTCGTCGATGTTCTGTGTCCTTGTTTGATGACAGCATATACTTCGTTTTGCCCTCATTAACCATCAAACCCATTTTTGCCGCTTCTGTTTCAATACTCGCAAAAGCACCTATGACATCACGCTTTTTTCTTCACATTACGTCAATATCGTCTGCATAGGCGAGTAATTGTACAGACTTTTGAAAGATTGTTCCTCTGGTGTTGACGTTTGAGTTTCTTACAATCTGTTCAAGTATGATGTTGAAGAAATCGCATGACAGTTTGTCGCCTTGCCTAAAGCCTTTTTCGACATCAAAGGTCTCGGTGAGTTCTTTTCCGACCTTGACGGAGCAGCGTGAATTCTCCAAAGTCATCCTGCATAGTCGTACGAGCTTTGCAGGGATGCCGAAACTAGACATGGCTCTGTACAGCTCGTCTCTGTAAATACTGTCATACGCGGCCTTAAAATCGATAAAGAGGTGGTGAATATCGATATTATGTTCTCGGGTTTTTTCCAAGATCTGCCGTAATGTGAAAATTTGGTCTATTGTGGACTTCTCTGGTCTAAAACCACATTGATAAGGACCTATCAAGTTGTTGACGTGGGGTTTCAGACGTTCACATATTACAGCAGACAAGATCTTATAAGCGACGTTAAGGAGGCTTATCCCTCTGTAATTGGCGCAATTGTGAGGGTCTCCTTTCTTTAGGATCGGGCATACGATACTGAGGTTCCATTCATCGGGCATGCTTTCTTTCGACCATATCATGCAGATCAGCTGGTGCATGCTCCTTTCCAACTGGTCTCCAGCTGCCTTGCAAAGTTCGGCATCAAGGCCATCTGCACCTGCAGTCTTATTTGATTTAAGTTTGCATATGGCAAGCTTAACCTCTTCTAGGTCGGGAGGACGGCATTCTTGATCATCGTCCAAGCTGAATGGGGCAATCTGCCTGACAGCGGAATTTGTGTCTTCATCGCCGTTAAGCAGTCTGCAGAAATGATCTTTCCAAATCCTCAGTAGCGACTGTGACTCTACAATTATGTTTCCCTGCTGGTCTTTACAGGCTTGAGTTCGGGGTTTGCCACCCTGCAGGATCTTTTTACCTTTTGGTAAAACTTCCGAATCTCGTTCCTGTCATGGCACCTCTCTACTTCCTCAAACGAGCGCTTCTCATGCTGCTTCTTTTTCTTTTTGAGAAGTCGGTGTTCTTCCCTTCTTCTCTCCTTGTAAATCTCGTTATACTGATCGTAAGCAGCCCTTGTTCGTGTTTGCATAAGCATTTGTCTGACTGACGACGGCTGGTTGAAGATAATTAAAATTAGGAATATCGCAGACCGTCAAAAATACTGACGGCTGCTTTGAAGAGAGAAAAACATTTATGAATGTGGATAAGAACAGAAATATGTAAAATGCATGTAGGTATACTATCGACATAAGTATAAGTTATCTTTATTCATCTACCGAGCTTAACGCTAACAGATTTCAGATATAATATTTGATAATATAATAATTATAAGTATATAGAATAGTACAATAAAATTTAACCCTCCTTTACAAACCGGCAAAATTCGTGTCCACCCGAACTGGGGTCCAAATGGACCCCACGATTTTTTCTTCGAAATTTTTTTGATTTCTGACTTATATTGTTCAGTTATAGTTCTTCTGGCTATTGTATGAATTGTTTCTAAGTATTTTATATAGCAGTGATAAAGAAATGTAAGCAGAGATTTCATTATGCAGGTATGAAGGAGGTCATCAATAAAATTTCATTTCGCAAATCTATGATTCCCGCTTATCCCTTTCGATATGTTTGTTTCACGTATTTACAGATTGTAAAATTCATCCATATCAATTATTCCTATCAGATATGCCTATCAAAAGCAAAAATAGTCATTGTTTCAGTTTGTTCAGGACATCAAACAATTTTATTTGTGAAAGGATTGAATTTCCCCAATACATGCCAAGCAAGCCTGCCAAATATGGCTTGAAGTTTAGGTGGCTGAATGAAAGCTCAACGGGCTATCCACTGAAGTTTTCTATCTACACTGGTAGCTCTGACCAAAGTACAGGACTTTGTCGTGGATATGATGTGGTGATGTCGGTTATGCCATCATATTTCAATTCTGGACGTTGCGTCCAGTTGATCATCACTGTTGATAATTTCATTACATCGGTGGATTTGGCATTGAGGTTGCTGGATAAGAAGATCACTAATCTTGACACGATTTGGAAAAACAAAAGAGATTTGCCTAAACCTTTTGCAGCGAAAGAGGTTCTTGATGACCAGAATGAGCCTGTAAAGGTCAATAACAAAAAGCAGTATCGTCCAGTCCACTCATCCATCTTTGGATTTTCTGAAAAAATGGCGTTGGTGAGTTATGTTCCGAAGCGAAACAAACAAGTGGTATTGCTATCAAAACAACATAACTGCGAGAAAGCCACTTCCGGTCATCAAAGTAAACCTGCAAAGATACTGGATTATAGCCGCACCAAAGGTGGAGTCGATGTATTCGACCAAATGGTCTCAATATATTCATGTACATGTCAAACTAATCGCTGGCCGATGGTTGTATTCTACAACTTACTGGACGAAGCAGCCCTAGCAACTGTCAACTTCTTCCGACACTTCAATCCACCTAGAAGAAACAAAAATTTGTTCTGAAGTGATAAGCTTATCGAACTAGCAGAGGAGCTGATGGAGTCAGAATAGAATAGACCGTTCACAACCTGCAACACAATCTGGCCTTGCAAAACCTGGATTGGATACTCTCTGTATTTTGGGGAGAGTTTTTTGTATTTGTATTTATTCATATTCCCTTTTACAATTTTTATAATTTCTTAGTTTTATAACTTTACATTATTTTTAGTGTTAGAGAATAGTTTGTAGCATTTATATTTGAAATAAAAATAGAGGTAATGCTACATTTCATAAGCAATAAATAGACTGCAATATAATATTATATAATTACAATTACAATGTGGGGTGACAAAATGAAATTTACGCTTTAGATTTAACAAACATGATTTAATATTTAACAATCAAATTTAAAATTTAGAGTCTTTAAAGATACATTGATTCAACAAAGCTGTAAATAGAAATTTATGGTGAAACAAAATTTATCAAAGCAAGAACAAAATTTTATCAAAACTAGAAAACATTATATCAAACAACGTACTGCAGCAGATTTTCGATTTCATCAATATTGTAATTAAGGAGCCATGACTTAATTCGTTTAAGAAATAATGATACAATCCTTATGCTACGCATATCTTCAGGGAGTTTATTGAATAATTTGCGGGACACTATCGTATAAGAGTTTCTAAAAAGTGTAGTTCGAAAAGCCAGGGTGGGCACAAAGCGAGTGTTGCTTCTTAAGTTATAAAGATCACTAGTAGGGCTTTGCCTATATCCACCTCTTATAAAAAATATTTTTAGAACTTTATAGTAAAATAGGTGGCGAACGGGTAAAATGTTTGTTTGTCGAAATAAATCCATGGAGTGAGCCAAACGCGATGAGTTGCATATTTTTCTTATTGCACACTTTTGAAGCAGAACTAACTGTTGTAATTTGTTGAGATAAGCACCCCCCCAACAGCAAATTCCATATTGTAGCCTTGAATGGAACAATCAATAATACACTGCAGTTAGGGTAGTGTTTGAACAAAATTTCCTTAAACGATAGAAACATCTAATACTTGATAAAAAGTACTGCTTCAAATTATTGAAGTGTTCGTTTCATTTAAGATGTTGATCAATTGTCACACCTAGATACTTAAAATGCCTTACAGTTTCTATATAAAAGCAATTTCCATTGCAAACGGCGTGCGAATCATAAAGGGACATAGAATCTAACCTTAAGCAATTGTTGTTATTCAATTTGTATTTTACACAACAAGGGTCATGAAACATAACATTAACATAAAGCGGTACATTAGACTCATGACTAAAAAACATAAGTTTTGTTTTGTTACTTATAATAAACTTATGATTCGCAAACCACAACCTTAATAAATGTAAGTCATGATTAATGTCTGCAACTATATTGAGAGGACTATCTGCATCATATCCAATGGCAAGGTCGTCAGCAAACGCTTTTACTGATCCCACAAAAGGTTGTTCGAAAAGAGAGTTAATGTATATTAAGAACAGAATGGGGCCCAAAACAGATCCTTGAGGAACACCTACATTGATATTCTGGGATTCACTTAAGACATTGCTAACTTTAACTTTTTGACTACGTTTGCTCAAATAAGATTCAACCCAGCGGTGAAAAAAACCACGGAACCCGATGTCATTTAACTTGTTTAGAAGTATACTGTGGTTTACCATATCAAATGCTTTGGTAATATCAACGAAGAGTGAACCACAAAATTTTTTGCTATCCAGACCTTTTTTTATAAAACAACAGAAGTCCAAAAGTGCATCTTCTGTGGATAGACCCGTCCTGAAGCCAAATTGAAGAGGGCTAAAGAAATTTTGATTAGTCAAAAAGCGCAGGATCCTTGTTTTTATGACTTTTTCAAAAACTTTTGAAATGGAAGACAGTAAGGAAATCGGTCGATAGTCTCTTATGTCTGTTTTTACTCCTTTTTTAAATATTGGAACAACATGAGCACATTTTAAACTATCTGGAAAACATCCAGAGAGAACACTCAAATTAAAAATGTGTGCAAGAATGTCTACTATATTGAACCTTGTTTGTTTCAGTACATCGTTGGAAATGCCATCACTTAAACAAGAATTTGAGTTTTTCAAAGCGTTAATGGTCTTCAAATTTTCCAAGGCAGAAATATTTTCAAAAAAGAAACTATTTCTATTATAGCCCTCGCTCAAAGTGCTAAAACTTGAGCAGCAACTACAGAGAGAAGGTAGATCATTTTGAAATTAATTTTGACCTACTGCAGCAAAATAGTTATTGAAGATATTAGCAATATCTTCGGGATCAGAAACATCTTTGCTATCATTTTGTATCTTCATTAAGCCAGACAGATTTTTACCCGTTTTATTCATTACATCGTTTACGACCTTCCACTCTTCTTTTGAGTTACCTTTCGCATGTATAAATTTATTACGATAGTAGACGTCGCGACTATAACGTATATCTTTGTTTATTTTGCGACATAATTTTTTATAACGAATTTTTAAGGTTGTGTTTAATGGATGCTTAAGGCATTTCTTGCGAATTTTGTGTTTAAGTTTGATTTTAGTCAGAAGAGAACGATTTATCCAAGGTTTTAACCTTATATTGGATCTGTTTTGTCTGAAGGAGTATGTGGAATTGGTTATATGGTTCTTTAAACATTCTAAAAATAAATCATATGCTCTAGATGTATTTTCTTCAGCATAAACCTCCTCCCAGTCCTCATAAAGCAATTTACGATTTAGCTTTTTAAAATCAACTTTAATTAGTCTACGTTCAATGTTCGTTTTGTTTTGCTCAAAGTATTTTAGACTTTTGAAAATGAGACCCGTCATGCAGTGATCTGTAATTTGCAAATCAAATACAATGCCAGCACAGTCGTCCAAAGATATCTTAGTGAAACGCACAAAAACATGATCAAGGCAGGTGCCTGAGATTGGTCTAGTGACCTCGTTAACAACAGATGAAAGTCCATGATCAGACAACAGAGTATTATATAAATCTAAGGCAGTACTTGGGGCCAATAGATCTATGTTTAGATCACCCAAAATGACAAGATTGGCTGCTCGTTCTTGATTTAAGAAAATGGAAAATTCTTCAACAAACACTTGAACCGATATAAAATTAAAACGTTAAACACAGATAAACTAAAATTTTCCTCGCGAAAAGAAAAAGAAATCTTTATGATATCTGCACTATTCAAACTATAGTTTTTTACCTCACACTCATACGAATCGCGCACAAAAACTCCGACTCCACCTGCAGAATACAAATTATTAGGATTCCCATAAAAATTATAATTTCGCAATTTAAATTGATTAATTTCATGTGAAAAAATCCAAATTTCGGATACAAAAATTATGTCAGGCAAACACACAAAACTTTCAAGATTACATGCCAATAAATCGAAATTGCACCGCAAGCTACGAATATTTTGATGTACAACATGAAGTATTACCAACAGTCCCCAAAAGGCTCTCTTGTAAAAGGGGCAGATGTCACCTTTGCCCTAGAGCAGACGACAAGAAAACCAGAACCACCTGCGACGGATGTGGCAGATGTTGTTGCCCTTGCCACACTAGAACCTTATGTGTTAAAAGTCTGCCGGAACTGCCAACAACTTCAAACTGAAACCTTCTAAACATAAACTATGTTTTTTTTATAATAAAATAATTATTTTTTCTAAAAAATATGATTTTTCATAGAATTTCAGTAGTGGGGTCCAAATGGACCCCAGTTCGGGTGGACAGGTTCTTTTCACAAAAAAATCGCAGAAACATCTGTAAACATCTGATAATCGTTTTAACTTAAGAAATGAATAAAAAATTGAATTTTGTTCACTGAGTAAAAATCCCATTTAAAAAAAATGAAAAACAAAAAAGTTATGAGTGTTCAAACATGCTATGGGGTCCAAATGGACCCCAGTTTGTAAAGGAGGGTTAAGAAACTTTTAGATTTAATAAAATTAAAAGGAAACAAAATTGTAATGTTATACATGAATATTCAAAATTAATGACTTAATTTTATCTCTGTCATCACACAGATTAATTTCTGTACAAACTGAATTGAATAAATTAATATATTTAGTATTTGGTTCGTTAAGACCATAATTGTAAAAATGCCTAGGATTAAATAATAAATTTCGTGATCTGAATATTCTTTCAGGTGCGTAGATCAGAAAATTCTTTAAAATATCAGGACATTTTATGCGATAAGAAAACACATCATGAACAAACAATATACATTGAACATTACGTCTTTTCTCAAGGGTATCTAGTCCTATTAATGCACATCTAGTAGAATAAGAGGGCCTTACATCAAGGTTCCATTTCAATTGAGTAATAACACAAATCTTGTAAATGACTTTTGCACCCTTTCCAACCAATTTATGGAAGATACATAAGTAGGGCACCAAATGATGGAACAATATTCAAGAAAAGGACGAACAAGGGACATATAAACAGATTTAAGCGCATAAGGACTAGAAAACACTGCACACGATCGTTTGACGAACCCAAGCATAGAACTAGCTTTGGCAACAACATAGTCAATGTGGAGGGAAAATGAAAGTTTGGTGTCAAAAATCACACCAAGATCCTTAACTTCAGTTACGCTTGAAAATGAAATTTCGGAAATCTTATACTGATAAATAATAACTGGAGCCAAAACAAATAATCAGACACTTAGTAATATTCAGAGAAAGCTGATTACAAGCTTGCACCAATTGACGATTGTGTTCAGATCCGATTGAAGCCTATTACAATCAAAAGTGCTTTTTACACTCAAAAATATCTTCAAATCATCAGCATACATAAGGTAACAAGCATTCTGAAGAAGGGTTGGAATATCGTTGATAAAAATATTAAAAAGCAAAGGTTGCCTTGAGGAACTCCCGATAAATCGTCAATAGGCTTCAATTGAGAAGAACCAATTTAAAAATTTGCTTCCTGTTTGTAAGGTAACTGTAAATCCATTTCAGGAGGGTCGAATAAATACCAAACGATCTTAATTTTTCGATGAGAACATTGTGACATAAATTGTCGAAGGCTTTCACAAAATCAGTAAATACATCATGAACCTGATAACCTAACTCAACGGAATCTAAAAGGTATTTATGGAAAAGTATTAAGTTAGTCACTGTAGATCTAGAAGATACAAAGCCGTGCTGGTTTGGAGAGATTTGTTCTTTGAATGAGAAATTGAGCTTGGTTGTCACAATAGACTCAAAAAGTTTTGGAATGGCTGAAAGTTTTGATATTCCACGAAAGTTTTTTACTTTCTTCTTTGATCCAGCTTTATATATGGTGGCTAAAAACATCGTTTTCCATTCATCCAAGAACGTGCCAGACGATAGAGATAAATTATAAAGAAATTGCAATGTTAAGGCTAATGACGATTTGCTGTTCTTTAGTATTTCAAAAGGAATCCCATCAGGACCAGCACCTTGACAAGAGTTTAATGATTGTATGTATGTATAGGATTTAAGAAAAACCAATGCTCTATATAAACTGTCATTTTAAAAACAAATACAAAAAACTCCTTCATTATGGTTTTTTGTATAAAGCGCACCAAAAAGTAAAAGAGAAAATTTTGCTGATAGCCAAAGAAAAGGGAGTAGAAGTATTCCATTGACAGGGATTTTTACAAACTCTTTAACAAAGTATTTAGCTCTGGTCACTCAGTTTAGTAAACAAAGACGAAACGAAGTGCACTTATAAGACTTTTTCTGCACTTTGTGTACCTCTTTGATAAACTTTTTACGAAGTTTTCAGTTTTCAAAGAACGAAGACTTTTTTGCCATTGTGGATGGGGCTTCTGTTGATAATTCAAATCAAACTTGTCTGTACAAAAATATTTTTAACTTGCGATTATACGAGTAGGTAAGGTACTATAAGGTAAGTTTTGCAATCGTGAAAAAAAAATTTAGAGATTAAGCATGACGTTTCGATGAAGAGAATGAAAAAAAAGTTTGTCATGCAGTTCTGTCTGTCTTGTGTTCGGTCTAACGAATTTGATTGAATTTTCAGCGCTTATATGTACAGTATGTATTAACAACCTCTTATAAGCGATTGTGTTACTTTACAAGCTCCGCCAGATGTTTCAAAAGTGATTGCTAAGACTTCTACAAAGGAATTTGAATACTTAGAGCAATGATCACCTAACAATGAAGACAAACTTCAATGGTGTAGGACATAGCTTACGAATCAATGATGAGACTTTTACCTCAGTTAAAATGAACAAATCCCAAAAATAAAATTTTGAAGTCGCGTAACTGTGCCGTTTTGACAAAGGTTAACGTGCGCCAAGCTTGAGTTCGTAGCAGTCAAGGCTATAAACAGAAATTTTGGGAAAGTTCCAAGAATGGCGGGCTAGGAGAAGTTGAAAAGTACAGGTCAAAGCCCTTGTTACAAAATAATTCTAGGTTTATTGCAGATGTTAAAACGACTCTTAGCATCAACTTAGATGGATGGCAGAGATTGTGCCAATATACACTAGCACATCCTTGACTAAAACAAAAATCAACCTACAGTCGGTTAAGCCAATTGTGATTTTCTGAAATAAGGTAAACGGTTTGACCTTTATACTGATAAACTGAAAAAATGGAGAGAAACCAGAAAGGAGAAACATCGTACAACGTTCCAACAAGATCGGATGGATCCAAACGCTCCGGCTCGAAGGGTTTTCCAAAGCACATTGCAGGGAAATCGCGGAAGGGGAAAATCTCGTATAAGGTGGCGCAACCAATTGGAAGAAGACATCAACCGACCTAGAGTAGAAAACTGGAGAGAGCTCGCCCGAAATCGAAGTCGTTATAGAAGGATGTTATGGTTGAGGTCCAGGTTCACCCCGAACTGAAATGCCCACCTAAGCTAGAAAATAGGTTTCAACACGATGACGAGGATAAAATTAGGTGGCTAATCCACTTTTGATGCAAATGAATTCATCGACAGTGCTTGGTTCAGACATGAAGTGATCTAGAAACGCGAGGGATGGAAATGGTCTCTGAGGTCAACGCGGAATACTCACGGATGGGTGAAGGTTACAAGCAGAAAAATTGTAATCTCTTCGTTTTCCCAACTAATATGTATTGCGTTCATTGAAAAAAAAAAGAAGACAACGATTTTGTTAATATCTTAATATCTTACCTAATACAATTTTAAGCAATTAAAACATTTTTTATACATTTTCCTCTAATTTTCACTTTAGGAGCAATGCTGTATATTTATCTCCAATCTCCATCGTTCGTTACGATATAAGAGTCAATTCGTTGTATCGAAAATTCGTTGTATCGAAACCTTTTTGTCATACAAATCCTTAAGTAAATAGACTCAATTTGTACTCAAATTTAAGAAAAGAATAGTTAATTTTGTTTTTTCTTGTGTTGAATCTTATTGTTGAATGCCTCTTCCCGTGAACTTTTTAAAACTAAAACTTAGAGTTTTCAGTGCCATTTTGTCTGAAATTCGTTATTTTGTTCCTTATATAGAATACCTAATGGACTTGAAAAAACTGTTCGTAATATCGATCATTCGATATATCGACGGCATTCGATATACAGGACCACAACTGTAATCAAAAATAAACTATTTGCCTGAAAAATCAGAAATATGTTTCTGTACATCTAAAGGAAATATAAGTAAACAGCCGTTTTTATAAAGAACTTTTAATATTGATTAGATCTAATTGCCCTTTAAGTTACACTTAAGTAACGAAGCCGTATCGATAATCAAATTTCACATTTAAGTAACCTTGCTAAGAGCCCTCTCAACTTAAATGCCAGTAATGACATTTAAAGGTCTCTTAAACCCAAATTAAAAATTCATTCTGACGTTTCGGGAAAATCGGTGTTAATTTGGATCTGTGGTTTTGGTAATATAATTTCTAAAAAGAGACTTTTCTTAAAACAAAAATATGAAAGATTTTCTACGGGATTTAAATGCTTCCAATGTGCTAAGTTTTTTCCAGATGTCATGATTAATAAATAGAAACCTAAAAAGCTGGCACAAAAGCTCCACAGTGCTACAAGGCCAAACGCATTGTTCTTGCAGCAACCATTCTCGTGAGTGCGGTTCTGAAAGGTTAAATTGGAACAGCATTTTTCAAGGCATATTTTCCTGCTGTTGAGGAGATACCAAAGAAATATCATTTTGGATGTTTATGGTGGTCGAACGCCCACGCAGTAGTTATGCTTTATCCATTTCGCCATGGATGTCATGTGCCTACAACCAGAGTTAAGAGATTGTTAGGGAATTGCAGTTTTGCTTGGCAAAGAAAGATTCTTACATGGTCGAAGAGTCGATTTGCTACTCATAATAAGGGCCTTAAACCAACAATGCGTTGCGTTAGTTTTAAATGAAAATTCGAAAGAAATTTTCATCACATTTTAGGTTGATGATACTCGTACATAGTGTTTTTTTTTTTTTTTTGATAAGCAAAAAGGCACCACATTTGCTTACAAAAGAATGGTTGTCAGCTCACACTATTTACTTGAGAGAAAGGCAGGCAGCAAGCAGCTCTCCATGATGCCGAAAATATATTTTGGAATTTGTATATTAAGCCTTGAGAGTTGAGACCAGGAGCGGCTAAACCCCAAATTCATAGAGTTTGACTAGCGATTAAAGGTCACAAGGAAAAAACAAAACCTATATATTTGTTTCCTTAACGGAAATGGAATCTTATTGACGTCAAAAATTTGATTTATTTCTCTTGATGTGGAGCAAAATGCTTAAAGCTTAAAAATTGAAGGTTACGCCGCTTCTGCTCTCAAGGCCTCATATAGCATACTGGTTAGTGGGAGAAAACTGAACAGAAGAAAGTGTATTCAATTCTTAAGGGAAATAATTCAATATAAACTTTTTTTTCCATTTTGCTTTCTGTCTATATATCTAAATATTTTATGATCAAATATTTTTGCTTAATATTCAGTTGCCCCTCACCACGAATAACTAAATTTTAGACTTCCTGAAAAAGGGTAACTACTATTTATTACCTACGAAATATTATGATGAAAACCATTGGGTATATAACAATTAAAAAAAGGTCTTCAAATCACCCATTCTGTAAAATTTGCATTTACGTTGACTCTGATTGTGGGCCTTTCAGAAATACTAAAATACTCTTTTGTATTTGCTCATTGTAGAGAGAGACCAGATGCTTAATTAATAGACTTCAGACGTGGCTGGAATATTCAACAAACCATAAATAAATGGTTGTAAACGTGTTCTCACAGATTTTATGTGTTAATTTAGCAATCATTTTCTAGGTGAAATAGTGTACACAATTAAAATGACTTTAATTGAAGTTAGGCGTGGCGATAAATTTTTTTTCGTGATCGTGACAAAACTGAGTTAATGTACCATTTGGGCAATTAATGTTTCGTAAAAAGGATGAAGCAATTAAACAAAGTCAATGTTGTGCGTTAGAAAGAGAAACAGTTTTTTCTTTCAAAATAGTTCCGTTCGGTATTTGATTTTCTTTAAATTGTCGCCGTTTTTGGTAATGATAACAACAATATTATTTTGTTTCATACAAAATGTAAAATCCGAGTCCTGCTTTGATTTATGTTGTTGAATTAAAATTTTCAGCTTTTATTTGATTTATTAAATTCTTTTGACGATAAAAAAGAAGAAAATTGATTCACAGAAAGAAAACGAAAAGTTTAGAATATCGAAACAAATGAATTGCTTTACTTTCAATTGGCTTGACAAGGTACGGTAATAGTAAGGGCAAGAAGAGCTATTTATTGAATGTGCTATTTCATATAACCTTCTGCTTTGACCGTTTTTTCCATCATGGAAGTAAATACAAAAACTTACCTCCTCAATTAATTTTAAGTCCGGTATTTGAGCATTCTTCATCGAAATAAAAATTCCTGGAAAAGTCAGTAAATAGGATGTTGTCTTATCTTACTAATATTATAAAGAGGAAAGGTTTGATTGTTTGATTGTTTGTCTCGAATAGGCTCCGAAACTACTGCACCGATTTGAAAAATTCTTTCACCGTTGGAAAGCTACACTGTCCCTGAGTGACATAGCCTATATTTAGTTTTCCAAAAAAATAGAGTTCCTTACCAAAACACCAATAACTAATAATCTTACTTAGTTGTGTACATTGTTATAGTATTCAGTTGTAAGTAGCTCAAAGATATGACAGGTAATTATTTATTTCAATTCTATGCCACCAAGTCACGCAAAACTATACATGGGCAAATAATAAGTTCACAAGAAGGAAGCGTGGTGAGAACGTAGTTTTGGCCATCCCAGGCATAAAAAAAGATGCAGCTTTAGGTAGAGTCTACGGTGTCCGTCCTTCTCAATCAAAGTGTTTCTATCTTAGGATGTTGCTACATCACGCACAGGGCCCAATCTCATTCCAGTACTTGAAAACCGTTGATGAAGTTCTCAAAGAAACATATCAAGCTACTTGCCGTGCTAGAGGTTTGTAAGAAAACGATGACTATTGATAAAATACTCTCAGAGAAGCTTTGCTTTCTCAACAACTGAGAGAATTGTTTTTAGTCATACTTTTATTTTGTCAGCCATCGGAACCATTGAAATTATGGGACATTTTCAAAGACGATTTATGTGAAGATATTAGACACAGAATCAGACAGCAAAATCTAAACTTCACCTTACCATACATTGCGAGATTTACAACCAAGGTTTGATACAAATACAAAAGCCTAAGTGACTTTGGATTACCATGTTCAGTTCGTACAGGAAAAAATGGAGCAGAGACAATGACTAATCGCTATGATAGAAATAGTTTGACCGCTTTTGTTAATGAAAACCTGCCAAAATTAGTCCCAGATCAAAGAGATGCTTTTGAAACTATAGTCGATAGCGTAATTAAAGACAAAAGAAAAGTTTTCTTTTTGGATGCACCCGGTGGAACAGGAAAGACGCTTTTTGCTAATTTGATACTTGATAAGATAAGAGAATCGGCTATGATAGCAATAGCAGTTGCTTCCTCAGGAATTGCTGCAACTTCCATGACGGATGGAAAAACTGCTCATTCTACTTTCGCAACAATCTACATGTTCTATCCGCAAAAATGGGCCTCTTGGTAAATTACTACAAGACGCTTCATTGATTATGTGGGACAATTGCACGATGATCCATAGAGCACATATAGAGGCCGTGAACAGAACCTTACAGGATCTAAGGAACTCCTCTGCAGTAATGGGCGGGACTACTTTTCTTTTTGCGGGAGATTTCCGACAAACTCTCCCCACTATTAACAGAGGTACGCGAGAAGATATCATCAAGGCGTGCTTGAAATCGTCACCCTTATGGGCTTCGATTGAAATTACGGATGAATATGAGAGCTCATGTTCATAGAATCACTGATAGCGATTTCCCACAACAACTGCTAAAACTTCAAATTTAAGCGGTCATTGTGACATTCTTCTGGATGAGTCTCTAGGTCAAATACTCCATAATTTGGAAAACTTAATAGATGCTATATACCCTGATATCGAAAATTTGCACGAAAAGGACTTTCATTGGCTATGTTCTAGGGCTATAGGTAGTATCAACTAAGAGTGATACTGTTAATGAAATAAACAATCTAAAAGTCCCCGTCTAAATAAAAACATACAAATCGATCGACACTGTGACTAATATTGAAGACGCAGTCCATTATCCACAGGAATTTTCAAACTCGTTGAACCCTTCTGGACTGCCACCACATGTCGTTAAAAATCGCAGTCCCAATAATGGTTTTAAGAAATTTAAGCCCTCCGAACAAAACAAAAGCATGTGTAATGGGATGAGGCTGCTTATTAAAGAGTTAAAGGACAATTTAACTGTAGCAACTATTACCACTGATCCAGCAGCTGATCAGCTGGCTCATATACCGAGGATACCAATGATCCCGACTGATCTGCCAATCCCATTTGAACGGCTTCAGTTACCGGTAAAAACATCTTTCGCATTAACAATTAACAAGTCCCAAATCCAAACCCTTGAACTGGTAGGGATCGACCTACGAAAGAAATGATTTACTCATGGTCAACTGTTGGTATGTTGGACTATCGCGAGTCGGAGCCCACGAAAATCAATTTATTTTGTTCCCACAAAATTAAACAACATCAAATATTGTTTAGAGGGAAGCTCTAACACAATAAAAGGCTTTTCTTTTGGGATTATGACCTCTGTGCAATAACATTTTTTAAATAATTTCTAAGTATTAAATTTACTATTTTTTTTTTTAATTCGATGCGAAAAATTGTGAATATGTGTGTAAATGTCATGTTTAGTGCCCGTGCGAAGCCAGGACGGGCCGATAGTATTAAAGAAAAGTGAAACTACTTTTCCAAAAGCATGGTCCATTACTACTTTATTTTTTAATCTTTATTACAAAACTAGCTGTGCCCGCGACTTCGTCCGCGTTACTTGATAGTGACTTTCGGCAGTATTTTTAATTTTTTAGAATACTTATTTTGCAAATAAGACATATTCATGCGTTTTAGTAAATAATTTTTATGTTATTTTATTCAGTACATTTTTGCACACGACGTTCTTACTTTTTCCTTTTTTTTGTCAATTAAAAAGGTTTTGCGAGTTTGATACACTCTTTTAAACTAAAGTGACAAATCAGTGGGAATTAAAGAAATACGGGGAATCAATAGTTTTCTAATTACGCTGTTCCAGTCATTATTAAAACTTTTATAATGCCCCATCCCAGATGTGTAATTTGTAGCTGTATACAATTCTAGAATACTCATTATTGGCACTGGAACACCAACTTGCAGCCACTGCTGATAATTCTAAGGAATTGAGAAACTCTATAGGGTATGATGTGACTTGCTCAGTGTCCATAATATTGTCTATTGATAGACATTCGACAACATCCCCCAATACGTCAAACATTCGCTTATATGGTTAACTATCTCATTAGTCGGCGCCAAAATCGACTTTCCACACAGTCATTACCGATTGCCAATATTTATTTGAAGATCAAGATAGACATTCTCAGGTCAACTGTGTAACCGACAATTTGACAGAAATCACCTTACGGTGAAAAAACTTTTGAAATCGGTCCAGTATCTTCAAGGTTCCCGTTTACGTTGCCGTTCCCATAGGAATGTTGGGAAAACAAATACAGCCCATGTCAAGACTATCTCTGCACCAAAATTCATACAAATAGGTTCAATAGTATGGGCGGTAGATGGTAACAAAGTAAAACAGACAGACGGAGTTCTGTCTATAATATTAGTAAGTATTTCCGTTCCCATGGGAATATGGGGATAAATTGAAGTTAATGTTACTTTGAGATAGTGTAGCATTCTAACGGGGGAATAATTCTTCAAATCAGTTCTGTAGGGCCCCGTTTACGTTTGCATTCTTGTGGGAATACAGGGATAACATATACTTATAGCCTATGTCCATCTTCAGGCTCAAGACTATGACTCTGTACCAAAATTCGTATAAATAAATTTAATAGTTTGGGCGGTTTTTGATTACAAATAAAATTAGACAGACAGATTTCATTTCAGACTTATGATATTAGTAAAGAATCCCATTCCCATGGGAATATGGTGATTGTTCCCGAAGGAATATGGGGATGACTTACAGTTGATGTTACTCAGGGATAGTGTAGCATTCTAACGGTGGAAGAATTTTTGAAATCGGTGCTGTAGCTTCAAAGTTCCCGTATACGTTCCCATTCCCGTGGGAATATAGGGATAAAATATATAGCTTATGTCCTTCCTCAGATTCTAGACTATCTTTGTACAAAATTTCATTTAAATCTGTTTATAAGCTTGGGCGGGAGATGGTAACATAGAAAGGTGAACAGACAGAGGTACTTTTGCATTTATAATATTAGTGAAGACCGGTTCCCGTTTGAATATTCGAATGAAATGCAACTTATGTCCTTCTTCAGGTTCCAGATCATCTCTGTATGAAATTTCAATTAAATCGGTTCTGTAGCTTGGGCGAGAGATGGTAACATAGAAAGACGAACAGACAGAGCTTCTTTCGCACTTATTATATAAGTAAGGACTCCCGTTCCCGTAGGAATATGGGGATGAATTTATGTTTATGTTACTCGAGGATAGTGTAGCATTCTAACGTTGGAAGAATTTTTGAAATCGGCACTGTAGCTTTTAAGTTCCCGTATACGTTCCCGTTCCCGTGGGAATTTAGGGATAAAATATATAGCCTATGTCCTTCCTCAGGTTCTGAGCAATCTTTGTACAAAATTTCATTTAAATCTGTTTATTAGTTTGGACGGGAGATGGTAACATAGAAAGGTGATCAGACAGAGCTACTTTTGCATTTATAATAATAGTGACTACCGGTTCCCGAGGGAATATTCGAATGAAATAAAGCCTATGTCCGTCCTTAAGTTCAGTCCAATCTTTGTACAAAATTTCATTTAAATCGGTTTATTAGTTTGGGCGGGAGATGGTAACATAGAACGACGGACAGACAGAGCTTCATTCACACTTATTATATTAGTAAGGACTCCCGTTCCCGTAGGAATATAAGGATGAATTAAAGTTTATGTTACTTTGGGATAGTAAAACATTCTATCGGTGGAAAAATTTTTGAAATCGGTGTTGTAGTTTCTAAATTCCCGTATACGTTCCCGTTCCCGTGGGAATTTAGGGATAAAATATATAGCCTATGTCCTTCCTCTGGTTCTAGACTATCTCTGTACAAAATTTCATATCAATCAGTTAGGTAGTTTGGGCGGGAGATGGTAACATAGAAAGGCGAACAGACAGAGGGACTTTCACATTTATAATATTAGTAAGGATTAAATAGCTTTTTTCTTAAGCTCAAGTTGGAGGACTAAACTGTCAAGACATGAGTAATTATCTTACGCTTGAACATGAAAAGTCCATTTAATCATTTAAACTAAACACATTTTCTAGGACCATCATTCGACTGCGAAAAGAAAGGGGATGTCTTTCAATTTAGAATGTCACAAATCAGACGAAGGCATTGATTATAAGAAGAGGTTTGTATGTTAGATATTCATCAAGTTGTTTGAATTCATTGATGAGGGAATAACTGGTGACACTAAATGGAAATCTTTCTAATAATGATGTATTGGTTTTGGAAGCATATTCATCCTTTAAAAGTACACTGCCACATACATTGAGTGAAACCCCGCAATGGGACAGCAATAACATTAAAGATTAAAAAGGATTTGGGATTATTGTTTTGTATCAAAAATCAGTTGAATAATTGTCGTTCCTCGAACACAGAAAGTGAACGGCATATGAGAAGCAATTTGTTCTCATTATTCAATCCAAAGATAAAGTAACATCTGTAGTCGAGAAAAGGGGAAATAGCTAGAAATAGCATTCTGGCGTCAGGTGAATTCGTCAATGAAAAATATGCCTCGTGTAAGTCATTCCATGAAAAAATGCTAGGGCGGTTTTTAAGAAGAAATAAAACACACATAATTTACTGTTGTTTCCAATAATTATTTAGCTTTATAATAAAGATAAGACGGTTATGTTAAAAAATAATTCTGGTAAAGTGACCTTTGTGTCTGGCTTAAATAAATTCCAGCTGAGAGAGAGGACCACCTTTCGCAGTATTTGGGTCTGTGTGTCAGCAATTACACCTCGAATATTCACTTCAACAGCTAAAATTTTTTCGAGCTTATTTGCCTCGACAAGCGACTTCACATAACCCCATCAGGAGATAACGAGCTGTGTTAAATCTCTTGATCTTGAGATAACGCACAGGTCTAATGGTCAAAATTATGTAAAAAACGAAGTCAACAGCTATTTTGTTTCGAGATAATTAACCAAACGCCCAGTAGTTGTGCGGCCTTAATTCTTTTGCGAAAAAGAGGCAACCAAATTGAGCATAAACCAAGTGTCAGCTGCAAAAATTGTTCATCTTCGAAAAAAGTATTGCCAGATTGAAAAAGCACACGTCTAAAAAAAAACATCCTTAGAGAGCCACTGCAGCTATTGGGGATATACAGTAATTGCCTTAGTTAGGGATATTAACTGGGATAACTTTATTCATAAATTAGCACTCAACTTCTACGACTAAAAGCAAACTGTTAAACCACATAATGTTTGCTTTGTGAAAAGAAGTTTGCTATAATATGGTAGTGCAATTAACTGATATAGGTTTGAATGTTTCACGCAATGTTTAGAAAACCTTTGACAGAAAAAAAAAAAATGTTAAAAGGTTAAAGGGTAAAACAAACGCTGTAAAAGCAGAAGAGACAAAAATCAAGCGAATATGAGAATAGAACGCCAACGCAACGCCCTCATATTTGGAAGTGTCTGTATGCATCCACGGTGTGGATCGTGTTCGTTTTAAATAACGACCTTATTGACTCATCTCTGGTAAAAAAGGGCTTCCTATTGGTCAACTTGAAATAAGCTCATTCCTGTCATTTGAGTGAGGAATTTCCCACTCGCTGTGAGATCGCCAGAAGCTGAACACTTTTGCCCTTCTCACAGCGTTGCCGCTGTGCCACTTTAGTATCAGATTGCCACTTTTCTTTAGGCTGTGCCGCCGAGCCACCACCTTTTGGTAAGTGCCATTTTTTTAGCATTCCATACAAGTAAATCTAAAGTTAGCAATTCACCATGCCATTTTACCATACCTTTTCATATCTTTCATGCGTACAGAAGGTACTCAAAGTACTCAAAGTTTTAAAGTTCAACATAACACACACATTGAACAAAAATCATTTAAAAAAACGAATCCCGAATATTTGGCACAAAGGGTGTGTAAGTCACTCCTTAGCTTAAGTCAACGAATCAGCGGCCGAGGTTTTGCCGCGAAATATAGAGGAATTTCGTCGAAGTGTTTTTGAATTTTTTATGCAAGGTGACAAACTGTTATGCGATGTCTTCAACATCATACTTGAAAAGATTGTAAGAAACTCAAATGTCAACACCAGAGGAACAATCTTTCAAAAGTCTGTACAATTACTCACCTACCCTGTATAAGACCTTAATTATTCCAGTCCTGCTTTACTGCGTGGAAGCATGGACCTTATCGAAAGCGGGATAAAGTCCATGCTTCCGCGACGTAAAGCCGTAAACCCTTGGTCGTTTCGAAAGAAAAATTCTGCGAATCTTTGGCCCCGTATGCGAAGACAAAGTGTGGAGAAGAAGATACAACAACGAGCTGTATGAGCTGTACGCTGTACCGCGACATGGGCATAGCCAGAAGAGTACGCATCTTGAGGCTACGATTGTTGGCCCATGTATAGCGGATGGACCCAAACGCTCCGGCTCGACGGGTTTTCGAAAGATTATTGCAGGGAAATCGCGGAAGGGGAAGACCTCGTATATATACTTTGGTTCTGAAGCCCAAAAAATGTGTTGTAAGTCAAAGATTAACGGAAAGTGAACTTGTTGAAATTAAGAAAAATATTCTAAGCTTATTTTAGTCGATTTGACATCAAAAATGAAAAACTTTCTATTTGGAGGCATTAAGACCCCAAAGTAATCAAGTCGAAATAAGAGTTCACTTATTTTAAACTAGTTTCCGTTCTTAGTAATTCTACCATAAGTCCCGAAAAGGTAATCGAACAATATAAATTTTTTGGTTTGAAATGGTTAACATTAAAAATAGTTTGAATGAATACCTACCTACCTATTTTCCGACTTGTTTGAATTTGTTGCAAAAATATGAACCTTGCCTGCGCTGAGAAGGTTTTTTCCAAGGCAACTTTGTTGAAAAGTAAACTCACCAACAGATTAAAAACTGAAACTTGCGAAAATATGTTGGATTCTTTAAATTTAGTAAGCAAATGTGACACTGCTGAATAGAGTCTTGATGAGCTTCTTATAAAAAAATATAGGGAAACAACCATCACAAGAAAGTAAAGTGTAATACGAATTCTTTTTAATAAATTATTGTTTATCTCTTTTTTATTATTTATTCAAACTTTTATTTATTTACTTGTCTTGAGTTATCAATAAAAAATTATCTGTTAAATTTTTAGGTTTTATCTTACGATGCAATAAAACTTAAAATTATTGTTAAGGTTATGTGTTTTCTTCAACTCCTATGAATTCGTTGGGATGTGTGAAATTTTTTCATACATTATATGGTATTTTTTCGTTTTTAATTTCAAGTGCCACTTTTTTTTCTCGAGTGCCCCTTTTTCTGCTACTTTTCCAAAATATCCAACGCTAACGCTGCCTTCTCACCGAAAACGGAGAGTATCGGCAGACCAATCGTTACATACAAACGCTTACTCAAGCAGGACGCATACAAGAAAGCTAATCTGAGATGGTCAAGCAGTTTATCGTGTAACGCAATAAACGCAATGAATCAGCCCAAGCTAGATCTTAAATCCATCTGACCGGATTGATCCCTCTCAAAATGTTATTGGAAGACATGCCGCAAGGCAGAAGCTTTATGGATGAGGACTTTTTCCTTTAAGGCCTAGTACGCTGCTGATCCGAAACGGAATTTTTCGTTGGTCTCCACAAGCACGACGAAATCGTGAACGAACATTCAGCGGAAAATATTTGTGTAGAGTATTATCAGCTGTTTAGAAAAGTGACAATCAAAATCAAGTAAATTTCCAACAGAAGAACTTAAGAAATTAATTTATATAAACAAAACTTTGATCTCTCTTTCTAAAAAATATACTTCCGTTTAGCGAAAGTTGTTATTGTTGTGGAAAAAATTAAAAAAAAAAAAAACAATGGAACTGTCAAAATTTCGCAAGCATTTACTGTACCGGGAAATAATAAATGATGGACGGAAAATTGTGGAGAATTGTAGAAATTATGTTAAAAAATCTACTGCAACTATCCACCCATAGAACCCATTTCGCAAAGCAGCAGTGTACTGCACAACGAAAAGGACAGCGAAATTTCCCGTTTATGATTCCGTTTCGTCTTTTCGTTTAAGCATGCGTGCCAGGCTTCATCATTTATTTTTCAGTAAAATAAATAATTCCGAAATCTTAACAACCATTGATTTTTTTCTTTTAAGTTAAAACAATGCAAGCATTCGAAAAATGGAGGAATGCCTTTGGAAGACGAAGAAAAGAAATTTAAAAAAAACTTGCAATTTGAGGTCAACGATGACATCTATTCACCTCCAACACAGTTAAGTGGTTCAAACAAGTAAATCAAAAAACAACTGGAATAAATCAAATTGACTACAAACCAATTTAGCCGTTATTTCCATTTCAGCTCCCCAAACCCACAATCAACTCAAATTGCTGCCCAAATAATTATAACCCTGTATCAAAAGGACATTGCTTGAAGTACGCCAAATTTTTTATTGTTTTCATTTCTACACACATCCGTCAAGTTGTGCATAAAATCAACAAAAAAATCAAAGCTATTCCTCTACCATGCATACCAAATCAGAGTCAGCAATCACCTAAATTTGAAACACACACGATATGGATCCCGGTCGTCCATATATCCATTCGTCTTCTTTTTATTCCACATCTAAAAAATCGTTTCGTAGTAACGAAAAATAAAAAACCAACCAAAAGTACACATCGCTTGGACAGAAAAAAAAAATTGCTATTTGCCAACTTGTTTCAGCAAAAGGAATAATAATGCATGAGTGCACTCGATTTCTAGTATCTCACCAAACACAATCAGAATGTGAAACAGAACTGAAATTTGTCTCTGAAATGGTTTAAGTCCAACACTATGACTTGTTGAAATTGTTGTTGCTCAAAGATCTCCACTGTGATTGCATTTTGTACGGATTTCTGAATACGAGATTAGCTTCACTTAAAAAAGAAGAACCAAAGTTGAAAATTTGAATAGCCACACAAACGTTGTGGAACATGAACGTGGCATGAACCAGCTTATTGCATTTTTTTTTTAAAGTTCACCAATTTTGTTTTGGATCACTTTTTCTTAAATTTAATTAAAATAAAAAATATATATTCATCATATTCATCGTATATTTTGCGTATTTTTCTACTTTGGTTTTGTGTGTTTTGCGATTTTTTTTTTTTTTTAGTAAGAGCAATAATATTACTGTGGTGTGGAGTCACCGCAAATTCATGAAACCACATTTTAAGATTTTCAAAATAATTGAAAATTATGTTATCCTTTTTTTTACCGTCTAGCGCTCATGTCGTGCAGTCATGAGGATTTCGTTTGCAGCTCTCAATAGATTCAACAGGGGAGTAACCATTTATTTTCAATTATGTTTAACACAACTTTTTGTTTGAAGGAATAATTGATTATGCTCTTTGTTGAAAGTAACATGAATAATTTTTTAGCGTCATGCATGAAGTACCACTCCACACAGCATTAAACTCTCCCTGTAAAAGTGGATGTCCATTTAAAAGCTAAGAATCCTGAGAATAATTCTCGGGCTTTCGAGAGCAAAGTTACAAGACACAGTCTTGGGAGTAGCGTTGCCAATGGGGCATATGCATAAAAGAGAAGTACTTACTAGTAGTATAATGGTTATAGTAAATACTAGTACTACCAGTAAAAGCTCAAACTTGGAGTATTTACTTCATTTGGTATGCATAAAGTTAAGTTTATACTGGAAAGACTATACTAGTAGTATATACTGGGTTCATCCAAGTAAACACTACCAATTCATCGGAAATTGGCAGTTTAAATTTATTAATAATTAAATTTGCTACATGATGCACAGTTCTGCAAACAGTACACTGATGGAAGCCTGTGTCTTCTCCAACTCCTGCTTGAAATCCTGAACCTCTAGCATATCTCAAAAAGATTCGCATATTTTCATCAGGGATAGTATATCCTCCACTTTTTTAAATTTTTTTCATTTTTAAATTCACTTTTTTTTAATTGGGTCTCTAGGTCTTGAAATAACGGTACTTGCCATACGACCCATATGATAACACTTATTTTTCTCAAAAACGGCTCTAACGATTTTGATCAAATTTTACTAAAGGTATTATTTTTGAATAGCTGTTCTAATGACGTAAAATCGTTTTTTGGAAGAAGTTTAAAAACGGTACCCCCCATAGTACCGTTTTTTTTCAAAACTGACTTTCTCACTAATGGCTCACACGATTTTAATGAAATTTCATATTTTAGTCTTAGATTGTTTTCTACATCTGAAAAATTTAGTTTTTTCGAATTTTCATTAATTTAAAAAAAAAATATTTGTTTTTTAGAATATTTTCAAAACGGTATATTTGATTTATTTAAATTTTTTTTTCAATACAAATCTCAGCAAGATCTTAAGATTGGTGTACTTTAATTTTTAAAACTTCATCTTAAAAAATAATAAAAAACCAATATTTTAAAACATGGTTGTGACGATTTTGATTAAATTTGCTAATGCCTTTCGGCCTAGAGATAACTTATATGTTAACAATCTAGGCTAAAAGTTTAAACTTTCTTTTTTCAGTTTGAGTACCTAAATGTTTATATAATTATTATTATTATTACTACATATTAATATTATTATTTCTTAATTACAAATAAATTAGTTACTTCTTGGTTCCATTAAATTTAAATAAAATTTTCTTATCGATAAAGTACTGGCTTAGCCATTCAATGTTTTCTTTTTCAAAACAATAAAGCATTTTGATATTGTTATCTCCGGGATCTCTTCGCTCCTTATAATTTTTGTCTGCGATTATCTACATTTAAAAAAGCTGCCATTTAAAATAAATAAAGTAAACCGAATACTTGGATATAAAACTGCCGACTAAAATGGACATTTAACACGAAAAAGTATTTACTAGCAAATGTTCAAGTTGGTTTTTAAAAGTTGAAAAAATTGAAGTATATACTTGAACAAAATAGTTTTTATGCATACCAATTTAAGTATTTACTGGTTTAATTCATCCGAAACCAGTAAATACTTTGTTACCTAGTAAATACTTTTTTTCCAGTATTTACTATGGTTTTATGCATACGAGAATTAGTATATACTATAGAAATATACCAGTAAAAGCATTTACTAGCCTTTATGCATACGGCCCAATGTTTGAAAAAAATTCGAGTAAATGAGAAATGCAGTAGGTTTCTCATTAATGCAGCTGATTTTTTTTTTTTTTAAAGAAACTCATATATAAGTACACCAATCTCTTTGATAATCCTTAAAAAAAGTAATTTATAAATAAATAAATAAATTAAGCACCAATTTCTTTTTACAGAAAAGCCATATACAGTACCAAGTCCATTAAAAAGGCTATAGACTTAAACCGATAGCGAAAGCTAAGTATGCGTTTGGAAAATGCTTACATCCAGTACATGGTCAGAAAATTCATTTCAGAAAATTTTACTTAACATTAGTTTTTGTTCGTAAAATAATAAAGTGAATAATAAGGTGCAGACGGCCTTGATGCCGAACTCTTCAAGGCAGCTGGAGACCAGTTGGAAAGGAGCATGCACCAGCTGATCTGCATGATATGGTCGGAGAAAAGCATGCCCGATGAATGGAACCGCAGTATCGTATGCCCAATCCCCCACAATTGCGCCAATTACAGAGGGATAAGCCTCCTTAACGTCGCTTATAAGATCTTGTCTGCTGTAATATGTGAACGTCTGAAACCCCACGTCAACTACTTGATAGGTCCTTATCAATGTGGTTTTAAACTAGAGAAGTGGACAATATACCAAATTTTCACATTACGGCAGATCTTGGAAAAAACCCGAGAATATAATATCGATATACACCATCTCTTTATCGATTTCAAGGCCGCGTATGACAGTATTTACAGAGACGAGCTGTACGTAGCCATGTCTAGTTTCGGCATCTATGCAAAACTCATACGACTATGCAGGATGACTTTGGTGAATTCACGCTGCTCCGTCAAGGTCGGTAAAAAACTCACCGAGACCTTTGATGTCGAAAAAGGTTTTAGGCAAGGCGACAAACTGTCATGCGATTTCTTCAACATCATACTTGAACAGATTGTAAGAAACTCAAACGTCAACACCAGAGGAACAATCTTTCAAAAGTCTGTACAATTACTCGCCTACGCAGACGATATTGACGTAATGGGAAGAAAAAAGCGTGATGTCATAGGTGCTTTTGCGAGTATTGAAACAGAAGCGGCAAAAATGGGTTTGATGGTTAATGAGGGCAAAACGAAGTAAATGTTGTCATCAAACAAGGACACAGAACATCGACGAATTGGACAATTCGTCACAATAGACAGACATAACTTCGAGGTAGTACAGGACTTCGTCTACCAAGGATCCGCTGTAGACACGGACAACAACATCAGTGCGGAGATCAAACGGAGAATAACCCTTGCCAACCGTTGCTTCTTTGGGTTAAGAAGGCAATTGAGAAACAAAACCCTCTCTAGAAAAACCAAGGTGACCTTGTATAAGACCTTGATCATCCCAGTCCTGCTGTACGGCGCGGAAGCATGGACTTTATCGAAAGCGGATGAGGAAACCCTTGGTCGTTTCGAAAGAAAAATTCTCCCAATGATCTTTGGTCCCGTATGCGAAAACAATGTGTGGAGAAGAAGATACTACAACGAGCTGTATTAGCTGTACCGCGACATGGGCATAGCCAGAAGAGTACGCATCGCGAGGCTACGATGGTTGGGCCATTTAGAGCGGATGGACCCAAACGCTCCGGCTCGTCGGGTGTTCGAAAGCACATTGCAGGGAAATCGCGGAAGGGGAAGACCTCGTCTTAGGTGGCGCAATCAAGTGGATGAAGACCTCAACCGACTTGGAGTGCGAAACTGGAGAGAGCTCGCCCGAGATCGAAATCGTTATAGAAGGATGTTGGTTGAGGCCCAGGTTCACCCCGAACTGTAATGCCCACCTAAGTAAATAAGTAATAAAGTGAAGTAGATTTCTTCTAAGGCAAAAAAATGCAATTGCAGTAGTCACAACCCTACTTGAGAGTAGCTAGTGGAGTTGAAAAGTATATTTTTGCTCTCGACACTTGAGTTCCTTGGCTGTTACTCGCTAGTGGACACACTTTTCATCATTGTCGAATTCCAATAAATTTCGTATTTTGCAAATAGCTGTAGACGAAGTCAACATGCCGTAAAACAGTTGATAGTAGGGGACACGAAGGAACTCATAAAAAAATATGAGTAGTTTTCACAGGATTTATGAATCAAAAGTCATTTCGGGATAGAAGCAAAAGAAATGAAATATTAAAAGCGTTTTCAGTTCAGTTACAATTACTGAAAATGTAGTCGCTGAACTGTGGAGCATCCTCAATTTGAAGTTCTTTTGAGTAGACATCGCACGAAATCGGTGTCGATGCGACAGGGCGTGACTGTCTTTCCATCGTTTGACCAATAACAGTTTTATTTGTGATTAAATTTAAATTAAACTAAATATAAGGCAAGTTTTGCAATCGTGCTGAAAAGAAATTTTGGTATTAGAATTGATGGAGATCCCATGTGACGACTGTTTCTAAGGGATTTTAAATTTTTTTATTTTTTTTTTTAAATAGATAGAGCATTAAGTTTATTAACATTTATTAGCGTATACAACAACAGCATAAATGTAAATTTTAAGCTTTAAATATTGAATAGAACATGAGTTACAGCGTTCTGAACACCCCTCCATATTATAGTCGGATCATACTTTTCCTTCATGATTCTGGCTGATCAGAAACAAAAACCACAAGCGGTGTTTCAATCTGTAAGCCAAATTGCACGGGAGACGGGACGGACTATCATCAAATGAATATAACAAAAATTTGACTTTTGGTAGGCATTTGGAAAAAAAGTTGAGAATTTTTGGTTTTTTGTTTTTGTTTATAAATTTTAGGAATACATAGTTCATTTCATGTGATTACATCTGTTGAGTGTACCCTAAAAATTTCAAATCATTCGGTCATTTCTTTTTTGAGAAACGGTGGTGGAAAGTTTGAAAACATAGTTAAAAAAAAACCTTTTTGAAGTTTCAAGTCCGCTTAAAACAGTTCTAATTCCTGTATCTTGAAAACGACTTCGAATTTTCAAAAACCACTTAACTACCGTATTCCAGACATGTTAAAAAATCCAATTTATGGAAAAAAAATTTTTTTTAGTCCATCACATGGGATGACCCCCTCAAACATGACATTACGGTGACAGAGAATACGAAAAAAGTTCTGTCAGTCTATGTGTATGTATGTCAGTTCATATTTATGTATCTATTTTCTGAAAGGCATGACCGATTTTTTTCAAAACTTGCAGTTAGCGTCTGTAGCCTAGCCTAAGACAGCCTACGGAGAAATTTTTGGATTTGGGTCTCTATGTCTCGAAATAACGGTACCTGCCATACAACCTTTTTATAATTACTATTTTTTTTGAAAACGAAACAAACAATTTCGATAAAGTCTTAGGTGAGAGATTATTTTTTTATTGCTTTTCTTATGATGTAAAAAAATAATCTTAATATATAAAACAAAGACGGGTTTGTTACAACACTTATAACTCGAGATTTGCTAAACCAATATTCATGGTTATTGATTCGTTGCATTTGTCTCCGCCCCGAATAGCATAATACATCTTAAAAACAATGAAAACTCGAAATGTGTAATGAATACTTAATCTATATGTATATCTATATACATCAAAGAAAGTCGTGTTAGTTACACTTTTTATAACTCAAGAACGGCTGAACGGATTTGTTTGAAAATTGGTGGGGAGGTAGCTTATCCGTATATTCCTATGGGAACGGGAATGTAAACGGGAACCTAGAAACTACTCAACCGATTTCAAAAATTCTTTCACCGTTAGAATGCTACACTATCACCGAGTAAAATAAACTTTAATTCATCCCCATATTCCCACGGGAACGGGATTGGGAATGCAAACTACGAAACTACTGGACAGATTTTAAAAATTCTTTCTGCTCTAGGATGCTACATTATCCCTCAGCAACATAGACTATATTTCATCCATATATACCATATATACAGAAACGGGAACTAGAACGGGAACCTTAAAACCGCATGACCGATTTCAAAAATGTTTTCAACTTTAAGATGGTACATTATCAATATCCCACATTTACATAAATTATTTCATCCTCATATTCCCACGGGACCCGAGCAACGCCAGAAGGCTCAGCAATATATTTTTTTTATCCGGGAACAGGATTGGAATCGGAAACCTAGATACTTTCACAAAATCTTTCAGAATTGGGATGATACATTATCCTTCAGTAACTAAGATTATAATTCATCCCTATATTTCTACGGGAACGAAAACATGAACCTCAAAACTTCTCGACCGATTTCAAAAATTCTTTCGAATTAAGGATCATACGCGAACGTGATTGGGAAAGCAACCTCATATAACTATTTGACCAATTTCGAAGGACAAGGAGACGACCCCGTCTTAAACATTTTTATCACGCCACAGACATAAAATGTAAACGGAATGCTTAAAATCAGAAAAGGAAAAGTAAGCAGTAAAAAAAACCGACATTAGGCATTGACTATCGTTTCATTGACTCAAATAAAAATAAAGCAGCGTGCAACAGAGACAACATCAATGCAATGCGTTAGCTTTCGTAATAAACAAAACACTGTTCTATAAAAAAAAACAAAAGAAAAGCTGACTTATCGTGTCAGACTAAGCATGCATAGTCCAAATATCAGCAAGTTAATGAGTCAGCGGAGATCTTCGCTCAACACCCTGGGCTGCTTTAAACATACTCATATACCCCTTATCCCTCGACATTCACGGCGTTGTTGAGGTCTGTATTTTTAAGGTTCCCATCCTTCTGTTCCCGTGGGAATATGCGGATAAAATATAGTACATGTTATATAGTACATGTTCCCTCCGAAATGTTTCATCTAAAGTTCAAAAGAACTTTAAAGTTATTAGACCGATTTCAAAAACTCTTTCAACTCTAGGATGTTACAATATCTCTCAGTGACATAGATTTACATTTCATTCACATATTTCCATGGGAACGGAAGATCCCACAGGAACAGGGTTGGGAACGGAAACTTAGGAAACTACTAGACAGTTTTCTAAAATTCTTTCAGATCTGGGATGCCACATAATCCCTCAGTAACTTAGCATAGACTTCATCCCTATAGTCCCACGGGAACAGAAACAAGAACGAGAACGGGAATTTTAAAGTTACTTGACCGATTTCAAAAATTCTTTCAACTCTAGGATGTAACATTATTTCTCAGTGACATAGACTTATAATTTATTCACATATTTCCATGAGAACGGAAAATTCCCACAGGTACGGGGTTGGGAACGGAAACTTAGAGACTACTAGACTGATTTCAAAAATTCTTTCAGCACTGGGATGCCACATAATTCCTCAGTAACTAAGCAAAGATTTCATCCCTATAATCAGATAGGAACAGAATCAGGAACGAGAACGGGAGCCTTAAGACTACAGACCCGAGCAACGCCGGGCGGCTCAGCTAGTTTTAAATAAAACTATGAAAAAGTTATCCTTTTTTTAAAAACTTACTTTTTCGTGAATGATTAGCAATATTTGAACAAAATTCTACGTTTTTAAAGCCCTATATTACAATTTACGAAAAGTCACTTATCAACGTTTAGAAAATTTTAAATTTTATTAATTTCTAAGAAAATTTTAATTTTTTTAAATACATTTTTGTCGATACATCTTCTTACTTGGTTCGAATCCCAACCGATCCAATGTTTTTCTACGGGTATTGCATTTCGCGATGAATTTGCAAGTCCTCCGATAGTAAATTCATTCATCATCCTTTCTCGATTAGCCGTTCGGAACCGGCAGAAAATAGTAGGTCTACTCCATTCCCTCACAAAACATGGTTGTCAGAAGTGCGCTAGGCCCTAGGGCTAATCACTTGCTTTATTTTTAAGATCTTCTTACAATATCTTAAAGCTTGTATAGTAGTAGTAGTAGTAGTAGTAGTAGTAGTAGTAGTATAGTGACTTTATTCAGCAATATTTATAAAATTGATGAGCATAATTACAATTATAATTATTTTGGGATATCACTAATTATAGCGTTGGCTTTTGCCGTCAGCAAAAAAAAGAAAGTTAAACATATAATTTGCAAAGCTTTATATAAATTCAAATTATTCAGATTGTTAAAATTGCAATTGTGAATTCTGTATGTAATTTTGTTGTTGATTAGAATGCTTCGTTCATTATTTGGCTTCGGTAGCTTAGAGCTGAAGTGACGAATTTGGCTAGTGCGGTCCAGTTCAGTCCATCTAGGATTTCTTTGACTTCCTCTACGTTCAAAATACTTTTGCTTAAATAAAAGCGGCGGATCGATTTTAATATAGGGCAAACTCCTAGAAAATGGAAAACATCTTCGGTTGCCTGGAGGTTACATAAGTTGCATTGGGTTTGTTCGTTGGCGCCATGTGTATGGTAATTTAAACGAAGCAGTTCTCCTCTAGTCTTAAGGATAAGGCATATAAACTTAATCGGTATTTGATCGCTGAAATAATTGTTATTATTGTGTTAAAGCTTGTATACTTGAGTTTTAGAAAACTAGCTATAGTTCTTAAAAAAATGAAAAATAAAAAAAAAAACCGGTCCAACGGTTTTAATTAATTTAATTGAATATTAATGCGTTTATATGTGTTAGCAACTGCAAGAAAGAGGCGTTTTTATATTTTATATTTCAAAACTTTGAAATATTTAGTTAAATGTTTCTCAATATTTTATGTAATTTTCTTCAATTTTCCTAATTAATGTGTAGTTTGCAACCCTGTACCACTAAATATATAATGCAGAGCCAATACTTTAACCTTGTACATAGCCTCAAAATTTTGATATTGTATCTAGGACACAATTGCAATTTCGTGAGACACAGTAGGGCAAATTTTTTTCTTTCCTTTTTCTTTTTTAGGAACATATACATTTATTAAAGCAGTAAGTTAATACGCTCGTTAGAAAGCATGTAATTTTAATTTCCCGATATAAAAATCACAAAATTTAAACTCTTAAGTGGACAGGAACCTGAAAGTATCTCTCGAGAACCTACTATCGTGAGGATTCTTAAGTGGACACGCTCCTTAAGAGATATGTCACAAACGTTTTGAGCTCATGTTTAGGTCAAAAGATGTTTCAGTGATATCCAGGTAAAAGGTTTCAGTTTTTGCTGAATTTTTTGAAAATGTAAGACGTCACAAAATGGTAAAAAATAGTCAAAAAGCGCTCTAAAATTGCTTTTTTTATGTATTTCCCCCGAGTAATTTAGCTTTAAGTCTGCGGGCAGAAAAGCCAATTTGGTCGAATTGATGCTACTTACTGACTAAGGCTCTAGAATATAGGTCGAAGCAGAGTATCCAAATAATGCAGTGTAATCAAAACTTTAAAGAACATCATTTGGAATGCTTATTATTGAAGAACGAGGTATTCCGTATAGTTTTTAAGGCTGATAGACTAATTTTGATGACATTTTGAGATAATCTTCAGACTAGTCCAGCAGGTAATGTAGCTATCGATGGGATCAAAAGTCATTTACTTTGCTTTCTGTTCAATTTCATGCCAACTTTGAGTAAATTAAACTCAAGCAGCGGCCGGCTATAGTCAAGCAAATAAAAATTTATTTTTACCTTCTTCCTTACTGGCTCTAGATTATTATCCTATCAGTTTAGTATTTTCTCTCCATAGAAGTATAAAAACCAAATACTAGCAAATATATGTTTGGATATAATAAAGAAGCTTCATGGTTCTTAGAAACAATTGTGTTAACTTTTCATGACCGCTAATTGCAGCTTCTCTTCCAACTCCGCTATTTATGTCCTTCAATCTTATGAAACGTATCATTCTTTACGATGATCCCCACCTTCAAATTATTCAGACAATAAATTCACAGCTATGTTGTCCCGCAATATTCCTAACTCAAAACAAAGCTAGGATTATACATCCTATATGCAACGCATATTCTTGTGTACTCACCCTCAATGTGACCTATTCACCCCCTTAATCCAGCACTCTAATTCACATTTTATTAACTCTGTCTGAACCAACCCTAGGATTTAGAATACCCTACTGCCGGAGGACATGGATTCCCTTTTCTTGTTTTTATTAGGACCTTTTCCGCATGTAGTCGTCATCGTATGCCTATTATACTCGTCATGGTGACTTGTAAATGGATTACGCTTGGCTGGCTTTCTACTGTCGTTTGTAGTATATGCTAAAGCGCCGACATTCATACATCCGCTCAACCATCATAAATATACGAGTACGAGTATGTTATGTGTCACCTATACTGACTCACGTAGATCCACCGACGACGTATTTACTTTTATTTTTTCACAGAGAATTTTTAACTTCTTTTGTGCGATCTGCGATGTGAAGCAAGTTTATCCTTGCCTAAGTTCGCTTGATTATTTGGATACACTCGACTTTTACAAAACGTAAATCGTTGCATTCGAGAAGGAGGTTAAATCGGCAAGCCCTTGTCTCCATAGTATTTTTTCCCCATTTTTTTTTTTTTAATTTCATTTCTTTGTTTACACTTGAGCTGAAACTTTGAAAGGAAAAAAAAAAATCGACAGTGCTCTTGCAGGATGTCAAAAGGCTCAAGGATGAGTGGGTGTTTAGTGAAAAAAATAAAAAGAAAATGTGTTGGTATTTTTATTTTGTGCTTTGTGTCTTTATCATTTGTTTCATTTCCCATTGTGGGCTTAAACGTAAATACCTCTTGTTCCTTTTGGCAGCCCTTTTAGCAGAATCAGGGTGAGCGAAATCATTGAAATTCTTGACCTTTTTTTTGGTTTGAAATTAGTCATTCGCGTTTAAGTGGATGAAATTAATTAGCTGACTGGCATTTGAAGAATTTTTCGGCTTGTAGTACGGGACGTCCTTTGAGACATCAGATCATCCTTAATCGATTTTTTCACTCAGTCAGGTTGTGATGTCAATGGCGATTTATTTATTTTACGATTTATTGTAGGTTCATATTTAGTTTAAGTTATTTTATGTCTGATTTACTACCCCAAAAATTTAAGGGCTTTAATTCATGTGGTAATGAAAAAATGAAGTTGTCATTTCCAACTTTGTACAAAAGCAAAATTTCATACAAGTGAATGTTTGGAAGAAGTCATTTTAATACCTCCTTCCGTCCCATGACATCAGATCTTCTATGTTCTTTATTACCAACTCAAACAAAATCGCAATAAAAAGATTGAATCAACACAAACAAAAATTGAATTGACTCTTATTTATTCCCAACGACTGGCTGTCGGTTTTCGAGAATCTATACAAGTGACCAAAAGTCACTGAAATTACATGGGAGAGGATGACTATCTTACTGTGGAGCTAAGAGCAGAGTTCTAAGTAAGACAGAAGAAGGATTTTGTTGGGAAAGCCAGCTTCTAGTTCATGTTAGGTAAGCTAGGATTCAAGGTAAACTAAAGAAGTAACACTACTCAAGTTGATTAAAGTTTTTGCTACTCCGATGTTCTTAAAAAAAGGCCATACAAATTCGTTCAATTGTGTTCACATCTGATTCATATAAATGCTCTGATGAACAACTTAAAACTAGAAACCAACAGAGTTCCGCGAAATGTTTTCATTGAGGAAATATTCTACTCTGATGTCTAACTGAAGTGATGGTGGTTCTGTGTTTCAAGTGTTAGTTGTTGGAACTGCTGGAATTTTACCTTTAGGTTTTAAAGCTTGGATATGTTATTGTTGTTGTTATCTCATATGGTGATTCCTGAACTACATACATACATGAAGAAACTGCTAGTATTCGAGCGTAAGGCTCTTCGCTTTTGCACATCTTCCTATAGAAAAACGAATTCAGTCCGCTAAAAGTAGTAAACGTCAAAAAATTTTCCCATATACAAATAGGTACCTGCACAACCTCAGCACTAAAATGCTGAGGAAAATGCAATCCTAACCCAGTCCTTTTATTAAAATATTTTCGGTGACCCAGCCTCCGACGACCGATATCTACAGGTCCAGTCCGTGATATATCCAGCATTCCGAATATCGCTAGAAGACAGCTTCAGAGGCTTTTACGTTGCTGCTGGAGAAGGAGCGCAGCACAACAGACACTGAAGCCACAAAGAGATTCACCCAATGACACGGAAATATAATATAATAGCTTCCAAAACCGAAACAACCATCGAACTAATCTTCCTCCCCACCAACATTACTCAATCCTCAAACCAACGAGAACATACCAATTATTTATTTGATAAACAGGTTAATGTTAGACATACAGAGATACCTTTTTAAGGAAAATGTACTCTGTCTGTCCGGTTGTATATGTTACCATCTCACGCCCAAACTATTGAACCAATTTAAATGAAATTATTAACAGAAATAGTCTAGAACCTGAAGAAGGACATAGGCTATTTATTTTATCCCTAAATTCTAACAAATTCTAATTTTATAAGTCCAAAATGAAATCTGTTTGTCTATTGTTCTTTGTTATTGTTATTGTTTCTTCGGGAACGGCAGCGTAAACAGGAACTTTGAAACTACTGGATCGATTTCAAGTGTTCTTTCACCGTGAGGTGATTTCTGTTGAGGCTGTTGTTCCAGTGACAATAATAAGAAATCTAGGAAGTGAACATTCTACAATTGCTACAAATTACAATTCTGGGATGGATGGCAAAAGGAGAAATCATTTTGATTCCCCGTAATCCTTTCATTCCCACTGATTTTTCATTTGAGTTTAAAAGAGTGCAGTTTCCTCTGAGACCAGTATTTGATATTAGTATAAATAAAGCTTAGACGCTTAAAGTTGCAGGTGATCGTTTAAAAACAAAACTTCTATGGGAACTATATGTGCCACGGACACGTGTATGTATCAAACAGTCAAATCCTTTTTAATTGGCAAAAGATGGAAAAAGTAATAACGTCGCGTAGTGTTTAAAAATGTAAAATAAGCTGCTTCATTATTGTTGTTTGTATTGTCGTCCATTAGGGCCAACGCATCGATGTATTTCGGCTCCGTGTGTTGTTCTGCTATCCTACTTACTACTATGGGTTTGGATGATAAAACAGGTTTTTTAGTTGGCTTCTTCCAAATTGCACCATGTACTTCTCTCTAAGAATGATCCCAGCTTCTTCGTAGAGTTTTCTACACCTAATGGTTTTCGGATCATAGCCAAGTCCAAGTGTTTTTCATTATATTGCTTATAGTTCAGCAGTGTACACATGAATGATTTTGCAGCTTATTAAACTAAAATAAAAACTATCCAGTCCTCCATGTTTGATAAATTTTTTTTTTCCGGGAAATACCATGACCAGCAGAAGACAAGAACGTCCGTCGAACGTAGACATGAGTTTGCCTTTGGTTCTCTTTAGGAATAAAGTTCTTAGGTACTGAATACTCAAATAGAGGGAATGAGCCACCAGCTGGGAGGATTTAAAAATCATTAAGAAAAGTGACAATTATTACAAACAAACGTTTATTGTAATAAAAGTATGCTAATAGACGGTAAAGATATTTTTCGAAAATGACGTTCTCAAGATGTGTAGGTACTATCTCCAGGCAAACACTCCTCCAATTTGGACCTTAGATTATAGAAAACTCGCCGGCACATCACACTTGGAACATTCGCTTTTTTTAACTTTAGTATTCATTTATCGCCACAAAAAGATAAAGTTTTGTCCATTCAGGGATTTTTAAATTGGTGCGATATGAGTTTTCCTGTAAGCTTCTCGTTTACGACTTCTATCGAGGAAACAGATGTATGTATGGCATATCGCGCCATCTTGTTGAAAATATTTCAAACGGATGTATCCTTTGAAATCCAGCAGCTGTGCAAAGTAAAAGTCTGGTAACAGGGCTGTGTATCGGTCCGAATTTACTGCCACCGATTGCAAATTGCATTAACTTATTCCCCAGTTCTTGTTCATTTTAAATGTCCCGAAAGCTTGACAGTTGGACAAGTAGACTCACTGACCCAAGCCCTAGTCAGATTTTCACTGTGACTCTGATTTATGTCGTGTAATCCATACTCAGAATGGTATAAACGTTGAACAGTACTGCGCGAATCGTTGTTTTTGAAATAATTTGCTACGTATAACAAAAGCTGTGCAGTGTGCACCCGTGAAGCGGCTTACGGAAACTGAATTTCTCCGATCCGAGGTAATCATTTCCAACCCCCCGCCCGGCATTGTTGCATTGCTGTCAGAGTTAATCGAGAAGAAACCGCATTTGTCCATCGAACTACTGAACACCATGTGTTGACCCAAGTGTGCACCGGGGCTTAAGCTTTCAGGTCCGCCGCTAATGTTAAAGTAATTAAATCTCTGGATTTGGAAAGTTTTCAGAAGTTAGATCCAAATTTAAGTTAAAAAGGTTTCGCTGCAAAACTCAACATTTGGAACGGTCACCTGCTGGCAGTAAATTCCATCCTTATAAATTATTTCAATGAAACAAGCAACCTTTTATTTGCTCCTTACTGAACGGCCTGCTCCCCACTCCGAAAATTCCTTTTCAGTTTTGTTAAGTACTAAGCTAAATTTATTGCTCCCCTTATTTTGCTTTGTTTAATTCCATCACAGTGTACAAGGAAGTGTTTAAACATATTTATGTTATGAAAAAAACATCAAATTCCCTGTGTCCTCCAATAAAAAACAGCGGGGTTCAACTTTGCCGTTTTCACAGAAGTTTTTTTTTGAATTAGTTTGAACAATATCCTAAAGTAAACTCTCTTGTTTGATATTTGGACTGGTTATTCAAATTTCTTAGCCCATTTCCATCCAACTGAACCCTTGAACATATCAAAGCCTTAAAGCAATAAAACAAATCAAAAACAATGAAACATAAATCAATTTACAGAGCTCCTAAGGGGGGACAACTCAACTCCGCATTACGCACAGCCGAAAAGACCTCGAGGAACATTTGAGTGGTGTTTTAAAAATTTGTTAACTTATTTCTGGAGCGTCTATCCTGTGTACGGTTAACTCGTTATCTTTTATTTTGTCAAACTATGTCGTCATTCTCAATAAATGAAAAATAACTTTCTCAAAAGTTTGCCCGTCTAAACAGGAAAATTTCATCTCTGATTTTTAAGCATGTTACGTACTGTGTTTGAAAGTTGGAAGAATTATTCAAAAAGTATACAGAAATAGAAATTGTTTTCCTCACTTGTTCCTTGATTGAAAACATTTTTTTTTCTTTTTTTCTGTCATCCCAAACATTGCTTACAGAAGTTTCAATTTCTGTGTTTTCATTTTTAAACACCAACAAGGAAGAAAGAAAAAAGTTTGTTGGGGAGCTCTTGAGCTTTTCCTGTGTGTGTATCTTGATGGGAGTGGGACTGCTCATAACAGATTATTACTCAATTATTTATCGAAATAATTATGATAAAAAAGAGACCTGATAGAGACAGAAATGAATTCATAAAATCATTATATCAGTCGAACAAAGCTCCCTTACGTCCTTAGCAGACGTTATGTGACAAGCATTACTAATTGAAATACGCAACGTAGCTTGAGGAAAAAAGATGTGAGCATTTGATTAATTATTATTTAACCGAATGGAACAGCCTTTAGCAAAGTGAATAGGGGAAAAACAGACGAAAAACATTCTTATTCATGACTACAAAATATTTAAGTATGGAGGCTTGACAAGTTTTGATAGAGCGAAATTTGTCGAACATAAATGTCAAATTAGAAGAGTAAACAATTTTTTGGGATTAAGCTCGTAGGACTGAGAAGTTCTCATATTAATAAAGGCTCAAGCACGATTTTTTGGTTAATCTAAGTAGATTATTTTTGCTGTTAAAATAATAGCTGCAGTACTCAAACCTAAATAATAATCCATTGTTGTATCAGATAGCAACCTTCTTTTGTTACACATAGCTCTCCAGATGCTCGTTGAGAAGCCAAAAGACGCTGCCTTAATAAGCAGCCTAGGGGAAGGTAATTGACAGGCACATCCGGGATAAGCAATTAGCTGCCCATTCACTATGCACATCACAATATGCGTTTCAGACAGGGCATTCAACCGAAACTGCGTTGAATGATCTGGTGACATGGATTGAACACTCTATCGATAAAAAGGAAATATGCGTAGTCGCCTTTCAGAACACTTCCTTCAAATCCACAGACCGTGCTCTAAGACACTACGAAGTTCCTCAAGTATTTCGCAACTATATAGTGTCCATGCTAAGCAGCAGAATTTTCCAAATTAAAATCGAAGGAGCGGAATTTTAAGCACTAACTACCAGGGGCCGTCCGCACAAGTTGGAGTCCTCTCACCACTCATCTAGTCAATCGCTGTAGACAGACAGCCTTCTAATATTACGTGAAACCCAAGGCAATTGTACAGTGGACTTTCCATTTCCATACGATTAAGCAATTGTCAGAAAATGCACATCAGAGAAACTAATATCAAGAAGACCAGTCAGCTCTGAACACAGAATAATGCTGGTTCTCCGATGAAGGATACTTCCGTCAAATCCCATAAAACAGACATTGTCCCATTCACAATAAAAGCACACTAGATCTTCTAATACCTTCACTCTCCATGGGAACAAAACATTTTCAAAAGAATCAAATTCCTTGGAACCCACAACTAGAACTCATTTGCAACAGAGCAACCAAACCCATATGGACTTATAGCATATTATGCGGGAAAAACTGGGGTCTAAAAGCTAAAATGATGTATGAGTACGACCTATATACGTTGGTTAAAAGACCAAGACCAATAGCGTACGCAGCTGTAGTATGGAGGTCAAAAACAAAGGAAAAAACAGCAATCCAAAAGCTAGAAAAGGTTCTAAGACTAGCAATAACATGAATAACTGGAAGCATGCGTAAAACTCCAAAATACGCTCTAAATAGCGACCATTGTTCTCTAAAGAAAACCCTTCACCAAATGAAGTCAGCAGGACCCCCATCTGTAAACTATGCCCCGAAAAAAAAAAGAAAAATCTGCTTGAAACAAATACTTGATAATGACATCATTCCCCATAGATAAACTGAAACTCATATTTCTGAAAAAAAAAAAAAAAACACGAAACTTCAAGATAAGGTCTTCACAGCAGAAGATTGCTAACTTCTGTCTCAACTCAATAGCAGGAGAAGTGCTCTGAAACTTCATATGGGTAAGGACCATAGGTTCTATCCAGAAACCGGAGTGCCCAGAACTGTGCAAGCTCAACCCACCATATTAATCTTATCTAATCTAAGTAGCCCAGGCATCATGTCTGGTCTGCTCCGACCATCTGTAACTGATACGAGGAAATGCAGGGCATTCACTGAGGAAGTGCTCCGCGGTGTCTTCATCCCCAAAACAGAATTCACAGAGTTTGTTATCACTAAGGCCTGACATGTTTCAATTATTGAAAAAAGAAAAGTGCCCTATGGCAAAGCCAATTTTACAGCCTTTTCTGCTAAGAGAAGCAAAATTCTTGCAGTTTTCTTATTGACGTTGGGAAGCTTGCGTTTATAATCTGTCTTCATCCGTTGGGTGTATGCCATCTAAGGATTCGGTCGCATTCGGAGAGCTATAGCACTCCTGGATCACTTTCCATCCAGGAAATACTTCTTCCCATAAAGCTATTGTTCGTAGAGTAGCATATAGCCATTTGAATACGTCTTCACTTGGAAGACGGACGCATATGTGCCTAATGAGGAGTGAAAACGTATGCCATCGCTCTTCACAAATCCACCAGCGACAAATCCATCATCGGGAGTTTTTGATCCATCTGTGAAGATCCGATAGTAATCCTGGTTCAGATTTTAGAGTTAACCAGTCCGGAGCCCACTTAATGTTGACGGTTCATATTTGACGCTGTTTAAGCCATGGGATTATTAAGCCCAACGGTATATTAATTAGACGTTGTTCCAAAAATATGGTGCTTATGTGCTCTTGAAGGCTCTAGTGAGAATTGTGCCCGAAAATAGTATTGTGAACTCGCCAAAATAAAACAAGAACCTTTTTTTCTTTTGCAGAAAAACACTGAAATTGAATCATAAGTGTCACGGGATAAGTAAAGTAGTCGTTCGATTCCTGTGCCACTCTTTCTTTTTTCCCTTTACAATGCATTTCTTGCAGACGTTAAAAAAGAACTTATGATGAAGCCAGCAAGACCATAATGTGACGTGCTTTTTGCTTTCCAGCCGAGGTTTTGTTCGTCGGATTAGCCAGGGTATTTCTGAAAAAAAAAAAAAAAAACACGAAACTTCAAGATAAGGTCTTCACCTTAAATGTACTAACTCTTTATTTCAAACACAACTTACTACTCTTAACACGGTATAATTTGTAAACTCAGAACTAGCTACGGTGGCGTACAGTCCGTACGGTTGGTCCTCGGTCGTCAGGACATACGGTTAGGTGCCTTATCGTTGAAAACGTCTTGACCTGAAACAAATAGAAAAAAACAGGTTTATTTACGGCCCATGTTGGCACAGAAAAACAGCAGGCAATAGCTCTGGTGGATCGGCAATTTTATTTATTGCCCCTTGGCGGCACGGAAAAACAGCATGCAATAGCTCTGGTGGATCAGAAGGTTTATTTACGGCCCCTTGTGGCACGGAAAACAGCAGGCAATAGCTCTGGTGGATCGGAAGGTTTATTTACGGCCCCTTGTTGCACGGAAAACAGCAGGCAATAGCTCTGTTGGATCGGAAGGTTTATTTACGCCTTCTTGTGGCACGGAAAACAGCAGGCAATAGCTCTGGTGGATCAGAAGGTTTATTTACGGCCCCTGGTGGCACGAAGGACGTTAAGAAGCTGCGAACTGAGGTTTTCCTTACGGAAATCCTATAGTACGCAATGGTTGGACGGTTTTCAGTCGGCAAAAATAAAATGTAAATAAAATAGTTTCTTACCTAGTCTATAGCTGCTTACTATAAGTTGACGGCGCGGCGGCGTATTTATCCGGCACCGGCTACTGAAACCATGTTTAAATTGATTTTTGATCTTCTTCTTCTTCTTCATTTCCGGCGTTACGAGTAGTGATCTTGAAGCGATCACAACTCTCCCACTTTTCTGCTTCACACTAGTGATCCGCCTGTGGGGTACGCCGCGTTGACCTCAGAAAGCGTCGGCAAGCCTCCCGGTTTTGGATTGTTCCATGTCTGAGGCCAACCAAATGCTGCTGTTTTTGCATTTGCTTGTACCAGGAGTGTTTTGGCCTGCCTTTTCTTTTTCGACGCGGATTTATTGAAACGTTGTACGATATTGCCTTTTGGACGGGGTTCTGCGGATCTCTCCTTTGAACATGACAATACCAACTGAGCCGGTCGTGCTGAATTTTGTCCAAGATGGTACTTTTGACATGAAGGCTTCCACGGATCTTAGTACTTCTAATTCGATCAAGATTTGTTACTCCTGCTGTCATCCGAAGCATCTTCATTTCGGCTGCCGTCAATTTGCTCTCATACTTTTTGTACATTGTCCAACATTGTGAACCGTATGTCAGAGCTGGACGGACAACTGCTGTGTAGAGTCTTCCCTTCAGCTTAGGGGGCATTTTTCGATCACAGAAGATAGCGGAGTTTTCTCGCCACTTCATCCACCCTACGCTTACTCGATGATTGATGTCGTCATCACAAGTTGCTTCCAGATATTTAAACTTTTCACACTTGGGAAGCACATTTCCATTCAAATAAATGTCTGGAATAGGCTTGTCTGGATCAGAAAAAGGGCAGCACAGGTATTCAGTCTTTTTTGCGCTAATACGGTACCCATTTCCTTCCAGAACATCAATCCAAACGTCAAGTGCTCGTTGCAGGGATGTAGGATCCTCGCTTATGATGGCTCCATCGTCAGCAAAGAATAATTGTTGTACTTTATTGTCCGTTACTTTTCCTTCGAGCAAATAATCCAGAACAGCAATAAAGAGCAGTGGACTCAAGACACTTCCCTGATGTACACCTACTGTTATTTGGAATTCTTCGGTGACTCCAGCTGGGCATCTCACTTTTGTAACTGCTCCATCGTACATGTCCATAATTATTCGCACATAGGCTTCAGGAACTCCTCGGTGTCTGAGGGCCACCCATATCAGATCTCGTGGTTGTCGATCGAATGCTTTTTCGAAGTCAACCAACACAATATGCAAATCCTCTAAGGCATCTCGGTGTTTTTCCATAATGATCCTTATACTTTGGATTGCGTCTGTAGTTGACTTACCCGCGACAAACCCGCATTGGTCATCAGACAGCCTTATTATTTTCCGCAGTCGGCTATCCAAAACCCGCTCAACGATCTTCATAGTGTGGGACATCAACTTGATCGAACGATAGTTGTCACAGCTCCTGGTATCTCCCTTTCCCTTGTACATTGGAAGAAGAAGACTTTCCCTCCATTGATTAGGCAAACTGTCACCTCTTATAAGTTTGGAGATGAGAATCGTGAGCCATCTCAACCCGATGTCTCCCATATTTTTCCAAAACTCATATGGTACCTCGTCTGGCCCAATCGCTTTGCCTTTTTTGGAGTTCTTAACTGCCTCCCTAACTTCTTCGACTGTGACGTCGGATACTTCCGTAAAGTTAGGTGCAGCTGTTGGAAAGTGGCGATTTTTGATCAAATAAACAATGGCCAATGCTAATTAAGTTGGGTGTTTTCAAATTTGAAGAGTTTTTTTCTAATTTTCGGCAGTTGGTTGATTAGTAAGAAAGGGAAAAATTGGTCAACCAGACGCTTATGAGAATAATTTTAAAACCAAATCCACCAGGCATCCAGGGTACTTTTCACAACGATTCCATTCAACCCTGCCATGTTAAAGGCTGGTTCTTCATCTCCCAAATGAACATGGAGCAGCGAGCAGATGAATGTATTTGGCTTTCCAAATCCAAACAATGTTCGGACAATTCCATCGAAACCCGAAACCTCGACTATTCTATTTCAGCTCTTGTACCATTCGAATCAACTAAATATTTTAAGTTTGAATTTCAAAACTCCCAGCACACCAACCTCTGCTCTCAATTTTAATTACTAACTGTAAAACCACAAATCAACCATTTGCACTAGTTGTACCACTGTGTTGCATCGACCGACCCCACAATTTCGTCTGAAAATATATTTCAAAAATAGTTCACAGTCGTGTTTAGGCCGACTCCGCATTCAAAGAGCTACTTTGTAACCACTTAATTAATTTGTCTAGTAAAGTTATTCCAACACTTTCTACACAGAAATGTTTTCCATTCTTAATCACGCCAGAGAATTGAATAAATTTGATGATTACTCATTCGGCAGTGATTCTATTTACTTAGACAATTAGTTGCCCCCATATAGTTTCAGAGTACTTTCGAGGTTTGTTTGAGTTTGATTACCCATAGAATTTTTGATTAGAGTATGGAAATTGTGCGGTTATCAGAAATTTGCTAACAAAACAAAAGTGTGAACTCACCTGTTCTAGGATAAGCCCTACCGAACTCAGCAAATAGTGGCTGTGGTTACAAGTTGGTGTAACACTGTTTACAGAGGCAGATAAATCTTTTTCCAAATACATAATTCCCTCAAAAGGTGTCTTACCCGACATGTTATCTGGTCATTAGAATTGACTTAATGTCTTCTTGGTAAATTCATATCCAAACCGATGACATTACCTAACAAGGGTTGTTAAGTAAAGTCATGAAGAACTATAGTTGGGTCAGTTTCTTACACTATAGCAATCTTTTTATGTATTTTATTGCTCCGCCGCACCAGAGGAAAATATACATGTCAACGAACAAAGTTTTCCTGTCAGAGAGAAAGAGTTTTGGGAAAAAAATATCCCAGGTCGACAGAAGATGTCCAAGTAAAGGGCTTCGGGTTGAATGTCCTTCCATCTTGGCTGTTTGCCAGCAATGGATTGTTTGTATACCAGGTCATTGAATAAAGTGGAATGAATAAAATAAGCCACACTAATGGCTAAAAAGTCATTCCTAACCAAAAAAAAGGGTTTTGAGAATTCAGAGTATCAGAAAAGGTGAATTTGATAACAATTTCTCTGGAGGGTTTAGTAATAAAAGTTTAAACCTTTGAATGTCCTTAACCGACGAAACTTTAAAGAACAAACAAAGCCTGTCAACTTAGTGGCTACATTTTAAGAATTTCTCTGCAAGGTTCATGGCAGTTTTGCTTAACTTAATTACCTTTTTTCTGTTTCCCTGTGGAGGAGTCGAACTTCATCCCTTTGTGTGATTTGGTTAGAATTTTTCAGGGTTCGCAATTCGACACATTGAAATAACTCATTTTAGAGCTTTTACGGTGGTAGAGAATTGGACTTCATAACTCTGTTTCCACAATCATAAACTCCCAAAAGCCAATGGAAACGATTTCGAAATTTTGTGCTGCAAAATTCCATTTCTGATAACCTCTTTCGCACTCCCTTTGTAGATCGATTGAATTAGCTGATTATACAGTTGACTGTTTGTGACATTGGTTAAAGAACCCATCAGGCCTAGTAGAATCCCTTCCTTCCCACTAAAGAATTTACCACTGCCGCCGTCATCGGCAGTGGCTGAAATATTCGCGGTTCGGTTCGTGTTATACGAGTGCACGTACCAAATTAAGCTTAAAATGTTATCCCCATACCAACTTATACATGCCGTTTGTGGTTTCCTGTGAGTAGTGCTTGCACTGTGGAGCATATAGTAACCAAATCTATGTCCAGGATACACGAGCTGTTTGGCTTGGTCCTTCTCCGGTTTGGACAGCACGAACGCACTAAAGCATTTCAAACATAGCTATTCGCATTCTCGGCATGAAAACCGGTTGCCTCGCAGTTAATAATTGGTTCAGTAAATATGTATGTATGCGAGTGTAATGGCGGACGTGGGAATTACCATTTTACCACCACAATTCCATAACACTCAAAGTCTGCTCTGTTCGGTTTCGCGCTAAGGGATCTAAATTAACAACTTCCAACTTTTCAAAACTTTAATTGAATATAATGTGAGCTTGTGCATTGCCTGAATATTTAATCTACGCATTCACTCGCACACAATAAATCTGGGAAGTTAATGCAAAATGCATACAGAAGGTGGATTTTGTCCATTTGATTTATGCAACTTTTGAATATGAATTCGCGATTTGTAATGAACAGCCTTGGCCAAAAATATCGACCCTATTAAAATGTAACATTGAAATAAAGTGGAAAAAGGAAGTTTAAATTAATTAACATCTAACTTAGCATTATTGGCTTTTGTAATTGGTGTTTTCATTTTTGTATCGATCCTTTATTAGATGAACTTCAAGGCGCGGATTGTAGTACGGATGTTTCATTTTGAGAGCTTGAACGATACTTATTTAAGTTTCGTTTCTTAAATTTTGAATTCCTAACAAACTTTTTCGGTGACTAGATTTTAAACAACGGTAGTTTTTAAAGTCACGTAACTCAAGCACTGAGCTTAAAATTATTTTCTACTGTTCAATTTAAATCTACAAAATATTCAATTCACAGTTTAAGAGTGGCTTATATCCTTGGTTAAGGCTGTAGTACGAGTATTTTTTAATGAAGTTCATTGGCTTTTAAACAATAGCTGATTGGTAATAACTTCCCGCCCTGCAAGTTGCTTTCAGCGGCAGATAATGTCAAACAAAACATGTGTAAAAATGCACCTATTTTCAGTGATAATTGGTGGGTCTGCGTATACAAAACCAACAGTGAACACTGTACACATTTCTTTTTTATGGCGGGCAGTTAGCTAACAGTTTAATTTTGATTCAGTTCAGTGAATAAATTGAATGTTCGTTTTAGGATATTCTTGTTATGACTCATTTAAGCGAATGACAACTAGCCACCCTAGGCATTGAGTGGATGTAGTAATTTAAAAAGATTAAAAGCCAGTTCGAATTGAAACAAAGAATTCGACTCATATGAATTGACTGAAATCTATTTCCTTATTCTAACATTGAGCACTAGAATATTTTTATATATGTATATATATATGAATGGGGCTGCGCAGTAAAGTCCAGGGTTCCCGAAGGTGGACGATAAATAAAAAAATAAACAGAGCACAGAGGTGCCCCAGAGCCTAGCGCATTTCTTTCAACCATGCCCTGTTAGAGAATGTAGTAGTAGTAGTAGCATTTTTATTATTTCTAGGTAACAGTTAAAATTTATAACAATTTTTCAATAAGTATAATAGCTCAGAAATAATAGTGACATAAGTATTTCTTAAAAAGAAATAGAAGTAATGCCTCATCAAATTAAAAAAAAAAAATATTATATATGAAAGTTAATAATATCAAATGGGTGGGGTGACCCTTAAATTTATACCATCAAAGTGCAAAACAGATACAATTTTTTAAACTTTTTTTTTTAACTTCATTCTGGTTTGATAATTAAAGAAAAATCATCAGTAAACTACAAGTCAATATGTAGAACCAAAATATCAATGAAGGACATTGAGGAGCAATTCAATACTTTTTAAATCATGATTAAAAAGCTAACTTTTCACGGCTTTTACAAAAGAATTAATATTTGTTAGAACTCTTAAATCATATGGAAGCTTGTTGAACAAACGACACGACACGATATCATAGAAGTTTCTGAAAGATGTTGTGCGAAGCCTGAGTATGGATACTAAATGAAGAGAATTAGTCCATAAATAATAATTTTTGATGAGTCTGAAATTAAAATTCCACGACCTTCTGAAGAAAATTTTGAGCACTAGTGACGGGCTGGAAGAACTTTCAAATCTTTGAACAGTGGAAAACTAGGGTACAGACGATGCTTCCTACAAATAAATTTTAAAATACGCTTTTGTAATATCAATAGAGGCTGAATTCTATTCAAAAATTCTCCTCCCCAACAAGTTATTCCGTATTGCAATTTTGAATGTAAAACACCATAATAGATTTTCATCAACAGCTTTGGAGAGCAAGTATTGCGCAAGAAATAGAAGCTTCGCAGTGTACTACGAAAGTATTTCTTCAAATTTTCAGTATGATATACAAAGCTCTTTCTAGAGTCGATCGTGAGGCCCAAATATTTAAATTCTTCGACTTTTTCAATTTCGAAGCATTTTTCGGTGCAACTGAGACAGCTCCGAAAGGAACAATTGTACAAGCTGTTACTGCAGCTGCACTGAGATATTTCGAATCTTTGGCAGTCAGTAGCATGAAAGAATACATCCGCTCCAAAACTATTTTGGCCCGCCAAATTAAAAAAACATTACTTTGTTTTTGAGCTAATCAACAATTTATGTTCAGCAAACCACAATCGTAATAAATAAATGTCAAAATTTATGTCCGCGGTGAGATCCAAAACACTCTCCGATCCAAAAGCAAAGCCAACATCAGCCGCAAAAGCTGTCAGCATTCCCTTGAAGGGCATTCTGAACAGCGAATCTATGTAAATCAGAAAGACTTTAGGACCCAACACACAGCCCTGAGGTACTCCAATATTAAGGAACTTTACTTCGCTTCTACTGTCGTCAATCTTTACTCTTTGAGACCTATTAGTTAAGTAAGACCTGAACCACTCCAATACAAACCCCCGAAAACATGGTTAGCCATATCAAAAGCTTTAGTAATATCTACAAACAACCCAGCTGTAAACATCTTTTTATCCAAGCTAATGAAAATTTGAGATCAAAAATTTAACAACGCATCTTCTGTAGATTTATTTTTTTGAAAACAGGATTGTATTGAACTGAAATAATTACTCTTACTTAAAAAACTCACTACTCTATTTTTTACCACTTTCTCAAAAATCTTACTTATTGAAGGTAAGAGGGAGATCGGTCTATAGTTACATAACTCATTAATAGAACCTTTTTTAAATAACGGCAGAATCGGCACTTTTCAAAGCATCACTATTTTCACTTTCTTAAAAACCAAGGTTTTTAAAAGTAAAGTATGCAAAGCTTATAATCTTGCCAGAATTCCTTTAAAAAAAAATTCAAAAAATCAAATACATAGTTTAGAAGCTTTTTCCAAAAATGAAAATGTTTTTGAAAAATTCATAAAAACTTCAAAGATAAAAACTTTTTAAATTCTTATATGCAATCTTTCTACAACAACCTAGGACTTCTAAAGTACAAAATTTTGTTTACATCGTGTCAGTCTTTAACGAAAAAGTAATTTAAAAAAAAAACAGTTCTACGGGGGGTACCGTTCTTAGGCTTTTTCCAAAAAAAAACTTACATCATAAGAAAGATATGTGAGAAATAATTCTTCACATAAAATTTTATCGAAATCGTTAGAGCCGTTCTTGAAAAACATAAGTATTATCATATTGGTTGTACGGCAGGTACCGTTATTTAAAGACGGCGAGACTCAATCCCTAGAATATGAGTTTATCCTTCATCTAGCTCAAGTGAACGGATTTAAACAAACGTTAAAAGAAAAGTTAGTTAAAAAGCATTCATATAAAATTAAAAAAAGTAATCTTTCAACGCTATTCTATCAGAACTCAGCAGGCCAAAAATCTAACGACAGATGTGTTACACTCGCATATGTTCCGAGTATTACAAACAAGCTACACCAAAATTATAAAAGAGCTAAAATGAAAATTGTACACAATAATTCAAATAAACTACGACTATCGCTAGGCACTACCAAAGACGTTGCATCGATGATGGAGCGGAGTGGCGTATATAAAATAAGCTGCACAAAATGTGATGCCTCTTACATAGGGCATACCAGGAGGGCTTTAAAGACGAGAGCAAGCGAGCACGCAAGAACAATTGAAAACAAACAAATTTCTAATGCAATACCAGCACACATTTTTGATCTTGACAACACAGAGCCCCACTCTGTCTCACCAATTGAAGAAAACATTAAATTATTAAAGACGGTTAATTATCCCCATAAGTTAGACGCATATGAATCCTTCTACATTCAAACCACCAACAATTTAATGAATTTGGAGCCCGGTGCAATAGAGTGTTCTCTTTTTAACTTATTTAAGTAAATCATGTTCACCTTTTGTTTATTCCGTTTTGCAATTTTGTTCTATATTGTTATTGTTTTAATTCTATGACAAACTTGTTGTTGTTTTAATTTTATATTTTGTTCTATTTGTCACAATCGTTCTCTAGTGTATATTAAACGCTCGCTGATGATGGGTCCTTAATAAAAAGAGCCCAAAATGCATTCGATAAAAATAAAGAATTTTGAAACCGGAATTACATCTTGTGTGTTTTAAATTTTTTATCGATAAATTTGCGGTCAATAAGAAGACTAAGAAACTTAACATTAATTATATCGACCACAAAGTTACGTTTAAAAATTTGATGATTAAATATCAAATAATCATCTTATGTAAATCCATATACGGACAGAGAGAAAGACTGACATAATTCCAGGACCCACTTTTTCGCATTCTCTATCATCGTTTTTTTTTCTGCACGATTGCAAAATTTGTCTTATTATTATAATAAATAAATAGGGTGGCGCAATAGGGCGAGGAGCCCCTGGGCCTAGCGCATTTCTCACAACCATGCCTTGTGAGGGAATGGAGGGAATGGAGGGGACCTACAATTTTCTGTCGGTTCCGAACGGCTAATTGAGAAAGCGCTTTTCATGGCAATGAATTTACTAGCGGAGGACTTGCCAATTCCTCGCGAAAGGCGATACCCGTGGAAAAACATTTTTGCCTCTGCTGGGATTCGAACCTCGAACCTGCTTACCATCACGCCACGGGTACCACATGTCTTATTATAGGTATTACTATAATCGCTAGTAAAAATTGCTAGTCTACATTTGAAAAGATTTAATCTTTGCAGTTCTTTTAAGTTTTAAAACCATATTTGAGCCATTTTAAACGCAGTGTATTTGATTTTTTAATTTTTTTTATCAATACATACAAGATCTAAGAACTTGCATAATTGATTTACAAAAAACAATTAAAAAAAGAAGCAGTAAATGAAAAAATTGGTTTGTAAAATAATTTGGTGAAACGATTTTGATTTAGCAATTGAATAATAATGTCGTTTCTACATTTTTACAAAAATCCTTTGGAATATTATTTCTTTTTTTAATATTTCATGTGATTTTATAAAATTTTATGGCTAATGTGCAGTTGGTAGCCCTGTCAAAAAATATATCATTATAAAAAGAAAATACTTTAACTATTTTGACGTATTCAAAAGCTTCCAAAAACTTGGAATTATAGTAAAAACTTTGTATTAAGCCTTGAGACTTTGATATTGTAGTTAGCACACATAATTTTTAGTTTTTTCATTAAGGTAAATGTTTTAAATGTAAATGTAAAGAAATAGATGGGTAAGAATGTTGTTTTGTACAAATCATCTTTCTTCGGCTTTAAGATACTCTTGTTTTTTGGATAATTATTCAATGAGGCAATTTTATGGGGTTAAAAGTTCAAGCTACTTCAGTTAGATTTCAGAAACATCCTGTCAATACTATTTTGGACGATTCATGTAATTGCTCCTAGAATGTGGCAACAGAGCCTAGGAGAACTCGGGGCTTCACGCGTTTCCATTTCCTACCATTTTATGCCGATTACGAACTGCTAAATAAGAAAATATTTTCATTGCAGTTCGTGTAGTTACTCCCGGACGACTTGCAAACTCCTCGAAAAAAAGCAAAACTCACTATGCGTAATGCACGTTCTCTTAATATGGACTTAGTTACATTGTGATGATTCCTTTCTCCTCTCTTTCTTTTCATATACAATCGAGTCATCACATGAGTTTATTTAATTTTAACTTTCACCAATTAATGATAGGGTTCACTTGGGCGTATGCGGAACCATTTAAAGAATATCTTACTACTGAGTGAAAAATATTAGTTGATTATTTCGCCATAATCTCTTCGCATTGTTTGTATTAAGCGAATTCGGGAAAAATAAGCAATGTTCAAAAACTCTCTAACGAAGGTAAATTTCAATACGAAGTACATAATTGTACGGCAATAAGTCAGTTCTTTTCAAACTACCAACCCTATTCCGTCAGCAAGTCGATGCCATCTTGGCACGCTCGTGATCTTGGTATGATCATACAATATTTTTTTTACTTTTATCCATTGTTGAAGGTTCCAAAAACTTCATTGTTTTATAGATATTCAAAACCAATTCTATAGAATAGCTTATTTAAGAACATGAATAGAAAAATTGTCTTCCAAGTCCCACCTTCATATTGGGATCATAATAAGAAGGCGTTTTCCGGAAAAGAGAAAATATCGAATTCATTATCGAATAATGTTGGTTGAGGCCCACTTGTACCCTGAACTGTAATGCCCACCTAAGGAAGTAGATTCTTGGAAGAGGAATAAGAAAAACCTGCTTCAAAGACATCCATTCAGTGTCGATCTGCAACTCGACTAGACCACACGCGAGTGCGAAATAGTTTAACAAGTCTGCTTCCCGGCCCTCCAAAATTTAAACAATTATCAAATAAAGAACAAAAAAAAAATCAAAGCTCTCCCCCCATATAAAATAGTTAATTCAAAAAAAAAAAAAAAAAAATAATAATAATAATAAAACAATAGTAAATCATCAAACCAATCAGTTAAACGCGTCGCGCAATTAACAAATTATACCTACATTCAATTGCCTTCAGTACAGTGCATGCGTAAAAAAAAAAAAAAAAATGGTGCAGTGCGCGCACCCAAAATTAAATTCAATATTGTTCGGAGTGTTATCTATTTTTCCCGTTTACCACCTCCTCCCTTTTTTCCCGCCTCAATGATCTCTGAAGCTGTGCACAATTGTGTGCAATTTTGGAGCCCATTAGAGGCGTAAGGTGAATAGTTGCACATCATGTGTTGTTCTCCGTTAGAGATATGAAATGTTACGAATGGTTGCTAGGGCATAACACCAGCAACTGCTTGTTATTTTCATTTCTGTCTCTGTTTTGTGAACTTCACTTGATGTTTTTACTTAGTGGCGTCTTTGTTGTGATTTTGTTCTTGTGCTTCTGTGTTTTGTAATGCGTGGTAATTTTTGTGTTGATTTTAGCAACATTCGGGGGCTAAGATCCAATTTCTTTGCAGTGTACGCCCATACTGCTAAATGCAGGCCAGCTGTTTTGGCATTAAGTGAAACACAGGTAGGTGAGAATTCTGATCCTACAGAGTTTTCCCTTCCTGGCTATTGCTTAGTGCCTTTATTCTTCTCCTCTTATGGCCTCGCCGTGTATGTTCGTAATGATGTTGCTTATCAAGTTCTACCACAATACGGCCTCTGTTCAACTAAGAACTTCAACTTCATGTGGTAAAAATTCAGCGTCCATAAGCACATCATCCATTATTGTTTCATTTATAGAAGCCCCAATTTAGATAGTAATTCAACCTCTAACGAGTTTGATGCGCTATCTGACTCCATTTCAAGAATTGTTTCCCATTACCCTCTCACTGAAATCGCTATTGCGGGTGATTTCAATGTACACAATTCTGGGTGGCTTCGTCATTCTGGCCAGACAACACCCGAAGGTAGGTGTGTTGAGATCTTTGCTGAATTAAATCTTTTAACTCAGCTTGCTGATGAGCCCACTCGGGTTCCGGATGTTTCTGGCTATTCGGCCAACACATTAGATTTGTTTCTCACTTCTCATCCTGAAAAATATAGGGTCAAAGTGTCATCACCTCTAGGCACGTCGGACCATTGTGTCATATCGGTAGAAGTCCCTAAAAGAACTGTATGGCAATATGAGAAAGCCAATTGGGACGGCCTAAATAATTTCTTTCGAAATTTCAACTGGTCTTTGTGCTTTCTCGACGGTAACGTGGATGCGTCAGCTGATATGATACCTAAAGTAATTCTCAACGGCATGACTAACTTTGTTCCGCATAGATCAAAGAGCAGCATCCCCAAAGAAAATTCGTGGTTCGATTCGAGCTGTAGGGAGATGATTAGGGAAAGAGAAAAATGTTTTCGGATTTTTAAAAATTACCCTACAGAAGAAAATAGAAATAAGTTTAAATGCGCCAGGAACGCCTGCAATACTCACATACAGAAGACCAAGTTTTTATATGACCAAAAAGTAAGGCAAAAAATACTATTGTGTCCAAAAGGAAGTAAAAACTTTTGGTCTTTTGTTAAGAATATTAAGAACTCGACCACATCATCGGTCCCAACGCTCGTCTTCAATGACTCTCCGTATGTCAGCTCCATCGACAAAGCCAATTTGCTGGCAGCTCAATTTGCTGCCAACTCGACACTTCCTTATAGCATTTTGGCTCCACCTGAGCTCGAGTCTGCAAATTCTTTGATGAAGCAGATATTTTTTCAAACTCGCTTGGTTGCGAGAGTCCTTAAAGATCTCAACACACATAAATCCGCTGGTCCAGATGGTATCCCCGCCGTTATTCTGAAGAGGTGTTCTTCTACGCTGGCAAAACCACTGCGTAAACTTTTCCATCTTTCCTATTCTGCTGGGGTTTTTCCGAGCAGATGGAAAACTGCATTTGTCCAGCCGGTCCCTAAAAAAGGCGAATCTTCCTCCCCTTCCAATTACCGTCCAATTGCACTAACGTCCCTTCTTTCCAAGGTCATGGAAACGTTGATAAACCGTCAACTTATGAAATATCTTGAAGAACGAAAGCTTCTTAATGACCGTCAGTACGGCTTTCGTAGCAAACGGTCCACTGGTGATTTGATGGCTTATCTCACCGAAAAGTGGAACCAATCTTTACATTGTTTTGGAGAAAGTAAGATTATTTCGCTTGATATTTCTAAAGCATTTGATAGAGTTTGGCATCAGGCTCTTTTATCGAAAATGCGTGCTTTTGGTATCGATGAGTCCCTTCTTCGTTGGATTAGAAATTACCTTTCCGACCGTTCAATACAAGTTGTGTTGGATGGCTTCAAGTCTGATACCCACTTCATAAATGCTGGTGTGCCCCAGGGCTCCGTTTAGTCTCCGACTCTCTTCCTCATTTTCATTAATGATCTCTTGTCTGAAACTTCTAATCCGCTTAACTGTTTTGCAGCTTTTCATATTCGTTTCCAAATTCACGTTCCTGCTCTTCGGACGTGGAAATGGAACGGTTGCGTATGATAAGCTCATTGAATTCGGACCTTGACAGCATTGTTGCATGGGGTCAAATGAACCGAGTAGAATTCAATGCTTCGAAAACTCAATGCTGTCTCTTGTCGTTGAAGCTTAACATTCCCCCATTGCCATTATCCATGAATGGTACCTGCATCGAAGAAACCGAAAAGCTGTCAGTACTTGGTATGTGTGTCAACGATGATCTTCGTTGGAATGACCACATATTTGAAGTCGCCAAAAATGCTGCAAAGTGCTTAGGTTTCCTAAAGCGATGCAGAAAATTTTTCACCCCCTCTGATCTGGCTATAATCTATAAGGCATACATCCGCCCAAAACTAGAGTATAATTCCCATATCTGGTCAGGTGCTTCTCAAACATCTTTGCACCTTCTTGATAGGATACAAAACAGAGCGTTGAGATTGATAGGTGATAGTTCAATTGTAGAATCGATTGATTCTCTTGAACATCGTCGAAATGTAACTTGCCTCACTCTTTTTTATCGCTTCTTTTACAAACAGTGCTCTAGTGAAATAGCCAGTTGCATTCCTCCCCTGAAACAATTTAACCGCAATACCCGCCTCGCAAGGAATGCTCATCAGTTCTCCCTTCAGCCCAACTTCGGGCGTACAGTTAAGTATAGAGATTCATATTTTAGCCGCTCAACCCGAATGTGGAATGCTTTACCCGGCTCAATTTTCCCCACGCAGTATAATGTACAGAAGTTCAAGAGTGATGTGCATCGGCATCTCCTTTCTTATCCTTTCCTAATTTCCTAACACCCGCACTGTGTTCTTTAACATTATAAGGGTAGTCACAACCCCTTAAAGTGCGCGTAAATTATAAAAAAAAAAAAAAAAAATACAAAACCTGAAGCAAGAACGTTAAAGGTTCGGTTTTGGATGTGGCTTAATAAATGTAATATTTGGTCATATTTTTAACTTATTCTGCACTAAGGGTTATAGAAACATCCCTAGATTTCATAGCTAGTTCGTTCTCTTATTCAACTCCATAACGCAACTTCACATCGTTCGACCGCCCACTGACCAAGTTCCAATACAGACTTAAAAAAAAAACATCACTGATAAAAAAAAAGTAAAGGAAGAAAGGCTTCTTGAATCTTGAATGTAGTGAATTGGAAAACATAGTACACAACTTATGACTCAAGCAAGCGAATAATGCATTCAATAAATGATGAGAAAGCTCCTGAAAAGTCTTCTGATGAATCCTTGACGTAAATATAAACGTAATCAATGAGAGTCTAGCTCTTTTTTCCTGCTTAAATACTTGTAGCTAATAATTTATTATGACACTCGTGAGCGATACGTGTTGGGCGATATTATTATTAAAAAAAAAAAATCATAAATAAGATTGGACCGTCTGCAAACACTTTCAATACGAAAGTAATTTACCTGGAATCAATCGAGTGCTCTTAAACTCGCTATGTTTTTACAGCATAACAAAGTAGCACAGACATTTGTTCCCAAATTGAATATTAGTCAAGAGAACAAAAAAAAGAAATTGATACATGCCTGTACCCATCACAACCCCTTTTTAAGAACAATGACTTCTTGCACCCCACTTGTGTGCATATGTGCAAATAATGTATTTCCTATTCAACCCTACAATTTCGGGAGCCAATATTTTGTGCTTGCAGCGTGTGAAACCGCAAAATATTACCACGAGCTTATTTTCCCTTCCATCCATATGACGAAGTCCTGGAATAGCTGGAATTTTAATACGACAGGAAAATGTCCTGCGTACCAGCATTCTGGCTTTCCAATAAAAAGCTTCCTTTTCCATGGTTACATCACCGAAGTGTCCATCTCCTGTTATCATGAACTTTCGCTCTTCTTAGATCGACTATAGGATAACTGCGTCTGTACCACAAAAGACCACCTTAGTTCTGCTGTCCATTCCAATCAGTTCCTTTTCGGTACTTGAAGAGTTCGCAACCTAAGCAAGAAATCGCGGTCGTTTTTCATTCAGAGTCGCGCCTTGCTTCCATAGAAATAGGAGGCTTATTCCTCTGAAAGTATAATAAATGCAATAATTTTACTAACCATTTTTTAAAGAATTCTCGCGGTTTGAATAACGTGAAAAGCTCAAGACACGCACTTTAATGCTATTAAAGTATTATCGTTTCCTACTTTGCCATTTTTCTTGTGTCCCTTTATCTTGTCACGGGCCGAAAAGAGTGTAGTCAAAAGGGAAATTCTACATTTTATCGACACACACACACACAAACACACACAATAGTAAAGTAATATATGTGAAAAAAAAAAAGAAAGAAAGAAACGGATTTTGTTATCCGTTTTCCTTTTCGGAAGTATTTTTATGTTGTTGTTGTGCTTCGTTAAATAAGAAAGGAAGCGTCGCGGTGGAAATGCATTTTACTAGAGTAGGTCAAGAAGAGAAATAAAGTGTATGTGCTGAGAAAACCGGAAAATAATTGTATTCGTGTAAGTGTGTGTGCATTTGTATTTCTACAATTTTTTTTGTTGTCGTTGGATTGTGTGCCATCGAAGAAAGCGCTTGAGTGCGTTTTTAATGTTTGTTTACTTTAACAAAAGTCCTCGAATTATTAAAAAATAAAAAAATACCTAAATGGAAATTTGAAGGGAAGAGAAAAGGAAAACGTTTTTCCACAAGAATTGAGTGTATTTGATGCTTTTATACTGAATGTGTGTTAAGTGGTTAGTGGACGACTGTGTGTGCGCAGCAATTCAAAATATACATTTATATTTTTGTGTGGATAACCAAGGAAAGGGTGTTTTTATGTAAAGAAAGGATATTTAATAACGTGAATGGATATACTTAAAGGATAAGAGATTACCACAGGGTGAGTAAAGTAATTGCGTTGATAGAAAAATAATAGTTATTTATGGTTTAAGTGGGGTAGTATGGGAACACTTAAAATGGACTTTGTAGTTAACGTGTGTCAATACGCTTATATTTCAATCCGTGGTTCCAGGAGAGTATTGGTTACTAAGAGCTTAACAAGACTTTTGAATGAATCTTTTGAAGTTGTTGTGATGAAAAATTTAAAGCATACATTTCATAGGATGGGAGAGGGAGTGTTAAGAAATTGTATTTCCCTGAAATTTGTTTAGCCCATTAGCTCTCCTAGCCTCTTTTCGGGTTTTTATTCACTTATTTATTTCTTTATTTTAAGAAGAAAGGAGCTCTGCTACTCTGGTAATACAATATACCGGCAATTGGTTTGAGCTCTTTAGACTAGTATTCGTCAACTCTTTCTCTTAAAAAAAAAAAGGACGAAAACTGCAAAGTGGATCTAGACGTTTTTGGCGAAACAGATCTTACAGATTTTTCATAGATAAACAAAAAAAACTAATAATTTATTTGAGTGAGCACAAGGGCAAATTTTCATGAAATCTGATTTCGGTACTGTCTTAGAACTTTAAATAAAATTCAAACTATCAGTTAGTTTTTCACGTCGCATTGTTTGGTGCGGTTTTTTTCGATTGCATATTTAAAGGAGTGTATATCGCGGTGTGTCGTTCGTTGAGTGAAACGATCTTTCAGTCGCTTTGTTATTCAATTCAGGCGGGGCTAAGCTAATATCCTCCACGGATATTCGATTCTTCTCGGACAGCCAAGCTGCCCTTAAATCTCTTGCCTGTGTCACTACAAAGTCCATCACGGTCCAAAATTGTAAAATGTCTCTGAGGGAGATGTCAAATCAGCACAACATTCACCTTTCATGGGTGCTGGGGCAGGCACAGGGACATACCAGGGCACGAGCACTTCCCTACGCTCAGAATGGAACAACATAGGTGTATCTTTCGCTACATGTAAACTCCTAATTAGACAAGACGCTTCGAGACACTAGATGGACTTAGAGTAACAACTGCCTTGCAACCAAAAAAGTTTGGCCGTTTGTAGACTCAAAACGCTCGAAGAGTTTGGTAGCCCTGAACCGCCTGTATCTAGGTTCTACCATAGGTGTTCTTACGGGACACTGGTCTAATATGAAGACACGCCAAAAGACTTGGTGTGTTTTCCAATGATATCTGCAGAAGCTGCATGGACGAAGAAGAGGAAGAAACCGATCAACACCTTCTTTGCTCATGCCCTGCACTACTTCATAGAAGGAAAACTCATCTCGATGAATTCTTCTCCGACGATACTAGCGACTAAGCTTACATAGACCCTAAAAGTCTTTCGAAATACATTAAAAGTTCCGCGTGGTTCGAATAGTGGATGATTTACCGGCTAGTCCCGTAATGGAAGATAAAAAGGTGATCAACTCGTTAATCTTACATCGCATCGGGTTTCTAAGATCATTAGGTGATTAACTTGCTGATCTCTGTGGTATCACAATGGGCCCTTGCAACCTTAGTGTGTCAGGCATTATTCATTGGCTGACAGCCACTTCCACCTAACCTAACCTAAGCTAATATCCGCCAAAAACTGAGTTCCTGTTCACCACGGGCGCGGGGCGCCTCGCCGGCCGGCGATGAGAAATTGACTGTATCAATTTGCACACTTTTACAGTCGGCAATGCTGACTTCGTCACATCATACACTCTTTAGATATACAAATGCTTTCAGATGAATAATTGTACTGGATGTTCCGAGCACAATCGTGCCATTCAATGAGAGTTATTTAACTGATTTGGCAGACTTCGCTCAATATGGCCACCAATTCAGAGACTAACGCACTTGTATTCACTTAAATTAGTTGACATATAATTGAGTTCCTAGGGGTGGATCCCATTGTCATCCTGTAGGATGCGTATGATTTTTCAACTTCATTACTATATCTGCAAATGTGATCAAGTACTAATCTTATTGAAATGTTTTTCAAAGGATCCTTACTTGTTTTGATTTTCTCCTCAATACTTACAAGAAATGTAGCTCTATTACAAAGCATACCATGTTAATAATAATTATCGCACAAGTGATCGAGTAATATGTGACTGAATTATGTGTTTTTAATTTTAATTTAATTTAATTTATTTTTTTATTTTGGTGTGGGTCAAAACCCCCATTTATTCGGCTTAATACATGCTAATTCTTAAGCTAACTTCAAAACTAAGAAACTAATAGCTAACGTTAATGGGGAGGGTGATTTTGAAGATAGAGTTTTAGACAAGTGCTGGTGAGGTTGAACGCAAAGCTATTAAAACTGTAATTAACTTTGCTCAGCATTCGGGAGATAGGTTCATTTGAGCCATAAGACGTTTGATGAGGGGGTAGGTAAAAGAGGCGAGGATTCCGTATTTTGTGAGTGCTTAGTGTTAAGGAAGATAAAATGGTAAAGACTTTTACCGAAATTGAAGAGAATATCGAATATTTGTCTTCGATCTTTCAGCGTATTCATTGTGAGAAGCTTGATGCGATCTAGGTAAGGAGGGAGAATCAAGGGTTTATTCCAAGAAAGACCTCTCAAAGCATTACTTATTTTACTTTTTTGGCATTACTTCTCGCGTTATCGAGCACCTAAGGACCTCAATTTGACATTCCTTAATCAGTATTTGAACGAATTGAAGACGATAAATGAGCAGAAGACTGATGTTTTGTAATAAAGGGCGAATGTTGAAAGAAAAATAGCATTCACTCACTTGATCACTGATGCGGTAATTCGATGCCAGTTTCCTTTTTTGGAAACCGGATTTCGGTAAGAACGATGAGGCCTGTATTTCTCATCGTGAGACATCCAAACTGAATGCTTCAAGATTTCGGTAACCGTTAGACGAATAGAAGATGGCTCTTATAGCTTAAGTACACTTCTTTCTTATAAATGGATAAAATCCTAAGATAGCATTCGACTCTTTATTTAGGCAGCTATAAGCAGATAGGTGTCAGAGATCTGTTCGCATTGCAGATACATGTGCAGTTTGCTGTCAAAATGATCGTTAGAAATAGAAATCGGTATTATTTCGCCAAAGAAAGGAACATAGAGATAGAAAGAGATAGAGTATGAAACAGAGAGACAGAGAGAAGAGAGACTGAGTGACAAACAGACAGAAAGACAGACAGAGAGACAGAGAGACTTATAGACAGGGAGACCGACAGACATACAGATTTAGCGATTTAGCTTCTACTTGTTTCAAGAATAAGCTAATGACTGTCTTTTGAGGATCAATATCAATAGATAAGAAGTTTTTTACATGTTTAAAGCTGAATTCAAACCACCCACAACGCATTATGATAACGGCACTTCCAAATAAAGCACTTGCTGTTCGAGTGGCAACTCAAACTAATAGTTTATTATTGATTTCTCCCCACCATAGGTAAGGGATCTTAAACAGAAACATTTATTGATTGTTCACTGACTGAAGTCACACTAGCACTGATATTCTTATCACCCCATGTATGATTGTGGTTAGATGATATACGGCGTGAAATGTCTGTCATTTCGATTTGTCACCCCAAACTGATGAGTTAAGAAACAGTAGGCTGTTGGGCGCTGGGTGCATTGAAAATATGCTGCAATGCAACTAAAATTTGTCCCTGATTTTGAGCCGTACGTTTTTTTTTAAACCTTACTCGAATCAAGTCTGGGCGTAAACAGTGGCAGAAAAAGTTAAAAAAACCTATTCAAACGCAACGTACTCTCGGATGAAGAATTGGGTATTAAAGTAAAACTGTTGTGGCTAATTATCTGGTGCATACAGCAAAATTAGGATTGAAAAAACTGAACAGGGGCAACTATTTGGAATTGTTCTGCTGATTCTAAGGTTCACAGCATTTTCTACCAAATAAAATAAAAGTATTCAAGACTTCCTGTTCGCATAAACTTCCGAAATGTTTGAACATAGCAACAATTGCCTTCTGGAGCAGTTACTTCTTGAATTGGTTGATACTGACCTTGTGTTCTGCATAAAAATAATGACCACATTCACACTTCTTTTTCTAGCATTTGAGTAACTTACTATTTATTTAAAGCGACGGTAACGACGGTAAATTTTTTTTTCGTTAAATTACTGGAATAACTTAAGATTAGTTCTCTCAAATATCATTTCCATCTTAAAAAGGGGCGCAGGTTACGGTTAGAAAGGGTATGGGTTAGTCTCATCTTCCTGTTCGTCCATGCAGATTCTGCAGGATTGATTTTATAAGGATCGAGTCTCTTTTATATAGAGTCGCGTCAAGTTAGAGCACCGATTATATGGAATTAAAATGCAATCAGTCAAGAGACTACAGAAATTTAGTGCGTTTTCGAAACAGATTTTGTCTAGACAGGTGGTTAAACATTTGATTGGATTGAATTTATCCTTTCATTAATATTCACAACCGTAGCTAGCATCATGAACTTTTTCAGCAGTTTAACACAAATCCTTAAAAGCTAGAGACAACTGTGATCGGGAGACTTTTTAGCGTAGGAGTTTGCAAAAAGAAATACTTTCCATTCCGCTAGCTAACAATTATCTTCATCAATGGATCAATCGAGCAATTCAATATCGAAACACACATTTGGGTACCGTTGGAAGCTTGAGCAGATCCGCCATTTCCTACAGACGAATGAGTATGTGAAAGTGAACTCAAAATGTTAAATTCCAGGTTTTTGGAAAGGCAACGGTATTCAATATTATAATATGGACATGCCTGGTACGCATGCTTAAACGAAAAGACGAAACGGAATCATAAACGTAAAATTTCAATGTCCGTTTCGTTGTGCAGTACACTGCTGCTTTGCCAAATGGGTTCCATGGTTAAATAATTGCAGATTTTTAAATACAATTTTTACAACTCTCCACACTTCTCCGTCCATCATTTATCTCAAGGAACAATAAATGCTAACGAAATTTTGGCAGTTCTATTCCTTTTTTTTTAATTTGTTCTCCAACAATAACAACTATCACAAAATGGAAGTGTATTTTTTGCAAAGATCAAAGTGGATCCGAAGCAAAAAAAAAAAAAAACAGAAAAACAAATGATTGTGGAAAAAAACCGGATTTAAATCGTTCATTTTAAGTGCTATGAAAATTTCTGTTAAAAACTTAATAAGATCCGCAACCATTCTTGGATGGATATTACATAAAGTTCTCAGCTTTAAACAGCCCCAACCAAGCAAAATAACAACCCTTATGTACAGGCTTTTCTGAGAGGTGAAGCAATTTAAGCGAAAAAATCGCTTCGATAAATGCACTCATTGTACAATGTATACATGCATCGTATACCTAACACACAATCCGCACTTACTTTCGTCTGCATAAATTGCGAATTGCATAAGACTTAAACCCTCTTTCAAGTTCTTTTCTATAGATATCAAAGGATGTGATTGAAGTGAACCTCATATTCCATTACCAATTTTGAAACCAAACCACCGTGAGAGACGTCAAGCTTCAGTGAATTGCACCTACGTTAAATAAGGAAAGTCTATGAATCGTTTATTTTTGCGGTTATACCTTGACTTGGTGCCCCGTTTGAAGAATCAGACAAATAAGTTCTCGTTGTTGAAGTACTTTCTTGGAATATATATTTACTCGACAGTATATCAACATACCAAGGCTAACACAGCAACATACCAACACATCGCACATCTTAACGGCTGCGGCTTTCCAGTATTTCAATTCGTACGGTTTCCTAGAAGTACTAATAGAAGTAATAGATAGAAATGGTACTCTTCCATTCCATGAAGACAATTTGTGTGATATTCTGAAGTAAATTTGCATGACATGGGATGTGTCTCGCTGAGCTAAGGGATCAAAGGATGTTTTGCTATTTTTAAAAACCAATAGTAATTTGATCAAAATGTTGTTTAATGTTTTTTAAAAAAAGGATATTATTGTAATAGACTTCTCAAAGTGTACGTTCCCAATCCCGTTCCCGTGAAGTACGCTTTACTAAATTTTAGTAAAAATTTAGTATCTATTACTTATTTGGTACCTGTGGTGTATAATGGGCATTCGGAATCGGCACAAAGCCGTAGATTGTGAAAATGCGTAAGGTCCGATGTTACCATACTTGCGCAACCATACTTTTTTTTCTTTTTTTTATCCATTCGCTACAAAGCTATTTTTTTACTTCAACACTATCAAGGGGCTGTTTTTCAGAACCTTCATCACACTAATGATGAGTCTATTTAGGACGCCAAGACGGAGACGACTTCAAAAAAGTTGACAGTCTCCCGGGTTTGGATTATTTTATAACTGAAGCCAACTTTTGCGGACTTATTCAAACTTGTTTGTCCCAGGAGATTTTCTTAGGCGCGATCATGTCAGACAATCTCACCATGGCAAGGCCAAAATGCATCCAACGGTATGGCTACCAGAAAGCTTTGGAGGATGAGTTATTTTCTCCCTTCTCTTGATTTGGAAGAAATGTATTTTTAAACAACTTGCTGAAAATACGTAAATATTTATTAGACCATTTTGAGATTTTTGGATGATTGGATGTCATGAAATGTGTCAAAGTTAAAAATGAGATTTCAGAAAGTAAAATGTAGTAATTTTGATTAAGGAAAAAAGGGCTAGCTTGCTCAATTGGTGGATTAACTGAGCGTGGTATGATATTGCGATGTTGACGAAGTTCAACAGAGCTCTCATTTGAACTGGACAACATCATCTGGAGGCTGCTGCACTTTTCTTTCTGAAGGATGGTATTTTTGACGTGAAGATACTTCCACGGATCTTGGTAATACCAGTTTGATTAGGTTTTTTCAAGCTCTTGCTGGCATTCGAAACACCTTCATCACTGCTGCTGGTTGTAAACACCATCTCAGTCTTTGTGCGGAATTCAGATTTATCAATTTCAAATCACTTTTCAATTTTTATAGTTCTTAGGAACATATAATGTAGCTTCGCGAATTGACGAAAAATTTGGGAAGTGCCAAGTAAAAATTTGATAAGTTGTAATATGAGACTCAAGAACTTGATAAGTTTTGAAAAATCCCCCCAACAACTTTTGGAAAATTGTGTGAGCGAAAGGTGCTGGAATTTGACAACGGAGGAGATTCTCAGCCATAAGGCGCATGTGCTAACTTCCTTTCTCTGCGAACTCAAATACCATTTCGTAATGGAAAGAAGTCTCACCGTTTGCACTTAAACTTATTTTCAATGTGAACAAACTTGCACAGGGACGTAACTCCACTAGACATAAGTCCATGCTCTGATTGTGGATTATGACATACCAAAGAGGAACACACGTAAAAATAAATATCTACGGAACTATGAATCATACTATGTGTTTAGTGCGGCCAATTCGCGCGTATTTCTTAAGTTCAACCGCAAGCACTTATTACACGGAGGTAAGTTTTGTTCGCTTTGCTTTTGACACACATAGAATAATGAAGCTAAAAGCGAAGCGGAAAAAATTTTCTCAGGCAAATATGGATGTGTGGTGTAAAAATAAAAATTCGCGCGAATTTTGATGAATGTTTCTTCGCGGCACACGTGTATGATTCAAACTTCCTTCTTAAGCGTCTGTTCTTATCACTGCTCCTGTGTACTTTATGTATGTGTCCGGTGATTTACTTAAGGACTGTAATAAAAAGCAGAGAAATCGAAACGCTTCCTCGGTTTACACAAGAGTGCCCACTAGAAATCGAATTTCGGAAATGAAACTACTGTGCAGACCTTACGATAGCCCAAATTTGAGCTTAGGTTTTCGACAAACCAACAAATTTTCAAAAATCCCTTTTTTCTGTTTTAAGACTAAAATTAGTTTTTGCTTAAAAAGAACTAACTAAATGGTTGAAGGAAATAAGAATGCTTCTAAATTTGTTTTTAATCTGAATCCAAGTCTGGATTCCGAACTTCTCTTACAGCTATAATTTTCGACATCACAAACATCGAATAAATTAGTTTCCCCCATTTTTGAGCATTTATCGAATCATGAAAAAGAAAAGGAAAGAGATGATGATTTCATATTTCCCGCGTGAATCACTGCTCCTTGGTACATTATGTTCTCTTAAATCCGCATACAGGTCTTCGAAACCTCTTATCGTCTGAGATCAAATAAGAAGATCCAGATACGCATCAAATTATAATTCTTGTCTGTCAATCAATGAAAAATGATTTTAGCCATTGGGTTGTGTAGTGTTAAGGTAACAAATTGCCTTTTGATTTTACAAGAAAATGAGTTCGTTTGAAGTTTGTTGGAATCAGTAACCATCCTTGGTATGTATTTCATTTACTTGTACCATCAGATCAAAGTGTGGTATAGAAGAACTACCTACAATAGTCGGTATACATTATCAAGAAATTGATTTTTTTTATTCTCAATAATCCGAATTGATTGCACTCCAAAATTGTAATGAAAATAATCTTACTTCTCAGAATACCTCACTAAACAAAAGTTCCTTCATCGACTCAGCTATTCGCAGTGACTTTGTTAAAAAATTCTACACAAGGACACTTAAAACGAAATCATAAGCAGAGGAAATTTATATTGACATTCCCCAGCTTGAACTTTCGATATAAACTTAGGTCGGACAGAAATAAAACTTATTCCTTCAACTCTCAGAACTGTTGACGTTGATATAGCGTTTTCTTCCCTGATGTTATTTATTCTTAGACACGAGGGTAATATTCCCCATGATGACCAACCACCACCACGTTTGGTCATAACGTGTGACAAGTTGTCAACTGAAGAAGCTATATGTTATTGTTTCATGCTACATGCTACACACTTGTGCCTAAGGGAAATTGTCTGCACTTAAATCGAAATTCTTCTGAGGAGAAGGACACATCATATTACATGAGGGAGGTAACTTTTGTGTGATGAATAATTTGAGAAAACGCTGCCTGGCCTTTCCTGTCATCCCTTGGTAATAATCTGGACAAGAAAAAGTAAGAAATATTACAAACTTGTTCAATTAAGCGTGAATGAACAGCTAGAAATCTCTTAGGCTTCATCTAATGAGAATTGCTCGAGAAACATTCACATTTATGGTGAAGGGTCATCTATTATAGAAGCACGCGTTTAATAGTGTTTTCTTTTTCTTCCTTTTTTCTTTTCTTATCCCCCCCATTGTTTTGGGATAAGTATTCTTTTTATTTGAGGGAAGTTGGATGGAAAGTAGAAAACAAAATTAATTCCCATTACCTCGACGTAAGTATTTTGTTCGTTTTGACAGGTGAAATAGGCCAGGCCCCTAACTTCCTCCCAATCTTCCACGAAAAATGAAAAACAAATTGATTTTCTCCAACAAGGTTGTATTTTAATTGCGATAAAAGATACTTGAGAATAATAATAAGCAAAAAAAAGTAAAAAATTGAAAGGGAATACGGAGTATGAATATAAGAAGAGCTTTGCCATAACGGCCTCTTTTCGGAGAAGAAGAGCAGGGATCTATCTACTTAACAAACAAATTTGTTTCCAGTTAGGTAATTTAATGGCGTTGGTAATTTCCTGACAAAAGCATAATGAAATAAAAAGGGAAACATGAATCATAAGGAGGAAAGGACCTTAAAGTCGAATTCGTTTTCATAAAGCTGAAGGGTGCATTCTGTGGTTGGTAGAATTTTTATCGATTTTATTAAAACAGATTGAAAGAGGTACGATTTTTTTTTTAAGTGCATACACATGCTTCATATTTATTCCCAAAACCTTTGGTATAAGTTGTAAGCCATTGTGTTCAGGCCCACACTTGGAAAATAAAAAGTCAGCTTGCGTTTCGGATTCCTTTTTCCTTGGAATCATTATATTTTTATTTCGCATCTTGAGCAGTCTTTTTGAGCAATATTGTTCCGTTTTATATAACTGGAGCTTATTTCGATCTTCTGTTGCTAATCTAGTGTCTGATTTCCACGTAGAGTCTTTGCTTTTCTAGCTGCCATCAGTGGTAGTGAAGCGCCTAAGACTTTTTCTTCATATGTTTTATTTTCGTCAGTTGATCAGCACCGCAAGTTTTTCCAGCGAATCGTTGTATTCTTCTTTTCCACTACAGAAATAAACATCAAAAGGTTTGTAAATAAAATTTTTTGTTTAGTTTTCTTCACCAATCCAAAGATATTTCTACCGGGAATTGTCATGGTGGGCGATCTTTCAGCGATATTTCTCTCAGGAGAAGCTTTGATATTTATGACGTTTATGTACCCGCCCTCCAATCAACACAAATATGCATTTGTCTTGGCGTAAGCATTTCTAATGAATTCTTCGACAACGAAGAAAAAAAAATCAGAATCTGGTGGGGGGGGGGGGGGGGGGGGGGTAGATGGTTTTGCTTCCTGAGGTTTTCCCGCCCGCATGTGCGCAACATCCTTAAACGACCCAATACCTTGACCACCATGTCCTCTTGTTTATGGCCACAACTAATCTCAGCAAAAAAAACTTTACTTTCATTAGTCTTTTGTTACTCTTCGGGCTGCATAGCGCTAATCACATCCACTTACTATGTATTCACACCACACTAATGCTCCTTTTGTATTAAGTATTGTAGGATCTATTATCTCTATAAGATAATTTTGTTCTTTGAATGACAAAATGAAATAAATAATTAAATGAAACAATTATGATAAACATGACTTCACGGAATTTCTGGAGTGGGGTTAATATGGACCCGCAGTCAGAAAAAAGAAATAAATGGTAAAAAGACTGTGGAACTCTAATGGCTGAATCAGAAAACAAAATTTTGTTCACTGAGTACTGAAATTGAGTTCGAAATGATTTCCCTGAATGAAAGGAAGGTTAATTGCTACAAAAGTCTTAATTTGTAGGATAACTCCTTCTCGTTTCTGTTCTTATATAGATTCTGGCTCACAGGCACTGTGGCTGGGTCCGATGCACCATAATCTTGAAGTTCAATTTCCCATCAAAAATTATTGCATTTATTGCAAATGGTGAGTTTTTTTTAATAGTCGCTGGTACAAAATAGTGTTCTCAAACACTTTCAGGTCACACTCAGGTCTACAACTAGAAATTATGTGCAAATAGGGATGAACCCAATATGGTTTTTGTTAGATTAAATAATTCTTACGTAGTCCAAAATCACTTTGCTCATATTCACTTGCTGTATATTATTTTATTTTGATCAAATCAAAGCACCTTCGTTTTCTGTGTTTCTATGACATGTCTGTAATATATTTTTAGTCAATAAAATTTCTTTGTTCAGTAAACGTTGAAGTAAGAGTTTTACTCCTAAAAGTTTTAAACCCCTTTCACTGAATAAACGCTGTGTCCGGTGTTCGTCAGGCTTCAATTTCTGTACTATGAAGTGTTTAACTCAACTAAAGATAAATAACATGACAGGGGACAAAATGGCTGTTAATGAAAACAAAACACTGCCTATACCTCTGAGAAATGTAAACACCAATTTGATTTTTAGTCTCAGGCACCCCACCGATCAGATAGTTTTGTTATTGTATAGTATAACATCAGACATGTCTATCAGATAGTAATGGTTCTTGTTCTGTTAAGATGAGCTAAGAGTTTACTTTTACTTAAAAGATGTTATTTTTAATATTTATCGGCTCCTAATGTTCAAATTTAGTTACGAGACGGAAAAATATAGCATGAGCAAGACAAAAAAGTAAAGGAGAAGTAATACCTATTATTATTTAAAAAATTCAAGAACTTTACTGATCATTATTACATTTCATAAAAAACTGAAGAACATGCTACCTCAAACACTAGTAAATTTTCGAGGTTTTTTGAAAAATTTCGCTAGAATTTCGTCCACGGCAAATTCAATATGGTTATGGTTATTTAAAAAGCAAGACCATTTAGTCGTTCCTGTCCCATCGTATTTCTCAGGTAAGTTTTGATTCTCCTCAACGTCGAAAATGGTCTGGAGTTGCTGTAGTTACAGGTAGTACTGCCAACTGCCAAGACTCGCAAAATATATCGACATTCTTGAACGACTTGCTACTGATAACCTGAAAAATATCGTCAGATTGATGTTTGCATATGTGTCTCGATCCGATAAAAGTGACTTACTTGGCAAAAAATCGGTTGTTGGATCATGATTGCTTACACAAGTTCTTTTACTGAATATTCATGAAGCGCAATCAGAAATTGTAACATCGCTATTTTTTCACAAAATATAAATTCAGAGAAACGATTTTTCACATTGGTTTGAATGGTACATCAACGCCCTTCAGAGCGTGCCGTGTAAGCTTTCACTTTTGCCTAAAAGGTGCCTCTTCTCGGATCGCGTCACATAAAAACTTTTTTACATGTAAATTTTTGATCCAAAGATACTAACCAGTAAAGCATTAAGCGCATTTTGGATGTTCTGGCCGTTGGATCTGGATTCGTTGCCTCCACATCTTTTCTGACAGAAAATTTTCTTTCGATCAATCCGATATATTTTCGTAAAATGTGTAGAAGTCAGCGCATTTCTTTTCGTTAAATTCTTGTTTAAAAAACAGTTGCCCGAAACTTTGGAAAATGGATTTGTGTTCCGAGAACCGACTTTTGAGTTGAGAAATGAACGTATCAAGAAACGGAATGTAGGAAGAAATTCTGTAGTAGTCTTCAATACTTTGTGCTTGAACGTTGCAACGACTTTTTTGTTGATTGCAACGGCGCGTCGGCGGCGTGGCAATTTCATTAACTGAATCCATAATGTGACAGGCGATTTGGAATTCAATAGTCAAAATCGCTGTCAAAAGATGCAATGCATTTGCGAAGTATCTCGATATTTCCACGTTTTGATTTCTTCTAATTCAATAACAGCCGGTTGCAATTCAACGTACGTTCCAACTACTTCATGAGACTGAGCCCACTTGGTAGGACAAACAGACTTCAACTTTTGTTTTTTTTTTTTTGTCATTTTTTGAAATTTCTTGGTGTAGAACGTCTTGTCTTTTAGGCCAGTGAAAAAAATGCTTCAATCGCTCCGATAGTTCCTAACGCACTTTTGATTCCTGACACTTCGCACGCTGCATTGACTGCCAAACTAAAGCTATGTGCAGCGCAATGTACATAAATTGCCAGGGGGAAATACGATCTCAGATGAGCCTGTGCACCAATGAATTGGACACTCATTGCCCGAGCTCTATCGAATCCTTGGCCATACATATATGAGCAATCGACGCCAACATCATGTAAATAATTTCTGATTGAATCTGCTAAACCTCGTATATATAAATAAAATTTTGAGTAATGGACCCCCCCCCATGCCCAAATCCTGGATCCGAAACTGGATATAGTGGTGCGTATACACGTATGCACATACATGTGCATTATTTTTGGTTATCACTTCACTCCAAAAATTTGCTTCCAGCTCTTGGTCTATTTGTACTTTAATAAAAACCACTCAGGCGCAAGCTTAACCTTCCAAAAGCTTTAGTTCATATTGTGTAAGTATTTCAGGCTTATGGATTTATTCAACACAACCATCTGGTAGATATCTGGAGATATTTATACATATTTATCAATTAGTCACTTTCAGGAGAATCGGTTTTAGGAGTACCTACCTACCGATCAGGGAGAGAAAGCAATTTAGAAAGCACATACAAAAATGTGGGTTAGGCGGATGTCGGGGCTCGTTTATGAAAATAAGGAAGAGGGTCGGAGGCAAAATAAAACCCTGGGTCGCACCAGCATTCATAGAGTTGTTATCAGATTCGAAACCATCCATTCCAATTTGTATTGAAAGGTCAAAAAGGTGATCTCTAATCCAACTAAGAAGAGAGTCATCGATACCAAAAGCACGCATTTTCGATTAAAGAGCTTGATCCCATAAACTCCATCAAATGCTTTAGAAATATCAAGTGCAATAATCTTACTCTCTCCAAACATTGGTCCCACTTTTCGATGAGATATGCCATCCAACCACCAGTGGACCTTTTGGTACAAAAGCCGTTCTTTCGTTCTTCATGAAATTATATGAGCTGTCAGTTTATCAATTTTTTAATGACATTAGAAGAAAGGGATGTTAGTGCAATTGGTCGGGAACATTCCGGAAGGGGAGGCTGAGGCTGATTATCCTTTTATAAGGACTGGTTGGACAAATGCAGTTCTTCGTCGATAGATAGAAAAACTTATGTAGTGGTTTTGCCTGCGTAGAAGAACACCTCTTCAGAATAATGGGGGGATACCATCTGAACCAGCGGATTTATGTATGTTGAGATCTTTAAGGACTCCCACAACATAGGGAGCTCGAAAAAATATCTGCTTTTCGTCACAGAATTTACAGACTCAAGCTCAGTGTCTTGTATCAACCCTTCCTATTGACACAGGGGAAAGCTTCCGGTAGGGCAATTCTACTGAAACGCTTGTTTTCCATATATTCAATATTGGGGTACGAAGCTATAAATTAGTATCTGGCCATTGGTCGAAGTCATTGTTCTTGCAGCATAACCTCCAGTTAGTTTTATAATGAAATTTTCGATTCTGTTTATTTGAGTCAATTCAATTACCTAATCTTTATTCTCTCTTAAAATAATAAATCATAAACAATTTTTCCTCTTGTACGGGACCCTAGCTATCTGGGGCTGAACAGGAAACACTTTACTCGAGACATATCCAGAAATCAAAAGAAATACTATAGCCATCTAGTGTCAAATCATTTTTGTACCACGTTCAAAGCTTAAATTTCCCAATCGAACGACAAAGGGTTCCACTAATATCAGAGTAAAATTTGGATACCAGGATTTTACTTTTCTATTTAAGTTTCTTAATATTCTCTTACAACACAATTCTAAAATGTTTTCTTTATTGCGACGAATGAATTGTTGTTTTTTTAAGAACATAATGGGCAATTCAACATCCAACGCCAATTGATTGCATCAACGCCCTTCGGCCTTAACGTACGATAATTAAATTTCATTTTGCTCTTCGTTTCCGACGTAGCATCATTAGAATGGCGGAAGTTCTTTTGCTCACATCCGGGAGATATAAAATTGAAAATCTCGTTTGAGAGAAGTCTATTCTCTTCATATCTATGAGCAGAGGAGTTGAACAAAAATTAAATTTAAATGCTCTTCTTCCTGTACACTGTACAGCTCGAAGCGGTTAGGTTCGCTTACAACCACTCCCTTATATTCGAGCGAGTTCGCATCGAAAAACCCACCGCTAATGGCTCATTCATATGCACGAGCTTTTGACTACACAATTGACGTGGCGAAGTACTTCCGCTCGTTGCTTGAGATAATCCTTGGGAAATGTTTCGTTTGGGGATTTGCCACCCCAAACCAGGTTTCACCAGCCTTGTCCCCAAAAGAAAATTGTCACAGGGTTGTCCCTTTATCAGAAATATGAAATTGGTTTTAATTTTGTTTTTTAAGATATAAGAAAATTTGTTATAGTTTCCTGGAGCAATTTCATCAGAAACATAGGTAATTTTCCAATTGCGTGCAAGTACTCAGAGAGTAGTTATACTGCCATGAAAAGCGCTCAAGGCACTAATCACAAATACAAACTAACGGAAAAGGTAATTTTTTAGGCAAAAGTCAGAGTTTTTTTTTTTTTTTAGAAAAAGTCAAAGACAGCATTTTTCTTGTTAAGTAATTTTGACCGAGGCTTCGATGAACCCGTTGCTTTGAGGGGAAATTTGACTACAGGGATATGTAGAAATCAGTAGTCCATGAAATGTCGGTGCAATGATTAGTGGGAAGCATGCAGTTGACAATTGGAAACCAACTCATGAAGTACCTTCATGTTAAAAAATGTGGAATTTGTGTCAATGAATTATCGGAAACAATTTCCTTTGTAAAAATATCCATACTGAAAAATGGTTACCTTTTCTGTTTTCAATGATGTGTATAAGCCAAAATTATCAAAACATTTAAAAGTGGGAACCCTTGCCGGTTAAGTACCTGCATATTCCATCCATTTGCAAAGCAAACCACCAAAGTATGTTAAAACATTCATGTGTGTCTTGCATCTGCTATGTATGCGTTACAAGGACACTTTGGAATTGTACCAACGGAATTAATATTTAATGCGTGGCATAAAATACTTCGAAGCTGATAGACAAAACACGGGGAATCACTAAGGGTTTCCAATCGTCACCGTTGAGTCAGCTTATTTGAATTTTCAAAATGACGATGCTCTACCAGAACGTGGCATACATGCATGAAGATCCATTTGCCATTTATCCTACTTAATCAGAACTGTTATGCAAAATAAATGAGCTGGTAAGGATTCAATTGGAACTTTGTCACGCTAACTAATTTCAGAGTTCAAATTTCTCTTTCGAATGTACTGCCGATGCCGCCACCAACGAATCAATATGATGAATGCTTTGGATTGTTGCCCAGATGAGGACCTCTTAATGAAAATGAAAATAATTCATACCTACCAAGTTCGTTGAGTATTGACAATCTTTAGGCGATGTCTGTTTGACTTACTTTATGTTTTGTTTGTTAAGTCCTCCCTTATTAAACCTTCGAGGGTCGACAGTAAGAAAAATTTTTCAAAATACAAAAAGTCGTAACCTATTATACTCCTAAATTCAGGAGATTGTATTTCATGTCGACGAAAGAGATACCAAGCTTTGTATATATGTATGTCCATTTTTATTGGGTCATTTCAATGAATATTTACGGCGCCAATTTTTTCCTCTTTATGGGCATTTTCGTGGGCAACAAAGTCAATTTACTTATTATTTTATCAACAACTTATAATTGGGTTTCTTTTAGATATAGACGAGTAGGTAGATATTTATATATACTTTTTATCTAGGGGAACGAGGTTTGTTAGGTCGGGTTGGTTAGTCAAGTGTAAAGAATATTTTGATGAAAATATATTCAAAGCTTTGACATTTAGCAATAAAAAAGTTGTCTTTTCTTATGGAAACGATGTCATTAAAAGATTCGCCATAAATAACGATTGAGTAACCATTTTATGCGCTGATGAAATTGAATGAATATTTGAACTTCTATTTCCTATTCTTTCACGTTCTTCGAAGATAGAAAGTTGAGATTTATGTATTTGTAGCTTAATTTTATATGCAGTTCGACCTAAAGTAAGATTTACGTTCCATTAATCGTTCTGTCTGAAATGGCTGCCTCAAGTTTACTTTAAGTTTATTTTTATGTATATTTTCTTAGTTAAACAATAACAAAGACTTCTCACTACTTCCTGCAATAGTAATTAAATCTCTCGATTGCTGTGAGGCAGTATGTCCTCTGAGTTGCCGGCCTATGAAAAATGTTCCATCATTTTTGTATACTTCAAATATTAAATACGTTCTGATTGAAATGCAATAATCAAAACAAAGGTAAAGGGCCTTTAGTCTATTGATTATGTCATTTCTTAAGGAACTCGAAATTGAATGGACATCCATTCCATACATCCGTGAGCAGAAAGCAAGTCGAAAAAAATAACCTCCGGATATTGTGAACATACTAGCTGTGCCCTCGATGAATAGTGAATTTTACGTTCCCGTTCCCGTGGGAGTATAAGGATAACATATATACCTGATGATGTCCGTACTCAGGTTCTAGATCATCTTTGTACAAAATTTCATCAAATCGGTTTAGTAGTTTGGGTGGGAGACGGTAACATAGAAAGACGAACATAGTTACTTTCACATTTATAATATTTGTAAGGATTATATTGAATACTAGCGGCCCGTCCCAGCTTCGCACGGGCACTAAACATGACACACATATTCACAATATCGCAGGTCGATCCTTACCAATTCGAACCTTGGGACTTGTTAATTGTTAATGCGAAAGATATTTTTACCGGAAACTGAAGCCGTTTAAGTGGGATTGGCAAATCAGTCGGGATCATCGGTATATGAGCCAGTTGACCAGCTACTGGGCCAGTGATAATAGCTGCTACAAGTAAATTGTCCTTTAACTCTTTAATAAGCAGCCTCGTCCCATTACACATGTTCGGAGGGCTTAAATTTTTTAAAAGCATTATTGGGATTCCGATTTTTAACGACAACTGATGTGGTGGCAGTCCAGAAGGGTTCAACGAATTTAAAAATTTCTTTGGCGCCAAACGAAGTCATTTGAAAAAGGCCATTGTACTTACGGATGTTGGTTAGGAAATGTCTAGATATCGAATGATTATTTGTCAAAAGATTTTTTATTGGCTGTTGGTTGGTGGTTCTTGAATATTGGGGACACTTACTTTCCCAGAGGCACAGCACATACCATTAGCTTCATAGACCAATTTTTTGGCAGAACACTTAGGGCAAATCTGAACTTAGGGCCTGAGAATTGTTTCTAGAAAGTTGAGTTCTTGTTCTTTTGGGCATTTGAAAATAATGAAAGAAAAAAACGCATTTGAACTAAATAATTACCTGTCATATCTTTGAGCTACTTACAACTGCCTAGTATAACAACGTACACAACTAAGTAAGATTATTAGTTATCGGAGTTTTGGCAAGGAACTCTATTTTTTTTAAACGAAATATAGCCTGTGTTTTTCAGGGATAGTGTAGCTTTCCAACGGTGAAAGAATTTTTCAAATCGGTGCAGTATTCGAGACAAACAATCAAACAATCAAACCTTTCCTCTTTATAATATTAGTTAGATAAGATAAGATAGTAAGAAGTAAGATAAAAAAATTTGAAATTACCGGAATAAAGTAGTTAATAGCAAAATAAAAGAAGTTACATTAAGAAAGTAGATTCAGTTACTCTTTGCGCATAAGAAAGCTCGCTGGAGTTCTTACCGGTTTATGACATGAAGTTAGACATACTTCAGGTTTGGATTTATGTCCAATGTCCATGAATGGTTGAAATAAGTGCAAAAATCTGTCCACACAAGTTTTCCTCCAAATACTAAAAAACTAGAATATGTGCATTTCTTTTGTTCTCGTTTCTTTCTATGAAGGAGAGTTCATTTTGAGAAGGCATGTGCATGTGCCTCAACTCATACAAAATTCGTTTCTTCAGATGAAAATCCCGAGGGGGTTATTTACTTTTTTCTTTTTCTTATTTCCACAGGACCTTCTGCCACCAGGCTTATTAGACTACACCGTATATTCAAGGCAAAAAGAAAGTACAAAAGTAAGCATATTGCCATAATGACGGACAGTGAATTTGGTGATATGGGCTTAAAGTCCTACATAATGACCTTTTAATTTGTCAGCGATTGGATAAACTAATTAAATAAAAGCCTTGTAGTAGCAAAAGATAAGTAGGAATATAAGGAAATTAGCAGATAAATGCTCTGTGGGGGCAAGATTCCCGAATAACCGGAATTAACTCGGGAGGTGCGATAGTTTTACTTAAAATTACTTTTTAAATTGAAGTTTCTTTCAAATGAATAGAAAATCCATATTTTATGGTTTTAAGTAAGTTTCAATTCTTTTTTGATGTAAATTTCATTAAAAAATTTAAATTTATCTCGTAAAACAGAAGAAATTTGAATTACTTTTATTAAAGAATTTTTTTTCGCCATTTTAAGACATTTGGGGCAGTAGCTTAGTCCAACACTACTTTATGAAACGTTCTAAGCAGGTTTTTAAACATTTGGTTAAGCTTTATTGTTAGTAAAAGGATCTGATATTACAAGCATTAAATTAAAAGCGTTTTCATTACACTTTTTGCTCTTGAGCATTTCTTTGAACAATTTTTGGTTACTTCGATCGCTGCTTTCTTCAAACGATTTTGTCTTGACGACCACTTTAGTTACACCAGGAGCTACCTGATCAAGAACTTTAAAGTCAATTGATGTCTGTAGCCAAGACTCCTTTTGTTCCTTAAAATTTCATTCTAATTAGATTTCAAGCTAATCAATCTTCGAATCGGGATATATGTAATATGATGGAGCTCTTAACTTTGTGGCAGGTGTTCGGATGTACCACCAAAAATTTAAATTTTGTGTTTATTGTCTTAAGGCTTGAACCTTGGATGAGCCCAGGCATAATAAGCGTAGTTTTAATGCGAACCTACCCCAAAGAAAAACAAAAAGTGTTTTTTATACTTGTAGTTTTCAAAAAGAAATAAAACGCATAAAATTTAATGTTATGACTTGAAATTTTAACTTCATTATAAAGATAAGGATGAAAGCAACATAATAGTTTGAAGATAATTTCAGGCAAATGGCCGCCGCAGCTAGCTCGAATATATTCCAGCCTAGAGGCCCAATTTTCGACCACTTTTTGCAGCATTTTATGCCGCATTATAAAAACAATGCACCGAATGTTCTCTTCCAAGGCGTTACGTAGCGGGGTTATCTGCGAGCACAAGCTACTTCACATAACTCCACATAATTTTTTAAATGATGTCAAGTCCTTCGATCTTGGAGGCAATTCATTGGTTTAAGACTCGAAAATTTGTAAAAATTGGCGTTGACAGCGATTTTGTTTTGAACATAGGCAGTCCGGAGTGGTCGTGCGGCTTTAATCCAAGGTAAAATGGCAAACCCAACTAAGCATAAGACAAGTATCAGCTGTCAAAAAACTAACTTCGAAAACTAACACCAAAATGAAAACCACACGGCTAAAAAAACACTCTATATTGTTAATTATAAACTATTAAAAATAATAAGAAAAACCTTAATAAATAAATATAAAAGAGACACATATGGGAACTAGCATATGAAGTAAAACTATACTTCTGAATAAAAATCTCCATGTGGAAACCTTGTTTTGTTTCAGGAATTTAAAAATATGCCCTAATTATATAAAATAAATTAGTTATTATTCATATACAGCTATGGACAAAGAAATAGCACACTCATTAATTTTCTTATGAAAACTGCATTTATTCTTTCCTTTTGAACTTAAATATTTTATTTCCTATTTTATGACATGAAGTGACTTCTAAGAATTAATAATAATTAGTAATAGGGAATTATTTCTTTACAATTCAATTTTTAAAAATATATTTTGCAGTGATGATCAAATTTCTTGTGGACAAGAAAATAGCACACTTACCTATAATCGTAAAAAAAAGTTATTTTTAGTGAAAATATTTATTTTTTCATAACTTTTGGTATTACCAAGTTAGTTCTTAGTTGGTTGACCACGATTTTTTAAAGTCTAACGCCTGGCATCTACTTTACGGGATAGAGTACCAAGCTTCTTTGATTCCGCCCCAAAGATCGTTTGAATTTTTAAATTTTGTCTGTCCAATTTTGGCTTTAACATCATTCCATAAGTGTTCTATGGGATTAAGATCGGGACTTTGAGCTGGCCAGGTTAGGACATCGATTTGTTCATCCACGAGTTAAGCTTTTACTATATTTGATGCGTGTTTGGGGTCATTGCCATGAATGAATATCCACTTAATTGGCATGAACTCAAAGGAATATAGTTCTATTGTATTCTTCAGTATAGCAAGATAAGCGAATTTATCCATTTTGACATCAATACTCACCAATGGTCCCCCCCCCCCCCCCCCCCCATGCCAGGAAAATGCACCCAGACCATTAAATTTCCCACTCCATGTTTAACCGTCTTCAAAGTATACTTAGGATTGTACGCTTCGCACTTAGGACGATGCAAAGCTTGCAGTACTTTTTAGGCTTGATAGACTGCATTTGTTTATCAAATCTACATACCCGAAGAAAAAGAAATATCACAACCATTTCACATAACGGAATTTATGCTTTTTCTTAATAGTGTGCTATTTCTTTGTCCATAGCTGTATGTGGGGAAGGCAAAAAGGGGATCACTAATGAAAACGCCTGAGATGAAGTTTGAGTTTTAATTCAAAGTATTTAATTCTGTTTAAAGTACTTAATTGGTACAAAACACGAGGTTAATCAGATAAAGGGAAAACAGTTCAATAATTCAATTGTAATTATATTTTAAGTTTATTAAAGTCTTAGAATGGTTTAAGTTACGTAGCGTTTCCTCGTTACTCGTAGCGGGTCGAACTTCGTCTCTGATGCTCTTCTCATTTTGTGTTGCACTTTTATATCCTTCAATTCTATGTGGTATTAAAACAAACACTGTTGGTAGTTTTGTCGAATTTAAAAGTATTGAAAACAGGGTGTTTATACAAATTAGTAACAATTTTTCCAAGTTCTTTATTATTCCACTTTATTTAAATTGTAATAACTGGCAGAATGATTTTGATTACTTATATAATTTAATGAATACCAGCTCTTTTGCAAACATAATGCTAATTGGAGACCTCAATGCTCGAATTGGTGAATACCAAAATCCCTCTTCTCATCATACAGAATCACAAACGGCTTTTAAAATGAAGAGAAATTCGAAAGATGTTACAGTTAACGCAAAGGGCAGAACTTTGATGGATCTGTTCGAAAATTATGGTTTATTTGTGCTAAATGGAGTCTCTAAAGGTGATGAAAAAGGCGAACTCACATTTATAAGTGGTCAAGGACAATCAGTCATTGACTTATGTGCTGTGTCTGGTCTATGGGTCAAAACAGCAGTTGACTTCGAAGTGCTTGCAGCTACATTTTCTGCGCATCAACCAATTGCAGTAAAGGTCTGTTTCGAAAATACAATGCTTCAAAGACCCGCATTTAAGTTACAAAAATTAAAATGGATAGAGAATAAATGCCTACTTTACCAACATCGTCTTAATAGTAATATTAACAGCCTACCATTGATACAATCATCAAGCTCAATAGATGAGATCGCAGAAAGTATAATGAGCACCATAAAGACCTCAGCCTCATATGCACTCATCAAAAACCAAAAAGCTGAACCAGTAAATAGATGGTTTGATAATGACTGTAAGCGGCTTCGAAAGAAATCATTTCTGTTCTTAAAGCTTTTCAGATCTACCAATGCTGTTTTCTTCAAAACCCAGTATCTGTTATGTAATACGCAATACAAACAACTTTGCTTAACAAAAAAAATCGATTATCTAAAACTTGTAGCTCAAAAACTTACTTCTTGCAAGGACTCGAAAGCATTTTGGAACAAAGTGAGGGAACTAGGGGGACGCGACCAAAAAACTGCAAGCAATAATGCTATAGGAGAAGAAAGTCTTGCAGATCATTTCAAAAGGCTGTTAGCAACTAATGATACCAACTTTTTGCAGTTTAGCTATGCGCAACCTCACATCTGTGTAGACGAACTAGACTGCCCAATCTCAATGAACGAACTTCACACAGTTTTGGATAAGATTAAAAATAACAAGGCACCAGGTATCGACGGGATCCCTGCAGAGTTTTATAAGTTCGCTACGTTACAGTTCAAAAACTACCTTGTAAACTTCTTCAACACAATTTATGACGATGCCTCGGTACCACTATGTTTCAATAAAGCGATTATCCATGCCATTTTTAAGAAAGGGGATGCAAGCCTAGCGGAGAACTATAGGGGCATATCAATTCTTAACTCTATGCGAAAAATTTTAAGCTCAATTCTCTATGAGAGACTTACCAAATGGATTGAGTCAACAAACCGCTTAAGTATCTTTCAAGCAGGGTTTCGGTCCGGATTCTCTACGGTAGATCATATTTTTGCGCTCTCTAGTATTGCTTCAAAGTATTTAGAGAAATCTAAGAGACTTTACGTTTGTTTCGTGGATTTTAAAGCCGCTTTTGACACAGTAAACAGGCAAGCATTGATTTACAAACTATCATCTCTGGGTGTCTCTAGAAAATTTCTGCTATTATACTCCAAGTTTCTGGATTCAACAAATGCAGCAGTTTGGAATGTAAGCAACTTATCGGAATGGTTTGGGACGTCAACAGGTGTGCCTCAAGGATGCATTCTCAGCCCAATTTTGTTTGCCCTATATATAGATGCTGTAACTGACATTCTGCCCGAAGGTGTATTATTTGCGGGCCACTTAGTCAAAGTCTTACTGTATGCTGATGACCTGGTACTGATAGCTGATAATCCATTCGCTCTGCAACTGCAAATTAATAGACTCCAGAACTACTGCGAAACTTGGGGCTTAAAAATCAATACCAATAAAACAAAGGCTATGATTTTTGAATCTAGACAACGAAGAAGGCTACCGGAGGAATCATGGACCATCAATAATGAGTGCATCGAGGTAGTAAAGGAATTTAAGTACCTGGGAGTTTTATTAACATATAACCTTAACTGGAGCAAACACGCAAAAGAAAAAAGTAGGGAAGCCAAACTAGCCGTAAATCTGATGTGGCCAACGTTTTTTAGTAACAGAAACATTGATGTAGCATCAAAGTACCGGGTATTTAAAGCAACAGTGAATACTTGTATGTGTTATGGGGTGCAAGCATTTGGATATGCACAACATGAGGAATTCGAAAGTATCCAACGGTTCTTTTTAAAACGACTATTTCGATTACCTGACGCAACACCAACGTATGCCTTACATGTGGAGTCAGGTCTAGCACCGATTTACATTCAAAATCTTAAATCGCATGCGAACTACTTGAATACAGTTGTGAATAGAGAAAACGGACTACATAAGTCAATATTGTTAAGACAGCTTCGAAGAAACGCTACACCTTTTAAAGAATGGAACCTTCTTGCGGCGGCACAAAATGTAACTCTTTCCCTAACAGATAATAACGTTATAGAATGGCAAAGATTACTGGATGGTGTAATTGCAAAAACTGATAATGCGATATATTTGCAGCATCTAGAAAGGGCATCCTCTTCAGAAAGTAGAAACCTGTACCGGAGACTGAATCATCAATTGCCATCCGATATAAATTATTTTTGTAAAGAACTGACTGCAGAAGCTATCGGCATCATTTTTAGAGCCAGAGTGGAAATCCTGAATCTAAACTTCGTGCCTTATAGATCCGATCTTTCACAAACCTGCACCCTCTGCAATCTAAGGGAACTTGAAGGAACTCACCATTTTATAGCAGCTTGTCCAATATTGCAAGAAATTCGGCGATTATACTTCCAAACAAGTTTTTTGTCTTTGAACGAGCTTATTGATATTCTCAACGGATCAATTGGTTGGATGAAGCTCTATAAATTCTGTAAACATGCATTGTCATATCGCAATAGCTTTTGAATCTTGGAAAACATTCTGACAGTTAGAATATTAAAAATATTATTGTTTTTTTTTTCTCAAATCTTTGTGTTTCAAATCACGTGAAAATTGTATAGAATTTATGTCGCAAATCATTAAAATTGCTTGCTTTTAAATCTAACGAAATTGCTAAAAAGTTTAATATCTTTCAAATCTTTGTGTTTCAAATCACGTGAAAATTGTATAATTTTTTATGTAGCAAATCAGTAAAATTGCTTAAATTTTTCTTTTTACTTCTTTAAAGAATTGTCTAAAGTCGAAGATGAGCATAAAACAAATTGTAAAAAAAAAAAATATGAAAAACTATTTAGAACTTTCCCATTATATATGAATGTAGTTAAGTTTAAAAAATGTCTATCAGGCAGACGGCAGCATAGCCATGTCCTTATATTCTTAGTACTAATGGAATGTAAAACTTGAATATTGTAATAAAGAATTTTATCTATCTATCTATCTATCTATCCTTCAATTGCTGACTTAAAGGTAGGTTCGATATCCCACATATATATCTAAAAGAACATGTCTCTTAGCCTTTTATTAAATTTTAAAATAAAGTACATTCTAAAAGCAATTGATCTTGTGTTTATTTTATGCTTCACGCAATTAAACTCCTTATATCAACACACACCAATTGCATTTCTCACTTGATAGTTGTTTGATAGACAATGAAATTCGACTTCAATTCATACCATTTTTTTTTTTTTTTTTTTTTTGTTGGAGGTTTTTAAAATACCAGCTGGAGCACTCAGACCTAAATACCGGTCCATTGTACTACCAGATAGCAACCTTCTATTTGTTATAGCTTTCCAGATGTTCGGAGAAAAGCCAAAAGACGCTGCCATGGTAAGGAGCCTAAGTTACCAGCTCTCACCATGTCTGCGCCGAGTATCTGTAACCTCATGCGAGAAAAAGCAGGACATTCACAGAGGAAGTGCTCTGCGGTGTCCTCATCTTCTCCACAAGATTCACAGAGTGTGGTATCACTTAAACCTAACACGTTTAAATGCTTGGCAAAAGAGAAGTGCCCGCTGGCAACGCCAATAAGCTTCCTACAGTCTTTTCTGCTACGAGCTAGCAAAAATGTTGCAGTCTTCTTACTAACGTTGGGGAGCATACGCTTGGTTTGTCTGCATCCAATGGAGGCATGCCATCTACGGTTGTGTTCTTCACAGATCCAATCGTTGATTGAAGCCCTCACTGAGGACGCTGGCAGACCTAGCGACGGTTCAGGTCCTGAGAAAGCTGTCTGAGATCCCTGCCTAGCGAGTTCATCGGCGATCTCATTTCCAGTTATGCCGTGATGGCCTGGAACCCAAATGAGACTCAAGGAATTTAATCTTCCGATCGCATTCAGAGAGCTCTTGCATTCCTGGATCACTTTCGAAGTGGTTAGAGGGTTGAGAAGGGCCTTAAGCACAGCTTGGCTATCGCTGCAAACAAAGATACTTCTCCCCGTCCATCCATTATTCGTTACGTGGCTCAAGGCCATTAGGATAGCATAAGCCTCCGCTTGGAAAACGGATGCGTATGATCCCAAAGATGAGTGCAGTCGTATGTCGTCGTTCTCAACAAAGGCACCAGCACCAGAACCCTCGTCGGTTTTGGAGCCATCTGTGAAGATACGATAACAGTTCTTTCCAGGCTCAGATTCTGGAGCGAACCAGTCCTGAACCGAAGGAAAGCTGACTGAGTAATTTTGACGCAGTTTGAGCCTTGGGATCATCGTGTCAGACGGCATATCCATTAGACGTGGGTCAAAGGATATGCTGCTTGCGAGTTCCTCAAAGCTCCAGTGCGAATTGTGCCAGAGACCACATCGTTTTAAACGAGAAATGGTCTTGAGAGTACACCCCATGATGAAGGTATCAAGGGGAGGAAGGTTCAACAGTGCGTCGAGAGCAGCACCCGGTGTGCTGGGGAAGGCCCCCGTAACACCCAGACAAATTGTTCTTTGAAGTTTGGCAAACGAGGCAATAACGTATTTACGCGAGAGCTTATTCCACCAAACAACTGACGCATAGGAGATGATTGGTCTTATCATAGCCGTATAGATCCAAAGGACCCTTTTCGGTGAAAGACCCCATGTCTTGCCAAAAGCTCCTTTACATTGCCAGAAAACTGACAGTGCTTTAGTAGTTTTAGACTCGACATGTTTCGACCAAAGAAGTTTGTTATCCAGGATTACTCCAAGATGCTTGACTTCATTTGAAAAGGGGATGTTGACGCCTTTAAGCGTAAGATGGGTCAGACCAGTCAATTTTCTACGTCTCGTGAAGAGGACAACCTCGGTTTTAAGAGGATTGACGGAGAGACCGTTTCTAACACACCAGGTGTCAATCATACAAATTCATTACAATTACAATTCATACCATAGTGTTTAACAAAAAAAAGTTGAAAGAATAACTGTTTCTGAAAATGGTACATCCCGGTTACCAACGGGAAAACAATTTGTTTTTCATGGCCACCATTTTTTTTTTCTTGGTTTTTTCCGACTCCGTCATACAAGTCGCCCCATGGTGAACGGTGGTGATCTTGAGTTATGGTTAGGGTATCTGCTTATTACATGAAGTGATCGAGGTTTGACTCCCGGAAACACTAAGGAAAAATTGGATCTCCACGGGTATCGTCTTTGGCAAAATTGGCGTTTTCTATTATAGAAATAAAAATAATGCCATGAAAAGCACTTTCTCGATTAGCCGTTAGGTATCAGCTGAATATTGTTGTTCTCTTTCATTTTCTCACAAGGTATGGTTGAGAAAAATGCGCTTTGCCCGGGACATCCCGTCCTGTTGCGCCACATTGATGAAGTTAGCTGATGGGATTTTCAAAACTACTTTACCGTTTGCAATATTTTGTTCGGTTTTCGAATGTTACACTTTTTTTGAAAAAGAAAAATAATAAAGAAATTAATTGCTTTGAGCAGAGTGCTATGACCAACCATTGCGTCTGAGAAGGGTACTACAACATCTAACTGATGAGCACATTGCTGTCTCTGGGCGAAACTCATAATGGAGTGAAGGTCACCTGAACTTTTCATTCTGATTTCAAAATCATAACACTCCGATCAAAATAATTATTTCCTTTATTGTTTTTCTTTAACAATATTATATCATTTTTATAGAGGTATTGCACAAGGACTAATTTTCGGACCCCTTTTGTTCACATTTTCCAAGAACGGTCTCTCATTTTGAACAAAAAAATACTTGGGTATAAATATTTATATGCATACAAAAGTTGTAAGGAACGATTGATTGACATATAGGAAGCAGATTGCAGGACGATCCATCTAATGAGGCCTTTCAGCATTATTTAATTTGTAAAGGGGTGCATTGTACTGTTCGTCTTATTTGGTACCTCAAAAAATACCAGCGACAGGAAAATCTCACACAACCACGCCCCTCTAGACATTGATTTTACTTAAAAATAAATGAATAGGGTGGTGCAACAGAGCGAAGAGCCCAGAGGCCTAGCGCATTTCTCACAACCATGCCTTGTCAGGAAATGGAGGGAACCTACAACTAATTTTCAATCGGAGGACTTGCCAATTCCCCGCGAAAGGCGATACCTGTGAAAAACATTTTTGCTTCTGTTGGTATTCGAACCATGAACCTCCAAGTTAGCAGACAGACATGCTGTGGCGTGATAGGCCATCGCAGGTACCACAATTGATTTTACTTATACACGACTTTATATTCAAAAAGTATTGTGGGGTCAGCTTATAAATTTCTTTTAAACCCAATATTCATCGCAAACAGCTCTACAGTTATTCGAAGATAGATTTCATGTTACCATAACAACTCTGTAATTACCCGACTGTTTCTTAATCTAATTGAAAAAAAAAAAACTCTGAAATGTAACGTAACATAAAACACACTTTTGAAGTCAACGTTCCAGAATCTTAACATTTCTCGAATAAACTTTAACCTGACCCACTTCTTTTTTCATTTGTGTGCAAGGCAGGAGGTCACATCGGCAAGCTTTTTATTCAATTTGCGGCATCTGGATTATCAAATGCATACCCACCTCTAAACAAATTTATTTTTCATAACCACAGACGATCCTTGCACAATGTTTTCCATTCACTTTGCATAAGTTGGTTTGAATAATACAAAAAAAAAAAGAAAAACCTTTCTTTTCGTACAATATCGCTGAAATTGAATTTTGCTTCGTTTGTTGAAAGTTTCACTCACTTTGGTACCTAATTTGAATTTTTCTTTCTCTTTTATCTCATTTCAGAGTGCACACCAACTGTGGAACTACGCAACAAAAAAGCAATATAATCAACCCACCTTCACAATTCGGACATCCTGCATCCACCTCAGCCAGCAATTTCCAACAGACAACGTTGATAGTCTTACAGAAGAGTAAAAAAAAAAAAAACTGTACCTGCTGCAGACAAGGAGGAAATTCCTTAAGAACTGTTTTCTCTTTCGGTCTTGGGTATGCGTGTTTGTGATTGAGATCTGCTGGGCGCTGGTGGTGGCTGTCTTCTTGGAGACTGAACCATAAAGTGTACTTAAGTGCAACACATTTCCTCTATTCGTGGCCATTGAAATCGAGAAATGGGGACACAAATGCAGTTGGACTGTAAAAGTTAACTGAGCAGCCAAAGAGATACAATATCATCTTCAACCAGAAACACATCTTCACGGTTGCCTTGGAATCTGCCCATTCCGATGGGAATTTGATGCATTTGACCCTTCTGGCCTTTGAACGAATATAAGACACCGTTTCTAAGATGAAAAGCAAACTATGTACGTGCACCATGCAGACACTAAGCTGGCTTTTTGTCGTTGTTTGTGTGGTTCTTATACACAACACCAATCCAACCAACTGTGCACCAACAACGGAAATCAATGCCCCAGGCAACGACCATGTTACTGGCGTCTATCCAACAACAACCGCAGCAGCAACGTCGACGTCGACATCGACATCGACATCAACATCGACGATGACAATGACTTCGGCCAAATCTTGGTCCTCACAAAAACCATCTCGAAGTAAACACATAACAAAATCAACTCTATACAAAAAACCATCCAAGGATAAGGGTGGCTGGGCCAAAGTGCCATTTATTTCCCCGACATTAGTCCCGACAGGTTATGATGTGGAAAAGGATATAAGCCATCATAAGAAAGAGGCAGCAGCTACAACAACAGTTGCCACTGCCATAGACACTGTTGTTGACAAAGTCAATGGACCGAAAGATTACACTAACAAGAACAGTACTAATGCCGCCTCCCTGCGGCACCTCACCGTGACGCCACACAAGCACAGCGATGACAGAGCAAAAAGTATCTCCTTTACAAATGTGAATAGCGACGTGGAATCTGGCAAGGATATTGACTCTATATCCGATTCAAGTATAACAAAGGCTGATAAGACTTATGCAACGACCGAAGGATATCATGCCAAAGCAGCAGCAGCAGCAGCACTACCAGCATCATCATCATCTACCACAACAATGCAAAGCAGTCTGGTGGAAAATCCTGATTCCAATGTGAAACTCATTCCAAATATTTCAATGAAAGCTGATAAGGCAAACGGAAAATCGATATCATCCCCTTTGCCAGTGACTTACACACCACTACAGGGAAAGTCATTGGCATTCAATACATCGCAGTTCTTGTTTTCTCAGCAAAATAGTCACACGACGACTATTTCACCCCCACCCATCAAGCTAGACGTCGGACATGATGGTGTAAAAGTTACAAAAAAGAAACAGCTGTTTGATAAACATTTTATTGCAGCAGCGAGCAGTCCTTCTGGTTCGCTTCATACTTCCATAGAAAAGGATAATCCATGGCTGTCGTTGTTGTCAAAGAATAAACCCACCAAGGGCAATGGCGGCGGTGGTCTTGGTGGAAAAAAGTTAATGGAAGTCCCAAATGGATACTTGGGACCGATTATGATGAAAGAAAAAACATTTTCAGTTTCGCATCATGGCAAGAAGCCAAAGCCATCCATAGTTGAGCAGCTGAAAGATAAAAAGCTTGTTGAAATTATAGCTCCCACGGCACTTATGGAGCCGGTGACTAAAGTAAAAAGTTCGCTTTTGCAACCGGATTTCGTTGCAATTGATAGCGTTTCGGTAGCAACGTCGACTGCTTCTACAACTACAGAGAGGGTAAGTAGCTCACAGGCACCGGAACTACCCAAGGTGAACAAAAGCAAGAAAAAGGAGATTGAATCGGAGACCGCAACTACATACTTCTTAGTTGTCACGCAAGAGACTCAGTCTCCATTGAAAGAAATAACAGTTAAACCACCTTTGGACCCCAACATGGAGCCAATGAATTCAGGAGAAATTGAATCAACCCTTCGGGAAATCTACGCCCAAGTGATAAATGCAATGGAGGGAGGGTCAAGGGCAAAGACTTCTCCAAGTATCGAGACCAAAAAGAAATTGCACGTGGACGCAGTCTCACCTTCTAAAATGAGCGACTTTTATGAAGCTTCTCATGATGGAATCACTGATCCTACATCCTCCAACAAGTTGCTAGCTTCAGGCATCGATCATACCACTCAAAGTCGTGTCGGTTGGGATCGAATCCATTCCTCCATTACCGGTCCTGACTATGCCCACAACTCCATTCCTCGACCTGATACCCTCATACTTCCATCCGTGTCTACAGTTTCCTTAGAAGATTCCCCTTCACCAGGTGATCATGAGACAACAACAGTAATGGCCTCAAAATTTAATCCGAAAAAGTCAGCAACTGTAAGCAGAAATCACGACTTATCGGTCACTACTCCCCGTACTTTACCGGTTACTGGTTCCTCTTCCACAACATTTCCCCGTTCTTCGATCGCATTTCAAGTGCATGAGAATGACGATCGTATTCTAACAGCCACATCGCACCCACGATTGGCTGGGTCTCCTCCGAATCTGAAAACCACCAGCGAATCAACCGTGCTCAAAGATCACTTCAGCGACCAGGTGGTCGAAAGCCAAACTGAAAACAGTTTTTCCACGAGCGTGATCACTGAAGCTGTAACATCTAATAGAGTCACCGTAACAGCAAATGATCGAGGATCACAGACGATCTCTCAACGTCCTTTGACTACTCCAATTTTTGATCAAACTTCCTCTTTTCCACTGGCCACTGAAAGGCCAACCAATAAGGACATGGGTTCTGGGGATGAAAGGAGAGAAATTGCCTCTGAGCCCTCACTTAAAGCTGACACTCTTCTGGTAGCTGAAACGTCATCTCATGGTACAGACGAGTCAGGACCAACAGATCCGACAACTTTATCTCCGGAACGAATAGCTTTAACTACAAGTTTCCCAACCTCAACAACAATTAACAATTTGCGTTTGGCAGGACAGAGTTCATCTATGTCTTCATTCAGTACTCCTCCAAAGGGCCCGACGTATTCTTCTACAAGCTTTCCACCCCTTACACTTACAACTTCGACTCAGACACTTGTAACGGATTCCAAAGAAACATCAACTTTATCAGCCAAGGACATTGCAAATCCAACTCCTAACAGTCCACCAGCGGAATCAAAGATCTCTGATATCCAAATCGAGGTGTACGATTCAACTTTAGAGCCCATTCTGGCAGCCACCAACTTCAAACACAGTCCGCATGTCTCTTTTCCACCATTACGTGCCACCACAAAACAAGCTCCAAATAAAGATTTTCCTCAAGAGCGCTTCACCCAATACGTGGTAGATAAGTCTTCTGACTTTGCCACCCCAGAGTCCAGTTCTATTGCAAGAACCCCTGGAAAGCCAGAACCGGCTGCAATTGAAATTCACATCAATGTGTCTGAAGGCTTTGGCAACGAGAGTGAAGATTTGGAGTTCCTGTACCGTCAGTCGGATTTCAGAAAGGCTCCTTCTAAGAAACCGAACAACTCCAACTTGCCCCTGAAACCCTTCCAACTATCTCCCCAAAATGAGACAAGTAATGAAGCAGCAGAGGAAATTGTCGTAGAAATAATCGATGGCAACTCAAACAGCACAGAGAACTCGGCAAGCAGGGAGAATCTGAATGTTAATCCAGTTTTTACATTCCGTTCAGATGATGACACCCAGGTAGAGCTGAAGAATGTAAAATACTATCCCGAGGACAGGCCAAAAGATGGCTCAAAGCAGACTGATGACTTCTTTGTGCCACACTTGGGTCAGCAGTCATCCGGTGCCAACAAGCCTCAAATGGATCGGGACTCCGATACGATATTCTATATATCCAACACAGAAGTGAAGGTGGGTGAGTCTCTTCCTACCGCAAACACTTATGACACACAAATGAAAAAGTCTCGCTTGGAAAGTCAGTTCTTCCCAGCCAACTACGAGGAACGAAAGAAGGTAGTTCCTCAGAGATATGAAGAGGATATCATTTTGTCACCACGAAAGAATGATCCACTAAAAGTCATCCGGAGACCATTGGATATAAGCTACGTTGGTGAGTCCATCATGGAGGTAGAGCAGGTAACAGTTACCACAACTATTCCTCCTCCCGTACCCGGATCAACACCGGACGTCATAATCGAACCAGCAGTCCTCCCAGAGATGGCTATTGGAGTTCCTGTCATAGGGGAGCTGCCTCCGCAAATCGAGCTGAAGGAAATCGATTATATGCCCAATTTTGATGGCAACAAGGAGGAATCATCCATTCAGTACGGAGGAGATCTCATTGATGAAGGTGGTGCCTTAGGTGTGGGCTTCGACATGGATTCCTATCCCCTAGGAAACTTGGGAATGGGAAATAGGAACGCAGCTGTCTCTTCTCAAATGGTACTCAATCATCGAGTTAGTCACTTGAAGAAGGATATCCTCTCGGCGGATCTAACTGGGTCATCAGAAACCGCTGACGGAAGTGACCTACTTCGCCAGTCGAACGACTCCATCAATGGAACGATAATTGGCGAAAAAATGGGTAATGCCACTGCATACTCTGTCATGGAAGAGCCATTATCCGGTAGTGGACAACTTGGTTAGTATACATCACAAACAAGTTTAAACATTAAAACAATTTAACTAATTTTGCTTGTTTTCGCAAACAGACTTCACAGACGTACACACCTTGGTTTTGGCGTGCCTTGCTACCTTGTTACCACTAATTCTGTCCATGCTGTTGGCATTTGGATTGCGGTAAGTACCAATATCAAAGGCAGCTTTTGTCAACCGCACTGGTTGATAAAGCACAAAATAACAGTCCCAACAACGGTCGGTTTTAATTAAAGAAGTGTTGTGGTCGCGTTAATTAGAAATGGAAACTTATTTAAACGTAAGGATTTTGAAAGAGAAGGATAATCTCGTGGTAGAATATCTAATCCTGGCCAAAGGCATATTGTTTTGCAAACGTCTGTTTCGGAGCTTATGTGGACCTTTTTTGGGCCAAGGCACATTTGTGACATGGTAGCACATTAATCCGGGGTTGTTATGGGTAAAAGGTTATCCAGCAACTTTTGGCTCCTTTTTTGTGTGCAAATGTGTGTGGTGCGAGATATGTACGGAGCATATGGAAGAGTGTACACGAGAAATCAACACGTTTCCGAAAAAGGTTCTCGAGGAAAGTGACCCAGTTGGAGGGAATATCCAATGACAGACATATTTGATGTTAAGAAGATTAAGTCTTCATTGATCGCTTTATACGAATGTTCTGAAGGATGAACATTTTGGTTTCTATTGACATAACTGTTTAGCCATGATTTAAATGTAAATTATTTATAATGTCCTAGACATTTATGTGAGAAATCCTTCCCATGTTGATAGCAACAAAGTTTTATGAGAGAGATAGATGCAGATATGTGCTCATAAAATCGAAATTTGCTTTTAATTGCGTTATTGAAACTCTGCTTTTGGGTTTTGGTACTAGGACAGTTGAAATGGGAATTGAAAAAGGAATTTTAAAGCACTGCAGTTGGTTGAAATTAATTCCAGAATATCAATTAGACGATTAGGTAGCACTGCAATCAGTAGTCAGGGTCAGAACTCTGTTGAAAAATGGAATGATTTTCGCTACTAAATCAATGATATGAGCAGAAGCAACATTTGTAGGGTTTCAAAATCCATAAGCATAAATATTTAATTTATAAATTAAATGAGCGAATGTGTCTAACAAACACTGGGAGGTCGAGGAACTAGCACATTTATCTCAACCATGAATCTCATATTTTTGTTGGAAGGGGCTGACGAATTTTTCGCCGTTTTCGACCAGCTAAGTTCGCTTAACAATTCGGTTTTCATTATCCATGGGCTGGATAAAGTTCAGAACTTTCCCAAAGCATATTGTATGAAAACTTATGGTTTCGTCGCAAATCTCTCATCTCTCCTAGACAACACGGGTTCCTCAAGGGCAGGTCAACAACAACAAACCTTGTTGACTTTGTCTCATTTTCCCTCTCAGCCTTAGAGAATGGAAAGGAGGTCGATGTAATTTCAACTGACTTTAGTAAAGCTTTTGATAAAATCTTCCACAAACTTATTCTTTTTAAACCTTCCACCCTCGGCTTTGAACCCATTCTGTTGAGATGGATTTCTTCTTATTTAGAAAACCGTTTTCACAGCGTTCGATTCAGATCCGCCTTATCCAGCCGCTTTTTAGCAACATCCGGTGTTCCCCAAGGCAGCCATTTAGGCCCTCTGCTCTTCATTCTCAGAATTAATGACATTGAAGTGATCATCAAACACTCCTCTATCTCTCTCCATGCGGACGATAATAAGTTTAACCGAGTCATTTCTTCTTCTGAAGTCTCTTCCTACCTCCAACAAGATCTCGACAATTTTTCAATATGGTGCTCCAAAAACTGCCTGGAGCTAAATGTTTACAAGTGCCAATCAATAACCTTCTCACGTAAACGCATCAAATCTCCTCACCGTCTCTATCTTTTAAACAGTGAAATCATTTCCCTCGTTCAGGTGATCCGTTAACTTAAGTCTTAGCTATTGAGTTTCTTAGTCTGTAAGTTAGACTTAGTAATATAGCTTCTATTAAGCCTAATAAATGTGGGATTTGTCCCCAACAAAATCAAATCAAAATCTCTCAAAGACGTAAAACAAATTTGAAAGATCACTTTTTCGACGATCCAAGTGATCATAGAAGCAAAGACAATCTTCATCGCTTTATAAGAAGGTGAAAATGATTTAAATAAGAGGCAATTCCCACAATTTTCTTTTGGGAATTGCTTACAGCCACTTTAGCCCAACCTAAAGTTTTGACTTGTGATGGGAGCTGACGAAATTATGTTTGTTCTTTTCTTTAAGTGGACATTTTGTGGATCTTCGTTTTTGCGCGCTCGAGGGGTTATAAACTACTTATAATTATGATATGTTAACAAACAGTACGAGCGTAAGAAAAATGTTGATAAATCGTTAACTTATGAAACATCTTGGAGAACGAAAGCTTCTCAATGACCGACAGTACAGCCTTTGTATCAAACTGGTTCACTGGTGATTTGATGGCTGAAAAGTGGAACCAATCTTTACATTGTTTTGGAGAAAGTAAGATTATTACGCTTGGGTAGAATTCAATTGTTCGAAAACACATATTGTCATTTGTCGTTAATGCTTAACATCCCCCCATTGCATTGCCATTATTTACCATTGGTACATGCATCCAAGAAACCATAAAGCTGTTAAGTCGAACAAACATTTTATTTATTTATCTCCAACGATTTCGATAAGATCTTCTGTGCAGTATTAATTTTAAATTGTTTTTCTTATGATTTTAAAAAAAGTCTAAAAACGGTACCTCTCATAGTACCGTTCTATTCAAAACCGACTTTCTCGTCAATGGCTGACACGATCATGACGAAATTTGGGATTTTAAAAGTCGTGAACTGTTAAAGAAAGACTGCATACCAATATTTAAAAAAAATTAGTTTTGGAAATTTTATAAATTTTTTAAAAAAATTTTGATTTTTGGAAATAACTTCAAAACTATAACTTTGATTTTTTTTTAATTTTTTGTCAAAAAAAACTTCTACCAAGATCTAGAACCTTGGATACTAGAACTTGACTTTTAAGAAACAGTTTTCAAAAAAAGTGAAAAATAAAAAACCGTTTTTTGAAAAAACTGTTCAAACGATTTTGATTAAATTTTCATCATGCATATATGTATTAGCAATTGCAAAAGAATTGCGTTTTTAGATTTTTGCTTGAAACCTTTGGAATATTTAATTTAATTTTTTCATTATTTTGTGTGATTTAATTCAATTTCCATAATTAATGTGTAGTTGGCAACCCTGTACCACAAAATATATTATGAGGAGCTTATACCAAAAACCTTAACTCAGCCTTTAGATTTTGATATCGTATATAGAACACAATCGCAAGTTCGTGCGACCCAGTCGTGCCCATTTTTTTACATTCTTTACAATCCTACTAATATTATAAACGTGAAAGTTTGTATGTGTGGATGTATGTTTGTTACTCTTTCACGCAAAAACTACTGAATGGATTTTACTTAAACTTTCCAATAATATAGCTTATACATCAGAATAACACATAGGCTACAATTTATCCCTAAATTCCCACGGGAACGGGAACGTATACGGGAACTTAGAAACTACAACACCGATTTCAAAAATTTTTCCAATGTTAGAATGCTTCATTATCCCCGAGTAACATAAAAACTTATTCATCCCCATATTCCTACGGCTCCCTATATACAACACCGATTTCAAAAATTCTTCCACCGTTAGAATGCTACACTATTCCTGTGTAACATTTACTTTAATTCATCCACATATTCCTACGGGAACGGGAGTCCTTACTAATATAATAAGTGTGAAAGGAGCTCTATCTGTCCGTCGTTCTATGTTACCATCTCCCGCCCAAACTAATAAACCGATTTAAATGACATTTTAAACAAAGATTGTTCAGAACCTGAGGAAAGACATAGACTATATATTTTTTCCCTATATTCCCACGGGAGCAGAAACGTATACGGGAACTTTTACTTTTACTATAGCACCGATTTCAAAAATTCTTCCACCGTTGGAATGCTCCATAATCCCGGAGTAACATTAACTTTAACTTATCCACATATTCCCACGAAAACGGTCACCATATTCCCACGGGAACGGGAGTCTTTACTAATATTGAAAATGCGAATGTAGCTATGTCGGTATGTTTTTCGTATGTCTCCCGTTCAAACTGCTAAACAGATTTTATTAAATTAGCTACAGAGATGGTCTAGAACATGCGGAAGGATAAAGGCTATATATCTATCCTTATATTCCCACGGGAACGGAAATGGGAATTCAAAAACTACGGTCTCAAAAGTATTTTTAACAGGGCTACAAGGTGTTGAAATAGGGGTTGAATGTTTTTTTTTGGAAATACCGCCATTTTTAAGGCTAGAAGTTTTATTTCCTAAAAAGTTAAAAATGCTGCTGAAAGTCACTATTCCACGCGGACGAAGTCGCGGGCACAGCTAGTATATAATATGTATAATGGAACTCAGTTAAATAGTTAAATTAGTAAAAAGTTTTAAGCCCTACATACATGTTGAGTTCAAATATGTCCAAATTAGGCTTAACAATTTCAAATCAATTTGTCACTAACTGAGTATGGCCTTTCAACCGACGCGACGCGACGCGATGATACATTTCAAGTTAACAGAATATGATGACATAGAACAGCAAAATCTGAAGGAATCACCAAAAAGCTCCAGCTCATAAAACGCTTTACTTTTTTCCAGTTCAATTCCACTCACAAAACAACGCATTTAATTCATTTGATTCCTTTAAAATTTCTTCTCACGACCAGAATAATTTCCTTACTATTAATTTGGTATTTTAAAACAAATGGCTGCTGTGCTAATCCAATCAATTCTAACCCTCCCTCACAACGGCGCCACAAATGACTTTTCGGAATTTAACTCACGATTCTAAATCAAGAATCAAGGATTGATTCTCCCAAAAACAATGGTCGATAAAACAAATTACCCAAAAAAAGGTCTCGAAGGGCTAAAGGCTCTTTAATTTATAAATCGCAGCAATGACGATGAGATCGTGACTATTTAAAAGAAATTAAATCTTCCAAGCGACACTAATAAAACCAAAACTCATCCCTACCAAGGATTAAAATCTAAGAGCCATGTCTTAGACGAGCGTTGAGGGAAACGAGTATTTTATTATTCTATACGAAGTTTATGAGCTTTCGAAATGTGACATTTGGTAGATGTAAACGACTGATTTCTTAACGCTACTTAACTGCCAAAACTTATTCATGTACCGAGCGGTGACGTCGGATTTAATGCAAAGTGGAACTTAATTTGGCATAAAAATGTTACTCATTTTCTTTTGTCTTAGAACATCCAACGGAATGCAACTTTGTTGCACACCATACACTATTAACTTTTAAACTGGATTGGGTGTAACAATGAAAAGGGTCCTCGAAACTTAACATCATCAGTGTATACGTGTTCTTCTTTTTTAGAACTGTTTTGACTGTTCCTTACAAACAGTTACTTCCACTAGCATCCTTTTCCAAGAGCGTGTCTTCAATTAAAAATACATTTTCCGATTCTTAACCCAAGGCCCTTTTTGTTTTACACGTAGTTTATTCTTGTTCCTTTTGCGCCACGTTTTAGACACATGTCCTCGGAAGTCCTTTTCCTATTTGAAGAACTTTTCTAAACTAAAATCCTCGCACTGAACGTACACGTGACAAGATATTTGAATTAAAGTACAGTCAAAGGATTAGTTATAACGAAAAGTTAAGAGAAAGTTTTTGGTGTCACCATTGCCGGAAATACGTAAGGAAAATCTACTTGGTCTTGTATCTGGGATGTTCATTGCCCAGATAGTAGGTGAAGTCCTCAAGGCCAAAAATATGACAAGCTGACACGGATGTGTTGAGAAATGAGTAGACATTTTATTCAATTAAATGGCAAATGAAAAAAAAGGTAGGATTCACGTTTATTCACCTTACAGGATACACCACCAGGAGGGACTTCTTTTGGGATGTCACATCTCAAACACACTGACTGTGTATGGCTTTATGAGATGGAAGGTATTATGTGTCATTTAATCCCAAGGCCATAATTGATATTACTTAAGGGTTGTGAACATTTTTTTTCCTTTCCGGAACATGTTTCGTCCTTGTTTGCATTCACTAATTAGGGTAATGGTATCTTAACGTTAATCTTCGCAGTAAGTTAGCAAATGGGACTTTTCAAATGGATTTTGTAGAAATGTTAATTGAAAATTTTCATGACAACGGTAAGTTTGAAAGGATCTCAAGAGATTTGGCATTAAACTTTTGAAAGCAGCTTTTTTGTATGTATGTTTAAGTGTAACAATGATTGGAGCGTGGGAAGTTGAGTGTCACAATTCTTGAAAGTCCATGGAAGGTCTCACTTAGCTCTTAGCTGAGCATACTAACTCAGTCGTTAGTAGATTTGAAACTGTAGTTTTTATTAAATCCCATCTTGATGTGCTCTTTTACAATGGTCCGGTAGAAGGTAACTTGATAGGTCCTTATCAATGTGGTTTTAGACCAGAGAAGTCCACAATAGACCAAATTTTCACATTACGGCAGATCTTGGAAAAAACCCGAGAACATAATATCGATATTCACCACCTCTTTATCGATTTTAAGGCCGCGTATGACAGTATTTACAGAGACGAGCTGTACAGAGCCATGTCTAGTTTCGGCATCCCTGCAAAGCTCGTACGACTATGCAGGATGACTTTGGAGAATTCACGCTGCTCCGTCAAGGTCGGAAAAGAACTCACCGAGACCTTTGATGTCGGAAAAGGCTTTAGGCAAGGCGACAAACTGTCATGCGATTTCTTCAACATCATACTTGAACAGATTGTAAGAAACTCAAACGTCAACACCAGAGGAACAATCTTTCAAAAGTATGTACAATTACTCGCCTACGCAGACGATATTGACGTAATGGGAAGAAAAAAGCGTGATGTCATAGGTGCTTTTGCGAGTATTGAAACAGAAGCGGCAAAAATGGGTTTGATGGTTAATGAGGGCAAAACGAAGTATATGCTGTCATCAAACAAGGACACAGAACATCGACGAATTGGACAAAACGTCACAATAGACAGACATAACTTCGAGGTAGTACAGGACTTCGTCTACCTAGGATCCGCTGTAGACACGGAAAACAACATCAGTGCGGAGATCAAACGGAGAATAACTCTTGCCAACCGTTGCTTCTTTGGGTTAAGAAGGCAATTGAGAAACAAAACCCTCTCTAGAAAAACCAAGGTGACCTTGTATAAGACCTTAATCATCCCAGTCCTGCTGTACGGCGCGGAAGCATGGACCTTATCGAAAGCGGATGAGGAAACTCTTGGTCGTTTCGAAAGAAAAATTCTCCGAATGATCTTTGGTCCCGTATGCGAAGACAATGTGTGGAGAAGAAGATACAACAACGAGCTGTATGAGCTGTACCGCGACATGGGCATAGCCAGAAGAGTACGCATCGCGAGGCTACGATGGTTGGGCCATGTAGAGCGGATGGACCCAAACGCTCCGGCTCGTCGGGTTTTCGAAAGCACATTGCAGGGAAATCGCGGAAGGGGAAGACCTTGTCTTAGGTGGCGCAATCAAGTGGATGAAGACCTCAACCGACTTGGAGTGCGAAACTGGAGAGAGCTCGCCCGAGATCGAAATCGTTATAGAAGGATGTTGGTTGAGGCCCAGGTTCACCCCGAACTGTAATGCCCACCTAAGTAAGTAAGGTAGAAGGTATACAATTTTTCACTCTTATGTGGGATAGCCGTCTATAAATTTCTTTGTAAAGCGACTACTGATATCAATTCTTACAAGCTTAAGGAGGACGGATTTGCATAAAAGTGCGCACTGCCACTGCGAAGCAGACTAAAAACGCAATCACTTCGAAGTGAAACTCATTGAACTTAAATCCTTGTCAATCTCAATCAGATGTGATCGATGAAAGACTTGCAGGGCATATCCAAATTTCTTTGATCCCTTGCTAAGCATTCTTTTTCTATTAAACTGTCAATTACATGAAACGGTTTTGCCTTCGGAGGAGGAACTTGAACGACACTGTATGTTGAGCTCATTAAATTCTGAGCTTGAAAGCTTTGTTCAACCTGAAATATGAAAACGCGTAAAATTTAATGCTTCCAAGACACAACGCTGTCTTTAGTCGTTGAAGCGAAAATTAGCCTCCTTGAGTTGATCTTGCATCGATGAAAGAGAACGTCACTCAATCGTCGATGTGTTCATTACCAACCATCTTCTGTGGAGTAATTCTCGACATCACTAAAAGCACCGCAATATGATTAGGTTTTCTTCGACGATGCAGACATTTTCCTCCCCCTTTGACGTGGTCGTTACCTACAAACAAAACGCGTTGAACCCAGGGGTCTACGGAATTTCTCACAACCATACCTTGTGAGGGAATGAAGAGGACCTACAATTTTCTGCCAATTCCGAACGGCTTATCAAGAAAGGGCTTTTAATGACAGTAAATTAACGGAGGGTTTGCAATTCCTCGCGAAAGGCGTTGCCGTCAAAATACATTTTTGGCTCTGTTGGGATTTGAACTACAAACCTCCCGGTTAACAGGCAAACATGCTTACCATCACGCCACGGGTACCCCAGATGAACAATATTTAGAGAAGAGAGTATTCGGAGAGCAGCCTTCAAAATGATAGGAGATAGGAAAATAATTTTCTCTCTAACTTCTTGTCTCTCCTCATTTTATAAATCTTGTCAATTCAATCAGACATAAATGTACAGCTGCAATCATCAATTGTTTATTGTAATCTTGTTGGGCTTAATCATGCCTAAAATGATTTGTGTAGTGACTTGGCCGTGACTAGAATCTAGATTGGAAGAATTTCTGATGAGTTGAGGGCCACCTCCAGCAAAATTGATGATATCCTAGCTCAAGTGCAGCCTCACATACTTAGGTGGGCAATTGGACAGTTCGGAGTGAACCTGATCGTCAACCAACATATTACGCCAACAAATTCGATTTCGGGAGAGCTCTCTCCAGTTTTACATTCTCAGTCGGTTTGAGGTCTTCTTCTACTTGATTGCGTCACCTTAGACGAGGTCTTCCCCTTCCGCAATTTCACTCCAATGTGCTTTCAACCCGAGCGTTTGAGTCCATCCCATCCATCTCTACATGACCCAACCATCATAGCCTCGTAATTCGTACTCTTCTAGCTATGCCCATGTCGCTGTACAGCTTAAACAGCTCGTTTTTGTATTTTCTACTCCATACATTGTCATTGCATACGGAACCAAACATCATTCAAAGTATTTTTCTTTCGAAACGACCAAGGGTTTCTTCATCCGCTTTCGATCAGGTCCATGCTTCCGCGCCTCAAAGCAGGATTGGCATGATTAAGGTCTTCTTAAAGGTTACCTTGGTTTTCTGGAGAGGGTTTTGTTCAAAATTACCTTCTTAACTGAAGCAAACAACGTCAAAAATAAAAAATAACTATAACTATTACAACGTCAATTTTCAACACCTCCATACTTTTCCCACAACCACCAAATAATGTCTCTATTCTTGAGGAACTGCTGAATGCAGATAAGACCACAAATCCTCCGACTGACAACAACCTCCTCAACAATATTAGTTTCACCAATCCTGAACCGACTCGCCCTAATAAGAAGGGGATGAACAAAATCGGGGTTATCTGGGCTACGTTGGAATGGAATGCCAGACAGACGAAAATGGATACGGCTAACAGCTCCTGGTTCCTACTTAAGAACGCATCAAAATCAAGCAGTGTTGATTGGGTACGCTCATTCTTCAAGTCGCGTTATTCCATTAACTTATTCAAGTGTATCTCAAAGGCGACAAGGCGGTTCAAAATTTGTATTTTTGTATGTTCCGGAAAAAAGCTTCTGGAAAGCATTCTATATGAAATACTTTCTTTTCAATGCAACTTAATGATATCCTCCAAGCAGCATGGATTTCCTAACTGCCACTAATTTGGTTGAGTTTGTTTCCTTCTCGCTCTCGGCGATAGAAAAAGGAAACAAAGTAGACGTCATTGCAATAGATTTCAGCAAAGCTTTCAACAAAATCTCTCACACTTTAATCTTATATGAACTTTCCTTCCTCGGATTTAGTCAAATGGATCTCTTCATATCTAGACAACCGCCAATATAGAGTTCATTTCCGTTCTACTCCTTCAGTTCCTTTTGTGGCAACCTCCGGTGTGCCCCAAGACAGCCATCTTGGACCCCCCTTTTTCATCCTTGCCATTAATGATTTAGAAAAGATCATCGAATATTCTTCTATCTCACGACGATGAAGCAAACATTTTCAAAGTCATCTCCTATGGTCAGGATTTTCTCTAGCTTCAAAATAGCTTCGATTCATTCGTTACTTAGTGAAGTAAAAATTTCCCTGAATTAAAAATTAACAATTCGAGACAACCAGCCTTATTATGAGTTACACGTGAAATAATTCCCCTTGAAAAGGATCCCATTTCTCTTTTCCGTTATTATGAGTTTCGGTGGAAAAATTTTCCATGTTCGAAAAATATCCCTTATTATGAGCTATTTTTTCCCGTGAAATGTGAAAACGTTGAGAGCAATTTATTTCACTTATTTTTGTGAGGCGAATAAGTGAACAACAAAAGCGGAAAAATTGTAAGCCTTGAATTCTGTTCAGGTGAAACTCATAATAGCTTTTAAAATTCCGGGCGAACAAAAATGTTCCGGGCGAAAAGCTGTTCACGTGAAACTCATAAAAAGGCTGAAAAACTTTTTCTCGATAAAGTAAAAAACCTCCCACCAGATCCTATCATCTTCAGAGCCTTCCCATTAACCGTGTTAAGTTTATCCGAGTTTTAGGTGTTCTCGGCGAATTAACTCTTCGGTCTAATATTGACGAAGTAATATCAAGAGCTAACTCCGCCCTTATTTTAATCAAGAGATGGTCCAAGGAATTCCGCAAGCCCCTTAATTACCAAATCACTCTTTATCGACTTTATTCGCCCTCACCGTGATTATGCATCGCAAGTGTGGGCTCCATATCAAGCGGTTCACATCTCAAGGATCGAAAGCATTCAACGTCGTTTTCTGCTTATTGTCGTTCGTAATCTCTACGAAGTGACGTTAGGATTTTTCTCACCCTACTTCCTTACCGCGAACGTCTCTCAATCATCAATCTTCACTCTTGAGGAATCCGAAGGCATGTCTTTGACATCATCTTCATCCACTGGATTCTTACTGGTAATACTGACTGTTCTCCCCTTTTACACGTTCTCCCCTTGTAACGTAAGATCATCCCGCCTTTTTTTTCCTTCCTGCTCATCGTACAACCTATGGTCTCAACAAACCTTTAACCCGCATGTTGAGTAAGATTAATTCTGTTACTTTTCTTTTCCACCTCAATATTTGAAGTCCCTGTCTAAAAGTCCTTCTTTTAAACAGTCTCTCATCCTTATAGTTTAATTTAGTTTTGAATTAGTTTTACTTTGTTTATGTTTAGTATTGTTGTAGTACTTTTAAGCATGGAGTAAGCTACTAAAGGGGGTGCTAGCCCCACCAAAATTAAAGTTTCTGCAGGGTAATGTGTGGCTCTGATTGTGGACGCTTTTTACTTTAGCTGAAAGGTGACTGTTGAAGGTAGGAGTACTATTCAATTTCACTGCCAGATACTCATACTCATTGGTTACTTCTAGTTTCGAATTAATGAGACACCGATGCACTTTGCTTTTAAAGTTTTGTGAATCGTAATTCAGTGCAAAAACGGAGTCTGGTGAAGCATTTCACATTTGGGAAGTGCGACTAAAACATGTATTTCAATACTTGGCTGTATGTCTGAAGTTGGGTTAAAAGTAAAACTTTTGAGCATTTTTAGCGAGGCGGGTGTTGCGGCTAGATTGTTTTACAGGAGGAATGTAACTTTCTATTTCAATAGAGCATGTCAAAAGTGTGAAAAAAGCGGTAAAAGCGAGTGAGATAGGTAGCGTTTTGACGATGTTCAAGAGGAACAATCAATCCCAAAATTGAGCTGTCACCTATCTTTCTGGATGCTGTTTGGATTTGTACCCTATCAAGTAAGCGCAAAGATACTTGAAGAGCAGCTCTTCACTATTCCATTGGTGTGAAGACGTAGGCTCTCTGTTGACCATCAAAAGACATGGGCATTACTCAGCATGTCAGAAAACATCAGTAAAAAATTTAAGTCATGTCAAGTCAACATCCCAAAGCCGATCCTTATCAGATTCCAATTCTTTTGATTCTTTTGAAAATTTTCTGCGAAGATGTCTATGATTCTATGAGAAAAGACACGAATATTTTCTTTTGCCCTCAAAGTACTTTGAATTGAGTGATGTTGTCTCAGAAGCAGAGTTTTGTTTTAAAAAAACTCATCCTTTATGTCTCAAGTGAAGTAAATTGGGTCGTAATCCGCTTACTTCATTGTTCAAGTTTCTTCCTTCCACAACAAACGGAATGGAATATTCAAGGATTGGTTGTTTCAAAAAGTTTTCATCAGCATCCAGACAAAAAAGTTTTTCTTGCTGTTAATATGCATAACTTAATTCAAAGAAAACTTTACACTTGTCTATTCTCAGACATAAGAAGCATTTCTCTTCCTCGGCTTAGTAAAACTAACCCTGTCCTCTTGTTAGCGTCTATATAAACTCAAAACGCCTACATTTCCATTTTAAATTGTGTTAATTTTGTACCGAGAAGACACAGTTCATAAAAAGGACCAAACGTCCCTGCTTTCTATAAATGTGTCTTATTTTTATATATAGCTAGGTATATATATATATATATTTTTTTTGTTTCGTTATGAAAAAAAGAAAAGAAGAAAATTTGAGGCGAAAATAAACATTGGGAAAGACGCCTCCTCTATCGTCATTAACCAACAACCAACTGGGAACGTGATTTTCGGCTTCGTGTGTTTTTCATTCATTCACACCATCACTTCAAATTAAACAGAAAAGTTTTCTGTCAGCCGTCTTTGTTATGCATAGAGAAACAAAACATCAACATAATTAGAGATTTACATTTGTCAGTGTCTAGCCCGACATTCTTTGTCATTAGTCTTCAAGGTTTACAAGAAGCACTTTGACAGCCCCATAAGAGTGGATCTACAGGGGATGCCTTTGGTTGTTTCTTGTTTGTTTTCATCTTGCTTTTGACGGCATTTCTCTCTGACGCACCACAAATAAATTCAGGAAAATTATTTCAGTGAAATATGAGCTCTCATACTCGCCACATTCGCTGTGAATGAAAATTAAGAAATTATAATTTTTCTTTGCTTGAGGAAAATATGATTAAACCTCACTCTACATAGGCATGTAATTTATGTTGTGTGATTTTTATGTGCTGTGTGATTAAGTCTCTGAGAACTGCACTAGGTTCCTTAAATAATATTTATGTCGTTTACGAGTAGGTATACATCGAAGCAAAACGATACACTGAGTAAAAAGTTAATGAAACTCTATTTTTGGTATTGAAGAAAGCGGTTTCATTTTATAGCCTTCTTGGAAAAAGAGCCTTAAAGTGTTTCTAGCGTTAGCCGCAACACTTTTTCTTCGCAGTCTCTACAAAGCTGAGGTTCTTTTTTGTGATAAACTTTAAACTGAATTGTCATTTAGACACACAATCATAGTCTTTGGATACTTCGTTGACAGTTTGATTGATTTCAAGGCCTTCAAGACCCGAAATTGTTTAATTTTGACACTAATCAGAAAGAAACTTTTCAAGATGAGCATTCGATTTTTAATTAAGTGGAAGCAATTTGGAACTAACAAAATAATGTAGTCACTCTTAATCTTACTCTTAAGAGTAGGTATACTTGAAGTGGCCAAGTAAGATTGTTGATTCGTCCAAAAATATCATACTACCCAACATTTATAAGAAAAAAGTCTCTTATGTGAGTTAGCGAAAAGGAAGGAGTTCAATCGACAGCAAACGATATGCTTTTTGTCATACCAGGGTCCGTTTTACAAATAACGATATTAGCAAAAAATCTCTCGCTCGTTACGTTATGTGACTCCGTTTTATGATACTGGAGATATCTGATTTAGGCTGTCGTTTTGATATGGTTCTGACAATTACATGGGTTCATTCTCGTAATTCATATGGCGTGGCTATCGTTGTTTTGGGTGTCGTTTATTGACTGTCGTTTCGTAATTCGTAACGCGGGCCCAGGAATTTCGTGAAATCAAAACTTCCAGTGCTCATGTCTAAATTTTTGGTTGTAAAACAAAATTCGCATTAGAATTAAGGTCTAAATTTTAAAATCCAAGTGTTTCTGTAGTTAAATAAATAAATAAATAGGGTGGCGCAACAGAACTTGAAGCCAGGGCCTATCACATTTCTCACAATCATTGCATTGTGAGGGAACCGAGGGGACCTACAATTTTCTGCCGGTTCCGAACGGTTAATCGAGAAAGCACTTTTCATGGCAATGAGTTTAATTACGAAGGATCTGCTAATTCCTCGCGAAATGCGATACCCGGTAAAAAATATTTTCCCCTATATTGGGATTCGAACCACGAGTGCAAGGAAAGTCAACAAATTTAATTAATTTTTATGATTCCATCTGTGAAGTTTGAGTTATAACAGCGAGTTTTCAGCTGTTCTTTTACAAAACAAATAATTAAGGTAATTTTACTTATTTGCACCTCTTTAAATTGCAATCTTTTTCAATACTTCAAATTTCAGACTTCAAACTTCAAACTGTTGTCAAATGCTCTGTGCTGATGTGCGGGCAGTGCATTTAAATCTTGCATCCGGATCTATAAACTTAAACTTAAACTTAAACTTAACCATTGGAAAAATTATTCTTAAACACAGGAAATGGTTTTCTTGGATTACCTTTTTCGACTCAGCATCAAATATAAAAGTAGATTTTGTGTCCCTAGAAAACTGAAAAAAGTTTACTTTTACAACCTCAGAAAGTATATGTGTACCTCAAACACTCAAGCTACACAATCGATTTCATTTTGTTTCGTTTTCGTTGATACCGCCAATATCTTCATGGGCCACTGTTCATTAGAAGAAGTGGAGAGGCAATGAGTTTGAATCTGCCTGGTGGCTATTTAGCTTTGCTTTATACAACCTTAACAGAATTATTTAAGGATACCAAGCAATCCATCCAAAAAATTTGTACACAACTTTCATTCTGATGGCGACATCATTAGGTGTGTCCACCAAAGGGAAACTGTCACTGGTCTTTGAATGTTTTTATTTTGATTCAAAAACTTAAAAGAACCTTTAATTTTTTGGCGAATATTTCTGAGACATTTGCACATTTTCTACATTTTCTTGTCAAAGCAGAAAAGCTGTTGCTGTTGGTTTGAGATTAATCTCCATTTCTGATCAGGGTACGTTTTTGGTGCTTGTTTTTTGTTTGCAAAAACTGACTGAGAAGGCTATACAAAATTTAAGTGAAAAACGTTCTCTTTCGATACTTATTTACGGTAAATAAGTATACCTCAAATAAACTTCAGGTGGATCACTATAGTGCGAGTGTAGCAGAGAAGTGGGGAAGTTGTGATTACCAAGGACCGCAGAAGGTATGGGGAGGGTGGGGTTTAGACCCCACCTAACTTTTCTGAGCATGGGGTGCACCCCACCTTCTGGACTTGGAAATATACCAATTTTTTTAGTTGAATGAGGCAAAAAAAATGTTATGAAATTATGTATATTGTTATACTAATTTTTGCTTGGTTGACTGAGACTGACCAAGTGATTTGAATTTATTTATCGGTTACAGACTCAACGTTATGAATTATTTCTTATCCTTTTTTGTCTCCTTATATTATTATTATTCCTGTTGGTGGTTTTTAAAATACCAGCTGGACCACTCAGACCTAAATACCGGTCCATTGTACTACCAGTTAGGAACCTTCTATTTGTTATAGCTTTCCAGATGTTCGGAGAAAAGCCAAAAGACGCTGCCATAATAACGAGCCTAAGGCCCCGATTGCGGTTGTCGATTGACTAATCGATACTCGACTTTTGTCGATTTCGATCGACATTCTTCGATTTGACGGTCGACAGCTTTCGTTCATAATTTTCTGGTCGACTGTTGCGTTAGGAAATCATTTTGTGGGAAAATGTAAGTATTTTATTGAACAAATTCATATTTTGATATAATACTCGTATTATATACTCGTATTATATCAAAATATGAGCATTTGTTCAATAAAATACTTACATTTTCCCATAAAATAATTTCCTAACGCAACAGTCGACCAGAAAATTATGAACGAAAGATGTCGATCGAAATCGACAAAAGTCGAGTATCGATTAGTCAATCGACAACCGCAATCGGGGCCAAAGTAAACAGCTCTCACCATGTCTGCGCCGATTATCTGTAACCTCATGCGAGAAAAAGCAGGACATTCATAGAGGAAGTGCTCTGCGGTGTCCTCATCTTCTCCACAAGACTCTCAGAGTGTGGTATCAATTAAGCCTAACACGTTTAAGTGCTTGATGGCAAAAGAGAAGTGCCCGCTGGCAACGCCAATAAGCTTTCTACATTTTTGCTACGAGACAGCAAAAATGTTGCAGTCTTCTTACTTACGTTGGGGAGCATACGTTTGGTGTGTCTGCATCCAATGGAGGCATGCCATCTACGGTTGTGCTCTTCACAGATCCAACCGTATATTGAAGCCCTCACTGAGGACGATGGCAGACCAAGCGATGGTTCCGGTCCTGAGAAAGCTGTCTGCGATCCTTGCCTAGCAAGTTCATCGACGATTTTATTTCCAGTTATGCCGTGATGGCCCGGAACTCAAATGAGACTCAAGGAATTTAATCGTGCGATCGCATTCAGAGAGCTCATGCATTCTTGGATCACTTTCGAAGTAGTTAGAGGGTTGAGAAGGGCCTTAAGCACAGCTTGGCTGTCGCTGTAAATACAAATACTTCTCCCCATCCAACCATTGTTCGTAATCTAGCTTATAGCAATTTGAATAGCATACACCTTCGCTTGGAAGACTGATGCGTATGAGCCTAAAAAGGCATGCAGTCGTATATCATCATTCTCCACAAAGGTACAAGCGTCAGATTCATCATCGGTTTTGGAACCATCTGTGAAAATTCGATAACTATCCTTTCCTACTCTAGAATCTGGAGTGGACCACTCCTGAACCGAAGAAAAGTTGACTGTGTATGTTTGACGTAGTTTGAGAAAGCATATCCATTTGTCGTGACTCAAAAGATATGCTGCTTGCGAGTTCCTCAAAGCTCCAGTGCGAATGGTACCAGAGACCACATCTCTTTAAACGAGAAATGGTCTTGAGAGTACACCCTATGATGTGGATATCAAGGGGAGGAAGATTCAGCAGTGCGTCGAGAGCAGCTCCCGGTTTTTTCTCCTTGGTTTTAGCCATTTTTTTTTTAAAATATAATAAAACGTACATTTCACGGAATATTCATTATGCACACACATACGCGTGAGTTAAGAAGAATTATTGTCGATCCGCTGACATTCCAGCGAAAGCCAACGGATTTTGGAAGCAATTAGAATCCTTTGAATTTTATTTTTTATTGATTATGTTCTTTGAAGTTTTTGAAATCTTCGCGCTCTTGAATCACATCAAAAAGTAGATGACGTAGTAATTAGTTTGGAGGCGATGAGAGATTCAAAATTTGAAACAATATGGGAAAAAGCTGAAGCGGAATCTGACGCACTTGGTTTGGGAAAACCGGCACTGCGGCGAATCCGGGCGGTTAGTAAACGTTTAGATTCTAATCCTGACTCAATGCACGTCTTTAAAACTCCCAAAGAATATTATAAAAAAATTATTGCGAAGTGTATGATTGTGTGCTGGCGTAATTAAGAGAACGATTTAATTCAAGTACACTCTGTCAACTCGATGAGCTTGAAAATTTTGTAACAGGAGAAGATATTGAAGTCGGTAAAATTATAGAATTTTATGGCAACGATTTCACAGAAGACCAGTTAACTCGCGATCGGAACACCTTTATAAGCCGGAAACAAATAAATTTAAAACATGTAAAAGATGTAGTAACGTCGAAAAAAAATTGTTGGTGTGCAGCTCTTATCCCAGAATTTTTCAAACTCGTTCAGCTCATTTTGACAGTACCTGGTTCCACGTGCACTAATGAAAGGAGTTTCTCGAGTCTCAGGTGGCTCAAAAATTACCTTCGTTCTACTATGTTGCAAGATCGACTCAAAAACATTGCGACTTTACGCATACACTATGACCAAAGCACTCCACTTGGAGCCATTGATTGATAGATTCGTAAAAAGTAATTCCAAACGCGGTGCAGTATTTGCACTGAGCCAGTGATAAAATACTTTAAAAAATTATTTATATATATTTGTTGAACATAACATGTATGATTTTTAATATACATATTTATCGCATTATTATAATAATAATAATAAAAATAGTATTTTTCAAAGGTTACTCTTTTATTGAAAATTAGAAATATTATATATACTTTAATAAAACTAAAATAAAACTACCATACCTTATTTTATTCTACCATGCTCCCCACCTAAGAAAATTGTGTTCTGCCGCCCCTGGTGATTACTTGCTGAGAAAATTGTTCCCAAGAATTCTGCCACCGCTTTATTTTTCCAAGTGCCTGTTCCTATGGAATTGTGGGAATGAATATGGGCTTTGTTGCTCGGGGATAATGAAGCACTCTAACCGTGAAATAGTTTTTGAAATCTATCCATTACTTTCGAAGTTCCCGGTTATGTTCTCCTTCCCGTTTCCGTTCTCGAAGTGAAGAAATGTAGCATAGGTATGTCATTTCTCAGCCTCTTAACCATCTCTGTTCCAAATCTTATTCAAATCGGCTCAGTTGTTTCGAAGCCTGTTCAATACACAAAAATACCTCTTTGCTATAGTGTAAGGACTATCAAACATTTCAATGCTGTTGACATTGTATTTTTCGGTTGTGACTGATTTTGACCTGAACTTCGTTTTTGCCGAGGACGTCAAATCTGACAACATTTTTTTTTGTATTATTGTTCGTCGTGTTTTGCATAAGATGCGGCAAAAGCTCAAAAAGGAGAAATTAGGTCAGGTAAAAAAAAAATCGTTTATGAGAGAGGAGGGATTAATTTTCCTTTGTTTGGGCGGGAGTATGTGGTAGCAAGTGACCTAGCTGATTTTTAATAATTTTTTTAGAAGATTGCGTCAGTACCCGTGGCGTGATGGTAAGCATGTCTGCCTGTTAACCCAGAGGTTCTTGGTGGTTCGAATCCCAACAGAGGCAAAAGTGTTTTCAACAGGTATCGCCTTTAGCGAGGAATTGGCGAGTCCTCCGTTACCAATTTCATTGCCATGAAAAGCACTTTCTTGATAAGCCGTTTGGAACTGGCAGAAAATTGTCGGCCGCCTCCATTCCCTCATAAGGCATTTACCTAGTTTTTTTTTTTAATATAAATGTACAGATTTTATAAGCCTCAATAAAGTTAACTTGTAACTTGTAACATGGTTGTGGGAAATGTGCTAGGCCCTGGGGTTCCTCGCTCTGTTGCGCTACCCTGTTTATTTTAATTTATTTTACTTAAGTTTCTTATAAAACTTCCCCTCCTGCCTAAACGGAGGGATATAGAACTCCCTCTCTCTCACAAACGATCTTTTTTTTTCTTAACCCTCATTGTTTTGAGCTTTTGGCGCATCTTATGCAAAACATTCTGTTGTTACAACACATTTTCTGGAGAAAATAGAAGTCACAGCCAAAACTGGAACTAAAATACGAGTTTGATTTTTCAAGTCTCAAAAAGTATATCAAATTAGTTTAAACGCAACCAAACGGCTAAGGACACCTTTTATACAAACGGTATAGTATCTATATTTATATTCTCGACAGTCGAATGAAGACTTAATCTTTTGAATATTTGCACAAAATACTTTTAAATTTAACACCACTTAGGCTTTCGAGTGCTTTCGTATAAAACATATCCTTTACTTTTTTGTTTCTTAAACTCATTTCAACGTTGGCAAAGATAGGACTGAGAGTTTTTTCAGTTCTAAAACGAAGAACTAAGACAGCTGAGTTCTGAAAAGCAAGTGCAGCGGGCTCGTTTTTGAGTCATGACAAAATGCATGGAATTTGACACGTAAGCCATCGCTCAAAATTACCTGTCCGAATTAAAACATAAACAACTGTTGTGTGCAAGGGTCCAAATTACACCACCCGTGATCGAGTAATACGTGACTGAATTATGTGAGTTTGGTATATTTTCACACATTATCGAGCACTTTAATATCACAATTCGACATTCTTTCCTTAACATTTGAACGAATTAAAATCAGTAGATGGACAGCAGAGTGATAATGTGTAATTTAAAGTGAATTTAAAAAAAAATTGGCACTCTCTCTCGATCACTGACGCGGTAATTCGGCCCAAGTCATTAACTCATTTATCTCAAGGTATCATTAGCTACTTGTTATAGTGTAAGAAAAAACTAAGCGATTTCTTATTTTCGTTTTGTGTTTTCATTCTTCAAGTGATTTCGATAATAATCTTATGATTTTAATTATGTCGAGCCAAAAAGTCAAAGACCAGAATTCAATAATTAGATTATCCTTAATTAACAGAAAGTCAAATCTTTGTCCTGGACCTGGAACCCGACCGTCAAGAGAGTAAGAAAGAAAGTCAAGATGAGAAGGCAACCATGACACTCACTGTCCACTTAGTCGTTTTCCTCAATTTTGTTTTCTTTTATTTTCTTGTAGTGGCATACGCTGAACGCTGCTATTATGCTATGCTGCCCGCATGAAGTAGTCCCGTCCCCAACCACAAATCCTACCAATTTTTCCTCAACCACAAAAAATGTGTGTGCCGGTGTGGTATACACATGTAGATATAACAAAACTGTTCAAATAGAGAACACAAAAAGAAAAAGAAGAAAAAAATATCGGCAGAGAGAAGATTCAATTTCGAAATGGCGCTGCTGCTGTAAGGGTTGCTATCCAATTTCCGCTACTGCGATTGCGGTATCTCACTCATAGTCGAATGAGAGGGTTAAACTCCTCGCGCGCTAGAACACGAGCAAACCAATATCATTTAATTAAAATTTGAGGTGGTTGCTCCAGGAAAGCATCACAGACACCGCACTTACTCAACCCGACCACAATTGTTCGGATGGAAAGCAATTAAAAATTCACTTCATGGATATGAAATTAAATTTCTCATTCGAGGATGTGTCATTTGGGGTTTTTGTGGGTTTTTCTTTGCCGTGTCACTTCCAATGGCCAATTAGTTTGTGGCACTGTCCCCTCTTCTAGTTTCACGTCACGTATTATATTTACATTAACCTATGGTCTTGTTGTTATTATTCTCTTTTTTTACTTTTTTTTCACTCACAGGCACCTTTACCGGAAATATCACACCAATCCATTCAACATTATGGGTCGCAATAGCAGCACCGATCCCTTGGATGCCGAAAAGGGCAATGGCGGCGATGGAGACGTCGATGGGGTTGAAACTCCCGAAGAGGTGAGTATAATTGAGAGGTACATTTTTAGCACCCGCACGACGCTGTATAAAGTCTGGCCAATTTCTGCCAAACCGATTTCCACCGTAGAGATAAGGCTTAGGGATTTCTTTCCTCAAGGACACCTCCATAAATTTGAATTAAGTCGGCAAATGAAAGTGTACTCCTTTTATATATGACGGTATTTACTAGGGATCTTGATTTCGTTGTAAAAAGGTGGATTCTATGGTTTGGTGTGGCCATTTACAATGTGGTTCATGTTCGGCGTTGGCCAGATGTGAAAGGCTTTTTTCGGGATTTTTTTTTGGCATATTTACGGGTGTGCGGTTGCTTTAATTTTTTATGTATATAATCGGGCTTGTGATAAACTTAATAAAACTACAAAGCAGCTAACAAAAAAAAAAAATGACAGAGAGAGACATTGTTTAGCTTTTAGGGACGTTTGGCTAATGGCAGTCGGGATTAGGTCCTTTGAATTGTGTTTCCTTTAAGTGACTGGGGAACGTTGTGCTGCGGCTTTTTATTTGCTGTTTGAAGAGACAGATAGACAGTGATATTCCTTTGGTATTCTCTGCTTCGTAAGAATAATTGTATTTTCAAAAAGCTAAAGGAATTTTCTTCGGTCGTACTTGGTACTTCCACAGGCCGGGCAAGAAAGAGAAGAATATTTTTTGTGACATGCACGAGGCAAGAGGTTCGTTGTGTGTCCGTCAGTCACTCAACAACTTTTTCTCCAAATACAGTAAGCGAGTTTCAAGTGAACATCACAGAATTTTTCAGTTTGCAGAACGTTTTAGCGTCGCGTCGCGTCCGTCAGAAATTAATATTTACTCATAAGCGGAGTTCCGCAAACGAGATTTCAAATTATGAAAATGAATAAATCAAAAGTTTTTCAAGAGATTGAAGGCTTCAAAAAACAATACAAAACAGAACGAATTCACCATTATTTAAATTTGGTAGATAAATTAATGATATTGTACTTTAAATATGATTTCCGGCATACATATGTCCGCCGTGGGTTCACATAGTCTATTCGCTCTGTTCACTTTATCAACATGGTTTCCAAAAAAAACTGTCATATGGCATCAATGGTGGTTTAAATATTGGTTTTGCAGTGCTTCGAGAGCTGCTGGTTTGTCGGGATAGACCAAAGATTTAGCACAGTAACCGAGTGGCCAGTTTAAAGGAACACCAAATTGATTTTGCAATGAAAGGATGGTTAAGCCCGCTGTTTGGCAGGTTGCGCAGTTTTGTTGCAACTTGCAAATGTGGTCGATGTTTAGCTTATTAGTTTTGGGAAACAAAAATCTAATCACGGTGGTTCGATGGCGAACAGTTAAATTTAGAGGATGTAATGGTGATTCGTTGATGGTTTAAGGATTGTCTTTGCCAGTTTTGCATTTTAAAGCCATTCAACCAGTCATAAGTAAGCTAAAGTAAATGGTCGAAGTCCTCAAAGAGCTTCACGGGCTGATTTATATTGTAATTGAGACTTTCCACAATTTGGAAGCGTTGTTTTGGAGTTAAACGATTAATGATTTATTGTCAAACGTAACTGAATACAAGTCAACATAGTTCGGTATTCTCAACTGTCAAACAATAGCCATCGGTGACTTTTAATGCAGCAGAAAAAATACACCCATTACAGGACGTTTTCAGTTAACAATTTTCATACGACACTAGCTGAGTCACCCGGAGCGCATTGCACGGGCCCATAGTTTTAAGGATAAAATCCAGTAAGCGAATCGCTCTACAACACCAGGTTTTCAAAGCATAGAGCATTGATGTCTTGAACTTACTCTGTTATAATCTCAGAAACCTGACGTGATTGAGTAATTCTGTGACTGAGTTTGAATTCAGCACATTGGGAACCTTCAAAAATGTCTTATTTGATTCAAATTACTTTTCCAGATTTGAATTCATGGTAAGAAAAACTTCATAAAATAGAATTTGCTCTTTGTTACGAGATGTAGACCAGTTTTATTGAAGTTTGGTATTGAAGACCTCTGTTTATTGACTTATTTTGTTGGTTTCACTACAGAAGTCCATGAACTTGAAGTTGCTGTCATCCGAAAAGCTTTGAATCATACGTGACTTCATATATCCTAGTTCTGACAACATTTTCAACCTCACAACTATACTGTAGAAACAAAGCATCCATACTGCACCCCTGTTCTGTAAATTCCGCTTCGATAAAATCAATCGAGAGATGGTAAATAACTGGGACAAAATTCCATGAATTACTCTAATTGCGTTCGAGAACAGGGGAGCTGCAGTCACTTTACTTGCAAAAGTTTTTTATGCTAATAAAAATAATCATGCGGCACCTGAGCCCAGAATTTTATAAAAAAAAAAGGAGAAAACCAAGCAATTCCACCAGTTTCGTGAAAACTTTGAAGATGACAGTTCTTACCGTCTAATTACACAGTCTATAGAGAGTGTGCGAAGGCAAACGGACTCAGCCCCAAAAATACCGGGTTTTCTAACAAGGACTTGACAACTTTTTTTTTATATAAAATTTTTTTTTTTAATATTTCAAAAACTTTACACTCAGCTTGAAGTGCATCAAAAAATTTGTGAATAAATCTCGATTTTGTTCAAATGGCGGGCACGTTTGCAACGGTCGATTCGTTGTACCCAGTTTTCGATGAACGGCCACTATTTCACGTTCGTTGTTGGCTGTGAGCTCCTCCAACGCCCAACGTAGTCAGCTTGTTGGCATAAACTATTATGACACCTAAAATAAAATCGCACGAACAAGGCGGCCAAAGGTGGCCCATTTCTTAAGATAACACGATTGTTAAACTTTCTTTTCAATGAATCGATTGTAACGTGTGCTGTGTGGCTTGTGACCACCCTGTTGAAGCCAAGTCTATGTTTTCCAATTTGAGACAAAAATAGTCGGCAATCATGGCGCGATAACGCTGCTCATTCACGCTAACCTGACGGTCGATACTGTTGATGAAAAAAATTGGTCTAAAACGCCGCTGGCTAGCTCACCACACCAAACGGTTTCCTTTAAGGACGTGTGAATTTTCATCCCACCAATGCATATTTCGCTTTAACGAACCCAAAAATGAATTTCCTCAATGAAGATGATTTCGCGATGATATTCATCATCTTGGCGCATCTTCTCCAAAACCCAATCGGAGAGCGCAAGTCGCATCAGATGGCCAATCGACTTCAAATCTTGAGTCAGACTGATCTTGTATGGATGTAAACCAAGATCTATACGCAAAATACTCCATAATGTTGGCTCAGATTCCCAAGCCTTGAGAACCCCGTGGGGTTGACTGATCTAGATCTTTTACTTCGAACGGCAACGACGCTTTGACCAACAGGTTGTCTCACAACACAAATGCAAAGAATGTGCAGACTCAAATCAAAAACCGATAATTACGACCGAAAATAAAAGTTGCAGTGACTGACTTAAAATTTCGGTAGAATATTTTTACAATTTGCAGACGTTGCTGTAATCTTCCGTGAAGGAAATGTTGAGTTTACTGAATTTAATTCTGGTGGAAAGGTGGTACCCCTGGAAAAACATTTCTGGCTTTTGTTGAAAATCAAACCACGAGCCTCCAGCGCAACAGGTAGAGATGGTAACCAATAACCCACTTGCACCACTTAAGTGATGTCAACACTATAAAGCAAGCTCATTCCAAAAACTTACTTTTTAAAAGAGAAACCCAGTGTTCTAATCTGGAATTTAAGATCCCGAAAACTCAAAATCTCAAAATCAAAATACCGAAAAATTTTTGCATTTTCATTCAATGAACTTATAAGTAAAAAATAAAAATAAATAGGGTGGCGCAACAGAGCGAGGAGCCCTTGGGCCTAGCGCATTTCTCACAACCATGCCTTGTGAGGAAATGGAGGGGACCTACAATTTTCTGCCGGTTCCGAACGGCTAATCGAGAAAGCGCTTTTCATGGCAATGAATACTAACGGAGGACTTGCCAATTCCTCGCGAAAGGCGATAACCGTGAAAAATACATTTTTGCCTCTGTTGGGATTCGATCTCGAACCTCTGAATTAACAGGCAGACATGCTATCCATCACACCAAGGGTACCACTTATTAAAATTCGAAGGAATGTGAAGAAGTGTGTCATTTTTTTTAATTTTTGCCGGTATGCTAGGTTAGGTTCAAGTTGCTGTCCGCTCGGCTGGCACACTTAGGTCCGTTGGGCCCATTGTGGTACCACGGTAGATCTAATGTATCCTCATCCTAGTGGAACCATTTTGACCTAATAATGAAGTGGGAGAGACGCAGGGTGTTGATGCGAACAAAATCACTAGAGTCATTAAAGAAACACGAACCTAGGTGAATCCTAAGTTTGTGAGCTGAAGCGAGGCATGAGCAGAGAAAATGGGGACTAGTCTCCTCCTCATTCTCATCCAAACAGCTTCTGCAAAAATAGTTTGAGGTGACTCCTAGCCTTACGGCATGTCTTCCAATAATCGTTTTTGCGGGACTCAACTTGACGCAACTCGATATACGCAATATATGTTACGTTACAAATCTCCATACAACGTAATGGTTCGAATTGTAGAAGCAATAGTATATCAGTCATCAAACAATGCAATGCACGTATTTAGGAACACAAAGCCCTCCGCTTATTACTCCTTTCGGTTGAGCGAATAATGAACCACTATTCCGAAGTTGTAAGTCTTTGACGCCTCCATCAACTGATCGTTTCTCCAATAGGAAATCAGCAGAGGGGAACTTTATATGAGAGCTTGTAACGCTTAGTTGCAGTATTTTGAAATGAAAAAGACAGAACCTTGCCATCGTACAAAATGCAAAAATTGCAAAACAAAGGACAACAGCTTAGACATCCTTTCAACTTAACCCAATTGAAATTAATTTTGAACCTTTTCAGGAATCTCCAAGTTTGTGCGCTCTGTACTCTAAGCTCAAAGTTTTTGCTTATTATGTGACAGTCAAATCTGCATCGCCACCGCACCTGACTTTCAAGAAAAACTACTTGTTTTCTGTTTTTTGATTTCAAGAGTAGGAAGGATAAGGCAACTCATGACATGTCTTTTTTTTTTGTATTTTAATTTTCCTGTTTAATGTATACAATTTGAACTTTGTAGAGTTGATTAAAAACTTTAATTAAAACTTGTAGACAGTCATACAAAACATTCATTTTTTTGAGTGATCGCTTTTTTCCTTCGTCTACTTCTGCTCTCATTCCATTATCGCTAACGACGAACGCTGAGCTGTTTAACACTGAGTGTACTCTAATGTTATTCCAAAGCTGATTTCATTCAGACGTTTCCTTTTTTTTGCTGTATTTTAATTTCAACTTTGGTCCTTACACTTTTTCCTATCATATTGTTGCTGTAAGTTTTTTTGTGGAATTAATTTAGTGCAAAGTCCTGTTTCTGGTTTCCATGAGAAGCGAGTTGATGCCTTACAAAGGACAATCTGCCGGAAAACTTAATTAACATTTGCTATAAGTTTTCTGATGAGCTTTTGAAGTATACATAGAAGCACACGCACACATACAGATACATCCGTTTTGTTGGTTGGATTATGTGCATAGGACCAGAGAGAGTTAGTGTGGTGCAACTCCTTCAAAGGGTATTCTAGCAGAATTAAAGCAAAAGACAAAAGCTGAAGTATTTTAATTACCACTTTTATTGTTCTTGTTTTCTTATTGCGCTTTTAACCCTCTGTCATGGCAATTGGCCGTTTAGCACTGTTCTGTGGCCAATCATCCAATAAAATGCCACTTTCCTTTGCGCCAGAAGTTCAAACAGGACTAAGCGCAATTACTGTAAAGTTCCAGCTCACTTGTGCCCCCCATTGCCTTTTGGAGTCTCTATTGTCTTCTTTCTTAGATTAAAAATTTGTCAGAGTGTCACTTAAGGGATTAGCCGAAACATCAAATCCAATTAAATGCGCACATAAGAGGATGTTTGAGAGGCGGAAAAATGCTATCTTGCTTTGATCAACATCTATCTTTTCATTGAAATTAAACTGGCTATTAAAATTTCTATCCACACTACACTCATTAGAGCTAGAACAATGGAGTAGGTAAATTAGATTTAAATGCATACTTCCTGTGCTTATGCCGACGAAATGTGTGCTGCTGTGTTAGGTGTGCCGTGGTCCTGATGCTTGGTGTTTGTGTATTCAAAGTTGGAACGTCACCAGACGTCCCGTTGGGCGCCATTTATAAGGGCCAACAAGCAATTCGAGAGTTATATCATTTTAAATGACAAATAAAATTTATTGCTTCGAACAAACATTGCTCGCAAATGTCCTCAGAGGCAATAACATAAATTCTACGTCCGGAAACTCGCAATGGAAGAAAACGAACATGGACCCGGCTGAGCACATTTTCTCATAAATATCCAAGAAAAGTTTAAAATTTATTCATGGTTTTGCGTTGGTTGTCAGCGCCAATTGATTTCGTTTTATTATCGACGATAAAAAAAAGTATTTTTGATTGTTACACGTTTATAGATTTTTTTTAAAAACGTGCCCCATTTGGGTTTATCGTTGTAATCTATGCTAAGGCGTAGTGGCATTGCCGATTGAATGCAAATGGTCATTTGGCTGGCAATTCAAAGTTGAATATTCTTTTTCTTAATTTTAGCAAACTTGGAATCATTTTCCCTCAGCCAATTATATGAGTGTTTTTGTTCTTTAAATTCTCATTTGAGATTTCCAATACCTCCTAAGCTTTCGTAAGAAATTACTTGTGATGAATTCGCTGTGTTGTTGAATTGGATTTAATTAACTCTTTGACTATCTCATCCAAAATCCAGCATATTGCAGGGTGCCATTAGCGATGTATATTTGCAATCAATCCGTTTCCACTAGCGGACCGTTTAATAAGATCTCATTAGAAGAATGTATAGTTTTGATTTCGGTATTTTACCTCACTGAATCGGTCAAAAGAACTCAAATTAAAACTTTTTTCGAACCAATTCAGCCTGCGAAGCCGAATTGAGTCGGGTAGTTCTATTTCAATTCGATCTGGGTATACACTTTGAAATGTGATTCAATCCTCAGAAGAACATTTTATGGTCGGAACTATGCTCATTTCATTTTTTCTATTGTTAAGAAATTAGAAAAAGTTAAAAAAAAAAATGGTAAAAATGGTTTTTTCAGGAAGTCGCCATTTTGGGAATAATTTTGGTTTCAACTTATCCGTAGTTCCGACCATTGAACAATACTCCGTTTTGTTTCTTAGTTTCCGATTGCTAGAAGGGTTGGAATCGTGGCCACGTGCCAGTTTTTTCGAGACTTTCCACTTCATTCGCAGCAAATTTTTCTTTTTTAAATTTTAATTTTTTCCTTTTTTTCTGTATTCATTAAGAGTTAATAAAAAAATGTTGATTGCTTTTTCTACTACTATTCAGAAATAACCTGAAATTCATGATTCTAGACCAGGCTTTAACGAGCATTTTGGAAAAGGCCCTTCACATCGAAATTGCTCATCACTTTTAATTCGAATTTCCAACACTTTACCATACATTAAGTTCTTCTCGTAGGAATGTAGAATCTTTACTTGTGATAGCCTCACCATCAGCAAAGAATAAAGTTGATGTACTTTGGTGTTCTGCACTTTATCTTCCAGCAGGAAGTCAAGCATTGTAATAAAGAGCAGAGGACACAGGGCGCTTTCCCGGGGAACGCCTACTGTGACTTCAGACACGTCGATGACCTCAACTGAACATCTTATCTTTGTCACCGCTTCTTTATACTTAACTTCAAACTTCCATACATTGGCCTTTGGAACTCCTCATCCTCGTCTGAGAGCCACCCGTATCAGATCTCGTAGGTGTATTGATTTTCAAATAGCTTTATGATTTTCCGCAGTTGGCTACACAATTTCCGCTCAACGATCTTCAAAGGCGCAACAGACGCAAAAATGTATTTCCACGAATATCGCCTTTCACGAGGAATTGGCAGGTCCTTACTTACTTACTTTCTTAGGTGGGCATTATAGTTCGGGGTGAACCTTGGCCTCAACCAACATCCTTTTATAACGACTTCGATTTCGAGCGAGCTCTCTCCAGTTTTGCACTCTAAGTCGGTTAAGGTCTTCATCCATTTGATTGCGCCATCGAAGACGAGGTCTTCGACTTCCGCGATTTCCCTGCAATGTGCTTTCGAACACCCGACGAGCCGGAGCGTTTGGGTCCATCCGCTCTACATGCCCCAACCATCGTAGCCTCGCGATGCGTACTCTTCTGGCTATGCACATGTCGCGGTGCAGCTCATACAGCTCGTTGTTGTATCTTCTTCTCCACACATTGTTTTCGCATTCGGGACCAAAGATCATTCGGAGAATTTTTCTTTCAAAACAACCAAGGGTTTCCTCATCCGCTTTCGATATGGTCAATGCTTCCACGCCGTAAAACAGGACTGGGATGATCAAGGTTTTATACAAGGTTACCTTGGTTTTTCTGGAGAGGGTTTTGTTTCTCAATTGCCTTCTTAACCCAAAGAAGCAACGGTTGGCAAGAGTTATTCTCCGTTTGATCTCCGCACTGATGTTGTTTTCCGTGTCTATAGCCGATTCTAGATATACGAAGTCCTATACTATTTCGAAGTTGTGTCTGTCTATTGTGACGTTTTGTCCAATTCGTCGAAGTTCTGTGTCCCTGTTTGATGACAACATTTACTTCGTTTTGCCCTCATTAATCATCAAACCGCTTCTGTTTCAATGCTCGCAAAAGCACTTAAGACATCACGCTTCCTATTTTCCATTACGACAATATCGAATGCGTTAGCGAGTAATTGTACAGACTTCTGAAAGATTGTTCCTCTGGTACTGACGTTTTAGTTTTAAACAATCTTTTCAAGTATGATGTTGAAGAAATCGCATGACTGTTTGTCGCCTTGCCCAAAGGCTTTTTCGACATCAAAGGTCTCGGTGAGTTCTTTAGCGACCTTAACGGAGCAGCGTGAATTCTCCAAAGTCATCCTGCATAGTCGTACGAGTTTTGCAGGGATGCCAAAACTAGACATGGCTCTGTACAGCTCGACTCTGTAAATGCTGTCATACGCGGCCTTGAAATCGATAAAGAGGTGGTGAATATCGATATTATGTTCTCGGGTTTTTTCCAAGATCTGCCGTAATGTGAAAATTTGGTCTATTGTGGACTTCTCTGGTCTAAAACCACATTGATAAGGACCTATCAAGTTGTTGACGTGGGGTTTCAGACGTTCACATATTACAGCAGACAAGATCTTCAACGCGGTGTTAAGAAGGCTTAGCATTCTATAAATGGCGCAATTGTGAGAGTCTCCCTTCTTTAGGATCGGGCATTCGATACTGAGGTCCCAATCATCGGGCATGCTTTCTTGGTCTTCAGTTACCTTGAAATGTTTGGCATCAAGGCCATCTGCACCTGCAGTCTTATTTGATTTAAGTTTGCAAATAGCTGAGTTCACACTGTACAATTAGTTGGACAGACTTTGGCTTGAACGACCAATGCTTGACAGTGTGAACCCTCAGACGACCGCATGGCCAACTTGTTGGATGGTTTTCAAATATTTTTGAAAATCTAGAAGTTGGACGAAGTGGAAGAGTACGTGACATAAAGTTGAAGGACAAGCTTGATAAGTGTGAACGCAAACTACATCCGACCATCCAACTTCCATCAAACGAGGTCCAACTAATTATAAAGTGTGTGCACTCGGCTTATGGCAAGCTAGGTCCTATTTATTTATTTATTTTTATTTTGATCTTCAAAGTGTGGGACACCATCTCCATCTCCATCGTAATTTCGTGCATCTCTCTTTCCTTTGTACATTGACAAAAGGTAATTCTCCATCCCTTACTTAAGCAGAACTGACCTCTGATAAGCTTGGAGATGAGAATAGTGAGTCATCCTCCATTTTTTAACAAAGCTTATACTGTATCTCGTTTTGCCTATCACTTTTGCCTTTTTATGGAACTCTTAACTGATTCACTAACATCTTCAACTTTGAATTCGTGTATTTCCGTTAAGTTAAGTTTGACTTCTAAAAAGCGTTCTCGAGGAAATTATTCGATCAAAAAGCCATCACAGTACCATCACCATTTGTGCAGAATTTTGTCTTCATCCTCAAGAAGCTATACTTGTGCATCCTTAACGAACTTCAACGAACGAATATCCTGAGCATTTGTTCTTCTTTGAGCGGCTATTTTGAAGATTTTCGGTTCCTTTAAATTGCGTTGTCTTATTGTTGTAATAGCTTGGTTTACACAAACACCAGCCTGGCGGGCGCAAAAACCTCTTTCAGCTCCCAATACATTCCCCCCATTCTCTTTGCTTTAAGTTGAGCGCACTTACTACCTTTTCAACGCGTGTTTTTTAAGCTTTTTTATTTGAGGTTTTTTCCTACTTCAGGTTCATCATTTCACCACCGTTGTTCTTTGACTTCTTGGTAAAGTCCGTCTGAAACCCCTGAGCTATCTAAGCAAGTTTTTTGCATTCAATCCTGGTGTGCTTTCTGCCCTTTGGACAGTGTTGATGATGTTGCACACATATCTTTGCATATTCAAAATGGATTGGCTGCCTTTTCCTTTGTCAAAGTTACATCACTTGGTTTTCTTCGTAGCCCTTGTTTGATTGATCTCCTTTACAATTCTGTCAGAAGAAGAGAAGGTGGAGTTGCTGAGCGAGTTTTGCTGAGTTTTTCATCCGAGGTTTCATTAATTTGGCAACGAAATGGAAGTCAATGTTCTTTCAAGTCTACAGTCTACACGTATGTATGTATCTTTTTCTTTTTTTTTAGTGTTTGGTGCAAGGTGCTGTTGAAGTGGCTTGGAATTCTATTTCTATGCAGCTGGAAAAAAAAACTTATAATTGACTCTTTTCTATTTTGGAAAGTTGCCCTCATAGAAGGCGAATCTTTATCTGCAGTTCACCAATTTACAGTGGTGTCGAAACTTTTCGGAATAGTTTTTGGTATATTTTTTAACTTAGTAATGTTTAAAAGACAGCTTTACTGCAAATCAAGTTCATTGGCAAAGCTACATGAGCGTAACAATATTCAAAAACTAATGAAATTGTAACAAAATCAAGAGGAACAAAGCCCAAAGCACAAGGCTCAGTAAGCACATATACATAGAAAATCTTCAAATCAGGACTTCAGCAAGAAAAGCATATGCACGAATGATTATTCCCATTTCTTTGAATTTGCTACAGCCTCCGCAATGCGCACATACTTTTGTCTAATAAGATTACTTCCCTTGCCTGTTTATAATTCTGTGAGTTGTAAAGTTCAAGTTCCGCATGAATCAAATCGATACCCCAAGCATTCCCAGCCAAGCTGATGATCTATTGAAACCTTACTTGAAACCTTCTTTTTGAATCTTTTTATGAAAAAACTCACCATGTACCCATCAGCATTTAACGAGAGGACAGAAATAAAAAAAAGCTGAGTGCAAAATAAATGTCATCCCTTTATGGCCATGTGGCAATACAAACCTTGTTGCGCTCTATATTGTTGGCCTCTCTAGCCAGTGTGTAGTGTTTACACTTGAAAGAATCACTTCAAGGACTTTACATCTAACAGATGCGCCACACACATTCATCTGCCAAACAAGGACAATGCCAATATTTACGTTTTTTTTTCTTTTCCTTTTTTGACGAGCTCAGAAATCAACCAGGATAAAATACCTTTGAAAAGACTTTTTGTTTTGTTTTGCTTTTTCCAAATCCACCCTCAACTGACACAGTTGGAGAAAAAAAACACAAAAACTCAAACAACGCAACGGCATGGACTATGTGGACTATGGATACAATCGAGAAATGGGGATAAAACAGATTCAGATTCAATTCAGGAACTCAATTGATGCGCACTGTTGCCCATCAAAAATGATGTCACGTTGCGTGGCATGAAACTTCTTTTTCGATTATATTCGAGCAATGTTCACGTTCACATTTTGGTACATACAAACAGTCTCACTCATACCTCCCCCTCTTGTCAGCTTTAACTCTGCAACCAATTCGAAACCAGCCTTGAAACGGAGACTGATAAAGGCATAGAAAACCTTATTTCCGGCGAATTTTTCCTGCCTTTCAGTGAATTTTATTGCAAACGTGGGGCACGAGTTCTTTTATTTATTTGTTTTTGTTTTTTTTTTCTCTTTTTTTGAAGCTTCCGCTCGGTAGGGAGTTTTTATCGTGCAATATCACGAAGCGAAATATGAAACGATTTCCTATTTTTTCCTCTTCTTCTTTTTTTCCAACTCATCCTGATAGATAATTTCGTTTATGAGTAAATATTGTTCCAACACTTTGCAAATACAACCACCCTCTCTCTCTGTATGATATTATAAAAGAAAAGACTGAACGAGGTGCGTGTGTCAAGGCCTTTTTGGGGTAGGTATTCTTTTTTCAGGAAGCTGTTTTGTTTTCTTTTTGGTTTTATTTTTTCGCCGTTTTGTGCGTGCTCTAGTTTAAGTTGTTGATTATGGGATCCTCGAGCAAACGGATAACCGGGTAATTGGACAGTTTGTCATTTTCCAAGGAAAAGAATAGTTGGTAAATTGTTTCTTATGTTCAATTAACTGAACTATTTGGTACGTGATGCAGGAGCATTCACATGATTAGGTTTCAGTCTTTGTTCTTGATAAACTAAAGTGGTACTATGGGCTAATGCATGGCTGCGATTGACAACAATGTGCTCTGGACTCATCATCTAGTTGATGTGTTCATTGAGTTTTCAAAAAAAGAGAATAAATGTGTCGAAGTGAAATGCAGTAATTTATCATTAATCAATGACAAGTGGCAAATAAATTGAAAACATTTTCTTTGACCCACAGACGCCATAGGTACTTCTATTCGACTAAGTCGCTTGAACAGTAGGTTCCTTCATAGGCAGCCCGACAGGACACAGGCAGATAGTCATGTTTGGTTTTAATTTCGATGAAGTTGCCTATAATCGCAACAGTAAAAATATCTACAAATAACTTTCAATTAAAATGAAAAATCTGCAGAGCCAGCAGTTGCATACTCGTGTTCTACTCCTACTTTCTTTGTTTTTTGCCTTTTCAGTTACGTGCATCCTCGCTTGCATTTGGTGCTGCTACGAGTTCTCCAATTGTCGAAATTGGAACAAATCCCAACCAAGTAAAGGGCATTCGTAGCGATGGTGATGGTCGTAATTGTAATGGTAGTGTTTCAAATAGTAGGGCAACAGCATCCAAAATGGACAGTGGCGATTGTATTCAAGCATTTGTACCTCACGATGTCCAAGAAGAAAATTCCATACTAACCGTCCATTGCAACATTGAAACCCGTCCACCAATGGCATCATCAAAAACTACACCACAATCTACAACCACCACCAACGCTGCTGTAAATGGACCAAGTCCTGATGCAATGCATTGTAATTATTCCGGGGCAAACGGTTCAATTACCACGATGACCCTTAAAAATAATCACCTCATTGTTGAGACTGAAGAGCGAAATGTAAGTTGAGTGTTGTGCTATACGAACGAATATTATGAGTGTGTTTATGCCTGTTCTTGTAAATAAAATGATGCGATGCTCTTTCTGTATTCGTAAACAAATAATAATAATCTCGGTGTTGTAAATCTGTTTTGCATTCAATTTTTTTAGTTTTTTAATCTTTGGTGTAAATACTATAAATCTATTTCTTCTGTCTTCAAAGGACTTTTTTAATACTCATAGGTTCCTTCTATTGAAGCTTAACTAAGTCAAAAGTTAAGACTTTCAAACAATGCAGAATCCAGTTTCTTTCATTAAATTTTTTCTTCGCATTAAAGACAATTCTGCGAGAGTAACGTTCAATTTAAAAAAAATGGCTGCTGAAATCCGCTCCTGTTAAGTTTGTTGTATTTATCTTTCAACAAACCGTGATCTGTACTAATCTTTAAACTTCTCTATGAATCAATTTGGAACTTAAAAAGCAAAGTTCCGGAGCTGATACGACGATTTCTCATGCTCTGCGCAAACTGAAAATATTTTTTAACGATTTCAAAACGTTACGTATTTTATACGAACTGATTTAAGATGTTTGGTTCACATAAAAATAAAATAAGACTGATTTGTTATTTTTTGAGCGTAGTTTTCTTAAAAGTCGAAAAAATACTCAAGTTTGCATCCCTGTATTCCAATCCGTTTTGGAACCGATAAATTGTCTTTTGACATTTGTGTTTTAATGATAGCTTAATGTAAAGATTGTCCGCGGCTCAGTCTGTTTCAAATGGTCCATTCGGAAGGCCCAATTTAGCCACACTTTTTCGAACACTTCGATTACAAGTTCAATTCAGCCAACTGGGGCAAGAACAAGTGGAGTATCATGGCTCAATATCGTTCACCGCTGAAGGTATCGTCAATTCCACTCCACGATCGCCTTTGAAGAAAAACGAGCAGGCGACAGTCCAACAGTCCGTAAAACACATCAAACTATCGTTTTTTCAGGATGCATCGGTAATATGACATGTGCCTTGTTTATTAATCCAGATGCAAAAGTTTTTCTTCTGTCCGTTCAGCCACAAAAGAGCATCATCGCTGAACACAATTCTTCGATCAAACAGCGGATAGAGCTGTTCCAAGGCCCATTCACTTAAAATTTGATGTTGTGGTTGGCAATTCGAAGTTCAATTTTGTAGGCTCTCAAACCCTAATCGACATGTAAAATTTTCTATGTTTTGTGGAGTAACACATGTCCCATTGCTGAAAAGGGCGCGCGACGAGATTGCATTTGACGCTCCTCAACAACACTGGACGCTAAAACTGCAATATTCTCTTCGGAACGCACTGTACGCATGCAATTCGATGGTTTAATGTCCAAAAAAAAAAATTTATGGCGAAATTTAGTGATAAAAACAAGAATTGGTGATTCACCAGTTCGATTTTGTCGAGCATTATGGTCGTAACAAACGATGCACATTTTTCACAGAGTACACATTTTAGTAGTGAATTTCAACAATTTGCCATTGTTGCTCGTTTGTGAGCCTTTCCATGATAAAGTGGCAAAAATACTGAAAATTTTTTATTTTGACAAATGGCGTTTAGGTGCCAATACCAATCAGTGCAGTCAACCTCAGACTTAACCTATATAAAGTGGCGCAACAAAAGTATCGATACTTCGGAGACTGACGCATTTCAAGGAGCTACAATTTTTTGCCGATTTGGCTTTCCGTGGCAATTTTTTTTTTTTTTATGTTTCTGGGTTAAAAACAACTAACTTCCCACGTTACAAGCAGACATGGTAACCATTACGACACAAGCACTGTTTAACATCAAAAAGATTTTATGAAATTCCGTTCAGTTGTCTTGTCGTTAGTAATAGTCAAAGATGATCCTCTAAACTGCGTCCCTTGTAGTATAAAGTAAAAGATGCAATTATTTAATGTGCGAAAGCAAGGCACCTTATGGTAAATAATAACTAAATTTACAAAAGGTAAACAAGAACTGAAAGTTTTCGAGAATAAGTAAATAATTAAAATTTTCTACAGTGATATTTTACTTTCAAAGTGAACCCGTACAGGTTTTACTTATAACGTTTGATTTGGCTTGTGGTAACGGTGGCGTAAAGGTTAACAACCGGGAGGTTCGTGTTTCGAATCCCAACAGAAGCAAGAATGTTTTTTCACGGGTATCGCTTTACGCGAGGAATGCGCAAGTCCTCCAATAGAGTAAATTCATAGCCCTGAAAAGAGCTTTCTCGAGTAGCTGTTCGGAATCGGCAGAATATTTTAGGTCCCTCCATTCCCTCACAAGGCAATGGTTGTGCAAAATGAGCTAGACCTCGGGCCTTCTCGTTCTGTGGCGCCACTCTATTTATTTATTTTAGTTTACCTTGCTCTTCACTAAATTTTTAAGTACAATTGAAATTTTTACTTAGAAAAATTTATTGAGTTCAGTGGATATTGAAAATTGTTTCGAAAAAAAAACCCAAGATTAAGTGCATCCTAGTTATTGTCAGTGCGCAAAAGCGAAGACCCATTGATATTATAAAATAGAAAACATGTGTTAAATAATTAAAAATATAGGTATAGGTTGTAGAATAAAACAAAATATTTTTCTCAAGTAAAAAATCATAGCCACCACAATTTCTGACCGATTTTGATATGTGACACCTCATTTCATTCAACGTCAGAGTATATTTAAATTTTGTTTATATGTATACATATACATACATATGCAAAAACCAAGAAAAAAGACAAGCCGCATCAAAGAGAAGGTATATGTATCATTGATAAAAATAAATATGGGGCCACAAGAAAGCTTCGAAAACATACAGAACTGACGCTTCCTGGAAATGCGTTTTCATGGCAGAGTGCAATTACTCTCGGAGGACTTGTAAAGTTTTTGGGAGAGGTGAAGCCGGGGCCTTTTATTAAATTAGCAGACATACTAACCAATGGAATTTGAAGAGTCACGGGACTTTGCGCAATTATCTCCATCAAAATCGGGTGAAAATGCATTTTTACCCACAGCAGTCAGAATAATGAGACCAATAACAAATATCGCCACTCTGCGAAGGGAATTATAAGATTGAGAAGTAGTTGTATTATCGTTACATATGAGCTTACATTTTTTTTAGGTTTAACTTTCGTAAAAAAAAAAAAAGGGTGGCGCAACAGAACGAGGATTTACCAATTGCTCACGGTTTCGTAAATCATTACTTATTTTTGAACGCGAGCTTATATAGGTGACAGCTTAAACTTACCAAAAAGCAACGTAGATACAATTATCGTTTAAGTCTTCTTATGACGTTCAAGTTTTTATTGAATTTTCAATACAGCCATTGTCCCAAAAACAAAAATAAACTTTAATCAGCATTCATTTGTTTGCATTTTATTTTTATTATACACTTTCTAATTTTGATGAAACAATTCAAAAATCAGCATTGCGTTGGTCAATTTTAACAAATAAAATTTTTCTTTATTTAAAATTTTTATATTAAAAAAAAAGTGCAGATATGCCCTCTGAGGCTTCTATTTATTCTTTCACGTATACCGCTCGCGGCATAATGTTTAGCATATGCCTGTTACGTGAGAGGCTCGAGGTTCAATTCCCGAAGCACTCCAGGAGCACCCCACTCTGTGGCCCCACTCTATTTACATGTGTACATATTTGTTTTTATTTAATACACTCGAAGATTTTCAGTGACAGAATCACAACATTGTTATAGTATGTAGTATGATAATTTAAATTTTGCATCGGAAAAAAAGTGTAAGGGAAATTTTATTAAATATGAGCTGGTGTTTCAACTTAAACGTCAGATTTCTTATCTTCGTTAGTTGTAAAATCAGTAGGCTGTAAAAAAACTGACAGATTTTAGCTTCTGAAAATTGAATGCCTGTTCTGAGCCATAATAGAAGTTGATTAAAAGATTAGCAAGTTGAGAAACTTTAAAGGAAGAAACTGACCGCAATTTTTTTTAGTTTTAAAAAAAAATTTAAAAAGCAGAGCAGTAAAAATGACAGTTATTTACATTTTTCTTCGAGGAACACCTTGGAATCTGCTTGAACATAGCGCAATTTTACACATTGTCATGCCTTAGCACTAAAGAATGAAGTAATGGGACCTTTTTAATGTGTTCTTACATCAGGTGGCAGTTTTTCATCTGTCAAGAATTGTGACAAGAATAAAAGATGAGATATATGTGGTCTATTTTTTTGATTTAAACTAAAATCTTCCTAATTTTGGATCTTATTTGTAGTACTCTTCGCTTCGCATCGACTTAGAGGTCATAAAAAAGACTTTTCAATTCATATTCTTATTTTATTTTATATATCAAAATTTAAAATAAATGGAATTGAATCATTCCAAAATCTTGTAGCTCCCAAATTTCGTGAAAAATTTGTGTGCTGCTGCTTGTTTTTTTTTTTATCAAAGAGACTAATAAGGATTATGTAATTTCTAGAACATCACTCAAGAAGGAGGGTGCACAATGGATCTAAAAGATCGAAAGACAACACAAAAACCCAAACCATTCATTTATTCATGCCCATAAGCCCTATTCACCTAAGTCTAAAGCAAAACATCCGAGCATTGTCGATTTTAAAAATCTATAAGAGATCTCCAAAGTAATAGCGCCTTTTGCAGGATAAATTTAATTTGATAATTATACACGATTTCTAGCTTGACGAATTTTATTTTATTTTTTCATCTTATCTTTGCTAAAACCTCGCTTGGTAATAATTATAAGCTTCGCTAATATTAGTTTTCTCTCTCCATTCTTGAACTTTCAAGTCGGAACACAGCACTAATGTCTCTTTCTCAATTACTAATTCATTTTCCTTTTCCTCTATTTCTTTCTAGGACATATCGAGAGATACAAGAGTAACTAAAATGCACTACGATAATTCAGAGAAAGATGGCGTTTTTGTTGTCGAAGTATCTCGAGGAGCTGATTCAAAAATTATGCCTGGTAGCCCCTCAGCCGATGCAGCTGACAGACGTCCTTTCAACATTGACGCGGATGTAAAAATCGTCCCCAATCAAGAAAACGCTATACTTTCAAATCACGAAAAGGTGCAAGTTCATCCACCACCACCAGAGAATCACATCATTCACGATGAAATTGATACAAATCACTTGCATCAGATCGACGAAGTTGATGAATTTGAAGAATGTCCCAAAATTGCCAAAAACTCCAACACAGGTCTATCGCAATCTGATTTGAGTTCATCATCATCAGTGGACTCGAACAAGCGGTATACATATGGCAATCAAGAACTCTATACCATCGAACAGCAAGACTACACCACCCCGTCCCCGACTGCTACCAAGGCGCCACACCCACATGCAGAGTCCAAACATCCCCAGCCGGAGAACCACAACGATGATAACGGACATCCCGAAAATGGTCATTGCATTGAAAAAAGGCCAACATCCGCACCAAAATGCGAAACATCTATTCCCCCAACATCAACTGACAAGGTTCATGATATGAACGGACATGGCAGTGTTGTCGAATCGAAGCCAAAAATCACAGCTGCTTTGTTGAAGCAGGACACAGTTGTTGTCAACGAAGTGACAAATGGCTTAAGCCACAACAACGGTAATGAGGAAAACGAGCCAATCCCACACATTCCCATGGAAAACATCAGCAATGGACCGGCTTCCATAGTTAAGAACATTTCTGACTATTGCACCAACACTGAGAACGGATTCGACAGTATAATAAGCCTTCCAGATCCACCATCTACCGAGGAGATAAAACAAATGAACGACATTATCCTAATGGAGACGAATCAATTAGATTCCCTGCCTCCACCGCCACCACCAATAGCAGTAAACAACCACCAGCACCACAATGGCAATGGTAGTGCATCGTTTGGGAACGACCAAAATGGCGACAGCCATTCGATAGTATCGTCTGAGTCTCCTATGCAAACGCCTACAAAAATTGTAAAGCCATTGGTGCCACCGACGATAACCGTGGCAGACACCTCGGCGCCTATATCTGACATCCCTGTGCACTCCAATGGAAACTGCTTAACAGGGCATGCAACTGCTATAGCTGTCGAGGTGTCTGGCAGTAGTTAATACTAGAAAACCTTCAAATCAACTACTTTATCCATCCAAGATAAGCCAACCCGAAGTCTGGAAGATGGAAGCCTCTCCCCTGCTCCCACTCTCCACCCACAGTAAGAAATAGAATAAATGACACAAAATAATGACCAAAAAAACTCTTCATAACAAGATAAGAAACCGGATGTGAGTACAGGGTGTGGAAGCAGCAGGATTTTAAACCAAGTCATATTTGGAGCAAGTGAGTTGACATCTGCATCTCCAGTATTCCTGAAACATTCTGTAAGCTGTTAACTTTTTTAACTATAAAAACATGTGCTCTTCTTTTATTCTCTTTTCCTTGTCATACACAATGAGTATCCTTTTAAGTCCTCAGAGATTGAAACGAACAAAATTATGAGAGCTCAGGTTGAATTCATTCAGTGTCTGGCAATTTTGTTGGACCACAGGAAACTGCATACATTATTCAAAGAACATCCCTGGCACATTTAAAATAAGGATATGGTAGATTGTACTGACTGTGTGCATGTTACACGAGAAATGGATACGAGGACATTACTGAAGTTTATATTTATTATGTAATAATAATCGCACTAAACCACCCACCAAAGTACCACGAGTGACGGTCCATTTTTGGCAAAGCATTTGAATCCATTAAGGAAGGGCCACATTAAGAGACATTCAGTACAGTCACTCAGAGTTAGACAGGGACAGTAATTGAATTTGTGACGAGGCATACAGAGCGATGCAAATCGTGTGTGGAAGTTTAAATTGCTCAATAAAACTTAATATTTAACAAGGATTTTCGCATTCCCAAGTCTCATAATGGTGATTCTACGGTTTTCGTTATGCGAGGAGCAAGTCGAAATGGATACCTTTTTTATTGATTCTAACGGGTAGTGTATGAAAATTTGATTTCGGTATTCAGAGATTATACAAAAGGGTTTTGAGAGTTTTGAGAAAACAAAAAGAAATTAAAGAATTTAGGTTAGTCCTGAAGCAACTATCTAAAGTCGTTGATCCTTTTGGACTTTGTGTTAAAGTTGTTACAGCTAAGTGGTGTTTGAAACTTTAATTTTAAACTCAATGTGAGACAGACAATGACAATGGAAATAAAACATTTTGTTTTACAAAAGCTGTGGATGGGAAAATGTCGAACTTCAAATGTGACACTTTGATTCTATCGATGATCCTTTTCACACTAAATGAGTTTTGGGCCAATGAGTTGACTATAGTGACCGAAAAGACTTTGAAGTAATGCAAAAATTTTGCGAGATTACATTGAAAAGCTTCTTCTTCTTCTTTTTCGACGTAACAAGCATCGTTCCCCCCGAAGGAACACAACTCTTCCACTTAACAGCTACACACAACTTTAGTGATCCGATCATACGGTACATGAATTACTTTAAACTAAATTTGGAATAGAGAAACTGTTAGACCCTGTCCTGTACAATACTACAACATTCAATCAAGAGTTAAGTGCTCACACTTTTACAGTGCTTGTCTTTTTGAATTCTTAAGATAATTTGTGTCGTTCCAAACCTGAAAGAGGAAACAAACCGAGTGGAACTATTCAATCCTAAGCTTATTCCAGCTGTCGGTTGTCTTTAAGAAGCTTTCTGTAATTTTGTGCCTCTTTGTGTACTCTTCTTAGCTTTGTGGTTTCCTATACCGAAGCGTGCACGTCGCGTCGTGTAAAAAAATCTACAAGTATTGTCAAAAATCAAATACATATATTTTATTTCTTAATAGAAAAACTTTTGTCATCAGAAAAGGCAGCGTGGCTGAAGAAAGGCGTCCTATCCGTGGTGGCTTCTATTAACGAGAAAACTCGCCGTTGAGTCTTGAGTTTCTTTATAGCCCTGTTCACACTGTACAATTAGTTGGACAGACATAGGCTTGAACGACGAATGCTTGATAGTGTGAACCCTTCAGACGACCGCTTGTCCAACTTGTTGGATGGTTTTCAAATATTTTTGAAAACTTAGAAGTTGGACGGATTGGAAGGGTACGTGACATAAAGTTGGACGACAAGCTTGATAAGTGTAAACGCAAACTACATCAGACCATCCAACTTCCATCCAACTAATTGTACAGTGTGAACAGGGCTTATCGTGTCTACGTTGCTTAACGAAAATGGCAGACGGATGGAACTTAACGAGCAATGGACGCGTGCAGTTTGACTTTTTAAGCGCTAGTGGTGTTTTAAAATGTTAAAACATTCGCTAGATTGTGCTCAGTTTCATTCCTTCGATTTTCCGAAACGAACAACCTTCGAATGATGTTTAGCCGCTACAGCTTTCTCTTCACCAATGTTTTATTTCCAATAAACCTCTCAGATGCAAAAACGCTCAGATCTTTAGCGTAGCCGAAAACAACTTTTGCTTCACCGATCATTACTCCGAAGTTGCAAATACAACGGATCGAAAATATTACCTGTATTGTCATATTTGATGAAATAAAATAGATTCAAAGTCGAGTCCTATTGAAGTTTCAATGCCAATGTCAAGGAAAAATAGATTGGAGTTTAGAAAAAGGTAAATTTGACTTGTCTGAGTAGAACGTAAGTAGTGTCAAATGAGACATCGAACAGGATCATATTTTGACATTTGGCATTTGCTTCTTACCGGCCGCGTCTGCAGTACCTAAAATGACTACTCTACTTGCCGCTGGCAACCAGCCTTGTGTGACCCGTTCTTTAGTGAAGTATTATGTTAGGTGTTATGACGTTGGAAACTCAGTAAACCTTGACCTGAAAAGACAGAAATACAATTTTAGGCAACAGTAAGAAGTTGTTTGACTTTTTTACTATGACAGTCATTCGATGTTCACTTGATTTTCGATAGTATTTCTTTCAGAAAACCTTAATGTCTGTATGCATATGTTTGACAATTCAATAAGCCAAATATTTCGTTGAAGCTTTAAATTGTGGTTAAAATCAAGTGTCGGTTGTTGTAGTGCATGTGGCCTAATGGTTAGAATGTTTGCTTATTACGCCGGAGGTTCGTGGTTCAAATCCCAACAGAAACCAAAAAATATTGTTCCAGGAGTATGACCTTTCGCGAGGATTCGCCAAGTCCTCTGTTAGTAAATTCATTGCTATGGAAAGGAATTTCTCGAAAAGCCTTTTAGAACCGGCAAAAAATTGTAGGTCCCCTCCATTTAGTCAAAAGTCATGGTTGTGAGAAATGCGTTAGACCTCCGGGGTCATCGATCTGATGCGCCAACCTATATTTGTCGTCGTCAGTCGTTGTGAGAATTGATGATGCCTGTGGTGTAGTAATAAGCATGTCGGCCTGTAACGCTTGATTTCGAACTTCTGGAAGATCCAAATGTTTTTCCACGGCTAGCGCCTTTCGCGAGATAGTGCCACCTTATCCGCTTTATTTTCAACTCCCGAAAGGAAACCTTCGTCGATTTGACGAAATTAATTTTATTTATTCTTTACTCTTTCTTCTGATTGCATCCTCACATCGTGTAACTTTAGTCATCTATGAGCGTTTTTTACTTTTCATCAAAACAAAACAACTAATAAACATAAACTATTTAACTTCACAGGAATTAGTTGATAACAGCGCAGTTAAATATCACTGCGTTGATTCGACGAATGATTATACCTTTAACGTACCAAAAAATATGGCTACCCTTCTAGGACTAAGAAGAATCAGTTATGACACTTTTCCCACAGGAAGTGAAATTTTCATGTTATTTTTGCTGACTTTGGCACATTATGATGCATATTTACGTTTTACTGAACTCGAATTACACGACTCTTGAATTGAGAAACATAAATTTCCTAAAGAAAAAATTCAATCATTTCTGCCGTTCCTCTCCAAATACTTGTACACGTAAGCATCCAACCGAAAATACGAAATCATTACTTTTCCGTGTTTTCGTAAGGAAAAAGATGATTTGCCGGTGAGAACAAAATATCAGCTTAATTGCCACTCCCTGGACGCCATATTTCATGCCATGAGTGAGAGTGACTGTAACTGTATAAATTACACAGACCTGAATGTCCTGGAACGCAACACTAAAGATTAAATGTAAATGTATGCACGCGAATGGAAATATTTTGTATCTGAATAATACATAATCACAAATTCCTTTTATTGTCTTCTTCAGAAAGAATGTGCCTATGAGGATGGTTGATATTATTTCTCGGCCGCACAAGGCACAACACGTGCCACACTACGTTGCATATTTATTTTCAACCGAAAACAAACCAATTCGTGTTGTTGCCAAAATGTTAACATTTTTCATTTTTCGTTTTCTATTTTGATCGAAAAAAGAAACAAAAACAGAATAAGAAAAATCTTCTTTTATGGCCCATTATTGTATTGTTTCATTTTTATACAAGAAAACTTTTTACACTATAAATAAACTAGCAAACGTCAAATAAATAAAAATATTTCTTTAACAAAATGAACGTGCTTTAGAAGGATCCAGCTTCTTTTTCTTTTGAAAACCACTTTCGTTTTAAAGGAACAAAAATCCTACCAATGCAAAAGTAAGCATTTAGACGTGTACCAATACCAATACTATACAATATAATATTTTCTCCTTTATCTGTACTAATAAGAAGAAAATCAAACTATTACGTATTCTCTACAGTAAACTTACTATACTCAATAAGTGTCAAACAAATCAAACTAACATTTGTCCAAAAAATTTTATGTTTTTAAAATAACTTTTCTCAAAGACGAAATGGCCAAACATTATAAGAAATCAAAAAATATAAAATAAAAAAAAAAAAATAGCGAATGTGTCAATATGTATTGAAATAAGTCTAGAATAGTAATAAAATGTTTTTAAAAATAACTCTAAGAAAAAAAACTTCAAACAAAAGTCAAACAACAATTTTTTAACACTAAAATCATGTTATATAGATGTTTTAAGAATAAAAGAAAAAAACAAAACCACAACAAACTTATATTACTCACATAAACCAAAATACTTATGGATCGTAGAATAAAAATAAAAAAACATAGTTGTTTCTCGTCCTATTATGCATGAACAAAAAACAAAAAATAAAATAAAATGAAAAATACTCCTACTACTAGACCCTCAATAAACTGTCCCTCTTATTTAATATTTATATATGATGTCTTTTCTCCTGTTGGCCAAGCTATACACACAAACACATACACCTACTTAGATTTTTAAGAGTAGTTCTGTCAAAAATATAAAAAAAAAAAACTACAAAAATACAAAAATAAACACAAAAATGCGGAGACGACACGATGCGGTACGTGCCAATAACAAATTGACACACTCACATACGTGTAGAATTTTTACAAAGATTTTTGCATAATGAAGTAAAAAAATTGTTTCAAACTATATTCCATTTTTGAAAAACAAAAGCAAAAACAAAATTCAAATTTAACTTTAAGTTAAATTTAAATAATAATTATTAAATATAAAAGTAAAGGAGATAAAATTAGAGAAACACATGCATACGGTGAAAAGTTGTGAATATTAAAGCTAGGATAAAATGAAATTAAAAAGAAGAAAAAATTTAAGAAATAAATGTGATTGTTATTATATAAACATTAATTAATTTATGAAATAAAATAAATTAAATTTTAAAAATTAATTTTATTTGATTAAATCAGTGTTTTATTTCGGGAAAGGAAATTTTGGGATTGATCACGAGGTAAGTTCAATAAGGGCTCCGTTTTGTCACCGACACTCTTCCCTAACTATAAGTGTATTACCCGTGGTGTGATGGATAGCATGTCCGCCTGTTAATCCAGAGGTTCGTGGTTCGAATCCCAGCAGAGGCAAAAATGTTTTTCCACGGGTATCGCCTTTCGCGAGGAATTGGCAAGTCTTCCGTTAGTATTCATTGCCATGAAAAGCGCTTTCTCGATAAGCCGTTCGGAACCGGCAGAAAATCGTAGGTCCCCTCCATTCCTTCACAGGGGATGGCTGTGAGAAATGCGCTAGGCCCAGGGGCTCCTTGCTCTGTAGCTTCACCCTATTTTTCTTTACTCTTCCCTAACTTCATGAATTTTCTTTGTCTGAATCATATAATCCACTCAGTTGTTTTGCTGACGACTTAACACTCGGCTTTTCATATTCGGTTCCAAATTCAAGTCCCTGCTCTTCGAATGTTAAACTGGAACGTATGTTTATGACTAACTTATTGGATTCCGACCTTGACAACAATTGTTACATGGGGTGTTAAAAACCGAGTAGAATTCAATGCATAGAAAGCCCAATATTATCTTCCATTGTTAAAGCCAAGGCCGTTTTTACAATTTTGGGGGCCCATATATAAATTCAAAAATAAACAAAATTTAATTAACAGAAAACTAGATAAGTTATTCAAAACACAATTTCAGCATTTGGTAATTCATCTTCAATTTGATTTTTGAAAAAATGTAAGCTTCTAGAATATGGTCAGTTTTTTTATTTTAATGTCGACTAATTATATACATATGTAGTATTCTTAGATTCAGATATTTAGCAAGTATTTAACATCTTTAGTGTAAAATTTAGGAAAGGATTTGCAGTTTTTTTTAAGAATTCTGAATTCAGATTTTCTAATCGAAAAAAGTCAAAACGTTGGCCAATCTTCGTATACGAACCAAATCACTGTTTCAAATGAACCCTTAGTAGTGCAGTCAATGAAGCGAAAAATAGGGCCCAACCTCCGAATTTTTTTACTGTGAACCGATTTGCATGAAATTTTGGAATTAGGCTCATCTTACCCTTAAATTCAAAAGTGAAAATGATTTGCGCACCGCCACCACCCTGGGGGTGGTTGCCACCCCTTCTCGGGGGTGAATTTTTTTTTTTGAAATAACCTTGGATATCGATAGAAGGCCTAATTTTAAGCAAAAAAGCAAATATAAAGTTTTTTGTTAAGTCCAATACTTTTCGAGTTATTGGCAATTGAAAATTCGCAATTTGTTCACGTTTTTCATCTATTTACTGCAAATATCTCCAAAACTATACGCTTTATCGAAAATTTTATAAAGAACAAAATTGTAGCAGATAAAACAATGAACAATTTGGTTTTTTATAAAGTATTCTAAGAACAATATTAAGCTAGATATAAAAGATCAAAACTATTTTTTATTTTGTCTGAAATTTAATGGTTGTAGTCAATGCCATTTAGCGGCGAGCAGATGCATTTTATGCATTCTAATGAAAGAAGATGTTTTGTAGTGCTTGAAATAAGCTTTAAAATGATTACTATTAAAAGTCTTTTGCATGTAAAATAAGTGAGCTGTAGTGCAAATAAGGAGAGCATCTAATGTTTTTTTCTTTTAAATCAATGAGTTTTAGGACCATAACTCCTTCAATTTTTATGCTATCACAATTTGTAAAAAACCATTGTAAAGGTAATTAAAAGAGCTAAAACATCCTTGATTGCAATATATAGTAAACAACTTTTTGCTAAAACGGTGAAGGGTTAAAGGACTTAAGAGAGGCTGTGATTGCGCTGCCACGCGCTCTTTAAACAATCATATCTCCGTCAATTTTTGTTTGACAGAAAAAACTAAAAGACCAAATTGTTTGTCAAAAAAATACTAAAATTTTTTATTCTTACACTATTATACGTATCTGTCGTCATTTTTGAGATATTATGAAAAAAAGTGGGGTTTTTAAAAATTTGAAAATTTGTTGTTTTTTTTTAATCGTGACTTTTTTGAAAAATATGTGTCCAAAAGCAGCCAAACTGATACTATCTATCAAACTCTTCATAACAAACTTAATTTTAGGCGGAATACGTTTAAAATTAATTTTGATGGAAATGGCACTTATGAAAGCCATTTATTTAAAAGAAAAAAACATTAGATGCTCTCCTTATTTGCACTACAGCTCACTTATTTTACATGCAAAAGACTTTTAATAGTGCTCATTTTAAAGCTTATTTCAAGCACTACAAAACATCTTCTTTCATTAGAATGCATAAAATGCATCTGCTCGCCGCTAAATGGCATTGACTACAACCATTAAATTTCAGACAAAATAAAAAATAGTTTTGATCTTTTATATCTAGCTTAATATTGTTCTTAGAATACTTTATAAAAAACCAAATTGTTCATTGTTTTATCTGCTACAATTTTGTTCTTTATAAAATTTTCGATAAAGCGTATAGTTTTGGAGATATTTGCAGTAAATAGATGAAAAACGTGAACAAATTGCGAATTTTCAATTGCCAATAACTCGAAAAGTATTGGACTTAACAAAAAACTTTATATTTGTTTTTTTGCTTAAAATTATCCCTTCTATCGATATCCGAGGTTATTTCAAAAAAAAAAATTCACCCCCGAGAAGGGGTGGCAACCACCCCCAGGGTGGTGGCGGTGTGCAAATCATTTTCACTTTTGAATTTAAGGGTAAGATGAGCCTAATTCCAAAATTTCATGCAAATCGGTTCACAGTAAAAAAATTCGGACCTAAAACGCTTCATTGACTGCACTATAGAGTTGCAGCAATGGGAAGGAAGGTTTTAATTTGGAATCTTTCTTTCTCAGTCAGAATTGCCCAGAGTCCCCGTCAAAAAAAGTCAGGCATGAGCTTGTTTACCTCGTACTTTCAGAAAGGTCCTTATGTTCAAAATCCAGGTTATTTTGTCTGGCTGATGATTCAAAATCATCAAAAAAGTGTCCCTGAGCCCAGTAATAAATTCATCTATAGCACTCAGCAAATTTATTGCAATATCCAGGGTAATATTTTGGTTTTGAAGTAATGTACAGTAGACGCTCGATATAGTGAATCTCGGAAGAGTGAACTATCCAATATAGTGAACACCCAAAATTTTACACGTACCACTCTAAATAGTGAACAATAAAGAGCTCGATTAAGTAAACACATAATTTTTCTGAGGTTTGAACGAAAATATCGCAGCTGCATTGAATCTACAGCATGTCGACTGCCTTTGAACAAATTTTACCGTTCATTCATTCTTTTACGTAAATAATATCGTTTTTTATGATTTAAAATGTTCTTGTTTTATATTGTTTTATATAAGTATTTATTCTGAATTGTTTTGGGTTTTAGCTGTTTCAACTTGGTTTAAGTATTTGTTTATCGATAAAATAAATATAATTATCTTCTCACCGAACAAAATGTGCATTTTTGATCAAATTTAACTTTGGAAAGCGTTTCTAGCCTCCCGCTCGAAATAGTGAACAATCTCCAAATAGTGAAAATGGCTGGTTTTTATTACTTCACTATATCGAGCGTCTACTGTACTTGTTTTATTAATTCCTTGCAATACAGAGTTCCAAGTTTCTGTAAATATTGTAAAGTGCTTACTCTCTGGCCTCTCGTGCCTGTCCTAAATCGTTGGCGATGGACATCAAAACTTCTTCAATTTCATGATGGCCGTTATAAAGCGGGAAGTGCTTCAGCTCGCGCCGAGAAAGACTTTGTACAACAGTTTTTTGGATCTAAATGAGCAGTCAACTCCATCGATGAAAAGATATAGAATAAAAGTTATACAATTTTTGAATAATGTCAAAAAATTTAGTTTCTTCTAAGATACACCCAGCGGCATGCACTCCTACCAAGTTTGATGAGTGCCCTGCATATGGTACAGAAGTGACAAATTTACATCGAATTGAATCATTTAATGCACAAAAAAAAACTCTTTTCTTCTTCCTCTTTACTTTGGAAATCTTAAAAAATTGAGTGCCGCTCATCCAACGAATAGTTAAATCGCCTATGTATGAGTTACTGCGTTGATGCACACTCGTGTGCACGTTGCAAATATAGAAACACCATTATCTTTGTTTTTCATACAGAGACATTCAAAATGTGTAAGTGTGTGTTTAAAAAAAAAAAAAAAATAAATATAAAAAAAAAGAAGCACTCCGGGAGTGCCGACAGAAGTGAAAACAGAATTGAATTTTCAGTAAATATTTTAATGTACAGGAAAATCTTTTCATTGAAATGTTTCTTCTTAGTGCTTATAATAAAAATAGATAAATAGTGGCAAAATTTTATTCAATGTTTTATAATATATGTACATGTACATATGGAAGAACATCAATGAAACTTAAGAGTTTTCATTCACATTTTCAGCTTTTCCATTATCATCTCATGCAATCATCGTATTCTAATAATGAAGTAATAGGCCTATGTTTACTAAAATAGGAAACGAAAAATTTTGACTCGAATCTATTTAAATATATCGCAAAGACTGCACCAACTGTCGATTTATATTTCGTTGTTGCGGTCATTCGTCATTGTTAAATTATATTCTTCTTTTAAAAATTAAAATTTGTAGCATCGGCGGAGTTGATGTTTAAAGTCACCATTCAAAATCATTGGCAAATCATCAAATCTCTCCCCAAGTTGTAGTTGTATCTGACAACCATTTATAGATAGCTACTCCTGCTGCTGGACGATCGTGCCTTCTGAAACTTGCAACTAAATTGAAATCAGGAATATCATATATTTCTTCTTCACCCATGTGAGTCTCTGTTAAAATTAATACGTTAATTTTCTTAGCGATAGTGTCTATTGCGTAATGGTTTTCAAGCTATTTTCATGCAACCGTTTCAATTCCATCGTTAAATCATCGCGATGAGTTGTTGATCTCTTCTAATTTGTTGTAAAAAGCGTCTCCTACTCTGTCATGATGAAATTTCCAGCTTCACTTATCCAGCCATTCTTCATTGTAATGGCAGTAAAATATTTGGTGCTTTTTATTTTTTCTGCCTTGCATAAATATTTCTCTGTTTCTTCAATTGATTTCTTTCTTCTCTGTATTTCTCCGAGTTGGTAAATACAATTACTATGTAATAATGCTATTGCATTCTTTTAAGTCATTTAGCAACATAAAAATTAAGGTGTCTCTTGGCTCAATGGTAGAGTCGTTGGCTATTAAACTGAGGGTCTCATGTTCGAATCCCAGCCGTGGCGATCAATTTTTATTTATGTTTTCACTTTAAATAAACAAAAAAATGCAAGTCATGGCTGGGAAACGAACCTGAGACGCTGGGCTATGACGAATTGACATACGAATTACGATGAGCCAATCAAAAAATGGTGTCGGTCGCGAATTCATTGATTTACCCCCATCGCAAAAGTGCCAAACGCGCCTAAAGAAGTTTTCACTTCAAAAATGCAAGTCATGGCTGGGAAACGAACCTGAGACGCTGGGCTATGACGACTTTACATACGAATTACGATGAGCCAATCAAAAAATGGTGTCGGTCGCGAATTCATTGATTTACCCCCATCGCAAAAGTGCCAAACGCGCCTAAAGAAGTTTTCACTTCAAAAATGCAAGTCATGGCTGGGAAACGAACGTGAGACGCTGGGCTATGACGACTTTACATACGAATTACGATGAGCCAATCAAAAAATGGTGTCGGTCGCGAATTCATTGATTTACCCCCATCGCAAAAGTGCCAAACGCGCCTAAAGAAGTTTTCACATAAAAAAAAAAATAAAACAAAGAAAGCTCGAATTTTGATCATTCTTTATGCATCTAAAATTGTATCGAAATATTTTTTTTCTTGAAAACAGACCAATAGAGGTTTAGTGATGATCGAGCAATTTTGGGGCTCCTGGTGATTGCGGGGCCCTGGGCCTGGGGTCTGGTTAAAGCTCAACCAACTTCCTTTGCAATTATCCATAAATGGTACCTGCATCCAAAAAACCGGAAAGCTGTCATTATTTGGTATGTGTGTAAACGATGATCTTCATTGGAATGACTACATATTTGAAGTCGCCGAAAATTCAGCAAAATGCTTAGGATTCTTAAAAGGATGTAGGAAATTTTTCATCCCCTCTGATCTGGTAACAATTTATAATTGTTTATGTTGGTGCTTCTCAAGTAGGGAATTAAAATTGATAGATGACAGATCAATTGTAGGTTCAATTGATTCCCTGGAACATAGTCGTAACGATTCATGTCTCTCTCTTTCTTATCGCTATTTTTAAAAACAGTGCTTTAGTAAAATAGCCAGTTGCATTCCTCCCCTTAAACAAGCCGGAATACCGGCATCGTAAGGAATGTGCATCAGTTCTCCCTTCAGCCCAACTTCGGTCGCACAGTTAAGTGCAGAGATTCATATTTTAGCTTTACTGAGCTCAATTCTCCCCACGCATTAAAATTTAAAATGCCCAGAATTTCAAGAATAATGGGCATCGCCATCTTCTCTCTTATCCTTTTGCATTATTTCTTAACACCCGCACTGTGTTTTCCAACATTATAAGGGTAATCACAACCCCTTGAAGTGTGCGTTAAAAAAAAAGAATAGAAAACCCGAAATGGCTGTGATCTTATTTGCCTTATTGCATTCAAAATTGCCTCAAGAAACTAAAATCTCCAGTATAAAAGACTCAAATGAATAAAAGTCACAATCAGGCTCTCGGCTAAAGTGGCGCGAAAATGGAACAACATTTTTGAAATTCAACTCATTTAGTCAATTATACTTTTGGTACCAATTTTTTGAACCTGTGATTGTGTGCTAAGTACAGTATCAAAGCTTGAGGTTGAGGACATGGCTTTAGTATTAGCTCTTCGAAATATATTTGGTGATACAGGGCTGACAACTACACATTAATTATGAAAATTGAATAAAATCACATAAAGTATTGTGAAAAAAAATTTTTTCTAAAAGTTTTTATCGAAAATATAAAAACTTATTTTTTCAGCTGCATAGCTACATAGACAGACAGACATAATTGCCAGACATATATTTTTTCTATTATTATTATTCTCCATCATCGTAATGACGTGTTATATTGTTTCCGCACGTGGGCAAAACTTGGCTTATACTACCTCTTATTAAAGGTAAAATGAGACAGACTATTCTTTTGAGGGTTAGGAATAGGTTCTCTTGTTTTCAGAGGACTTACGCGTGCATCTCGCAGTTTTCATTGCGGAAAAGGAAACTCCGACTGTCAATTTCTTTTAGAACCCTTCATTATAAATTTTTATTTGTATAATAGTTAGTAAGTTATACATTAGTCTACAATGTTATTGGCTATCATATATGTTGGTTGTTGATTCGACCAATGATAAGTGAACGCAGATTGCTTGAACAGGATGAGTCCCTGGCCATTAAATAAGGAACTAGTTTAGGGTGCTTAGGAAAGGAAGTGATATACACTGCCAACCACTAGGATGAAGCCACAAATTTTGCGATCGATTTTCGCTTTTTATAACTGGTGGAAGTTTTGTACCCGGAAAAGTTTATTACCAGTTAATAGGTACGTATTTTCCCATAACAAATTCGTCAAATTAAAGGGTTAATTCGAAACGACCGTTCGAATTTCCCAAGATCAATTAATGAACTACCGAAAATAGGTATAAAAAGGTGGTCCACTCGGATGAGGCCACATGCAAAATTTTAGAATAAACATAAAAATGAGTGAAATGTTTACATTTTATGGTTTAATAATATTTATTAATAACGTTTTTTTACATTAATTATGAGTATGTCCGCCATTTTTGGATATAACCTCTATTATAGATCAATTAAGGTGTCCTTGTCTTCAAATTGACTGCCACCTTCATAATCTTTACGAGATAGCCATGACCAAACGTTTTCAATAATGTTTAATTATGGTGAATATGGCAGCCATGACAAAAGTTCCACGTCTTCTGATTGAATCCAGCTTCTGACAACCCTGCTAGTGTGGATTGGGGCATTGTCTTGTTGAAAAATCCGAGTAAGAGGTCCAAAAATGTTTTTCATTTTTGGAAATGACTGTTCCAGCAAACATCTGTAGCTATTTTCGTTCATTGTTGTGGACAAAAACTCTAACTCCAATTCTATTATTCGTGACATAGTGTAGGTAATAGCTCCCCACACCATTACACCTGATGTACGGCTAAGATGTCTTGCCAAAATAAGCTCATTCTTTCTAATATCATGGAAATAGAAGTTGTAACCATCAGGACCGTCAAGGTTAAACTTTTTTTCATCCGAAAAGACGACGTGTTTCCATTCACTGCTCCAATCAACATGCTGTCTTGCAAAGTCCATACGATGCTTCTTGTGTACTGGCTTCAAAACTGGTTCCTTTTTTAGTTTCCTTCTACGCTTTTCATTGCAATCAATTTACTATCGAAGGACTTCCCAATACCCGTGAAAAAAACATTTTTGCTCCTGTTGGGACTCGAACTACAAACCTCCCGGTTAACAGATAGACATGCTAACCATCACGCCATGGGTACCACGAAATGCGCTGATTGGTAGGCTTTAATTTTTAAGGAAGTGGGGGTAGTAAATGTCAGAATCAAACAAAGTTTGTTGTTTTTTTTTTCGAAAACTGTATCCACATTCAATTTTACTTTCACACTTAGTGTCTTTCAGAAAGAAAGTGGGAAAGTTGAAGGTTATTAGTTTACAACAGAGTCCTCACTCCAATTTTGGGTGTTCGATTATTTTTTTTTTTATATTTTGAATTGGTTTTTATTTGTGCTCAAGCCTTACAGCATTAACAATCAGCGGCATTTTTTGCAAAAGCAATAAAGTTCCTACTCATTGATTGTACACAATAAGTCATTGTGTCAACCCTCAATTTACACCAAGTGCAGTTCTTGGAATTACACTGAAACTTACACTGCGAACTGAGAGATGGTTTCTGAGGCTGGCGGAAATTTTTGTCAGTTAACCTGGCACCAGAGTCCAATTCTTCCTCGATGTGGGGATTCTGGTTGTACTTGGTCAAACGCACAGATTGACAGCAAACTTCGTTTTTTTTTCAAAAAGGCCAGTACTCAAACTGACAGTCAAATCTTCAAAGAAGTAAACCTCTGTTTAGCTGGACTTGTTCTATAAGAAATTTTTATTTTGTCGAGGCTTAAGAAGGTTTGTAAAATGTTCAAAAATTTTTAAGCGTGACACTGTTTTTAATAAAACAATAGCCTTTGAAGTTTTCTTACCCGAAAAGCGGCGTTTTGAACCAAAAAAAAAATCGAAATTTCATTTCATCGAATGTTTCTCCATACCACTGGTGATGAGTTTTCCTATTACACCACAGTTGCACTGCACATTGCAGGACAATGGTGGCTGACGTTGGTGTTATCTCCAATGCAAATCACAAATGGTTGCCACAAAGCCATTTTCCTGGCCTATTTTTTAACACATCTGGAATACTTCAACTACTTACTACTTTTTCGTTGGGGACAGTTGGACAATCTTCTCGGTGGACTCGTAGGATGACAGATATAGGATAGATTTGAACTTTTTCCTTGGTCTTACTTTCACTGAACAGTTCCTTTTATTGAATCAACCACACTTTTTGTGGTTGTGTTTTCATTACAACTCTTTCAAATATCATTTAACAACTTGAATTTTTTAAAACTCGTTGTCCATACAATTTGATCACAGTTAGGCTCTCAATTGGAAAAAAAAAATCTGAATTCAATTGAAAGCATTACAAAATTCAATAATCGAAATCGGTTAGTAGGTCTGTCGTGGGAAAGCATCAAAAAAGAAAATCAGCTTTACCACAGATTCTATCATAATTTAAAAAAGTATAAGTTTCCCGACGTAACTATCACATAATCCATTCGGAGTGAAACGAATCTTGAAATTCGATATTTGGTATCACCCAATCCAAGTGGAATGTTAATTCGTCTTCTTAATATTCGAAATAATTTGTGTTTGCAGAAAAATGTGAATGATCTTGCACATTTGGCATAAAACAGCTGATTTCGAAAACCAGCATGACGGTATGTAGTGTGGCAACTGGCAATGCTTTCTTCGATTACATTCGGATTTTGTGAACACAAATTTTCGTAGTTCGTAACTTAGCTTTCCGTGTGGAAGTTTTCTACTATGGAATCTGTGATAGGGCTGAATAAATAAGCGTCGAATAATTACTAAATTCATCCTACACCATTCTGTGTACTGCAGCATTCGATGACTACTGATAATGATTAATGTTCATGTTCCTGACCTCTGGTGGGGGGATAGACGAAATATAAGAAAAGCAGTATGAGCGAATTTTTTATTTTGATAAATTTTTTCGCATTGTGAATATAAAACCGTGTCCTTTTTGTTCCTTGTGACACTGAACAAAAATATGACCAAAGTAAAACTTTTATTTGTATCTTCGAAAACAATTTTAATCTATAATGAAAAGACTGTAACGCTTCGTAAAAAAGATTATACGAAGTGTCTTCAGCCGCTTGTAGTTTCATTAATCAACAAGCTTCCAAGAATAGCATCATAGCTTGATTTCAATTGAATCGCCCTTTGATTTGAGTTTAACCTTTGAAATATAATATTTGATTCTAAAGATGCAGCAACTAGTTCCAAGAAAGAAACTCGAGCACAAGAGATTTTCTGCTAAAATGTAAAATGTTATTCCAAAAATTCAATTCTGTATCGATACATCACCAGAAGTCCTGAAACATGAACAGACATTTACATGGAGTCTTCACGAAATTAAATAATTCAAGCAATATTTTGTGTAGGAAAATATCAATATTTGCATTTATTTCCGATAAAAGTCCTTTCTCAAAAGCTTCGTACATACTCCCACACACACATTTTCATATTCACACTTCCTCATGCATACGATGCCTAGGCCTTGGCAATGTTGAACATTCCATAGAACTCCTTGTAAATATGTGCTGGTTTAAGACATGTCCTTTATTTTTCTCCTGAGTGTAAGTAATGCTTCCACATTATTCCTACGGATGCTTGAATTGTGTGTTTTTTTTACTCTTTGACTTTTTTTCTTCACGTGCGTACGTTAATATACATATATCACGCCCATGGGGACCTGCTTCCAGGAACTGCCAGGATCGCTGACATTAATATGTATGGTAACACAAAGCACCATTCCTGGTTTCGCCGATTGTACGCTGTACAGGCAGTAGGACCTTGATAGGGGTATTAAACGTATGAAAACACAAGTTGACTTAACAACACCACACTCATGCCAATCAGAACAAGGGCAAAAGAACAGCACTGAACGACGAGTCTTAAGAACTCTGGAGTTCATGGTGATATAAAGACTCAGTTGAAATTCATTTAAAAAAAAAAAGAATATGCTCATGACACCCAGCGGTACACGATATGGGTTTCAGTAAATGTCACCAAATGCCCCATTTGGTGTCTCTTCGCTCTAAAAAATATAAGAACACAATTTTTTAGAGCCTATCTGATCTTGAAATTCTTTAAAGGACGTTAGATTAAAATATTCAGAGTTTGTCATGAAATTGCTTGCCCAACTGGAATTCCGATTGGAAATGAAAGTCTGCCCGTTGTACTTGAAAAAGCAAATCGACACAGACCAAATGATTGTATTATTTCCAGTTCAGGTCAGCCAACAAAGCGCTAGAGGAAGGATAAACATTGAATACGGTAATCGGTAAATACTTGCGATAATGGCGAATAAATCTGTCTGCCATATTTGGGTAATTGAATTTGAATTAAGGATGAACATGGAAAGCTAGAGCTCTAAAGCAATTCCAAAGGTTTGAGCACTTACTTTGGGGGTGTGCATATAATCTCTTTGCTACCACAAATCTATTCGGGTTAATATACTGAAAGCAGAAAATGTATGTGTTTCTCTATACCTATCTGCTTGTGTATGCCTCTTATCCGAGATAATAATCCATTATCGGTACTCAGCACAACACAGCATTGAAGTATCAAACCTACGCATTTAGAAAACCTATTCAGATTTGCTTTTACTCAACCCGGCCGCGGCTGTTATGTTAAGGAGGAGTCGAGAGGAGGCTGCCTATAGGAAATTATCTCAGGGTTAAGAGATGATTTGCATATAGTCAAGGGGGCGAAGTACTTCATGGCTTTTAGAATTCAGTATATCGCCACAAACCATACATACCGCAGTATAGATTTATACTGAAGTTTGCGCCTGCTTCAAATACTATATCGTGGTAGGAAAATGTTTCATCGACGACTAGCGATGAAATAGTAATCATTTCCTATTCCACTTGAAGAGGGTTTCTCTTCAACTGAAGCGAAGTTAGGTTATAGAACGTTAACGTGCATCGCACAGAACACGTAATCAAAGTGAATGCGAACCAATGAATTGCATTCCTAATTGCAAAGGTGGAGGGTTTAAGCCCTAACCAGCACCGTCATCACCCGCGCTGCGCCGATGCCGCGCCGTATAAGAGGTCTGGATTTAGCTAACATAGAATCGCTGAAATGTGAAATATGAAAATGTTGAAAGTAAGAAACTCACTCGAAGGATTATAATGAATGAAATTAGTTGTGCATGAGTTTTCCATTGCACACCCGTAATATGCATTTCATATTCAATGGGATGAAGCTCATATTTGCAAGTATTAGAGCAATGAATGGAAATGTCATTTCATATGAATTCAGTGTTTTTAATAATAGATAGAAGATATGAAGTTGAGAGATGCGTCAGATCTGAAGCATCAAATAGAGACATAAAGAAGATGGCAGGTTGATATTCTATAGAGATGGAAGTGGGCTATTACTTCTTTTACATTTCACTAGCTGACCCGCCCGGCCGGGCTAACCTCTGGTCCAACGGTGATCTAATTGGGTTAATTAAGTGAAGTAGTTTTTAAGTTTTTCTTCTCATGAGTGTATGGGGATGTAATGTATTCGTAGCTTATGTCACTCGGAGATAATGAAACACTCTAACGATGAAAGAATTTTTGAGATCGGTTAAGTATTTCTGAAGTTCCTGTGTAAGTTGCCGAATGAATGTGAGGAGAAAAATATAGCCTAAGTAATTTTTCTGGTTCTATACCATTTCTGTTGCAAGTTTTATTCAAATCGGCTGTTGTTTTGGAACCTAATCAATACAGTAAACTCAGTTTTGGTTTACATTCCCGTTTGTGTTCCGGTTTCCGATTGAATATTTCCTAGGCCTTAGACCATCTCTGTTAAAAATTTCATTCAAATCGGGTCAGTAGTTTTGGAGCCTATTCAATATAAACAAAGAAAAATCGAAAAAGAACTCAAAAATCTGTACTTTTTATAAAAATTAGTGTAAAGAACAAAGGAAAATGAAACAGGATAAGTACAGCAGTGTACAAAAATTATTTCAAAGGACGATTTTTTTCACTATCACAAAAGAGAAACACTTCAATCAAGAACGGCATTCTCCTGATATTATTTTTAGCGGGGTTAGCATTTCTAGGTTTAAGAAAGAAAATGTAACGAAGCGTTACATGTCACAATCTCGTTAAACCTGCCGGTGGCTTGATACCGACTCCAAATCGGTGGGCATTACATGCAGTTGTGCATTGTAGCCTTTTGAACTACCTGTAATTTTATTAGGTGTATACACTGATAGGTCGATCTTATTTCGACTGCTCGTTTTGTTTTGATTTGAGAAACATGAAGTTTTACATATCAACATATCCAGAACTGCATAAGAGTTTCATACTTCAACGTTCGCTAGGTTCGACAGATAAAACTTTGATTTCATCTTCTTATCTGTATTTTAACCACACCACTTTTCTACTCATTATACAATTCAATTATTAACCATATTTTGTCTAATCCAATCTGGTCATCATTACTTCACAATAAAAACTGACTTCTGCCAGCACCAGCGGCCTCTTAATATAGAAAAGCATACCACCATTATCGAACTTTCTAGATTAGACAAGAACCGTCATGAAAAATTTCGAACAGTTCATGTTCTTTCTACCAGGTACTCAATTCATATATGTGTGTACCTTAGCAAACAACACCTATTCGCAGCAATTCAAACACTGTCTTATTCGGGTCCTCTCTCATGAATCATATTTGTGTGGGCACACACACTGGCTCACCCAGTATTTATTGATCTTAAAGCGGCCTTTGACAGCATTGACCGAGGAGCATTGTTATATTTACAAGCTCAATTTAATTGGAATGTCTTCCAAAATTCTAAAATTATTAAAAAACATGTATGAAGATTCTGTATCGGCTGTATGGGACGGCGAACAAATGTCAGATTGGTTTGAAACAAAAAGTGGTGTTCACCAAGGATGTTTGTTGTCCCCATTGTTGTTCGCATTGTATATAAATGACATTGTTGATTTTTTACCAAATGGAATCCATATTGCAGGGCAAACGATAAGATGTCTTTTATATGCAGATGATATAATATTATTCGCAGATTCTCCCGAAAGCCTTCAATTAATGATAAACAAATTCAGTAGTTGCTGCAAATCATGGAATTTGGTAATAAATACTTCAAAATCGAAAGTCATGATTTTCCGAACTGGGGGAAGTAGACACTGCCGAAATGAAAGATGGACTGAAAACAGGGAGCCTCTTGAAGTTGTTGAGGAATTTAATTATCTGGGTATGATACTAGCACCTAATCTAAACAGAAAAATCTGTTTAGAAGTAGACTCGTTGCGCATAGCGTCAAGTTTAAAGTATTTGAAGCAGCTCTGAAATCTATAATGACATATGGATCGCAAGTTTGGGGGTACCAACAATATGACGAAGTAGAAAAACTCCAACGATTTTTCCTTAAGAAAACATTTGCTCTGCGCAAACATTTGTCAACGCCGATCTACATGCTCCTTCTAGAAACCGGTCTTTCACCAACTTTTCTATACACTTTAAGAATACACTTATGTCTTAAAAATACTCACATACCCTGACGATCGACTCTATTAAAGATACTTGCAAAGCATAGCATACGCAAAAACATAAGCTGGTTCAGGAAATAAAAACAAAGGTCTATCTCTGCTCTGTGGAACTCCACTGCCAAGCTTAGACAAACAAGAAGTTTATCTAAGAAGTAAACTGATGAGCTATCTAGAAGTTTTGGATATAAAAATAAGATCAGATCTTATGGAGGAAGCTAAAGGCTCATCACAGAGATCATTGTATCCAAAGTTCCAGTATAATATAAACAGTGTGAATTATTTTACTGATGAAAAAAGCTTGATTGAAATTTCCAATATTTTTCGAGTGAGGGGAGAACTGCTAGCTCTAAATTACAGACCATACCACAAAGACCGAAACACGTATTGTTCATTATGCAATATGCAAGAACAAAAAACTTCGTTTCACTTTTTATCTATATGCCCCATTTTAAAAGAACTTCCATTCGTATACTTTAAAAAGACAGTTTTAAGTGAAGAAGTATCTTAAATGGTGAAAATTGGAAAAACCTGGGGCATTATTGCATAGAAACACTCTTATACCGACAAGAATTTATTAATGATTAATAGTAGATTTCAACCCAACCAGGTGCACCCTCATCTTTCGTATACGAAAACTCCATTTTTCTTGCATATTGTTATAATTTCAAAATGTTAAAAAAAAAGTAGTGAAATATTTTCAATAAAATTTTATTCATGGAAAATTAAAACATTATTATTCTAAAGATAAAACAAAAAAAAAAAAAAACCATATGTTTAAAACAAAATTTAATGAAAAAGTTGGCATCTGGCAGACGGTTTCAAACCAAGGCCAAAAGTTATTTATATCATGAAAATTGTACACTTTAATTATATGGAATTAAATAAACTAAACTAAACTAAACACTGGCTCACAAGCAATACCTTTTTGGGAAAGTTCATTGGATGTATATAACAATATTGGAGAAGTATCTCCTAACTCCTATCCATTAAAATATTTGATAAGATTTCAACCACATCGTTCCAAAAATAACGGTGAAATGTTGTGTTTTGCCAACAAAATAATGACATCTTCGTAGGCAGCCAGGCGGCCATTAGAGCTATCTCAAGCACTGTAACAAAATCCAAATTAGAGGAAAGGTGTAGCAGTTATTTAAAGTTGCTCACCTAAATGAACACCGCAACTTTAGTTTGTTTTCCGAGACATCGTAGCATAACTGGTAGTGAAATGACGGATAAGCTGGCCTAAATTGGGTGATTGAGTGATTACAACAAGAAAAATACAGAATCCGACGAAACTTTCTACATATCGCTAGTGACAGGTGGTCGATCACCTTTAGAAACATGCAGGATTTCCAGAAAACTATCGCCAGATATTTTAAATAAAAAAAAAACATTTATTCCACTCCTGCTTAGCATATGTCGGCTCTCTCTCAAGTGTCACAACTCATTGGGCACATTTTATTATGTAGAGGATGCTAAGACGAATAAGCAGAAGAAGGATCATTCCAATTGCTCTGTGAGTGCTCATGCTTAACGCATACAAAAAAAAACCTCGGAGAATACTTCTTCGACGAACTGGGTTAAATCTCTAACCTTAAACTATACAACATCCTTCAGCTCAACCAAGGCTCCAAATGATGAAATTACCTAATCACCAACCCAATCCTTCGCTATTCATAACTTACTATCCACTCCCCGAACCTATAATCATAGTCTGTTACCCGGAGAGCACAATGCATCCTTCAGATCCTCGAGTAAGGTGTTGCCGCTTGCATCTGTAAGCCCCATCCACCTTACCTTACCTCCAAGTAATATGAAATACGTCCTCCATTTTTGAAGTCTTTGTAACATTGACATAATATTTTCATCATCAATTTGATTAATTTTTGGTAGGATTTTTGAAAGAAAACTTGAGTCTTGAATCGCTTCCAAAAGTTTTTGAACGAAAATAAAGAAAATCTTTAGGAAATCCTTCCACAGCTCTGTTGAATGTCTATAAAGGTTGCGAATCCATGTTTCTGTCCAATATTTAAGCCGTAAGAGTGCTCATTACATGGTAGAACTGAAAAACTTTTGACGAATAAGATTTATAAGTTGTGAAGCTGCAACAGCGTCACAAAATTAAATAAATAAACAAGGATGGCGTAAAAAAAATTCGGGGTACCTCGAGAAATAAATCATTTCAAGGACCTTTAGTCTTATGCCGATATCGGACAACTAAGAAAAAGCGATTCTCGTTACAGTGAATACTTGCTCGCAGATAACTTTCCAATTTCTCGATACCCGTCGAAAAACAGATTTAAAGCAATTGCCATGAGTGCACATTGCTTAATATTTACGTAGACGAAGTCTTAGAAGCTTTGCCAATTAGAACATTCATGTCTTCCCGCCTAAACCAATCAGCCACAGAAATGGAGAAATATGAGACTGATTACTCACTCCATCTTCGTCCTAAGTCATCTACCTATAGCCAAGTTTTCAATTTGACATGTGTGCTTTACTCCATACGAAACTTTCCTCCCCTTTCCACAATGTGATTTTAATCAATGAATAATTTCAGCCATATTCTTATCATTGATGAAAAATATTGCGATGTTTTTAAACAACCTCATCCACCAACAATGTCCTTCCCCCCAAATGTAGGCCGCATAAATAATAACAATTTTCATTGGAATGAGCTTGCGAGTGCTGATTAATAATTTGAATTTCCATCCCATAAATAATGCATGCATTCAAGCTATTCTCATACACCACACCAATTCTCCTCCACCTCTCGCTTGAATCAAAATCTTTTTTTCAACATTGAAACCTAACCGTAGTTATTTACATTATTATCAGCAGTTGAACAAAAGGTCCTGATTTTTATCTGAGGTAATAAGTTTAGGGGCCGCACCATCACCCAGATTACAAGTTACAATGGCGCTGAAGCTGTACAAACACATTGTAGAGGCAAATTTATTCACTTTTCAGTGTAAATGATGTTAGCAAGGGAAATTTATGTGAAACCTCGATGCGATTTGTAACAATCTCTCAAAAATCTTAACAAAAAAAAAAAAAGAAACCAAAAACAACACTGGTTAAACAATGTTACAAGGCTTTGCAATGATTTTACCCTCCTTCGCCTATAAGAGTCCGAAGCCGATGGAAGGAATTCCGAAAATTTGTTGTTTTCCTGTTTGTGAGGATTAAAAAATTAATTGTTTAAGGACGGTAATTTGTGAAAAATTGAAGCCAAATAATCAGAAAAGTTTGGGTAGCTTCAAATCGCCGTTGGTCACGTCTTGTTTCTTTCACAACCTATGCACACTACTGCTGAAGTACCGCTGAATGCGTGCCAAAGTGTTCTGGGTTTTGTTCTAAAAAAAGGCCATATTCATTCAAGGTACCTACAAGCTGGACAAGATGAAATAATAAATCATTCAACAAGAATGGTCGAAAGGGGCGGAACCCTTCTCGCACAGAATAAAAGTCTTTTGGAATAAATCATTTCCCATGGCAGGTGGATAAAATACATAGGTTTTGGAAAATTCAAATAAATTAAAGTGAGCAGAGGAGGCCTCAGAAAAGTCTACACAAAGAAAAATTAATTGTTCAAAATGGTTTCATTTCCTTTCTTCTTCACCAGATATGCTGAAGGAAGCAGGCGTTTGTTTTATTTCAAAAATGATCGGATATGTGTTGGGTACAAGAATTCATCTACGACTCTTAACACTGAGAAACCGTATTAGGAGTAAATATTCTGTCTTTAATGTTGAAAGATAAGAAATGTTGAAATATTGTCTGAGATTGATGCAAAAGCCAATACTTGAGTTGATTATTTCTGTAGTCAGGTTGGATTTTGTCATAGAAATTTTAAGAGACGTTTACTAGCTAGACCAAAATTAGTTCTTTAAGCTCAAAAGCGATTGGCTCCAAAATTGAAACTGATGATGATACGGAAATTATACAGATTTTTGGCAAGTGGATAAACTAATCTTTTACTTTTTGGGGTGTCTTTTGTAAAATTTCTACTAAAACGGTATATTTTAAATGTCAAACAAAGACTTAGTATTTTCGAGATCATATACAAGGATGCTGCGTCCCTTCAAAGAAAACTTGACGAATAGGACTTGTGAAATGAAGATAGGTACCTTACGTAGAGTAGGGAAGGGTTATAGTTGAGTAGTTTTTAACTTAAGCGGTTATAGCTCCTCAGTAATAAGCCTTAACCGCTTTTTATATATATACTAACGTATAAGTTGTTTATTCCTTTACAAAAGTCTCCACAGTTGTTTATTTCTAATAAGTCGAATTTAAGAGTAACAGCTGCTTTAATGTTTAAAGCGGCGGGCGATGACCTGGTCAGGAGTATGTACCAGCTCATTTGCAAAATATGGTCGGAAGAAAAAATGCCCGATGAATGGAACCTCAGCATTGTTTCCTCCGTCCTCAAGAAAGGAGACCATCTGAACTGCGCCAATTACAGAGGTATCAGTCTTCTTAACATCGCGTACAAGAT